>CM048821.1:19666969-20266969 GCA_026586065.1 Dioscorea zingiberensis | reverse complement strand
GTAGAGATCGCGGACTTAAAGAAGTTGGAGCACAACCTTCAAGTAGCTTTGATATATGCCTAATTGGACAAGGATTACAATAGGTGGGAGTGGAAGAAGGTCTATATTGGTTAATATTTTTTCAGACCACGGCTCGCATCCAGTCTGATCGCAACCTTATCGAGATTGACTGTGTAGAAGCCATGAAGCTTTGGATGGAGATCCGAAACTGGGAGAAGGCTGAGGAAAAGAGAGTAGAGAAGGAGAAGATGGGGAGGAGAGGTTGCAGGGGAAGTTACACAACCGACCTCGGAGGAGCCGACTCCTACTGTAGCTACCCCTGATGAACTTCGGCCTTAGGCTATTTCTGTCTTCTCATTTGTTCTTAGTATTTTTATAGCTTGAGTAACTTTTGATCGGCTATGTAATCATTTCTATAACTCAAGCGATTTTGCAAATTGAAGTGGATGAATTAACTTTACTTCTTTTCTTCAACTATTTTGTTCACTGAAACCCCCCCGTCCCCCTCTATCTCCACCTATTTCTGAGGTCTTTTAGACCTTCTGGCCAAGTTCTCAATCGAGATCCTGTTCATGGTTCCGAGATGTCGTGCATGTGTCTACTGCGAGATTCAAAATTTGAATGGGAGGTTGGCCGCCTTGGGCCGATTAAGCTCGAGGTCTAGGGATAAGAGCCTCCCATTCTTCCGGGTTCTCAGGAAGGCCCCAAAGGTGGATTAGACGAAAGAATGCAAGAAAGCCTTCCAACAACTGAAGGAACATTTGAGCTCCCCTCTGCTGTTGACCAAGCCTCGAGAAGGAAATGAACTCTTCATGTATCTAGCAGTCTTTGCCCATGCAGTAAGCTCGGTGCTCATCAAGCAAGAAGACGGAACCTAGTAACCAATATATTATACTAGCCAAGTGTTGAACAACCCCGAGTCAAGGTACTTTACCGATCGAGAAGCTGGCATATGCTTAGTTACCTAGGCCTGGAGATTGAGGTCGTACTTCCTGACGTACTGGATCACCGTCCTTACCGATCATCCCCTGAGGCAGATACTCCAAAGGTTGGAGACCTTAGGAAGGCTGATGAAGTTTGCCGTAGAGCTGACTGAGTTTGACATCTCATAGAATCCCCAAATAGCTGTCAAAGCCAAGGCCTTGTCCAACTTCCAGGTAGAGATGACCACAACAGTAGAAGAGCTAGCCTCCGAAAACATAAAGCACCTGGGCTTTGGAACAATGACCAACCCATGGATCCTACACGTCGATAGAATCCCCTAATAGCTGTCCGAGTTTGACATCTCATAGAATCCCCCATAGCTGTCAAAGCCAAGGCCTTAGCCAACTTCCAGGTAGAGATGACTACAATAGTAGAAGAGCCAACCTCGGAAAACATAAAGCACCCGGGCTTTGGAACAATGACAAATCCGTGGATCCTACATGTCGATGGCTCCGCCACAAGGAGTGGTTTGGGAGCCACGTTGATGCTAAAAGCCCTAGGTGGCTAGAAGACCACCACTGCCCTCAAGTTCTGCTTCAAGGCCACCAACAATGAAGCGAAATATGAAGCTCTAATCGTGGGCATGAAGCAAGCTTTGGATTTGGGGGTAAGGTGCCTGCATGAGTTCACCGACTCACAGCTCATAGTCGGACCCCTGTATGAACTATACAAGGCTAAGGAAGGAAACATGACCCAATATACAGACACAGTCGAGCAGCTAGCTCCCTAGTTCAGTTACTTCTAGGTCATGAAGATTCCGTGATCTGAGAACGATAAGGGTGACGTTGTCAAAACTTGTCTCCTCCCAAGGGGTTGATCCCAAGTGCCCCGTCAAGTTCCAGAAACTAACAGCCTGGAGCATTGACAAGCTGGAACCTCAGGTGGTGTCTGACGTCCACGAGGAGTTGTGTTGGCTGGATCCTATCCTGAGTTACCAGGAGAACGTGAAACTTCCAATTGACCAGAAGGAGGCTAAGAAAGTTATGAATAGGTCATTTCGATTCACCTTGATGAACGACCAACTCTATAATAGGTCATATGCCTTGTCGTTCCTAAAGTGCCTAAGATTGTCGGAGGTCGACTATGTGCTTTAGAAGATCTATGAAGGGGCTTGTGGTAACCATTTAGCGGCCAAATCCCTAGCTCACAAAACCCTCCGGCAAGTATATTATTGGCCAACCATGGTCGCGGACTCAGAGATGGATGAGACCTAATGGACAACAAAAGATAGAACTACCTAAGTGACAGCTTATATCCAAAGTATTGGAAGATCATTACGAAGCCACACAATACTCGCCGTGAGTTGGGGGTCAACTGGGTTGAACACAACTTATGATATCTAAGATTTCTCAGAAGATTGATGATGAGGGAAGTCAGAGACCCGTGACTAAGGCATCTAAGTAAATGACGATCTCTCCTTCGGGAGGGTTATTCGCTCTCCAAGTAGGTCTAGGGACTCTACAAGTAAAAGGATGAGATTTAATGTAGAAACGATTGGTGACTCGTTTGAGCTCATCGAAAGAGAAGAGCTGCTGACAAAACCTATCGCGGCCTCCTCCACCCTTGAGGTTAGAGAAGAGCTAACCATTACCTGGAAAATTGAAGACGAAGGACCTCAAAGGAAGGAGAAGTAGAAAGTTCTCAGAAGTCTCAAAGCATGCAGGCGAGGACGATGAAGGGAGAAATCTTAACACAAGGCTGCACTTAAAGCCCCAGCGATTGTCACGCTCCAAACCCTGCTTGGGCTCGAGCACAGGACAACGCCACATACTTATAAGATTTCCCCCACAAGTATACAAGGCATAAACACAATCTATAAATATGTTATAATCATAATTCTCATAATACAAATCCTCAAATAATAATAATTACAAGTCTTATTTATTCCTCAATATACCATAGAAATTTTTCTTAAGTTCAGACAATAACAAAGTTCCTCCAACAACTCAATAATAAAAACTAAAAGATTGTTCTTACAATCCAAATTAGATAACCAAATCACTAACACCAGAAGACTCAATACGTTGCACCAGATTATTAAGTTCCTTGATAATTAAACCTCTTAATCTGAACCTGAAAAATAGAAAAGGGGGTGAGCTGACTAGCCTAGTAAGAACCAACAACCTATCTAGCTGGATTAAACAAGTTTCTAATATATCAATGCATAAAATTTCATACCATGCTCACGAACGTTAAATCAATTTAAAAAACACTTCGAAATCAATTTCAAACATGCTCCTAATACAATATATTTTTCAAATAATAAATTTGGGATCACATGCTATAAAATCATTCAATAGTTCAAAGTTTCAAAACTTGACACCATTTTTAAAACTTTAATCAGACTAAGTCCACATTATCCATTGTAGCTAGGTATCTAATGTGTCAACGTATAAACCCCGTTGACTGGGTATCAAAATCCCAATGATTGCCCCCATTGGGATGGTGATGAATTACCAATGTTACCCCCATTGGCCAGGTGTCAAATTTCCAATGTTGCCCCCATTGGACGGGTATCTAATTTCCAATGTTGGCCCCATTGGACGAGTATCAAATCATAGTCTGATTATTCAATAAGATTTGAAAACCAATTAAAACAAATCATTTCGGTGTCCATGCCAAAAGTATTCAAAATGTTCAAAGTCTAATATACCATGAGAGTCATATAGCATGTGTCCAATCAATAATTTGTCAAATATTTGAGTTTGATCCAAGTTGCAAACAAAAACAAAGGTCGTCATACATACAAATCATGGTTTTTATAAAAATATACTAGAAGGCAGAAGGAACTTACCTTAACCGCAAAATTCCAAAATCAAAATACTTCATCTTCTTGAATTCTTCAAATCAATCTAAAATAATTAGACGAAGAAAAGTATTTAGGATTCTATACTATTGGTGTCAAAAAATGATGTCAAAATCTCTTCATCTAATAGTTTTATTTCCAATAATTCCAAATTTCTGAAATTTTTCTACCAAGTATACAATTTACATAAACACCCTTCGTTTTCTCCTTTTATCGACGAATCACACATAAATAATAGAATTCTTAATCTCTTAGGTTTCTAGTTATTTTTTCCTTTACATAAATCTAGAAATCATGAATTTTCCTTTTTTCTACTTATTTTTGGAATTTTCTGCTAATTTCTGCTTATTAATTACAATTTCTGAATTTCAGAAATTATTTTCCTGAATTTCAAAAATTACTGCAATAATTCAGAAATTCCAAAAATTTTTATTTTCCTTTTCTTTTTCAGAAATTACAAGATTTTAGATTTTTTTTTTAGAAATTAAAGAATTTCTCCATTTTCTCATTACTATCTAACTAGTTTCAATAGCCTTCAGAGTTTCCTATGCATCACAATCTCTATTTTCTCTATCGATATATCTATGTTTATAATGAATCGAAACCCTATTTGTAATCTTTCAAAAAATTTAACATGAACAAATAAACTTGCTGGCTGTAATCTAAAAAGCAAGAACAGATCGTTCTACCGCCTCTGCTCCTTTCCTCCCAACTCTGGCCCTCGATGAAGAGAAATAAAAAAAAAAAAAAAAAACTAGAGGCGGCTAGGGTTTTATCTTCTTTTTATAATATCATAATAATAGTCAAATTTGCATAAAACCCCTTATAATAATATAAAATTATTCAAAGTTTTTTTTTTTAAAATTCAACCCCTTACAGCAATTCTTTCTAATAACCAAGATTCACCACAGGGATTTGCTTCAACGACCAAAATTCACCATCGAAAAAGGCGTCCCGGAGGGAATGTCACACGTCTCCTACGGGTTACTCCCATCATCACCTCAACTGCAGCAACCCTTGCATGTTCTGACGAAACACTTCGAAAGCGGAAAGGCTTGTCTGCTCATAAACATCGCATAATGCTCAAAGCGGATACCCTCTTTATCCCACGTCGTCTACAGCGTTTTGACACTTTCTACTGGATTTTAACCTTCCCCATGACACCACGGTTCAGCTAAACAACATCGAGATTTTTCATTAACGGTACGAGATTCAACTTAGTCATCTCGGTGCTCCCCCGATATGGTGCCAAGGTCCATATTCCCGAACCCCGATATCCACATGTCGGTGTCCACGAGCGTCCCATAAATGTTACACGGATCCCAAAGGGAGCCGCCATACAACCCTATATCGGGGTAGGATCATCGTCACCTCATAGACAAAAGAGATGTCCGCATACCTTATCTCATAATGACCGACAAGACCGCTAAAGGTGATGGGATGGGGCCCATATCCCGAGAAGCTCCAAGAGTATAAAAGGAGGGAGACCTCGGAGGAGAGAGATAAGCTCATACTCGATTACAAAACTCTCTCCATTTCTCCTCCTCTCTTCTCGGACGAACTCCTCGCTGACTTGACCATCAGAGTGGGATTTGGGCAACCAGACCGTCCCCCCTCTCACAGTCAAACTTGTCCCTTTTTTCAGGTGACTTCCTCCGGGGGACACCTACAACAACACTATCAACCACAGAAGACTTCATTAGTTGGCTTCTACTGGGATTAGCCACCAGCATAACCAGTTTATATATATATATATATATATATATATATATATATATATATATATATATATATATATATATATATATATACACAATCATGATACAGCCTGGCCGGCCTTATCACTATTTATTTAAGGTCGCCTTATTTTGAGTCATTTGGACTGTATTTTTTTTCCAAATCCAACCGTAATGATGGAAAAACCATCGAAAAATAAGATAACATGTCAATTTTCATACAACTTGGGATTGTGATGATCATTCATTTTAAAGGTGAAATTCTGAATTGATAAGATTTTTATAAAATTTCCCCCTTTAAGATGAATACTCATTACCTCACCAAATTGTATGAAAATCGATATGTCAACTTATTTTTCGATGATCTTTCAATCCATACCGTTGGATTTGGAAAAAAATACTCTCCAAATGTCTCAACATGAGGAGACCTTACTTGCATAGTAATGCGGCCGGTCTGACTGTTGAAGATTGACTGAAAATCAGCTGGAAATCAGCTTGATTGAAGACCTTGAAGATTGATTGGAAATTAGCTAAAAATCGGCTTGATTGAAGATCTATCTAATTGGAGGATTCCTTAGTTAGAGGATTTCTTTGAATTAGCTAAAATGTTTCTAGATTATGCAATTTCTTTCCTTATTTTCCTAGTTAGGTGAAATTCTATAAATTGTAATGAATTGCTCCAAGTGAATATGATGAAATGAAATAAAAACGACTTTCATCATGTAGTTGTTTCTCATGTTTTCTTTGCTCCTGTCTGTTAGTTGTTTCTTTGTTGCAACTTTCTATGCAACTTTCAACATGGTATCAGAACCGAGGTTCAATTCCTATCCTAGCTGTTGAATCATCACGCCCAATGTGATGGCTTCATCCAACGACATGTCGGAATCATCCCAAAGATGATCGGTTCCTGTTATTATCCAATCTGAAGGTATTTTTAATGCTGGAGTTATTTTTAATGAATCAAATTATGATGTTTGGTCTCAGTTGATGGAGATGCATCTCGCCAAAAGAGAGAAACTCTCTTATATTCGGTGTAAACCGAAGCCACCTGCAGAATCTGAAGATGGCTATGAAAGATGCTATGCTGAAAATCAAATAATGAAGCGATGGATATTGATGTCCATGACTCCGGAAATTATGAAGCCTTATTTGCGCCTACCCACTGCCTATGAAATATGGAGGGCTCTATCTAAAGCCTTCTATGATGGAAGTGATAAACTGCAAGTGTTTGTCCTCAATCAAAAGGCATTCACAGCCACATAAAGGGGGAAGTCTCTCTCAGAATATTATGGAGAGTTAACCGAGGTGTTCTGCGAATTGGATCATCGTGATAAAGTTGTCATGAAGGATCCGGATGATATCATTGCATATCAAAGGTCTATTGAACGACTAAGGGTGCATATATTTCTTGCTAGTATAGATGCAACATTTGAACAAGTTCGTGGGGAAATCCTACGCAAAGAACCAGTTCCAGATTTGGAAGAATGTTATGCATTAATTCGAAGAGAGGAGATACGTCGAGCAACTCTGGTTGGCCAATCTGAAAGTTCTGAAGCTTCAGCCATGGTGACTCGCAACCGCTCAAGTCACAACCAGGAAGATCGTCAACGTGACTCCCATCCAAAACGCACTAATGTGGACAATAAGTCTACATTTAAATGCACCCATTGTAACCAGACTGGACATACCAAAGATCAATGCTTCGAACTGGTAGGATATTCAGACTGGTGGGATCATAGCCGTGCAGCCCGGAAGAAGAAGACTGAAACTGCAGCGGTTATTGCAATAGATGTTGCAACAGATTTTGCAACACGGGCCTCAACACCTGCTGAAAATGGTGACGATTAGTCATGGTATTAGATGAGCAAGCTGTACTATTTGAATTTGGTACTAGCTGTCTCAAATCAAATCTTCTCAAATTAGCTGGAAATCGGCTTAGACAAATCTTCTCAAATTAACTGGAAATTGGCTTAGACAAGTTGATGATATCTACGCACCAACTTGAGGGGGAGTGTTGAAGATTGACTGAAAATCAACTGGAAATCAGCTTGATTGAAGACCTTGAAGATTGATTGAAAATCAGCTGGAAATCAGCTTGATTGAAGACCTTGAATATTGATTGGAAATCAGCTGGAAATCGACTTGATTGAAGATCTATGTAATTGGAGATTTTCTTAATTTGAGGATTCTTTAGTTAGAGGATTTCTTTGAATTAGCTGAAATGTTTCTAGATTATGTAATTTCTTTCCTTATTTTCATAGTTAGGTGAAATTCTATAAATTGTAATGAATTGCTCCAATTGTGAGTATGATGAAATGAAATATAAAAGACTTTCATCATGTAGTTTCTCCTGTTTTTTTTGCTCTTGTATGTTAGTTGTTTCTTTGTTACAACTTTCTATGCAACTTTCAATTATCAAGATTATATATATTATTTTTAATATTGTCTGATTAACTGTTCCTAACTTTTGTTTACAATTAAATTATTCATATTATTGGATTGGTTGAGGAGAGAGGGGCTTTTTGATTTTCCCATTTATTCAATTAATTGATATTAAAAAATCAAATTGATAATAAAAAAATATATATTCCAAAAGAATCAGACAAAAAGTCAAAGTCTTATTTAGCACGGAAAGCTAATTTAGAGTTTTTTTATATGAAAAAGATCAGTTTTTCTCAGAAGATAAGATCTTCAAGAGATCCATCTTGTACTGTAATCTGGTTTAGTGTGCCCCATCTTTTGAAGTCTCGTGAACCCATGACTTTCCCTGGCCCCACCTGGCAGAGTAACGACAAAAGACTGATAACTACATATGGATTATTGCAGAATTTACATTATTTATTTCTACATCTCTTGATAAGAGAACACTTTACATATATATAGATAGAATTTGTTCTTCTTCATTAAATATGAGAATCCAATAGTGTGCTTGATGAGTGGTATGGTGACCATTCTTTGCTAGCTAGTAGTACTAAGTGGGGCATTGGCATGAGGATTGAGAATGATGTGCAGAGGGATCATTTTTGCTAGTGGTACAAAGAAAAAGGCAAAGAGAGGGAGAGAGAAATAAAAAAGGATAAAATAAAGCACAGCTTTCAGATAATGCTATGCTTCAAATGATATGCCCTCCAATCCTATGCACTTCTTCCAGATAATGAATAGCAGTCAATATTCATCTTCTTCCTCCTTGGTTTATTATTTTCATTAATTTGTACTAGATCGATGAAGATGAGCTCTCCTGCCACCCAGAAACCTCACGCAGTATGCATGCCATGCCCTGGACTTGGCCACCTTAACCCCATGCTCAAGTTTGCCAAGCTCCTCCACTCCTCTCATGGCTTCCACATTACCTTTGTTCTCACTGAGCTTGTCTATAACAGCATCTTCCTCAACTCATCCAGCATTCCATCCTCTCTTCATGGCTTGTCAGACTTCCAGTTTGTATCCATTCAAGATGGCTTGAGCATCCCTGATAATGATCATCAAGCTCCTGATGTCTCATCTATTATACTTTCCATTCAGCATAAGCTCTTAGATCCTCTCCGTATCCTCTTGTCCAAGCTCAATCAGTTATCTTCTAAGGTGCCACCAGTGACATGCATTATCTCAGATGCATGTATGAGCTTCACTCTCGACGTAGCGGCCGAGATCGGAGTGCCTGACGTCTTCTTCTGCGCTTCTGGTGCTTGTGCCTACATGACCAACCTTCACTTGGATCAACTCATTCATAGAGGCCTTGTGCCACTCAAGAGTATGTGCATATAATGCTCAATCTAAATAATCTTTAGAGATCTCTCTCTCTCTCTGCTCTTACTGTACTAATAAATGGCACAGGTGGGAGTGATCTTAGAAATGGATATTTGGACACCAAAATTGATTGGATACCAGGAATGAAGAACTTGCGTTTGAGAGACATATCAACATGTATTCGAACAACAGATATCAGTGACATCAAGCTGAACTTCTGCATGAGTGAAGCCCGAAGAGCTCGTGAAGCATCGGCGATCATTATAAACACGTTTGATGATTTAGAGCAAAGTATAGTGGATTCCATGAGAGCATTAAAGCTCCCACCTATCTACACCATCGGTCCTCTCACTCCACTCAATGATCAAAGGTTGAATTTGAGCCAGTGGCAAGAGGATGAGCACTGTGTTGACTGGTTGAATGGTAGGGTTTCTAATTCAGTCATGTATGTGAACTATGGTAGTGGCGTGGCTTTGTCTAAAGACCAGCTTGTGGAGTTTGCGTGGGGGATTGCTAATAGTGGGCATGAGTTCTTATGGGTGATCAGGCCTGATCTTGTGCATGGTTATGGTTATCAATCAGCTTCTGCTCTTCCACAAGAGTTCATGTATGAGATCAAGGAGAGAGGAAGGCTGATAAGTTGGTGTGAACAAGAGAAGGTTCTGAAACATCCATCAATAGGAGTGTTCTTGACTCATTGCGGATGGAACTCAACAATGGAAAGTATAAGCAATGGAGTGCCCATGTTATGCTGGCCTTGCTGTGCGGATCAACAGATGAATTGTAGGTATGTGTGCCATGAATGGGGTATTGGAATGGAAATTGAGAGTGATGTGAAGAGGGAGGAGGTGGAGAGGTTGATTAGGGAGGTCATGGAAGGAGAGAAGGGGAAGGACATGAAGAAGAAGGCATTGGAGTTGAAGGAACTTGCAGAGAGAGCAGCAAAGCCTGGTGGTTCCTCATTTGAGAACTTCAACGGAGTTGTCATGGAGGTACTTCTCCAAAGGTGATGCTCTGTTTAGTCAAGTGGTTCAGAAATAAAAATCATTTGGAATAAAGTTTGTGTATATCGGCATCATGCAGTTGACTGACAAATTAAGGGTCAAAATATAATGTACCGGACATGGAAAGGATATTGTTCTTGTATAACAATTGATAGTGGTTAAATATATTTGTAGAATCCTTTATGCTTATGACAAAATATTATATTGTCAGTTTTTTATTTATTATTTTCTAATTGTTGCAATTAGTTGATTCTTTTCAGTAATTGATTAATTATATATTTCGGCATCTTTTTATTATTATAAAAGAGGATTCTCTTTTATAAATTATAATTTAATATACACTTTATATTCTCCATTCTTCTTTGTTTCTAAAGTTCTTCATTTTCATTCTCTTTAGTTTCAACATGGTATAAGAGATGGGTTGTGGGTAGTCGGCAAAATCTTCTTCTCTGATAACGTTGCGGTCATTCTAATACATAATTATTATTGTGTCTTAGAATTCCATAGAAATCCATAATCCCTCGTTCTCCAATCCACTTTGCAAGTCTTTTCGTGCCTGGATTTTTGAAGTTTGAGGCCAAAATGTCCAACTCTACTACCACTAATAATCCTACTCGTCCCATTGATATTATTCTTGATGGGACCAATTACAACCAACAGACACAAAATATGGCTATCTACCTAGGGAATTTCTCAATGGTGCACCGTTATTAGTCCATCTCAAAAGAGGTGTATGGGTGAGAACTCCTAATCTAGAACCTGTGTCTATTATTTATGAAAAATTGCCTCTGTTCTGCTATCGGTGTGGGGTGATAGGGCATGGTACAGATGCTTGTACGGAAGCGTCCCCTGGGTGTCGAAGAAATGCAGCTGAAATTGGGCCATACCCTCCTAATCCGAAAGGGAAGGAAGTGGCAACCGAGGAGGCCGGAGGCTCTCAACGGAATACAGGGGACCTTGAGATACAAACAGTTATATCAATGACCCAGCCAACAGCCAAGGAGGAGGACATGGACTATGGGTCATGGATGAGGCCTGGTCGGCAAGGGAAAGGACGAGGAAGAGGAAGAGGCCAGGGAGCGATGACAGGGCAACGCCAAGATTGCAGCTCCGGAGTCTCAGAGATGATCACATGCCCTCCAGTAGTGGAACACATGCCAGTGCTACCAAGTATGGAACCACGCTGCTCTCCGGAGGCTCGTGTGACACAACTGCCACGTGTGGAAGCAACGGATAGGTGCCACGATGAAGAGATCCCGCGGGGGAGAACTGTTGAACGCTCATTACATGGTGGCTTTAATCGAGGCTGGGGTGGTAGTAAGCCTGCGAGTCTTATCAGATCTCGTGCTTCGAGAGAGAGCAACTCTGAGAGGAAGCATGCCCATGTGACCAACACTATCCCAATTACCAAATCCCAGGTAATGACTCTACTAGACAGAAGAAGTCCTTTCAATCGAGGAACAAAATCTAAGTATGGTTGGAGTGAGGATGAAATAGAGGATGTACCTAATAAAAGGTTACGCCAAGTGGATAAAATGGGAAGAAGACAATCCCCAGTCTATGCAAGTGACAACCAACTCTTAATTTCTTATCTCAATGAAGAAAGAGAGAGAGATAGGAAAGCTAAACCACAAGATTTATCTCACGACAAAGGTATGCATATTGATCCTCCAAACTATAGTTCTACTTGTAGGGTTTTGTGGAAAATCAAAAGCATGTATCATATACATGGCACAGCGGAAAAATTAAAATTTTCTAAACCATAGCCCAAACGGATCTCCTTACGTTTATCAAAACATAAGCAAGTAAAGTTGAAGGCCATAAACCTTTTGAAATCTGTACCGAATTCCTTTCTTTGAGTAGGAGAAGACGTTGCGTCAACCACAGCAGTCCATAGACAAAGTGCCTCTAACGGTGATCCACGCGAAGATCCGCAGAAGCAACCTCAAAGGCGACGGGGTGATCTACCACGCAAGGTACTAGCAATGGTGGAAGGTCTTGAGAGGATTTGGGAGAGAAGAGACAAGACTATTGATCTTTATCAATTACTAAGAAGTTGTGTATCATTATGGCCTAGAGTATCACATATTTATAGGCCTCCCTAATCAGATTAGGGTTTGTTTCGGATTGGGACTTTGATTGAAGCCCAAATCAAATTTGGCTAACAATCTAATCAAATTTGACATATAATCAAATTCGACTTCCAAGCAAATTTGATTTATAATCAAATTCGATATATAATCAAATTTGTCTTATAATCAAATTCGACTTACAATCAAATTTGACTTATAATCAAATTCGACTTACAATCCTCTCCTCTCTTTAATTCTCTCGATTGAGGATCTATTCCTAAAAACCCGTTTTATACCTCATTGATATCTTCTATGCATATGACCCATTAGGTTCCCGGTTATGTTGGCCATTCATAATCAACCATTGATTACAAATAGATCATGAGTGGCATCTAGCAATACATCATGACCCCCAATTGACCGAAAAGTCAGGTGGTCTGACTTGGAACCTATCAACAGCCAATGTTAGTGTGCAATTTGTCCTTTACCATCTTATACCAACTTGGTTCGGAGTATGGCCTATGTGTCAACTCCCACTAGACTGACTATGTCACACCTAGCCCAAGTATTAGTTCCTCGTCCTATGGGATCTAATACTCAAAACTTATGTCATCGAAGACCATCTTCATGACAAGTTACTCTGGCCAGAGATTCCTAAGTAATGACCCGACAAGTGGCCATGGGTATACTCTCCTTCTATTAGGAGTGGTAAATCCTCTATTGGCTACCCAAATACCTTCTAATACTTCAAAGCTGTACCCAATCACCACCCTATAAGTAACCCCTGAAGGGAAACGTAGGAATGGCGTCAAAGCACAGGATCCATATGCAAGATAACTTGTGTACCTCAAGTCTAAGGATATTTACACCATTGCTACAATGAGATCTTCACTGACATTTTAATAGGATAACCATGTGATGGTAGGTCATCCAATGAACTTGCTACCCTTAACAAGCATCCACATGTTCACTCAAAACATCTTCATGCTTACAGCTTGTGAGAACAACTGTTTGATCGAATCAAGGAGCCTAACATGTGCTAGTCTTGATGGATCAATGATGTCCCATCTCATTAATCCTTCGACTAGGGATATTTAGATACGTACATAATACACATGATAGGAATCCCACATTATGATCTCTATCATAATTTCTTTCATGCTATGCGTTGTATCATGGACTTCATTAATTAGATTTAAGATCTCATATCATATTCATAGTAGTGAACATCTAAATAATGAAGAAGCCTTTTATTAAATAAATAAATTTGTACATAAAGTGCCAAAGGTGATTGTCTTTAGAGCACTTCTCCAACACTACTCACCTAGAATTAATTAGGAGGGTTACAGAAGCATTATCAAAGAATGATCTTGATGGGTACAAAGATCAAATTGAATCTGAAATGAAGGAGGATAAATCGAGGTATCGGGAAAGAAATGGCAGATATCCAACCCTCAACCTTAGAAGGAGGAAATAGCAAAAGATGCTCTAAGGAGTCAAGCTCTTCAAAGAAGAAGGGATGCAATGAGTCTGAGAAGGAGTCTCAAGTTACCTCTGATATATGTTTCCCATGAACATGATGACTTGGAATTGCAGAGGAGTTTCAGGGAGAGATACAGTAAGTCGTATCCTTTCTTTGATCAATTCCTTTAATTTAAAACTTTTATGTCTAGTTGAAACTTGAGCAAATGATAATAGAACCAGAAAGTTCTGTAAAAAGTTTAGAATTGGGCTACAATCCCAGCAAGAGGCTACTCTGGTGGTATTATAATCCTTTGGAAGAAGAATTTCCACCAAGTGACCCTAATTTGCTTCTCAAAATTCATCATCCATCTAGTATTATCAGACACTGAGTTCAAAACATGGACTCTCTCTATTGTTTACAATGGACAAATTGTGACAGAACAGATGGTTTTTTGGAGAGAACCCAGTAAACTTACCAATATAGTTGGCCCTTGGCTCATCATGGGAGACTTTAATGCGGTCAGAAATCTGAAGGAAAGAAAAGGAGGAAGAACAAGCTGACAATCATGTATGAAATCAGACCACTTTAATTCCTTCATAGCCAATAGTAACTTTTCTGAACTCAAGTTTTCTGGATCTCTATTCACATGGTACAATAACCAGAGAGGACAGTCAAGAATATGGGCTAGGTTGGATAGGGCTCTATGCAATTATGATTGGCTAAATGAGGTATCTCACCATCAGATGACTCATTTGCTAGATGCCAATATGATCATTCCCCCCTCTTAGTATCATGTCAAAAATATAGTGATATTAGAGAGAGACTATTTAAATTTGATAACAATTGGATTCATCTCCCGGAATTCCATAATAGTGTTGCTAGTATATGGATGATTAGGGGCTCTGGAAATCCCATGCATGATACTAGCCATAAAATGCATAATCTTAAGAAAGAACTAAACAAAAAAAAAATGCAAAGGATACTCTTAAAAGTTAGGTAAGGAAATCAGGATGATTGAGGATCAAATTGCTTCAATTGAATATGATGAACACAAAAATGTAGTTGGGAACAATCACTGGAATATCCTTAGACCATTGTATAATAGGCATAAAGCATTGTTATGGCAAAATACAGTTTATTGGGCTCAAAAGTCTCGCATGCAATGGCTCCAAAATGGTGACTGGAATTCTAAGTTTTTCCATCAAATAACTAAAAATCACAGCATCATAATAGAATCACATTAATTAAAGAAGAAGATGGTAATGTCATTATTGATCCCTTAGAAATTGAGGAGAAGTTTATTGAATTCTACTCTAATCTATGGTAGAATTATTCAAATCAAAATTACATTAATGTAGCTCAGGAACTGCCTGAGGATCTGCCTAGATTAAGTGAAGTCCAAGCTGAGTCACTGATAAGGCCTATAACTAGATTTGAGATTTTTCAAACCTGAAATCCATGTCTAGAGGGAAAGCCCCAGGGCCTAATGGGTTAAATACTGAATTTTTTAAGGCATTTTGGAATAGAATTGGCACTTGGATTTCAGAGGCCATAATCTACTTCTTCATGCATGGTAAACTCCAAAGATCTTGGAATCAAACTCAAATTAGAAAATCCTCAAAAAGTCACTGATTTTAGGCCTATCTTTCTTTGTAATGTCAACTATAAAATCATTGCAAAGATCTTGGCCAATAGACTCAATTATATTCTTCCTTCTCTGGTTAGCAAAGAACAATCAGCTTTTATTGGGGGCAGAAGCATATTTGATAATATTCTACTAACACAAGAACTTACTCATTCATTAGAATTCGATACTCAGAACAATCCAATGATGCTAATTAAGATAAAAATGGAGAAGGCATATGACCTTATTAGATGGGATATTGTCATTAAGGTCTTGGCTTGTATGAATTTTCCTATGAAGTGGATTACCTGGATCAAAGAGTGCATAGAGACTACTTAAGACAAGGTGACCCTCTGTCTACTTACTTGTTCATTCTTGTTTCCCAAGTCCTCACAAATATACAGAAAAAAGCTGAATCCCTTCAGCTGATCATCAAAGGCTTTAAAATATCTAAATCCCTCTGTTTTAATCATCTACTTTATACTGATGACCTGTTAATTTGTTGTAATGCATCTAGGAAGAGTGCTAGATCTATCACCCTTTGCATGAAATTGTATAATGCTCTTACTGGCCAGAGGTCCAACATGGCTAAATCTGAAATTTATTTTCCTTCTTGGTTGAAATCTAGAATGAAGAAATCTATCTCTGATATTTTGACCTTAAAACAGGGGGGGTTTTCCCTTCAAGTATTTGGGTTGTTGAATCTCTCCCTTCAGAATCCCTGCTGCTTATTTTAAATCACTTATTACCAAGGTTGAGTGTAAATTGGCATATTGGAAAATACTGTATTTGACTAAGGCAAGTAGGGTTACATTAGCCAATGCTGCACTGATGGCTATCCCTAATTATAGGCTTAGTACATACATGATTCCTAATTGCATTCTTGACTTCGTTATCAAATTTGTCACGAAATTCATATGGGCCAGTGACAGTAATGGTAAGGGATTACATCTCATTGGTTGGAAAATGATTACTAATCCTAAACCTGAGGGTGGTCTGGGTATCAAGGATCTGAAAATAATGAAAATGCACTACTTTCTAAACATTCAATGGAATTGATGAATGATGGAGATAAAGCTTGGATAAAACTGATGATTAGGAAATATGGGAGACTTGATCCCGGGCAGATATCAACTTTTAAAAAAGTCTCATGGAAATTCAAAGGATTATTGTATAGTGCAAGGAATATTAAACATAGCATTACATAAGTGAATGTGATCAACTCAAATCATGTCTTACAAATCCTTGGCTGTTTGATATTCCTTTGAATAAGATCCCTACATTTATCAATATGCAATATGATATGTCTTCATTGCTGATTAATGATTTGAGAACCAATAATCAATGGAACTTGAATTTTATTTGTGAATTATTTCCTTCATCTATAACTGTTGTGATTGAAGAGAAACAGGTTCATGATGAAGAAATTAGGGTGAAATGGAAGTTGAAAAAGAAAACTGAAGGGAAATTAATAACAGTAGCAATATATGATGATTTCATATTTAATGATAGCTACTCTCAGTGGAGTGGATGGAAGAAACTTTGGAAATTGAAAGTCACTCCAAAGATCAAAATATTTCTATGGAAGATGTTCCATGGCAGACTCCCTACTTTACAATATCTGCAAACATTGGGAATTGGTGCTTCTAACTATTGTTCACTCTGCAATTTAACTCATGAAAATGCTCACCATTTGTTTGTCAAATGTAGTTACGCCCAATTAGTGTGGCACAGGATCATATATGAAGAATCTCTACTCTCCTAGTATCCCCTTAGCAATGATATCATACAAGGGAGATGGCTAGAATATACAAGATCAGGTAATCTATTCACAACTCCAGCTGCAGAACTAATTACATATACTCTGTGGGTTATCTAGATCAACAGATGCAATCATGTGTTCAAAGCCAAGAGGTTTGATCTAGATTATGTGGCAAAACAAGCTATGGTCATGTATACTGAGAAACAGGAGGCAATGAAGAATATCAATGATTTGGAGGATGTGGCAGTCAGAGAGTAGACCTTGACTAATTTCAAACATCATTTATTTGTGGATGCTTCATGGAAGGAAGGTGAGAACTGGGCTAGCATTGGATGTATAATTTTATCTAATACAGGATCACTCTGCTTTGCAGTGTCAAAGTACTATAGGGCATCTTCAGCTTATGAAGGTGAGGTGAAAGCTATCAACTTTGGGATGAAGAGATTGCTGCCAATAGGCTCAGATGGAGGACTGATACATACTGACAACCAATTTATTCCTAGATGGTTGGCAAGTTCTACTGAAGAGCTGGGAGGAACTAGCAAGGATCAAATGAGAAAATGCATGGAGCTTATGAATAAAATGATAAGATGCAAAGTTCAACTGATTTCCAGATAATATAATCAGTTTGCAGACGACTTGGCCAAGATAGCCAGGAAGGCAAAGATAGGTTCAAATATAGTCAATGAAGCTTCATTTCTTGAATGGATGCTGGGGAACTATAGGATGCTACAATTTTTTGCCTTAGGCTCTATCCAGAGATGTGTTTATTTTGATTAGCTGAGTTTCAGCTCTTAATGTACCCAAAAAAAAAACTTTGCCATGGGCAGCTAGCCTCGATGGTATAGCTTCAGTCGATCATGTATAGGTTGCCCTAGTTTATATTATAGCTGTTAACACTGCTAGCCCAGTAGGTAGCAACTGTCACTCAATAGAACTTTCCAACTTTTTTGACACATAGACCTCACTAGACAACTAGGAAACCATCCTAGTCAATTCTTGGATGTTTGAGAATAGCTTAGATTGTGTTAAGGACATTGGTGTAGGCGGTGGTATCTAAGGGAGAGTGGTCCACGCACAGCAAACAATGACCTCCTAATTATTAGGGAGGAGCAGCTAGAACAGTAGAACTAATTACAAGGATGCAGTAATAGGGTCTAGGATACACTTGTAGCATTTCGAAGCCAACTAACTATGTAAACCTCACACCTGTGATTGACCGTACAATGTTGCCATCTAGGATACATTAATACAGTCTAAGATACAATAATACTTAATAGGATAAATTACCAAATAGCCCTCCAAATCCATATAGGGGCATTTGACAATTGGGATATTTTATCCTATGGACGGGGATATCCATGGAGGGTGTTTGGTTGGTTGGTGGGATAAGGATATGGACGATGATTAAAATAATATTAATTATGTATAATTAAAAAATTAATGATATTTATCTTAATTAATATAATAATTTTTAACTCTAAAATAATATCTTATATTTATTATTAATATATATTTATTATGTATTTAAAAATATTTTAAAGTTATAAAAAAATTTATATAATCATTATTGCAAATTATAAATTTTTATGAACATTTAAATTTAATAAAAATAAATATTTAAATAGTTAATATATAATTCTTTTAATTTAAATATTATTAATGAATATTTAAAACATATTTAAACATTAAAAGGACAAGACCCACGTGGAAGCACACGGGCTCCCACATCGGTCTCATCCTGGATGAGTGGCGTGGGACGCCGCTCATCCAAATTTCAGGGATGTGGGTCATCCCCATACATCCGAGTGTCCAAACACTCAGATTGGATTATAGTTCGGGATATCCCGTCTCGGCCCATCCCGGGATATCCATTCTACCAAATAGCCCCATAAATAACTAACTACTCCTCACTCCAATAACAGTCAAGATGGGCTCGAGTCGGGTCCGACCCACTGGTTCCCAGAATTGGCCTAGGCTACAGGGGTGACCCTCTTAGCCGGGTTGACCCGAAGGGTCATGGGTTACCTTCAGGTGACCCGTAACCGGCCCAGGTCACCCCATGGAATCGGGGGGCCAGGCCATAACCCGTCGGTGTAAGGTTTTGTAGAAAAATCGAAAGCATGTATCATATACATAGTACAACAGAAAAATTAAAATTTTCTAGACCCTAGCCCAAACGGATCTTCCTACGTTTATCAAAACACAAGCAAGCAAAGTTGAAGGGCATGTACCTTTTGATATCTGTACCGAATTTCTTTCTCTGAGTCGGGGAAGACATTGGACAAGCATAGCAGTCTGCAGACAGAGTGCCTCTAACGGTGATCCACGCAAAGATCCACAGAAGCAACCTCAAAGGCGACGGGGGTGATTTTTCACGCAAGGTGCTAGCTATGGTGGAAGCTCTTGCAAGGATTTGGGAGAGAAGAGAAAAGGCTATTGTTCTCTATCAATTGCTAAGAAGTTGTCTATTATTTATGGCCTAGAATATTATATATTTATAGGCCTCACTAATCAGATTAGGGTTTGTTTTGTTAAGAATTTTTTAGTATGAGGGTAACCACCACTTATAAAACCCAAGCACTTAGGTATTTCATGGTGGGCCTCTTTTCTATTTAAGGATGTTCATATTCTTTCAAACTCCCGATGTGGTACTATTGTTTACATCTCAACATCCCCACTCAAGTTCAACTGGGCTCTTTGTTTGTTTTGTGAACCAGTTGTAACTTGGTTTTATGGCCGGTCATGTTGACTTTAAGTCTTGTTGCGTCGCATGCCAGATTACTTATGTACGGTTAAGCGACTTACTAGCTCTGATACCATGTTAGGAATTTTTTAATAGAAAAGAGGCCCACCATGAAATACCTAAGTGCTTGGGTTTTATAAGTGGTGGTTACCCTCATATTAAAAAATTCTTAACATGGTATCGAAGCATAGTAAGTCGCCAACCGCAAATCTGAAGCGCACCACATCACGCAACAAGACTTAAGTCAAGACCTGGCCTACCTACCCAAAAAACTAACAAACAAGTTAGAACTGGTTCACAAAACAAACAAAGAGCCCAGTTGAACTTGAGTGGGGATGTTGGGATGTAAACAATAGTACTACATCGGGAGTTTGAAAGAATATGAACATCCTTAAATAGAAAAGAGGCCCACCATGAAATACCTAAGTGCTTGGGTTTTATAAGTGGTGGTTACCCTCATACTAAAAAATTCTTAACATGTTTCGAATTGGGTCTTTGATTGAAGCCCAAATCAAATTTGGCTTACAATCTAAGGCCTAAATACACTATTAGTCCTTGTACTATAGCCCAATGTTCATTTTCGTCCCTATACTTTAAAAATGTTCAATACAGTCCCTGTACTTTGCATATTTTGTTCAATACCGTCCATGACGGTGATGTGGCAACACAGTTGAAATACAACATAATTTTTTGATTTTTTTATTTACATGTGGCAGTATTTTGCTGACATGGCATACGTATTCTGCTACATCAGCAAAATAATAATTTTTAAAAATAATTTTAGAATAAATTATTTTTTTCAAAAATATTTTAAAAAATATTTATATTTTTTAAAATTATTTTAAAATAATTTTAATTTTTTAAAATTATTTTAAAATAATTTTAATTTTTTAAAAAAATTATTATTTTGCTGACGTGGCAGAATACGTATGCCACATCAACAAAATACCGCCACGTGTAAATAAGAAAAATCAAAAAATTAGGTTGTATTTCATATGTGTTGCCACGTCAGTGTTAGGGACGGTATTGAACAAAATATGTAAAGTACAGGGACCATATTAAACATTTTTAAAGTATAGGGATGAAAATGAATATTGGGCTATAGTACAGGGACGAACAGTATATTTAAGCCTACAATCTAATCAAATTTGATTTATAATCAAATTCAACTTCCAAGCAAATTTGACTTATAATCAAATTCGACATATAATCAAATTTGTCTTATAATCAAATTCAACTTACAATCAAATTTGACTTATAATCAAATTCGACTTACAATCTTTCTCTTTTCTTTAATTCTCTCGTTTGAGGATCTATTCCTACAAACCCGTTTTATACCTTATTGATATCTTTTATGCATGTGACCCATTAGGTTCCCGGTTATGTTGGCTATTCATAATCAACCATTGATTACAAATAGATTATGAGTAGCATCTAGCAATACATCATGACCCCCAATTGCCCGGAAAGTCAGGTGGTCTGACTTGTAACCTTTCAGCAGCCAATGTTAGTGTGCAATTTGTCATTTACCATCTTATACCAACTTGGTCCGGAGTATGTTTATGTGTCAACTCCCACTAAACTGACTATGTCACACCTAGCCCAAGTATTAGTTCCTCGTCCTATGGGATCTAATACTCAAAACTTATGTCATCGAAGACCATTTTCATGACAAGTTACTCTGGTTAGAGATTCTTAAGTAATGACCCAACAAGTGGCTATAGGTATACTCTCCTTCTATCAGGAGTGGTAAATCCTCTGTTAACTACCCAAATACCTTCGAATACTTCAAATTTGTACCCAATCACCACCCTGTAAGTAACCCTTGAAGGTAAACATAGGAATGGCGTCAAAGTATAGGATCCATATCCAAGATAACTTGTGTACCTCAAGTCTAAGGATATTTGCACCATTGCTGCAATAAGATCTTCACTTACATTTTAATAGGATAACCATGTGAAGACTCATGGTAGGTCATCCAATGAACTTGCTACCCTTAGCAAACATCCACATGTTCACTCAAAACATCTTCATGCTTACAGCTTGTGAGAACGACTGCTTGATCGGATCAAGGAGTATAACATGTGCTAGTCTTAATATGTATCAATGATGTCCCATCTCATTGATCCTTTGACTAAGGATATTTAGATACGTACATAATTACACATGATAGGAATCCCACATTATGATCTCTATCATAATTTTCTTCATGCTATGTGTTGTATCATGGACTTCATTAATTATATTTAAGATCTCATATCATATTCATAGTAGTGAACATCTAAATAATCAAAAAGCCTTTTATTAAATAAATAAATATGTACATAAATTGCCAAAAGTGATTGTCTTTAGAGCACTTCTCCAACATTCAGTTCATGAGTCGGCCAGCCTGTTTTTTATTTTTAATGTCTTTTAAAAGAAAGATTGCGTACAGAGAGCTTGCTCGTTGTTCGAGGTAATAGAGGGTTGGATGTGGGGATTGAATGGAGAATGAGAAAAGCAAAGGTTTGAAAAGAAAACTCTGGACGGGTTCCAAGAATGAGTTGTGCATTATCTATATATTTTGTTAATATTAACAAATCGACTCCTCTAGGAGATATGAATCGATTTGGATTAACCAATAAAATTTGTATTGAAAGGACTACTGAACTAGGTGCCTGAGTCGGGTAATTCACGATGAAGTCTTCAAACTCTATCAGAACCACTTCTGTGATAAACAAAGTCTAATTACATGCATGCCATATTTACCTCAAGGTAAAAAAAATTTTGCATTGCAGTAATTACATCAACGATAAAGAACAATATATTATTATTTTCAAATGTTAGTAATGCTTATGATTGGTATATTACCTTTTTATTAACGAATTCTTGTGAGGCCATTTTCCTATTCAACCATGTCAAACTGGTCGTTTTGGGCCAACATGGTTATGCTCGACCAGGCGGGGCATTACTCAAGCTAGCACGGTCTGCCAGTTTATATTATCGGGTTGATATTGCTAGTGAAATTTTTGGGATTGGCCTGGCAAGAGGCAAAACACTGTAATACCTCGTCTCGAGCTGGCCCACTAAATTTAGAAAAGTTTTAATAAAAAAGGTTTAATCCCCCAAATAGTCCCTCTATTATGGTCAACTCGCCCATTTAGTCCCTCTATTATTAATCACGTCTTTTTTGTCCCTTTATTTCTTAATCTCTGCTATTCAGGTCCTTCCGCCCAACTTCCGTCTAGATTACCGTTTCGAATACTGATGTGGCTTAAAAAATGATAAAAAAAACCCAAAAAATAGGGCCACGTCATCTCTGATTCGGGTGTGGTATAACTCACATCCGAACCCGTTTTTTAACTCTCTCCCTCTCTCTCTCTCTCTCTCTCTCTCAGCTCTGTAGTGGCCGCTGGTTCCAACGAATCCTAGAAACCCTAAACCTAATCCTAGCCGCCATGGACGTGCTTCTCCTTCTCCTCTTCTCCCTACTCCCCCCTACAGCTTAGCTTCAGTGCTCCAAAACCAAACCTCAAGCTTCTGATCTCCTTCAAGAGCTCGCTCCCAAATCCTTAGGCTCTCTCGAGCTGGCGTTCGAACGGGACCCCTGTGCCTCCTTCTCCGTTATCTTTTGTGTTTCCGGCAATGTTGCCGCCGTGGACCTCCACGGCGTCGCTCTTAGCTCTGACTTCCGCGCCGTTTTCGGTTCCCTTCTCGCGCTGGAGAGCCTCGAGAGCTTGCCCCTCAAATCCTTGAACCTCACCGGGACCCTCGCCGGCTCTAGCTGCGGCGAGAGCCGACTCGTCACTCTGAATCTCTTGGGGAATTGCCTGAAGGGCTCACTCGCCGACGTGCTCTCTTTCGTTGCCTCCTGCTCCAGCTTGACCTTCCTGGTTGGGAATTTGGGTTTTGGAAAGGAAAGCATTGATCTTGATGTTTATGTTTAATTTTTTAATTTATTAGGGCGAGTTCTGTTAGAGTTCTGTTAGCATAAATGCCCTGGGATATTGAATTTGAAGGTGGTCATCGCTGCTTCTCTTTGTTTTTGGTTTGGGTCTTTGATTTGGATTAGAAAGCATTTGTTTTGATCTTGGTTATGAGTTCTATAAGCATGTATATCATGGCCTGGGTGGCGTCTGAGCTTCCGCCGACTCGTCATGGGGCCGACAGGACAGAACGGCGGTGACGTCTGAGTTCAGCCGGTGATGGTGCGGAGTGAGGATAAGGGGAGAAGAAGGGTGATGGTCGGGGTTCGTGTTGAGGGAGAGAGTTATAAAACAAGTTCGGATATGGGTCATATCACGCCCGAATCTGAGATGACGTGGCCCTGTTTTTTGGGTTATTTTATCACTTTTTTAAGCCACGTCAGCATCCGAAACGGTAATCCAGATAGAAGTTGGGCGGAAGGACTGAATAGCCGAGTTTAAAAAATAGAGGGATAAAAAAGACGTGATTAATAATAGAGGGACTAAATTATCGAGTTGACTATAATAGAGGGACTATTTTGGGGATTAAACTAATAAAAAAATCAAAATTATCTTAATTTTTTTAAAATCTTAAACATTAAAAAAATCCAAAAATTTTCAAAAATTCTGAAGATTTGAATATAGTCACTTTATAGTTGTTATAAGGGTTTTATTTTGAAATTTTTTTGGGTTCAAAAAAAAATTAAAAATAATTAAAGAGAAGGAAAAAAAACCGATGGGTTGCTAAGCCCTTGCAGGTTACTGTGCGGGTTGTGCAGTGCCCTTCTACTTCAACTGCAACTTTTTTTGAAATATCAAAAGTTTGGTTTTTTTATATTAATGTAATTACTAAGTATCATTTAAAAATTATGGAGTGTTTTTTAAAACATAGATATAATAGCAACTATGGCCTTCTTTTGATGAGATCGGGCATTTGAAACAATTACTTTAGTTAACTTAATGTGTAAGATGATATTTTACAAAATTGTCATTTGGAACATAGGTTTTAATTTATGTTAAAAATAAATTTATTTTTCAATTAAATTCTAAAAGATAGATAGATAAACAAAAAATGAAAGTAACAAAATTTTAAAATAAATATATATAATTAATTCAATCATTTTAAATTTTAAAATAAAATAAAAATAAAAATAAAAAATGAAAATGAAAATTATGTCTTCATATTAAAATTAATATCATAAAATTTAAAAAAATAATAAATAAAAAAATCTTCAGACTTGTCACTACTTAACCATCTATTGTTGAATTTTTTTAAATTTCAAATGTTAGAATTAGTTATAAAAACAAAAGTTTCATACCATGGCAACAATATATTAATTATAGATTTTTGTAAGGTTATTATAATTAATTTAAAGGTTTTGAAATTTTGATATCAATTTTAATATACGGATCTAAAAAGTTTCTTAACCATTTATCTTTAAACCATCTACCAGGATACAAGATCTCTGAGGGGATGCGACAATGGCTAAACACATAGCAAAAGAGGACCTAGAAGGATAGCAGATGGTGGTACTGACGATCACCTGGAGTATATAGATGGAACGCAACAGGAGATGCTTTAAGACTAAACAACGTGTTTACCATAGTTGATCCGAAATATTGATTTCCTCGTACTCTTATGGTTTGACAAGGCACACGAAGCTAAAAAAAAAGGTCAAGCTAAGAACACTAGAACACTTGATTAAGCGGAGCCTTGACTCTACTCAAAATCAAAACGGGGAACAACAAAGACCACCCGACACAAACTCCGAGTTCGAAGATGAAGCTACATAAGGACAAGAAGGAGAAGAGCGACCCCCTTGAGACGCACATTATCCATGTAACATGCTCGGTTTAGACTAAGGACGAGCTACATGTAACCCAGTCTATCAAATGACATATCTTATATTAATGAACGTGGTTTATTCACCATGTCAAAAAAAAAAATCAAATTGTTAGAATTATTTATATAATAAAATTGTTTTTGGAAGACTCTTTAAAACACAAGCTTTAGAAGAAAATTGGAAAAAAAAAAAATCAACTTCACTAAAATGGCATTTGGAACATTGGCTCAGTGTTTACGTAAGTTTTTACTAAAATAGATCAGTTTTATCATTATATTTTGTGAAGCGTTATTTTTATATTTTTTATATTTTTTATTCTACAAAAGTAATAAATATCATTAATTAACTATAAAAAATATAAATATAACTTATGTTATTTGTTTGAGTTAATAATTCATAATTAATTAAAATAATTAAAAATAATTAAAACAATTAAATTTTAGAGTAAAGTAATGAAAAGCCCCCCAAAACTATTGAAATCCCTATATAATCCCTGCAACTATCAGTATCCCTATTTAGTTCCTCTTTTATCCAGGGACTTACTTTTCAGTCCAAACTGCTACAAACGGTGTTATCAGATGGGTGAAAAGATGCTGCTGCCCTTGGGAGTAGTTGTGCGATTCTGCTACGCCTGTATAGGTCATCTACTCCTAGAGGTGAAAAGACGTTGTTGCCCCTGAACGAGTTCTTCCTTCCCCTCCTTTATGTCCCTGTCTTTTTAGCAAAATCCCTAAATCGTTGAACCGTTCGTCTCTACACGAAGAAGACAGCCACCACGCCGTCAGCTCTATCGGACGATCCTTCATCTTCTCTTTCTTTCCCGTTTGCCTCAGTTCAACCGGAGTTTGCAAAGGAGGTAGCAACAACGCCGCAACCCTAAACATTCTTATACAAAGAGATTGGGGCTTCGCTGCCGGTGTTCGATTTCTCTTGCTTTCTTGGTTTTTTTGGGTTATATTCTTTCCTCTTTTCTATCCTTAGTGGTAGAATGCAATTTGTGCACGTGAATTTTAATCGTATTGTGGAGATTTAGGATTTAGAGATTTCCAATATTGGTTTTTTTCTCATGTGTAACAGTAAGCCACTGAAGCCATGTACACCGATGGTGTTGTTCATGTGCTTTTGGCCGTATGATTTACTGAATGTGTTTCATTGTGGGTTGTTGTTTTAAGAATTGTTAACCAAGTGTTTAAAATCGACCTAATATGTTTAGTATAATGGACAATCCGCTTGATATTCACCTTATCTGTTTAAAATCCTATATATTTGTTTAAAATCCTATGTTTTCGTTGTAGGTAAGTACACCATGGCTGAGAATTTGGTTAATGGAAGATGCTACATGGGTCCACTGGTTGACACGCTCACTGAATTGAACAAAGACATGAGCCAAAGCCACAAACAAATCATCAACAGTATTCCATTTGCTCCCCTGCTTGGCATGAAGCGAATAGTTCAGGAAAGAGGCGTGCTCAACGCACTGATGCAAGCTTATGACGTTCGCCTATAGAAATTTAAATTCAGGGAAAGCTTGGTGAGTTTCCATCCAGAGGACGTCGCCATAATCCTTGGACTGCGCTGCGGTGGAACTGTCGTGTAATTCAAAAGACCCACCGCCCGATCCGCATTTGAGGACAAATACCTCGATAAAGCCTACTCAAGGAATCGAGATTGCATGAAAAGCACATTGCTAGATCTTGTTCATATGCGAGGCGAGGAGGAAAACTTTGTGAAACTACTAATAGTGTATTTGATGGGTGTCTTCTTGTTTCCGACCACATCATGCACGGCCCTAAGTTGGAGTGCGCATTATGCCAATAACCTAAAGGCGTTGGGGACATATGCATGGGAACATGGCGTGCATACATGGCTCATGGACAACGTCCAACATATAGCTGCTCGAGTACAGGAAAGGTGTTCTGGGAAGAAGGAAACGAACTTAGGCTATCTTAGAGGGTGCTCGATTGTGTTGATTATATGGTTCTATGAAGTAATTGGTCCTGGAAAGAAGTTGGAGTTTGGCCGGACACTAAGAATTTTGTGTTACGGTGAGACCAGCTGCAAGAAGACTACTACTATCAAGGCACTTATCGTATCTTTCAAGGGGAAAGCAGTAAGCTTACTTCGTCGTTTCAACTCTTAAGTCTTTAGTTTTGTGCCAAAGTCTTTAGTATTTATTTAAAGTCTTTAGTATTCTTTTAACGTCTTTAGTATTCTACTAAAGTCTTTATTATTTGGGTAAAGTCTTTAGTATTGTACTAAAGTCTTTACTATTCTCCTAAAGGCTTTAGTATTCTTCTAAAGTCTTTACTATTTTACGCCGATTTTTTTTAACGGCTGTAATATTACTAAAGTTTTTGTAATATTGTCTCATAGTTCCCCGAACTCGTACTAACAAACGCAGAAGAGGCTGCCGTCACCAATATCCAACTACCACATAGCATAGCCATGGAGGAGAAAGCTAGTACGGATGCTAGTCCAAGTGTCACAGAAGGTGATCAAAAGCGCAGCCAAAAGAGGATTGAGAAGAAATCCCGGAACCGCAGGGCCGAGGAGCCGCCTGTAGCTCGTCCTACGCAACCCAGGTGGAGAAGCCCAAGCCCAAGCAACGACGATTTAATGCAGCGCTTGCAGAGCGCATACGAAACACTGTTGGACGAGGTCGTTGCAATACGCGGCAAATAGATATATTGCTTGCCAGGGACCAACAGTCGGCTCCGGAGCAAGGAGTGAGAAAATCTCCAGACCAAGCCCCACCAACCAAACGAAGAAAGGTAATTGTTTTTAGGTGCCTGCAAGCTTCCCCCCAATCCCTAATTGCATTAGCGGATGTCGTAGGTGAAACAGTTACCCGTAAACTGCGGTCAAGAAGGGTTCGGAAGAACAAAGCTCCGGATTTTGTTGAGGGAAGCCCGCCAGCATCAGAAAGTGAAGGCGAGGAACCAGGGCACAGCGTCGACTCCTTAATTGAAACTTTTGCGATATTGAAGAACGAGTCACCAAGTGATGCAGAGACGTTGGTCCCCGCTGGCGAGGAAGGGCCCATATAAGCCCCTCACATTATCGTAACCATGGTTCCCGCCGAAGAAGCCGAGGCGGGCCCCGTCCCCATCCTTATGGAAGCCGATTGTCTCCCTATCGACAAAAAGACCCCTGCTATCCTGGAAATCGGCATACCGCCAGAGGCAGTGGATATGGGCCCCACTGGTGAGACACTTATTGGAGATCCACTTCCGGCCAGGGACGGTACCCCCTCACCACCCATCTGAAAATGTGATTGATGCAGAGGAGTCCGTCTATGGCGTGGAACATGTAGAGCCGGTAAAGACAAATTTTATTCCAAAAAACAAGCGCCCTATAGGGTTCAAGTGCCTGAACAAAGAGAAGCAACCCAATCATCTGTTTCTACCTGAACTGCATGATGGACAAATGAGAACAATCTTCATACTACATGTTCTGTTTAGTATTTAACACGACTGCTTAGTATTTAACTTAACAGCTTAGTATTTGACATAACAGTTTAGTATTTTACTTAACAACTTAGTTGTCACTCCCCGACCCGAATCGCGGGACCTCAAGCACGTACACAGACCGGCCATATCCAAGTGGAGATGAGCCTCACTCTGATACAAGGCCTAAGTAAATCAAAATAGAAAACCAAAATATCAAAATAACTCAAATTTAGTAATCAGAGTCTCAACAGAAATAAAAATAAGGGTTCATATATCCTACAATAACTAGGCTCTACAAAGGTCCTACAAGTCAGAACTATTTGAGATCTTTCAACCTAGGCAAGCTATGTTCTGAACTCACACGCAGCTCTTAAAATCTGAAAAAACTATTCTTCAGAATCTGTAAAGAAAAGGAAAGCAAGAGAGATGAGCTTCTTGAAGGAAAGCTCAGTAAGTACCACACAGGGGTCGTAACGAAATCATACCAATAAACATGATAAAAAGTATATCATAATTCAGCAGTCAACAAGTCAAACAAGCGGGGCCATGCCCCTTACAATCAAAGTTCTAGGAGTCTACCCAAGGAGGTAGAAAAGAAAAGACTCCTAGTCTAAGCAGCCGCCCTTAGGCCCAACAAACTTCGTCGGTCAACAACCAGCCTCATCTGGAATCAACCTCGGTCGATTGTCGGTAGCGTCACCTCTCGTATGTATCGACACAGTCAGTATATCATCCCACTGACAGGTTGGACTACCAGGGTATCCTCCCCCTGGCATGAAACTATCAGAACGTCAGGGTGTCCTCAGCCCTAAGCGCTCCACCTGAGCTTTTGCTCCACTGAACTGGCAGAAAGACGAACCCATCTGGCGCACACCTACATGGCTAGCACATAAGACCATGTGCCCATGGTCAAATGTCGGTCACAGGACAGCGTGCCCAACGAGCAAGCCAAACAACAGGTAGTGAAATAAAACTCTACCTCTAGCACAACAACCACACACATACAAGGAAGGAAAACAAACAACAACAGGTATATGCATGTATCCAAAGAACAGATAAACAACGAATATGCTAAAACAAATAGCAACGACAAAACCAAGAAACCCAATAATAGGTGGGAAACTAGGCAATGGTAACATACCTTATTTGCGAAGTCTGGAATCCCATGGAACCGCTTCCTGATGCGTTTCTGCATCAAATCTGATAATGAGTTCTAAATCAGTAATAATACTGTTGTTTGATTTCTATATGCTCAGATGCACATGTGTGTCTCATTAGCGATCCTAGCCTCAATCATAAGTCCACCCTTATTTAGATAGAACCCCTTCATGTTGCTAAAAAGTCATTATAGACTAGTGGTTAAGGTCCAGTAGTTTGGTTATGGAGGTGTTGGGTTCCATTCTCATCTCTTCCAAATATTATTTCTTTGGTTTCTATTTATTTTTCCATCATGACTCAAGCTTGGCTAAACCTAAACAGTTAGCCAACTTGACTGAACCCAACCTCTTATAATCTATTGGACCCAACCATTAATTTGGTTCAATCCATCTAATTGATCCATATAAATAACTTGACTTAGATTAAATCGAACTCAATTAACTCATTCATTCATCCTAACTTGACTGAACCCAATAGACTTAAAAGAAAATCGGCCCTAACCCGAATCAAATTTCTGAACCCACATTGGTTCAAGCCCAACCACTATTATCTTTGCTTGACTAACCCAACTAGTTTAAATAGAATAGACCCAATCCAATTCATTGGGTTGGGGTAACTTGACCGAACCCATTGATCCAACAGCCACTTTCAATTGATCAACTTAACCAAGCATGATTTGGACCTGACTCGACCAACTAAATGACCCGGACTCAGCCCTAAGTTAGACTCAACCTGTTAGCTTTTAGTCTTGAATGAACTAAACCCAAATTCTTTAAATCAACTCAACCTAAGCACTTGTCTATAGACTCAACCATCTTAATCAAATCAGTTTTATTAAAACAAAAAGTTTCAGATTCACCCAAATCGGTTCAACCCGCTAAAGCAAACCCGAGTCCCTGTTCATCATCTCCATCCAAACCGCCTCGTCGGAGAAGAGAAAAGGCAAGGCGGTCGCCGGAGACGTGCGGGTGGCCGGGACCACTGTCGCCCTTCGATCCCCGCCGGTCGATGCTGTCTTGCACCAAGAGTTCCTCCTGGACAGAGGGTGATCGAGCTCCTCTCCCACCTCGTCGGAGAACTCGACCCTCTCCGGTGCTCCGTTTCACGACAGAGGACGGCAATGGGTCCCTAAACTTTCCCCCTCTCTCTCTCTCACAACATCCTATGTCTTTTACATGCATGCATAGTAACTAATAAGTGACTGAGGAAGATCAAAGCACTTACCAAAGATTGTCGTCCGTCAAGCTATTTATGAGCCATATCTCCTCTGCCCTTGCACTTCTCTGGAGTTGACCCCTATCCTCTAGAACGAAAACCTCGATGCCTCTTCCCTTCTCTGTCTCTCAGTCTCTCATGGAGCAGGTGGCGGTGACGAGAATTCTTGACCGGAGAGTGGGGGTAGGGTTTCGGGGTTCTCCTCTATTTATAGAACTCACGAATGAGTTTGTATAAGCTTCGAATACAAATTCGTAGTTTATCTTTTAACTTAAATCTCTCTTGTAACTGTCCAGGCGAATCGAATAAACTCCGCGGCGGCGTACGCGGTGTAGAGAAGATGAAGCCGGCTCGCGCCGGATTGATGGACAGGATTATTTCCCTTACCTCGCGATCAGACCCTCCCCCAGGCGAACGATGATCATCCTCGCATAGTTAACAACGGTGATCCGTTCGTTATAACTCCCCGGATCGTGCACGACAAGAGGATGATCGCCCAGGATCGTTTCATGATGGACGACTAGATTTGGTTGGCTTGCCTCAAACTTATCCGTTCACTGAGATTAACGATTGCGATCATCCTGGCTGTTAATAATAGATGAGGGGCTAAGATTGATTTGAGTGCTCTGAACTTAATCTAAATCGCGAGAATATTTAATCTCAGTCGTCCGTTCATTTTAACCCGTTTTCTCTACATGGTTTTTTTGTGACTTTGCAACCAAGTCCTTATCTTTTAGGCTATTACATGCAGGTCCTTTCCTGAGAGAGAGCGACATTATTTCAGTCTGGCCCCTGGATCTTTCTGCAATTACAACTTGGTCCATCTTTCAGAGAGAGACATCTTATCCTTTAGTCCTTAATTTTTCTGAAAATTACTATTAGGTCCTTGATGGCTCCTATTAATCCAAATTATGGGTTTAATCATCTTAATCCTTCTTTCCATAAACAAGTAAAGAAATTCCCAGTCAAAAGAAGCTTCTCTAACAATGTAATTTAAGGAATTCTACTGGGAGACTTTTATTTAAATAAAAATTCAATTACATCCTTTACTTGAGGACTTTTATTAACCAGCCAAGTTGAGAAACAAACTAATTTAAGAATTAGTAAGAACACATTTATTCTTCAAAACTAAATAAAATAAACCTAAAATCTAGGATTTTACATTAGTTCATCACTAAAATTCTTAGTATATTATTTAACTGCTTAGTATTTCACCTAACTGTTTATTTAATATGCCTTATGATTTTTTTTCTAGCACAATTGTTTAGAAGAATGAATAGGCTTTTACTACCCGTGCCCAATTATACCCACTAGTCGAGGGAAGAGATATTGTGCCCGCGATGTCATAGACGTGTTCGTCATGATCTTGCTGGAAGACCTAAAGAAGACACCTTCCCCATACAAGAGGCGTGGATCCATTACCAGGCCTTTTGCGTTGCTACTGTCCAAACAACACCACACTACAAATGACTCTCTCGTACTTATGGCCGATGCAGTCAAATCTTTCCACAATGTGGAAGTTGTTCTTATGCCCATCATTCTAAACAAGCATTTCCCCTCCTCGTCTTGGATAAAGAGACAAGACAGTACATTCACTACTCATCTCTCAACAACCGGACATATGACAGGGCTACTAAGGAAATGGTAAGTCAGTCACTTTTTTATTTTGTATTCTCCTCTTCGCACCCGCTTAACTGTCATTGTTCTAAACACAAAAGACTTTTTTCGAATCTGCACTTACTATCAAGCTATGGGACTGCTGTGAAACAAACAAGTATACACTCTCCTATGACCGCGACTGCCCTCAACAAAAAGAGGACAGTGTCGACTGCCCCTTGTTCGTCATGCGATTCATGGAGCAAATATTGAATGGTGAGAAGCTTCGCCTGAATCGCTCTAAGGTTCACGTATACGGTTGGAGTATGTCGCGCACATACTTGCGGAAAGATTCAGTCAAACATCTCCGCTGGGGAAACAGAAGCTACCAGCGACTGAAGAAGCTGGTGCATTACGCAACTATGCATTACGCAATCTATGTGCTCAAAGTGCAAAAATTTTTCATCACAAGTAAACCTTATAGCCTAGACGGAGCAAATTAATCAGCTATTACTGCATTGCAAGTCCTGTGATTGTGGCCAGTGTTTTAGCAGTGGCTGCATGGCAACTCTCTCACGTTTAAAGCCTGCGACTCAATTCTTTTCTGCCACGACCACCCAGGCCGTCTCTTCATAATAGGTGGCTGTAGTCGAAGGACGCGGGATACATCTATCGGCTTATTGTGGCTGGGGATTGGAGAAATATGGTCTGCATATGCATTGGCGTACATTTGTACCTTGAAGTAGTCATCCACAAAGCGATGTACACTTGCCTCCGTAGTCGCGATTGCCGTACAAGCATGCGTGCAAGGTATTTCATAGACTTCCTAACATCTGTAAGAGTATGCCCTTGTCCGCAAATTGACCGCATAGCTGCACTGGTCGATAACTTCTAATTGCTCACCATCCGAGCGGCCTACGCGGAGCAAGCGGCTTGACTTAATAGTATCCTGGAGCTTCCGATGCATTGCTGGGCAAAGATGTGTTCCCCAATGCCGAAAATGCTCGCACCGGGCATGCATCATATTCATGAGCTTGTACATGCGAACAATAAGCAATTGTAAAAGATAATCAAGCTTCCAGAAAAGAGTAAAGCTCTCAGCAAGATAGTAAAGAGTTGTGCGGGATAATAAAGCTTTCTATCCCATAGTAAAGACTTAAGCTAAATAGTAAAGCTTTAGGCCTAATAGGAAAGAGTTATACGGGATACTAAAGAGTTCTACTAGATAGTAAAGCTTTAAGCCCGATAGTAAAGAGTTATAGGCGATACTAAAGAGTATCCATAAATAGTAAAGCTTTTTTAGTCACAGGTGAATATTACTTGATTGAGTCTACCATTTCGGTGACCGGGAGGCAGCGCGCCTCCTTGATCCACGCATTGAATGACTCAGCGACGTTAGAGTACATCTCACACCATCTTTGCCCCCTAAACAAATAGTTTGACAAATGGGCCACATCAGACTTCTGGATTAGCCAACGGTGCGCTTGTGCCGAGGCGGCCAAGAGGTCGTTCATCGCGTCATCGAATTCTTTAGCAGTACATGCGTATGCGATGCTGGTAAAGAGGGCCTAATACTCCTCCTTCAATGCTTTCCCAAGACTAGTATTTCCCTTCATGAAGTTCGCCTCTAAGTGTCATAAACAATAGGAGTGAGACGATAAAGGAACACCCTTGCGATGGCATTAACGAGACTTTCAATCTGTCGGATAGGAATGTAATGCATTTGTCGTAATCATCATCTCCATATATTGAATCCCTGAGAGGCATGAGGAACCAGGTCCAATTGTCGTCAGTTTTATTGTCCACTACTGCGAATTCGACGTGGAAGAATCCCTCATTGCTGTCTTTGCCCGTCTCTCCTAACAAGATGCCACCGTATTTCCCAAGAAAATATGTTCCATCAATGAACAACAACGGCCTACAACTCAACTTGAAGCTGACAACACAAGTGCGAAAACAAAAAAAACCACGTCTGAATCGCTCGCTATCACTGTTAATTACGGCAGCTCTACCGGGATTTGTCGCCAACCCCTTTTCTGCGTACCATAACAACAAATCGTAGCTCTGTACCTCACCCAGTGGAGAACGCTTTAGGCATCCTCTTTTCCCATCCATGGTTGCTTGTACGGAAGACACACTCCGTGATCTCACAAAATATCCCGTTAAATGTCGATTGCCCGATACAAAGGATGATCCTTGAGCTTCTAGATCAAACTATTGCAAACCCATTTTTTGGATGCTTTCGAGTGGGAACTCATCTCGATACTGCCACCACACACATGTGTGGGCTGCAATGTCTTTATTCTAAAGGTGTGTAGATTTCCCTCTCGAGAAGCATGGACTCTCCAATCGTAGTTTGCCTTGATATATCTGGCCGTCACCCTTTCTCTGTCATTTTTAATGAAGGTAAAGTCAAATTTCCTTTGATAGCAAAGTTACAGAGGGCATCCCTGAAGTGTTCCACGTTATGAAATTGTTCGTCGACTCTGAGCACTGCAATCTCGGGAGTTTGAGAAGAACCCACAATGTTCAAGGACATGCTCTCGGCTAGAGGATCCCTGATGATTGAAAAAAGATTCTTTTAAGTGAGACAATACTAAATAGAACAACGTAATACTAAGCGGATACGACTGATGTTAAACACTTACTGCAGATAATAAAGAGATAAGAGCAATACTAAAGCCTTACGGTCGATAATAAAGAGATAAAAAAATACTAAAGACTTTTAGTCGATAGTAAAGAGATAAGAGCAATACTAAAGACTTAAAGAAAATCGCAAATGCTTATGTGTTTGTAATACACGGTTTCGGAAAATAACAAGCACATACTAAAGGCTTACCTTGCCATAGAACAAGGAAAGTAAATTACGTTGGAAATTAAGATCTGCACTCGTCGACAACGGTCACTTCGCCTGTGTCCACAATAAGGTCAACCATATTCTTCTTGAACGATTGAAAAATGTTGCACATATGCACAAAATCTGTAGAATTGTCAATGGGACAAGTTGTTCTATGTTCGTCTAGTGCGATATAACTCACTCCCATGCCAGAGGGGTCAAGGTCCCACCGTTTACATATATCATCCATTACTGATTCACAACAAGTGAACACTGTGAGCTCCAAGGCTAGACCTTCTCCTTCATATCGCACGACGACGAAAATGGGATCCATCGAAATCCTGCAATAAGAATGTCGTTGCAAAAACAACATAATTATACGATGCAAGCTATGAAAAAACAATGAGAAAGTGGATCTATCTTTGCTGTCTGTCTTTGCAAGACTCTCCTACCCAGCCTGTTGTTGCCCCGGACTCACTTACGTAGTAACTTCTCTACAAGACTAAAAACACAACACAATCGCTCTGCAAAAGAATAAAGGAAGGAGACAAAAGGAAGGAGACGAAAGGAAGGAGAAGAAGAAGAGGAGTTCCTTCTTACGCAAGCTAGAAGTACACAACATGGACTGAAGGACAAAAGCCTGCTCCCTGTCTTTTCAGCAAAAAAGTGGATTTTGGGAGGGAATCAGTGGCAGAACCAGTAAAATTAAGGGGGTGCTAACTTCAACTTAAAAAAATTTATAAATTCTAAAAAATTTATATTAATTCAAACATAAGATTGCGTGTTTATACTAATTCCTCTGCTAAAAAAATAACAAGTTTTATTTTCGTTTCAATTCTCTTGGTACATGTCTAATTCTATCCAAGTTTTATTAAAAGAATGTCTGTAAAAAAAACATAGAAATTATAATAAAAAATTATGAGATTGAAATTAAATTTAAATAATAAAAAATCAAAATAAAAAAGAAAAAATTTGTTGGGAATATTTGAGCAATATTTTAATTTTATAAATGATATCACTATTAATTTTAAAAACAATGTGACTACTGGGATTTGAACCCAAGTCTCCAAAGCACTAACACAAATTTCTAACCATTAAACTACACTTAGATATAGTTTTGAATTAGGGAATTTAATAATAATATTACAAACTTTTAATAGCAACATCATGGAGGTAGGGATCTCTTGGAACCAAGGGGTGGATTTCCTGGAGCCAACGGGGTGCTTGAGCACCCCCTCGACCCCCCTCCCTCCGCCCCTGGTGGGAATGTGAGAGTATTTTGGGGTTTCAATTAAAAGGCAACGGGTAAAGATCACGGCATGGACTTAAAAGTAATTAATTTAAAAAAAATTAAAAATTTAATTTTTTTATTAGAGGTACTGAAAAATCAGAAAATAAACAGTTTTTTAATTAATTTATATTAAAAGTTTTCTTTCAAAGCTAACTGTACGGGCTGAAAGTAACTTGCCTTTATTTGTCCCAACCAAACAACTACTAGTTTGCCATATTTTTTGAGGACATATTTGTACTATTGATTTGTTTAATAGTAGCAGTTTAATGAGGCTCAAATTCAAAGGACATGCATATTTAGTTTTTTACTGTATATGTTGGATGTTGATTTGATTACACTAGCTGTCAAACATGGTTTTCCAAATATTCATTTGTATTCTTGTGTCTGAATACGTCCAGCAAATAAACTTTTTTTCTTTTTTAATAAAGATGACAAGCACCCGTATGACAAAAAAAAATAACACAAGGATGGATCCAGATGCAGAGAGAATCCCAACGTCTTAAAATAAATTCTATTGAAAATTATGCAGCAAACCAAGCAAAAAAACAAAAAGAAAACAAAAAAAAACAAGATAATTAACGTGGTTCGACAATATGCCTACGTCCACGGGAGCGAACGGCGAAATTTCACTATATAAAATTAAGGTTATATTATAGATATTTATACTAAAACGCTAATGTATGAAAATTATAAAATTATCCTTTCCGTACCATACCGTACCGCGGAGGCGTTACCCACACACCCCCAACCCTATTCGGCGTCCCCTACATGGCAGATGCCTACGTTGCGCTTCGCTCCACTCTGCTCTATTCGCTCCTCTCATTCTGACATCTGCTCTTTTGTTACTGTGCTCACAGCAAATATGAGCCCTATTTTAACAGATTCTTACTCGGTTCCACCCAAAAGAATCCCAATCTCTAAAAATAGAACCCAAAACCAATAGGCGTAGTTGCCGTTGGTGTGCAGCAAATGAAACCTTATCTCCAAGGGTCAAAGAAGGTTGGCGGAAAATGAAACCTTATCTCCTACAGCGGAGTTATCAAAGATGTTTGCCGGAAAATCGATTTGATTAGAGGACTCGCGGAACCACGCTATGTAGATTGCCAAAAGACCAAACATTTTGCACACAAACAACCATAGAGAAGAGTTCCATGGCTTCGAAACCACATGCAGTCTGCATGCCTTCTCCAGCACAAGGCCACATAAACGCCATGCTGAAGTTGGCGAAGCTCCTCCACTTCAATGGTTTCCACATCACATTTATCCACTCTGAGTTCAACTATAACCGAATCATCAAAGCTTATGGAGCTTCTTCTCTCAAGGGCTTAGATGACTTCTGTTTTGAGACAATACCTGATGGCCTCCCTCCATCTGATGAGGGTGTTAACCAAGATATAGGATCCCTCGCCAAGTCTATCCAGACCACTTGCTCCATCCCTTTCAGAAATCTCTTAATCCGGCTCAACGATCCATCGTCTGCTGTGCCACCGGTGTCTTGCATTATCTCTGATTCATTCACTAGCTACACTTTAGAAGCAGCCAAGGAGCTCAATATCCCTGATATCTTCTTCTGCTCTGTGAGTGCATGTAGTTACATGGGGTTCATCTACATCAAGGAACTGATTGATAGAGGCATCACACCATTCAAAAGTATGATGTATCCAGATAGCTTTTTCTCTCGTGAATGTAGTCATGCATGCATGTGTGTAAAATTCATCTCATCATTAGTTGTTTAATTTGTGTAGATGAGAGTGATCTCAGTAACGGATACCTTGACACACCAGTGGACTGGATTCCAGGATTGAAGAACATGCGCTTGAGGGATCTTCCAAGTTTCATTAGAACTACTGATCCACATGACATGTTCCTTAACTTCTTAAAGATAGAAGGGCAGAAAGCATTTGAAGCCAGTGCCATCATCATCAACACGTTTGATGAGTTGGAAGATGAAGTATTGAGTGCTATGGCAACCATGCTCCCTCCTATCTACACTGTAGGGCCTATCTCGTTGTTATGCGGTCAATTTCCTGTCACCCAATCTTCATCAATAGGTTCAAGCTTCTTGAAAGAGGATGAGCGTTGTCTTGAATGGTTGGATGAGAAGGAGATAGCGTCAGTGGTGTATGTGAACTTTGGTAGCTTGGCAGTTGTGTCTAATGAACAACTGATAGAGTTTGCGTGGGGGTTGGCTAACACCAAAAATAACTTCCTATGGATCTTAAGGCCAGACCTTGTGAGTGGTGAGGCTGCAGTGCTTCCAGAGGAGTTTTTGAGTGAGATCAAAGGGAGAGGATTTCTGGCAAGCTGGTGTCCACAAGAGAGAGTGTTATCTCATCCATCTGTGAGAGGCTTCTTGACTCACAGTGGTTGGAACTCTACAATAGAGAGTGTGAGTGCAGGGAAGCCAATGATCTGCTGGCCATACTTTGGAGATCAACAAACAAATTGTAGATATGTTTGCAATGAGTGGGGGATGGGCATGGAGATTCACAATGAAGTGAAGAGGGAACAGATTGAGGAGCTGATAGCGGAGTTGATGGATGGAGAGAAAGGGAAGGAGATGAAGAAAAAGGTGGTGGAGTGGAAGGAGAAGGCCATAAGAGCAATACAAGCAGGTGGTTCATCTTTCATAAACTTCAACAGAATTCTTGATGAGGTGCTCCATGGAAGGAAATAATCTGTAATATCAAGAAGAGGCTACACATTGTGTAGGGCTTGGAACTGTGGCATTTGGCAACTCCAATCATGACACTGTTAGCAATATTTAGAATTCTAAATGTGGCATGTGAGGTGTAAAGTGATTTTTGTCAATTGGCTTTGACTTGACAAATGTCGAAAGGATAAGATAAGGCTTGATTAATGAAATCAAAAATATAAGATAAAGCTCTACGATAATAAGAAATGATTCCTAGAATGATTTAAATATACCATGTGATGCTTTGCAGTTATAGCTGATGAATTAAGAATTAAGAATTAAGAATCAGGTTATCTCCTCTATGAGAGAAGCAAGTTTTCTCCTTTTTGAGTGAGTTAATTTTCTCATATAATAAAGAGGGTGTAATTAATCTCTCGACTCTCTCCTTGTAATTATAGAGAAGTTTTTGCCTCATGGTTTTTTCTCTAATTTGTTTTTATTTTTTTTAGATTTTCCCACATAAAATCTCTTTGTCTAGTTATTTTTTCATCATACTTTAGTTATGTGATAGCTTCAACTCTTTAATTCCTCTCACAAGTGGTATAAGAGCCACTGGTTGCAGGGTGTGAACCAAATCAAGATGATGACAATGAAAAAGTTCAATGTTGAGAAGTTCAATGGAAGTAATTTCTCATTGTGGAAGATGAAAATTAAGGAAATTTTAAGGAAGGAATAAAGGCTTGCGGAGATCACTGATGATGGCAAGTGGAACGAGATGTACTACAACGCAATTGCTGATCTACTGCTATTAAAGAGCTAGATAGCAAAATGGTTGTCATGAAGGGAAAGGTAAAAAGTCCCTCTACAACTGTTCAGGTTGCTCAAATGCACAGAGGATCGATAATGAGAAAAATCAAGAATCGGCCATCAAGTTTGCTTGCGATGACCTCTTAGAGAGGTACTTCTTGTCCAAGGATCACCTGCTAAACCTTTCTAAAGGTTGTCTCATACTATTTCTAGCCAGAGTTGTTCAAAGCAAATGCGAAGGTAGCCGTGGACAACTAATTAAGCTCCGAGAGCTTTGAAGCCATGAAGAAAGGGATAGCAACTCAGGCGATAGCCGAGTTCCAGACTTCGAAAGAGTTCTAAGACCAATTTATCGGGAAAGGTTTAATAAATTAAGGAAATTTAATGAAATATTTCAATTTTAGGTTTAATAAACCCACAAGACCTTGATATCGTGGCTGAGGAAGCTCTTCCATATCCACCACATGATATCATCCCCACTTTTTTTATACTTATTTGTATACCCCCTTTTTATGTGATGATTTCATCCTACTATCACCAACACCACGAGGTACACATTTTTTGTTGGCCCTTATTTGCATTCAAATCTTTTTTAGGTGATGTACCAACTACTTTGGAGAACAAACTACCACATGACTTGCCATTAGCTCAAGAAGTTTTTTTTTTTTTTTTTTGGATAAAAGTTAACAACTTTCTTTGAAATCTAGCTGCTCGAGAGGATGGAAACTCTCCGTCTTTAGGATGAACTCCTTCTTAAGGGTTTATTAAGGATTATCCACTCCTACGAAAGAATTGGAAAGCAATGGTGCCAATGCAGATGTCGATGCCAATGCAGATGCCGAAATTTCATCTTCGTCAAGGAAGAACCAAGGTTCTCTCCTTTTCTTTTTATAATATATATATATATATATATATATGCTTATTTGTGTAGACTATTTTTAGGTGATGGTGTCATATTGCCTTTACCAACACCACATGGTATAATAGTTTTCTCCTTTTTTTATTTTTATTTTTTTTATTATTACCATTTATATATTTTCTCCATAGGTCCGACGGATATACCGAATGCTGTGTTATTCCTACGAGATGAGGTGATCGACAATATCAAGTCTCTTGACCATTACAACTACCAAAGTGTTATTGATGATGTGAAGATGTCAAGTTCGATTCTTAAGTCTTTTGGTATCAACCTGAATGATCTTGAGCATAGTCAGAAAACGTATCCCTGTGTGCATTCTATGTTAAACAGGCTTCAGAGGAACCCAGCGTCAGAGCTCATATCCATAAACAACAAGCCAAGGAATGTATGTTAGAGAGAACCTTAGCACTTGAAGGTCATAATAAGCATAAGATAGATTTAGCCAATGACATAAATATGAAGAGGGAGGAGCATCAAAGACTTGAAGCAAAACGCCATCAACTTCAAAGCAAAGTTTGTGAGATTTCAGATAGGATAAAGACTTTGGAAGAAGAAATAACAACTTCAATAGGCTCTTTAATAGTTGCTGAGATTTCACACACAAATTTGCAAGCTACATTGGATGAGGCTAAAACACAACATGCTGAGATTCGAGAAGATTATTCAAATGACTGTCATATTACTCTCTTTACGACAAGCCGTAATAAATTGGAGAAAGCAAAGGAGCGATGTTTGCCGTAATAAATTGGAGAAAGCAAAGGAGTGATGTTTGCAAGTTCTTAAACATTGAAGAGCTCTCTCTCTCTCTCTCTCTTTTAATTTATATATACTTTGGTAGTTAGTTTTGACACATTTGCCATAAACATTTGACTTATGAATGTGATTTTGATTTCTTTTATGTTCCTTTTTATTTTTTTTAATTTTGTAATTTTTAATTTTTTTTTGTTTAACAAAAACTAGTTAAAGAATGCCATTGTTCTTGAAAAGTAGTACTATTCTGCATAGACTGAGAAACAAGGATCATAACCTGCTGGAACTCTAGCCCTCTAAAGAAAGCTCTTTGAGGAAGATGAATGTGGATTATTGCACTTGGGTACATAAACATTGTATATAACATGTCTTTGCATCTATAAAACACCATGTACATGACTTCATTGCATTTGCTGGTCCAGTTGAAGAGTTTGAAGTCACAAAACCTGTTAACTTTCTCATCTGATCAGATATCACGGTGTGGCTCCATGCATACTCCCTTTGGAATCAAGTAGTCATCTATTTCAAGGTTGATGAATGGGTAGCTCTTGGTGTCCTTATTACATTCATAGATGGGCTCAAATGATGAAATGTCAATTGTGCGTTCATTTTTCTCTCTCTCTTTTTTATTGTCTCCTTTTTGTGTTTTTTTATTGTTTTTTTCGGAATCATGGGAAGTCAATGTGTTTGCCTTAGGAAGTACATTAAATTGTTCATGACTGGACAACTCTTTTACAAGGACCTAGACGTTACGTCATAGATGAACACATGCCTATTTACTTTATTGAATGGATTTAACACAAGAAATACATAAATTTAATGTTTTGCCTCAAGAAATATGTTTAATCATAGATGACTGGTCTACCTCTTTCCTATAAGGGGCCATATGTTCCTTCATAGAAAAACATTTTACATTATGTATAGTGCTTTTTTAGAAAGCGACATTAATGGGTGGCATTGGTCTTTCTCTGTTATCAATGAGTTAGTATGCGCCTCCTTCATAGACGATTTCCACGACGTAAGGACCTTCCCAATTTGCTTTTAACTTGCCCCTGGCCTGTTGTTAGTGATGATAGGTCTTATGAGGACAAGAACCATCTCTCCTTTTGTAAAATTCTGGAATTAAGCCAACTTGTTGTAAACATGAGACATCCTTGCTTTGTAGACTTCAAGATTTTGTTCTACTTCTATCCTCTTCTTCTTAAGAGAATCCATCTCATAAATGCGAAGCCGAATATTATCCTCATTTAATATTTCATTTTGTAATGCCATCTTTAATGAGGGTATCTTGATATCGAGGGGCAGGGCTGCTTCAGTTCCAAACACAAAAGAATATTGTGTGGATTGTGTTGGAGTCCTATATGTGGTACGATAAGCCCATAGCATCTCAGGAGTTTATAATACAAGTCCCTTTTATTTTTGGACACAACTTTCTTTAATAGTTTTGAGAGGAACCACGGCTAAGCCTCTCAGGAGCTGACTTTGAGGAAGATGATCCCGTCAGGGCACACCAACAGGGGTCTTCGACCACTCTTCACCAGTTACCCAGGGTTTTAATGTAAACCAAGGTCCAACAAAGAACCCTGTATGATCATACTATCTTATATTTTCAATAAATGAATGTGGTTTATCCACTTTATCAAAAAAGCAAAAAAAAATCTCCAATAATGGGAGCGGGAGAGTAGTAAGAGGGTCATGGGTGAAGAATGGAAGGGGAATCCCATTGAATGGGAGGGGATCCCATTCTTTGGGATTGAAATGACAAAGTTACCCTTGTTATATATTCCAAAAAGTGAGCTATTAAACTTAAATATTTATTTATAATAACTAATTAATTATAATACTTAAATATTTTAAAAAATAGTTAAAAATAATTACTTAATTAAACTTAAATAATACTTAAACTTAATTAATTAATAGTTAAATATCAATTATTTATAATAATTAATTAATTATAATACTTGAATATTTTTAAAAATAGGTACCATTTAATCCACCTCATTATTATTTATATATATATATATATATATATATATATATATATATATATATATGGATGATACCGCGCATACTTACGGACATCGCTCATTTCCTGGCCGGGCCCATTTGGCCCCCCGAGTATTTTTTTTTTATGGATGGGAAGATCTGCTAAAAATAAGCTACCTCATTAATTTTCATACAATTTGGTAGAACCGCTTTGGTCCTCCCACTTAACGGTTGAAATTCCTGATCATTCAGATTCCTACAAGTTTTGATCCGTTAAGATGAAGACCCTATAAGTTTCCAAATTGTATGAAAAATCGATGCGCTTAACTTATTTTTCACGATCTTTCCATCCGTACGGTTGAAAATTGTTCAAACACGCTCCAAGCGTTGGAATTAGCCGGCGACCGAAATTTATAATTTCGGCCGTACGAATCAAAGTCAGTATATATATATATATATATATATATATATATATAACATTCTTTATTTACATAAAGGATATATGAGTCATTTTTATAACCTTTCTTCTTTTATTTTTCTCATTCCCAATAAACTATCTTTCCCATCCTTTCTAATCAATTATGGTTTTCATTCTTATACCTTTTTCATTCTCCCCTCATCCTTATTCCTCCTCATTTTCATTCCATTCCCATTGAACCCGATCCCCCCTCACAACCAAGCAACAATCCATAGGCCAAATAATTGAGATAACAAAGGAGAGTCATTCACCACCACGCAACCAACAAGAAAACAATTTCTTCAATACATGAGAACAGTTCTCTTTTAACTTCTCTTACGTAATTGATCATTCCAATGAAAATATTATTTATGAATGAGAAGGTTTTGTTTTTCATTATCAACTTACAAGGACATGCAAGCAATTCAAACAAGTTAATCAGAACTTTAATTGAATTTAATTGTCCCATTATCAACCTTCTCCCGAATATTCTTGCCGGCCATCAACTTTTCCTGAGATTTAATTAACTCAAATTAAGATTATTCCACCTGCAAAAACTTATCTAAAAAATCATGACAAGCCAATGAACAAACAGCTAGTTGCTAATTGCTGATCTAATCCGAGAATCACTGAATAATTCTAGAAGCTGGTGCAATTCCTTTTTTAGTCTTGGTTTATATTCTTGTTTCCTTTGGCCATCAGCTAGCTTCCCCCTATAGAAGGAATACTATATGACCTTGATATAATTAACACACTCTACATAAGGTGTGGTTCTCTTCCCCTTGAATCTTCTTGAGGAGAAAGGCAAACACACACACACACACACATACAGACAGATGGGTTCAATTTCAAGAGAGAAACCACATGCAGTGTGTATACCAATACCAGCACAAGGGCATATCAATGCCATGATGCAGCTTGCCAAGCTCCTCCATTTGCATGGTTTTCACATAACCTTCATTCACTCTGAGTTCAACTACAATCGAATCCTCAAGTCTAGAGGCCCTTCTTCTTTAGAAGGTTTGCCAGACTTCAGGTTTGAAACAATACCGGACGGCCTCCCACCATCAGATGAGAACATCCCTCAAGATGTCAAGGAAGTATGTCAATCAACACAGGAACATTGCGACATTCCCTTCCGTGATCTGGTTGTCAAGCTCAATGATGTCTCTTCGGAAGTTCCCCCGGTGACATGCATCATCTCCGATATCGTCACAAAGTTTACTCTGCCTACATCCAAAGAGTTTAACATCCCTAACATCTTCTTCTGCTCCCTAAGTGCTTGTGGTTTTTGGGGCTTCTTCAACTACCAGCAGCTCATGGATAGAGGATTAGTCCCCTTCAAGAGTAAGAAAAACATAACTCTCTCTGTTTTTTTTTTTTAATATTTAATTATATATATATTTTTTTTATATAGGAAACACAAACATGGCTCTGTTTTATAAGAAATTAAATTCTTACAATATTTAGGTGAAGATGATCTTACGAATGGGTATCTCAACAAAGAGGTAGACTGGATTCCAGGCTTCAAAAACATGAGAATCAGGGACATCCCTAGTTTCATAAGGACAACTGATCCTCAGGACTTCTGGTTTAAGTTTCTGAAAGATGAGACACAGAGTGCCATGAATGCAACTGCGATCATCTTCAACACCTTCGAGGATTTAGAAAAAGAAGTCCTTGAAACTATGTCACCGGTGCTTCCACCCATATATAGTGTTGGCCCACTGAGCTTGATGTTGAAAGAGATGCCAACTAGTCCTCTTGAATCAGCGGGCTCAAACCTGTGGAAAGAGAACCCGGGTTGCATTGAATGGTTGGAAGGAAAAATGCCAGGGTCTGTAGTGTATGTGAACTTTGGGAGTATAGCAGTGATGAGTAACAAACAACTGGTGGAGTTTGCATGGGGGCTTGCTAACAGTGGACATGACTTCATGTGGGTGATTAGGTCTGACCTTGTGAAGGGTGAGAGTGGGGTGCTTCCAAAAGAGTTCTTGAATGAGATCTGTGGTGAAAGTGGAAGGGGGTTTCTAGCAAGCTGGTGCCCTCAAGAGAAGGTCCTCTTGCATCCATCAGTGGGAGGATTCTTGACACACTGTGGGTGGAACTCAACAATGGAGAGTATTTGTGCTGGAGTGCCTATGATATGTTGGCCATTCTTTGCAGACCAGCAAACTAATTGCCATTATGCATGCACTGTGTGGGGAAATGGCATGGAGATTGAGAACAATGTGAAGAGAGATGAGGTGGAAGGGATGATAAGGGAGTTGATGGAAGGAGAGAAGGGGAAGGAGATGAAGAAGAGAGCACTTGAATGGAAGAGACTTGCAGCTTCTGCAAGCAAACAAGATGGCTCGTCTTTGACAAATCTAAAGAAGGTGATTGATGAAGTTCTAATACCTGCAAAATCAATGTGAATCAAGTTTGTACTTGTGGACTTGTTTGTTTGTTTGTTTTGTTGTGTTGTGTTGTTGAAGTTTCTATAATATTTGTTGAAGTTTCTATAATATTTTTTTTCTCTAACTATAAGTTTAGTTGAATAATTGAAGTTGACTTTTCATGTGCCATAAGTTGCTTGGTTGGATTTTTTTTTTTTCTTTTTTTTTGCCGGGCCATGTTATTTTGTCCAAATATAAATCTCATTTTAATGAACTTGGAAAAGGAATTTAGAATTAGTCCTCAATTGTACAATGGATGTTCGTTCTCATATTATAATTAATTATTCTCTAAGATTGAGATATACTCATAAGTTCATAATCATGAGTCAAGGCTTCATGACTTCTCCATCTTATTACTTATCATAAGAATATACAAAATAGAGGATAGAGGGTGTGTTTTTTGAGTATTCGGAAGTTACGCAAGAATATAATAACACTCTTGAGTCATAACTCAACTCATCATTAAGATACGAAGAGGGATAGTAGATAAACTTTTATACTATGCCAAGAGGAGTTACAACTCTATGTTCATCAATACCTTTGGAAAGCACCTTAATTAAGAGTCTCTTTAGGTTTTTTTTAGTTTAGTTTAGTATAATTACCCATAACAAAGATTCAATGATTGGAGAAAATTAGATGGATATAATTTTAGTACTTATCCAGGGGACTGGGGAAGACCAGAGGACATGGCGGCTAACCACAAATGGGGTCTTCACAGTCAAATCTCTATACCTCTTTCGTATGGATAGAGGAACCAGAATTGATTCAAGCAGGAGTTTCTCGAAACGGTCCTGTCCACTTAAAATCAAGCTATGCGTTTGGCTTTCCTGGGAAAGGTGTACAATAACCCTAGACAACCTTCACAAAAGGCAATGGAGGGGCACTCGGGTCGAATGCTACATATGTGAAACAGAACACAAGACGATTGCCAACCTTTTTCTGACAATGCAGCATGGCATGCAGAATCTGGGAGTATTATGGAACATGTTCCACATTCATACATATACTACCAGAGCCGAGAGTGTACAAGACCTCTTATCCTCTTCATCATGGGTAAATTAGACCCTAAGAAAGGGTTGGGAGCTACTGATGATGATCGTTACTTGGACACTGTGCGGAGAAAGAAACAGAGCATTTTCTTGCAACTTATCCGTAATACTAACATTCTCCTGTTGTCTTGGTTTGATGCAGCCCACTCGTCAAAGAAGGTGCTGATACAGGATGCACATATCCTGATTAAGAGGAACCTGCATTTCTCGCTAGATGTCCCTAGGGATCAGATGGCGACGAGGCCTAGGAGGAAGGAGAACAACAGAAGAAGGAAAACACATTTCATGTTACAATTAGTCCATGTTATATTTATATTATGCTTTATATTGTAGGTGTGGACTGTTTTTAATCACTCTTTTTTTGTTTTCCTCAATTATAAATAAACTCGTGGATAATCCACTCCATTCAAAAAAAAAAAAAAAAGTTTCACGTCAATTCATTGAGTGATTGGACACTTACTCACACTTTATTACTTGTTCCATATGTGTACTTGCATTCCTGTTATAATACAAGGATGCATTGAAACCAACAAGGATTCACTAATGGCATCCTCCATGTTGATTTGTTAGGGAGGATGGGAAAGGTGGTGGGGAGCCGGTGATCGCATCCTCCATGTTGATGATGGTGGCGCGGGCGGGATGACTGTTAATAATCTGGTGACTCCTGGGGTTGTCCGGCCTCAACACTAGAGCTCCAATGTAACTGTTCAAGCTCCCATTAATAGAATAAACACACAGTAAGCTTAGTTAATGGAGGAACAGTGGCATGCAAGCCATCCTCACAACCATTCATTCCAATGTAAAAGATAACAACCAGATCAATAGAAGCAACAAGCAAACTAATGCAACCCCACAACAGTGAACGATTGCATACAAGATGGGAAAATACTAATAAAAAGAGTAACTAAGGGATGAGCCTCCATTGCCGGTGACCGCTTCGCAAGAAGTCCTCAAGGCCCTCCCTCCGCCTCCTCAAAAGAGGTTCCGCCTTTGACCGATCTTACAGAACACCTTAATTTTTAAATAAATAAATTAAAAAATTTTCAAAAATTAATATGATTAATTAGCATGAAAAATAAATTAATTATTTTAAAGCTTAATTAAATAAAAATTGAGGATCAATGAATTTAAATCCAGCCTTACAACTATTGGGCCCAGAAAAGGCCTTATTGGGCAAGGGCACTTACACTTGGAATAGTTGAAGGTGGATGGTTAAGATAACCTCGGTTAATTAATTGGGATATTTACTAAGTGTTAATTAATTAATTAGATTAATTAAGAGGGAGATACCAGACAAATGTTAGTGTACCGGTAAAGTAGAGCCGGTCGGGTCAAAAGCTGATAATCTCAGATCTGGTCTGACGAGGGACAGATCGCGTGATGTTACAGTGTGCCCGTACCACTGAAATCATTGACCCGTGATTTCAGAAACTGGGTCAATGAATTATTAAAAAGATATTATTAAGTAAAGGCGATGTGACATAGAGCTAAATGATAAGTTAAATTAATTAAAGGGTTAGAGATAAGTTAAAGTGATAAGATTTAATAATAAAATCAAATAATATAATATCTTTATAACTTTAAGTGGCAGACCAAGGTTAGATAGTGAAATCAAAACTCAAGGAGTGACTCATGCCCTTCTCCTTCGTCGCTTCTCCCTCGATCTCAGCCCGCACGCCGTCCTTGCCCGCGCCCGGCCACCACCTGGCCAGACTCCCGCCGGCAGTCGCGCCAACCTCTGGCGAGCTCCCCCGAGCGCACCCGCACTGCCTGCAGGAGCGCCATCAGGGCCCCTGCGCCGCCTGCGGGCGTGACAACGCCGGCACGCCTCTGACCAACTCCCCGCTGCGAGACGCCGCCCGCGGCAGCCCACGCCGCAGCACCGCCTCTGCGAGCTCCTTCCACCATAGGAGAGCCCCTCTACAGCTCTGCCCACCCCTCTTTATTCTCCAACGAGCTTTCCTTCCTCTTGTGAGTTGGAAATTGGGGGAAAACCTTATATATTTTCATGATTTAGGGCATGAGCTAAATTGGGGTTAATTGCTTGAAAATTGGAGGGGATTCTTTGGGGAGGGTTGTGGAAGTGAGCATTATGTGATTGTGTTATTAGGGCTATAAAATGAGGAGGATTAGGGGGAAATGGAAGTGTATAATCATGTGTAGGGACATGTTGTATGTTTAATTAAGTTCATGTTGATAAATGTGAATGTTTGTATTAATTTTGGGAGCCCTAGATATATGGGAGGTGTCGTCAAATTTTCATGAAAACTCTAAGTGTTAATGCCCATTAAATACTTAAATATCATACTTACATGTTTTCATGTTTTAGATTAGTAAATTATTGCTAAACGCTCTTGGTAAGAGCCAGGATGTTAACAAGTAAAGCATGATTGATTATTACCGTATTCTAAAGCAATAGCACTTCAGTTATGAAAATACGAATATCTTATTTATCTAGTTATGATTATGATTTCTAGGAAAAGAAAAAGGTCCCACGGGAGCTGCGGACAGACCAAGTCAATCCTAGAACTTAGCAAGGACTTAACTGAGTGGACATCCCTATATATTTTGTTTTATGCATGTATTTATCCTGATTCGATTTATTCATGCTTTAAATGAGTTTTTATTGGTTTGTGGATGCCGATGGATTTAATCACTTTTTAGTATGGCGATTTCATGCTTGCTTAATTGTTGAAATTGAAATAGCATGAGTAATGATTAAGTGAAACCTTAATTGGTGGAAATATTGATTTTATCGTATCGTAGGTTGCACCCTAGTTAGATATGCATGAAGGATCCAACGGGGCTCAGGATAGTGTCCAGAAATAAAGTAGATGATATCGGGTTAAGAAAGGGATTTGTTTTCAATTGTCTTTTCTTAAACAAAATGTTTGCGAACTTCATCTTTTTATAAAACCCCCTTTCTAACTCTTGTGAGTGCTCGTATCGTGTACGGGATGCACACTTGACGTACACATGTAGATGTATGCCTTTGGTCGTCAAGCCCTGGGTTCATGTACTGTATACCTCTGTTCCCGGTTATCAAGGTCATGTAATGTATGCCTCTGTCCCTTTGATGGTAGTTGGAGTTCTTCCCGAGACATGAGAACTATGGGTGTTTATTAGAACTATGAGTTCTTCCCAAGATATGAGAACTATGGGAGTTCTTCCCGAGGCCTTAGCATATATATATATAGAATTATGATATGCTTGTGATGATTGAGAAGACATGTTGCTTATTCGGGTTTTTCAATTAGCTTAGCATGGTTATCCTGATTTAAGATAGTATTCAGACCCTCATTGATTTGTATTTGTATACATACATGTACTTTTATATTAGTACCGGATTTATGTTGAGAGACGAGTATGTATAATACTTGGCACATTTGTCTATACTCACTGAGCTCGTGTAGCTCATCCCTCTGCTATTATGTTTTTATCTTGCAGGATCTTGGCAGTGATCGTGCGAGGGTCGTTGTCTAGTTTGGCTCTGGCGTATCTTTACTTTTATGTGTTCTTGTTTAGTATGAGACTTCTTATTAATAATCTTCCCGCTGTATTTGGGGGCCATTGTTGCCCTAGACATGTTATATTGTATTTTTTATTGACTACGGTCATATTAGACTTCCTGTGTGTAACAATGTATGTTATGATATTTTAAGTATTTGAAGAAGTTCTTGTGTTATTTGTTTTATTTTATACAGCCTTAGGCACAGGATACTCTCCTGATCTGGCTGGTGTGACATCCGTCTCAGTAAAGAGATAGGTGTTACATTTAGTGTATCAGAGAAGTTTGCTCCTTGACCTTAGAGTTCTAGATGTAGTCAGAGCCTTAGGGTGTGAGTCGATGTCAATAAACATAATGGATTAGCTATAGAGAATGCTAAGTAAAATTATGTCTTTTAACTGACATGTTTAATATTTCAGAATGCCGCCTAAGAGACGTGTTGGAAGACAACCCCACGTATCCCATGAGGAGCTGGTCGAATAACCGGAGGAAAACCGACCCATAGGGGCATCAGGAGGTGGGCATCACGAAGGGGGAAGCATCCCAAGCCCACTACAGGCAAGGGTACAACCCCCGGATGAACCAAGCTTTTGAGATGCTAGTGAGACACCTGGCCGTAGCAGTATTCCCACAACCTCAACCACAACAGAGGAATAGGGATCAAGATTCTGTGACTCGAGCCCAACAGATGGGGCTTAACCATTTCCTTGGCACACAAGACCCAAGTGAAGCCGAAGCCTGGATCAGGCAAGTGGAGATGGTGTGCGAGGAGATGAGGATCCCTGAAAAGGACAACATTATTACAATGCAACTATTTCTGGGGCAAGAAGCTCTACTATGGTGGGAATCAGCTCGACTGCACCCTCCGAGAGCTGATGGTTGGACTTGGACTGATTTCAAAAGGGTCTTTGAAAGTGCGTACTCGCCCCGAGTTTATCAAGAGGCAAAGAGGGGAGAATTCATATACCTAACCCAGAGAATGACTGTGGCCGAGTATGAGGCCAAATTTACTGCTCTGAGCCACTACGCACCTAAGATGGTAGCAAACCAGAATAATAAGTGTCGAAAGTTTGAGGGAGGACTTTGTTATAAAATTAAAATCCCTATGTCTGCTATTGGATTCGTAGACTATAGAAGTATAGTCGAGTCCGCACTGTGAGTGGAGAGTGGTGTTGTCAAACATAAGCAAAGGTAGGATAGATGGAATAAAAGAAACAACCCGAGCTCTCAAGTGGGAGAAAGCTCGAGACCTAGCAAGAAGAGCAACAGCAGTAGTAGCGGTGGGTCCTCTTCAGGTGGGACCAAGAAAGGGAAGCCACAGTGCCCGGTCTGCAACAGGTACCATTATGGAGCTTTAGTGCCAATGTGTGCTTCCACGGCCAACAACTTGGGTATTACAAGAAGGAGTGCTCCTTGCTGACTCAGGGGAGCCGGGTAGCTCCACATGCTAGTGTCGGAAGCCAAAGTGCGCATCAGGTACAAGGTTATTCAGTTGTTGGCAGCTCTGGAGGCAGCCGAGGAGGGTCATCTGGAGGAAGGTCTCAAGGAAGAGGCCGTGGGCTCCATCTCAGCTGTCGGCTCAGGCGTTTGCAATGACACAGTAGCAAGATATGAACACTCCAGACTTCATTACAGGTACGGTGTAAATTTTTAATATTGATGCCTGCAGATTGATTCATCCTGGTTCTACACATTCCTACATTGCAACTTCTTTTGCATTGCTTGAGAATGTGTATGCTACTAGACTAGCAGAACCAATGATTATGGCATCCCCCTAGGTAGTTCAATGATTGTTAAGGTAGTCTATGAGGGATGTGATGTAAAAATAGGCAATCGGGAGCTCATAGCTAATATGATCCTGATGAGGATCCTAGACTTCGATGCGATCCTAGGGATGGATTGGTTGTCTGTTCACCATGCCAAGATTGATTGTTATTGGAAGATGGTACGTTTCCAAAGTCCGGGAGAGGAGGAGATTCTCTTCTACGGGAGGCGAGCCGAGATGAAGGAATCCTGTTTGACGAACGTGGTGGAAGCTGAAGCCTCTAAGGCAGATGTGCAGGATATAGCTGTAGCGTGCGAGTATCCTTATATATTCCAGGAGCTACCTGGGTTACCACTGAGCAGAGGCGTGGAGTTTTCGATTGAGTTGGTTAAAGGAACAACTCCGATCTCCAGGGCACCATATAGGATGGCTCCTGTAGAGTTGAAAGAATTGAAGGCCCAACTGAACAAGCTACTGGAGAAGGGGTTTATTAGAACTAGTGTCTCCCCTTGGGGTGTGCCTGTGTTGTTCGTGTAGAAGAAGGACGGCTTTATAAGGATGTACGTAAACTATAGATAGTTAGATGAAGTTACTATCCGGAACCAGTGTCCGTTGTCTCGAATTGATGATTTGTTCAATCAGCTGCGAGGAGCTTGTGTATTCTCCAAGATTGATCTGAAACCGAGCTATCATCAATTACTGGTACGAGAGGAGGATGTGCTGAAGATGGCGTTCCGGACCCGATATAGGCATTTCAAGTTTTTAGTAATGCCCTTCGGGTTGACGAATGGACCAGCGGCGTTCATGGAGAAGATGAACCGGGTATTCGCACCCTATTTAGACCAGTTTATGGTAGTCTTCATCAACGATATCCTGGTGTATTCTCTAAACATGGAGGAGCACATCAACCATCTTAGGATAGTACTACAAACTCTGAGGAAGCAGCAGCTATACACCAAACTCAGTAAATGCGAGTTTTGGCTGGAGCAAGTCAACTTCTTGGGGCATGTCGTCTTAGCAGCAGGAATTTATGTAGACCCCTAGAAAATAGAAGTGATAATGAACTGGCAAGCCCCAACCACTGTCAGAGACATCAAAAGTTTCTTAGGGTTTGCCAGTAACTATAGGCGGTTTGTAGAAGGATTTTCTGCGATTGCTCAACCGATGACAAAGCTGCTGGGGAAGAACGCAAGGTTCGAGTGGACTGAGGATTGCGAGTAGAGCTTCCTTGAGTTAAAGGACCGATTGGTGTCTGTAAAATCCGAAGATTTTAGGTTATTATTTTTTCTAATTATTTTCCTAAAATCTCGGGTTAATAACATAAAGTCCCCAAGGTTGGATTTGATTGGAATAAAATTCCCTAATTACTTTAGGTAATTAGTTGATGAAAGAAATTCCCCCAAATTTAGATTTAATAGAATTTATTTATATACATATATATTTATATAAATCAATAAATATTTTTGGTGGTTAGAGATAAGAGTCAGATTAGAAATTAAATTGATAGGGATTAAAATTGTCAATCTCCTAATTAGGGTCAATTTTTCCTCATTGTGTGTTAGTATTAATTGAGAAAAGAATTTAAATGATTTTTGTAAATATATGGATCTTGAAGGACTTAAGTGTAAAAGTGCACCATACAAATCAGCAAGAGGACATGCGGTGAATTCTAAGATACCTTGGGGTTACCCCCGAGGTATCTTTACTTGGGGTGTTGTGACCGGTATTGACCGGTCACAAATAAACTTAGTTTAAATTCTCTTAAATAAAAAGGCTTTCTTCCACCCTCTCTTCCTAGGTCTTTCTTGGCCAAAATTTTGGAGATCTCTCCGGCGAGGTCCTCGCTTGTGATGCCTTCGTTGCTGGAGAAGCCAAACCATACATTTCTGCTCAGTCTTTCCCCATTAGATCTCCCCTGCGAGGTCCTTTGGTGCACTGTAATGGCTTCACTTTTGAAGAAGTCATCACATACGTCTCTGCTCAGTCTTTCCCCGTTAGATCTCCCCGGTCAGGTCTTCTGGTGCATCGTGATGGCTTCGTTGCTGGAGAAGCCAACCCATTTTTGCCGCGTTCGTCTCATCGGACACTGCAAGCGAAGGAAAGAAGAAAGTGAGGACTTCAAGTGAGCAACCAATCTTGATCGGAAACCATGTCCTCTTCGGGAATTCGGCTCGTAATGGACGTCAGGAAGCTATGAGTCTCTTGAGATCTTCTCTCTTTGTGTGTTTCTCTGTGATTTTTAACTTTATGGGATTTTCTTGGTGAAGAATGATGGCATACAAGGTAGAGTTGATCGATGATGAAATGAAGAACTTCTATGTTTATTTTCATGGGCCCAAAGACAGTATGCACTATTATCTCTTTTCTTGTTGATTTTGCAAACCAAAGTCTTGATTTTTGTTATATTAGGTTCATGGGGTTTGTTGCAAGTGAATATGGTTTAATATTGCTTTTTCAAAAAAAGAATATGGTTTAATTTTGTTACTAGATCATTTATTTATGATAAAGATATGATATTTTCTTGATTTCCATGTCAATGTTATGGAAACCAGAATGTGGTGATTATTGGGTTATTTGATTATTGATTCTGATCCTATTTCTTGGATTTCTTTTGGTGATTTTATTTATTTTGTTTTTGGATTTCGATAGGTTTGTATCAAGGGGGACTGTGGAAGTTGGGAGTGCAACTACCTAATGATTATCCTTACAAGCCTCCATCCATTCTCTTTACCAATAAGATATATCATCCTAATGTTGATGAAGAGTGAGTTTTTGATGAAAATCTCACAGTATTTCACTAATGTGACTAAGAGTTCAGAAAGATGATAAATTGGATACTCCATAATTTCCTGATTTCCCTTTGTGTCTGAATTACAGATTAGTTTGATTTGTTTGGATGTTATCCATGAATCTTCGAGCCCTATGTTTGGTGAGATAATTTTATTAACCCCTGTTTTGCACGCAGGTTACATAGATAGAACTTGTCAATTTTTTTTTTTCTTCTGATCATTTTAAGTGTTTCTAATTGTTTCTTTCTTGCACCTATCAGGTCTTCTGAATGTTTTCGAAGTGTTCCTGCCACAATTGTTGTTGTATCCCAATCCTTCGGATCCATTAAATGATGAGGCTGCAGGCCTGATGATGAGTGATCTACCTGTTTATGAGTTAAGGGTGAAAGATGAAGTTTAAATTTGTAGTTTTTTGTTGCTTTGTGTGTAAATGATGGTAAGGTTGAGCATGCCATGTTTATGTCCTTTTTGTATGATAATTTTTTTTTTATGTGTCATTAAGTGAATTAATTGAACATAACATGAACATGGATGCTCCCAGTGCATTTAGACTTAATCATTTTCCAAGTCACCATATGCAAATCTTGGTAATGTACTTTGTTGTAGAAGAGCCTCTATTTATTTATAAGCACAGTAATATCGAAAACTTGTGTTGAGCTTTGTGCATACATATTCTCTTTGGGTGCAGATTATAAGTTGGTGAATTGGCATTAAGCTTTCTCAAAGATTAGTTTAATGTAGTTCAGGGATTTGTTTCTGTTCTTGTTGACTTAGCATCAGTCTTTGAGATGAAATATGTCTGTAATACCAAACAAAATTTTTGAATTTTGAGGAAATCTTAGTCGTTGTCTAAAATGCATTAACTTTAATTGTGATGCTATGCTGTATTTTAAACCTACCTGCACTAGTATTGATAACCATATTTGGTGATTATTAGTTGACATTGGATGGTTTTTCTTTCTTTATGGGATTGGAACTTCTGAAGAGATGTTGATTTAGTTTGTACATAATTTGTTTTACATTCTCTTTATTGTCAATTTGATGACAAGTTCATTTTATGTTGCTGAGGGAAATTCCAAATAAAAAAAACAATGAGGTTTATTCAACCATGGTGCTTTGATCTATATACTTCCTTAAATCTGCATTACTTGGAAGAAAAGCATAAAGAAATTTATCATCTCTTCTGTTCCTAAGCACTGATGTCCTCACATTCTGATTCATGTTTTACATTTCTTACTTTAGTAAAATAAAATCTCATGGTTCATGTTGTACATTCCGTTGTTTGATATGAGAATGAATGGAATTTGGTGGCATCACACTCTCTTCGAATTTCACAAATTGGAAGTATGGTTAACTCATGTATCTTCCCTCATCTTTTATCAAGTTTTTGCTGAGTATGAATATAGATCTTATGTTGTTACCAGATGACAGTGCATCATACTGGTTTTATTGCTGAAAAATCTGCCTATGCATTGTTTGTGCACCATATTAGATTGAAACAACACATGATTTTTACTACTCACAACTTGTGAATTCTGCTTATCAGAAAATGCAATGTGTTCTTATATGATACGATTTTTTGTCCAGAATACTGTGAAAAATACGCAAAGCCGGAGGATGAAGCTGTGTCCTCAGAGGAGAGAACCACCGACGAAGAGCTGAGTGAAGCCGAAGCTCATTCCAGTGATGAGACTGTGGCAGCAAAACCAGATCTTTAGCTGCAAATCATCCTCCCTTGTACATTGTGATTCAGTTTTAGGAAAACCTGGGATCAATTTCTCATTAGACATCTTCCTGCATTACTGTAAATAACTGTGCACTCTCCCTCTCATGGTATCATACATGTACTGTGATTCAAGTTGACAAACTCCTTATAAAATTCCAATTTTTGCAAGATCATGTGCATATTGTCATCCATGCTATTCTTTACTCTAAACCTCATTTTTGTGGTCTAGCATATTATGAAAAAGGTTTTTTATTTTTATTTTTATTTTTAATAAGATGATGATTCCTACTTTGAACCTCTCTTAGTCTCAAACATTTTGATTAATGATAGAAATATGATAATTCTAGGTTTTTTAACCTTTAGTAAAATTTCGCCTTTCATATGCACTCTCTCATAGTTAATCATAAGGTAATATCCTATTTCTGTATACATGTCTTATTAAAGACTCTTCTACCTCTGTCTCTGCACTTGTTTCCTTGATCTTTTCTCCCCCTTCTCTTGTGTACAAAATAGGTAGACAATCAAACTAACAAGATGATAATCAAAACACACACACAATTTTAGCATGTAAACCCCTTCCAATCGAGGGAAAAAACCACGGGACTCCTTAGAGCCTCTTAAACCCTTTCAACTATATTGATTTGGTCTTCTCTAGCTAACTAGAGGAATACAAGGCAAGGGACATCAACACATACAAGAGAAACAAGCTTTCTCAAGCTACACATGCCATCAATACATGGATGGCGATAACAACAATGAGAAGAGGGTAAATAGAGATCAAACCCCACAACTTCGGAGAGACCCTCACAATGAACCCTTCACCCCAATCTTGAGCGAAGTCCGGCACCGATTTGCCTATCTTCTTGCAAGCCCTAACTTCTCCTTCTTCTCCTCCTCTCTTCTTCTTGTATGAATGTCTTCAAACCCTAGCCACCACAATGCCACACCAAATTCTCAATATCTCACTAGTTGAATGAGTCCTCCAACTTGTGGTTTAACCAAACCACATAACTCTCTTAATGTGGTGGAGGCCCACATCAAGGAACTTGAGTCAAGCCCAAATGGGGCTGACCCAATCCAACAATTCTCCCCCTCAGCACCATTTGGGGGGCTCAACCAAGCCCGCTCTTTGCCTACATTCTTCAAGCTTCTCTCGAAGCAAACTCTTTGTCAACATATCTGATCCATTCTCACTTGTGTGCACCTTCTCCAAGTACAACTGTTTGGCTTCTAAGACAACTAATCCTCTCCTCAATTGTTCTGTTCATCCTTTCTGCCACACCATTAAGCTGAGGTGTCTTGGCAGGTGTCTTCTCAAGCCTGATTCCATGGAGTTTGCAGTAGCTCTCAAATGGACCTCTATACTCACCACCATTATCTGCTCTGACTACTTTCAACTTCTTTCCTGTTTCCCTTTCAACTTTAACATGAAACTTCTTGAAAGCCTCAAGAACCTGATCCTTGGTCTTCAGAGCCACAACCCAAACCTTCCTTGAATGATCATCTATGATGGTTACAAAATACTGTGCTCCTCCAAGTGTCTTCTCTTGCATAGAACAAACATCAGTATGAATCAGATCCAGAATATCTTATTTCCTGGATGGAGGATGCGAGTGAAAGGCCACTCTATGAGTCTTCCCGGCTAAGCAATAAACACAAGATTTGGGTGTCATCCCCTGCAGACTTGGTAAACACTGTTTCCTAGCGAGAGTTTGCAATTCCTTCTCACTGATGTGGCCAAGTCTCTTGTGCCACAAATCAATGTTTCCAACCTTCTGAACTGCATTCAGTTGCCCTTTATGTAACTTAGCTTGCATCACATATAGTGCGTTCATCTTCATTCCCTTTGCAATCACTAGGGAGCCTTTGGTGAGCTTCCACTTACTTTCACCAAAGCATGTAGAAAAGCCTTCATCGTCTAGCTTTCCCTTGGAGATCAAATTCAACCGGCTGTATGGAACATGTTTGACATCTTTGAGCAGTAGCTTGTACCCTTGATTGGTCTCCAAGCAAATGTCACCAATTCCCACAATCTTAGATGAGTCACGGTTTCCCATCTTGATATTTCCTAGGTCACCACCAGAGTATGAAGTAAAGAGATCTCCATGTGGAGTAGCATGGAATGAGGTTCCTGAGTCAATCACCCAATCAGTCTCCTGGCATACCAAACTGACACAGCTCACTTCACTTGACATTCTTCCTGCTCTTTGATCTGGCCTTGTATGCATCCTTGTTGCAATGACCCTAGAGACGCCTACTCTTGCTTCTCCCACGTCTGTCTTGCTTTTCTAAAACAAGTGCCTCTGAGGAGGATTCACCTTTGTCCTTCCTTCTAGCTTCTTCACTAAGAAAACTTTCCTTTACCATTTCCATAGTCAACTGACCACCAGGTACTGAAGTGCTCAGAGATACCACCAACGTCGATGGGTATTACAAAGGTAATATATTTCTAAACAGAATAAAAATATATATTTAGAAAACCCTAGATTCAAACAAGATCTATTGTATTCCCTTAAAGGTTGACGTTGGGCTTAAGAAATAAGTGTTGGGGAGAAATATACTGAACAAACAACCAGGAAAAAAACCAACACTTCGCGTGCTTCAAAACAGAGGAGTAAACGGGCCCGCATATCAAGGAGACGTTAATCTCGCACACAATCAGGAAGGTCTCGCACACAATCTCTAGGTGTGCGCACACGGAAAATATAAATTTGTGTGCCAGCCTTCACAGATTGTGTGCACGGCTTCACAGCTTGTGTGCGGTGACCCATAAATCAAGGAGACGTTAATCTCGCACACAACCAGGAAGGTCTCGCACACAATCTCTAGGTGTGCGCATACGAAAAATATAAATTTGTGTGCGAGCCTTCACAGATTGTGTGCAAGCTTCATAGCTTGTGTGCGGTGACTCACAAATCAAGGAGACTTTAATCTCGCACACAATCAAGAGGGTCTCGCATACAATCTCTAGGCGTGCGCACACGGAAAATAAAAATTTGTGTGCGAGCCTTCACAGATGGTGTGCGAGGCTTCACAGCTTGTGTGCGGTGGCCCGCAAATCAAGGAGACTTTAATCTCGCATACAATCAGGAGGTTCTCGCACACAATATCTAGGCGTGCGCACACGGAAAATAAAAATTTGTGTGCAAGCCTTCACAGATTGTGTGTGAGGCTTCACAGCTTATGTGTGGTGGCCCACAAATCAAGGAGACTTTAATCTCGCACCCAATCAGAAGGGTCTCGCATACAATATCTAGGCGTGCGCACACGAAAAAGAAAAATTTGTGTGCGAGCCTTCACAGATTGTGTGCGAGGCTTCAAAGCTTGTGTGCGGTGGCCCGTAAATCAAGGAGACTTTAATCTCGAACAAAATCAGGATGTTCTCGCACACAATATCTAGGCGTGCGCACACGGAAAATAAAAATTTGTGTGCGAGCCTTCACAGATTGTGTGCGAGGCTTTACAGCTTGTGTGCGATGGCCGGCAAATCAAGGAGACTTTAATCTCGCACACAATTAAGAGGTTCTCGCACACAATATCTAGGCTTGCGCACACGGAAAATAAAAATTTGTGTGCGAGCCTTCACAGATTGTATGCGAGGCTTCACAGCTTGTGTGCGGTGGCCCGCAAATAAAGGAGACTTTAATCTCGCACACAATCAGGAGGTTCTCGCACACAATATCTAGGCGTGCGCACACGAAAAATAAAAATTTGTGTGCGAGCCTTCAGAGATTGTGTGCGAGGCTTCACAGGTTGTGTGCGGTGGCCCGCAAATCAAGGAGACTTTAATCTCGCACACAATCAGAAGGGTCTCGCACACAATATCTAGGCGTGCGCACACGAAAAAGAAAAATTTGTGTGCGAGCCTTCACAGATTGTGTGCGAGGCTTCACAGCTTGTGTGCGGTGGCCCGCAAATCTAGAAGACTTTAATCTCGCACACAATCAGAAGGTTCTCGCACACAATATCTAGGCGTGCGCACACGGAAAATAAAAATTTGTGTGCGAACCTTCACAGATTGTATGCGAGGCTTCACAGCTTGTGTGCGGTGGCCCGCAAATCAAGGAGACTTTAATCTCGCACACAATCAGAAGGTTCTCGCACACAATATCTAGGCGTGCGCACACGGTAAATAAAAATTTGTATGCGAGCCTTCACAGATTGTGTGCGAGGCTTCACAGCTTGTGTGCGGTGGCCCGCAAATCAAGGAGACTTTAATCTCGCACACAATCAGGAGGTTTCGCACACAATATCTAGGCATGTGCACACAGAAAATAAAAATTTGTGTGCGAACCTTCACAGATTGTGTGCGAGGCTTCACAGTTTGTGTGCGGTGGCCCGCAAATCAAGGAGACTTTAATTTCGCACATAATATGTAGGCGTGCGCACACGGGAAATAAAAATTTGTGTACGAGCCTTCACAGATTGTGTGCGAGGCTTCACAGCTTGTGTGTGGTGGCCCGCAAATCATGGAGATTTTAATCTCGCACACAATCAGAAGGGTCTCGCACATAATATCTAGGTGTGCGTACATGGAAAATAAAAATTTGTGTACGAGCCTTCACAGATTGTGTGCGAGCGTGTATTTTTAAAAGTATTAAAATAGCATTTAATATAAAAAATATTTTATATCAAAGATTAATTTTAATATAATAATAAAAATATGTAAACAAATGTTAAGAATTATGTGGTTTATAATTAAATAATTTTATTAAGTTTCAAAATATTATATTCATATTTTAATATAAAAAAATTAGTGTAAAAGTATTGTGATGGCAATATTGGCCGGTCACAACACCCCAAGGAAGGATACCTTGGGGGTACCCCAAGGTATCTTAGAACGCACCGAGAACATGCGTGGCAACATGGTGGCTGAGTTGTTTTAACTAATTAGAATTAAGATGAGAAGCTGATTTGAAATATATATATATATATATATTATAATATTATAATACATTCAAACATATATTGTGAATGGGAACGAGATCTCAATTGACAGAGTGGAAAGTGGATTAATATATATAGGATGTGTTTGGTTGGGGGATATCACACTTGAGGATAGGAATAACTTTTGAAATTTTTTTTGAGGGAAATTTTAAACTAAAGGTATTAATGATAAGATAGTGATGTGTTTTCTATGCATTGGTGGGTGATCCATTATTACATTTTTAAATCTTAATTAAAGGTTTTGGCGGGAAAAACTTTTTATTCAGAATTGTGTTGTAGGTTATCCCCAAATGGGTTATCCACATGCCAAACATAGCCATAATGAATGCATGAGTGAAAAATTGTTGGATTCTCTTCAACGAGTAAAAACGCGTGGAATTAACAGATGAATAGTAGAGCTTAAATTTGAATGCATCGGACGGTTAAAAATAAATAAATAAATAAATAAAAACCAGATAAGATGTGAGATACTTAAATATGTATATATAAATTTTTATATATATTAAATTTGATTTGACTTATTGGATGGATGTACCTTAATATATAAAAAGTGGAAACTGTTGTTAGAATAGAGGCTAGATTTAAATCTTACAAAAATATATATCTTCTAAGTTTTGAATATATTTTTAATTTAAAACTATATGATCTTTATTATGCAATGTTATCTTTGACCCATAATCCTATTTAAACTTAAATTTGAATTTGAGTCGGATGATTATTATTACCTATAAATAGCTCATTAAACACCTACGGGTGGGGGAAGAGATGAGGAGTACACCGGTTATAGGCTTTCCCTACAAGCTACAAAGAGATTTTGACGTAGAGACGCGTCAGAAGGGAGTCCCTTGGGATTCCAGAGATAAGTACTTTTGCCTAGTACCCGCCCAGTGATGGGTTTTATTGACTTTGTTGATTCATGTTTCTTTTAAGTGTTTTTGCCTAGTACCTACATTCTTTGGCCTTGCTGTTACCTGGTTTGGTATGTCCTTTATTGGTTTTGTGCTTGGGCATGTCGTTATGATGCCTTGGTCCTCTGATGTTGATTCCATATCTATTGATTGGTTTGTTGCTTTTCGTATCTATTGATTGGTTGTTTGTATAAGTTTGTTGTTGGATGCTCGCTGAGCATGCCATCGTGGACCGGGACATTACTGTGAGACTCGTGGTGCTTGTGTTTAGGTTGGGTCGGTATGCGTCCGGATTGGGTATGTGTACACATGAAGCATAGCCACCTGTCGTTCGGCACTTGACTACTGAGGCGCACGGCACTTGTGCTGACCGTGAAGGTATGATTGGATGAGTTTAGGGGGCCCCGTCTGATTGGTTTGTTGTGCTGACTGTTTCCTTGATATGTCATTCTTGACTATCTATTGTTATCTGGATTAGTTTCATTGTATTCTCTGCAGGGTACTTACTGAGCTTTCCTTTCAAAAGCTCACTCCACTTGATTTTGTCTCTTTCAGGTTTGAGGGATTAGCTGGATTGGTTTCAGGAGCTATGCGAGGGTTTGGGATTAGCTTACCGAGGTTCGAGGACCTCAGGTTTCCTTTGTGTGTGAGATTGTATGTGTTTGTAGGACCCTATAAGGCCTGATTCTGTATAGATTGTTATTTGGTATTTTGAACCTTGATTTTAATTCCGTTGTAAGAACTCTGAGTTTGATCATTATTGAATACTTAGGCCTTGTATCTGAGTAGGGCTCGCCTCCACTTGGGTACGGCCGGTTTGTGCACGTTCCCGAGGTCCCGAGAACCGGGTCTGGGCGTGACAGTGTCTGTTCCTATTCTTACTTTACCTACAGCTGGAGTAGGTTTTGAAATCTATAGTGATGCTTCATATCGGGGTTTAGGGTTTGTCCTGATGCAGCAGGGCAGAGTTATTGCCTATGCATCTAGACAATTCAAAACTAATGAAGTAAACTATCTTGTGCACAATCTAGAGTTAGCGGTTGTGGTCTTTACTCTGAAGATATGGCGACACTATCTCTAGGATGAAGCCTGTAAAATCTTCACGGACCACAAGAGCCTGAAGTATTTGATGACCCAGAAGGAGCTTAATATGCGTCAGAGGAGGTGGATGGAATTAATGAAGAATTACAACTGCACCTTCGAGTATCACCCTGGGAAGGCAAATGTGGTGGCCGGTATCTTGAGTCGGAAAACTTTGTCACGATTGGGGACCACCGACCCTGCCCAACTTCACGATTTGATATCCACCGGAGCTCAACTTTCGCTGGATGTGCTAGGGGTGCTACTGGCAAACTTCCATCTTTGGCTGATGTTAATTTCACAAATCAAGGAAGCTCAATGGCAAGACTTCAGATTGATGCAACTAGCTGCAAAAATGCAGGATGGAAGGTGTGGCGACTTCTCTTTATCTTCCGATGGAGCGGCGATGTTAGGTACTCGACTATATGTGCCGAACAATGAGGGCCTCAAACTACATATCATGGAGGAGGCTTACTGCTCTACTTATGCGATGCATCCGAGGAGTACTAAAATATATCGTAACATAAAGGATAACTATATCTAGAGGAAGATAAAGAAAGAGATCGCTGATTATGTCGCTACATGTCTGATATGTTAGTAGATCAAAGCTGAGCACAAGAAGCCACCGAGGTTAATGGTACCCCTAGAGATCCCAGAATGGAAGCGGGAAAGGATAGTCATGGATTTTGTGATTGGTCTCCCTCGAACCAGTCAAGGCAAGGACGCCATATGGGTTATTATAGATAGACTGACCAACTCTTCCCACTTCCTCCCTATCAAGACAACCTACTCTTGGGATCGGTTGGTACGGTTGTATGTGGACCAGATTATCAGGCTACATGGAGTACCCGTGTCCATCGTATCGGATAGAGACTCGAGATTCACCTCTCATTTTTGGAAGAGTCTGCATAACGCTTTGGGGAAGAGACTAAACTTTAGCACGGTATACCATCCGGAGACAGATGGACAGTCGGAAAGGACCATTCAGATACTTGAGGATCTTCTCCTAGCAAGTTTTATGGAACTCCCCGGGAGCTGGGATGAGAATCTGGGACTGTTGGAGTTTGCGTACAACAATAGCTACCAGACAAGCATTAGTATGCAACCGTATGAATCATTATACGGCCAAAGATGCAAGACTCCTCTATGTTGGGATGAAGAATGAGAGCGAAAAATACTTGGCCCAAAACTGGTGCAACAGACCGCAAAGAAGGTGAAGCTGATTAGGGAGCGTAAGGATAGCTCAAGACAGGCAACGGGACTATGCTAATAACTGCCGTCGGGACTTAGAGTTCGAGGTGGGAGACAAGGTTTATCTGAAGGTATCCCCCTGGAAAGGCGTTCTGAGATTCCACAAGATTGAGAAGCTTAGCCCATGATATATCGGGCCTTACAAGATTGTGGATAGAGTGGGTCCCGTAGCCGATAAACTTGCACTATCTGAGGAGCTGTCAAGGATCCAAGACGTATTCTATATATCGTTCTACGAAAATACCTCTCAGATCCAAATCAAATTTTTACGGAACCGACCGTGGAGTTGGCTCAGGATTTGACTTATGTAGAAGGACCGGTATGTATCCTAGACAGGAGAGAACAAGCATTGAGGAACAAGGTGATACCTTTGGTAAAGGTATTATGGAGTCATCATCAAGTAGAGGAGGCAACTTGGGAAAGGGAAGATCAGATGAGGGTGCAGTACCCTCATCTGTTTTAGATATCTATGTATGGAATTTTGAGGAAGAAATTTCTTAAGAGTGGAGGAATTGTAACACCCCGAATTTTCTAAATAAATAAATAAATTCTCAAAAATTAATGAGATTAATTAGCACGGAAAATAAATTAATTATTTTAAATCTTAATTAAAGGAAAATTGAGGATTAATGAATTTAAATCCAACCTTGCAACTACTGGTCCAAGAGAAGGCCTTATTGGGCCAGGCCACTTACACTTGGACTAGTTGGAGGTGGATGGTTAAGATAACTTCGTTTAATTAATTGGGATATTTACTAAGTGTTAATTAATCAAGATTAATTAAGTGGGAGATACCAGACAAATGTTAGAGTCCGATAAAGTAGACCCAGTCGGGTCAAAAGCCAATAATCTTGGATCTGGTCTGGCGAGGGACAGACCTCGTGAGGTTATAGTACGCTCGTGCCACTACTATCATAGTCCCGAGATTTCCGGATCTGTGTCGATGAATTATTGAAAAGATATTATTAAGTAAAGGCAATGTGACATAAAGATAAATGATAAGTTAAATTAATTAAAGGGTTAGAGATAAGTTAAGTGATGAGATTTAATAATAAAATCAAATAATATAATATCTTTATAACTTTAAGTGGCAGCCCAAGGTTAGATAGTGAAATCAAAACTAAATTTAAGAGGGAGTGACTCTTGCCTTTCTCCACCGTCGTTTCTCCCTCGATCTCACCAAGACGCCGCCCTTGCTCCGCTCACCCACCGCCACTGGCGGACCTCACGGCAGCCGCGCCAACCTCCTCGTGAGCTCCCCGAAGCATCTCAAGATCGCTGCTAGGAGCGCCATCAGGGCCCCACGCCACCAAGGCTACAGAATAACGCCGCAAGACGCCTCTAACCACTCCCTCACATGAGACGCCGCTTCAAGCAGCCTGGGCCACAAAGACTGCCTCCTCAAGGAAGCTCCTTCCACCACCGGAGAGCCCTCTACAGCTCTGCCCGCCCCTCTTTATTCTCCAACGAGCTTTCCTTCCTCTTGTGAGTTGGAAATTGGGGGAAAACCTTATATATTTTCATGATTTAGGGCATGAGTTAAATTGGGATTAATTACTTGAAGATTGAAGGGGATTCTTGGGGGAGGGTTGTGGGAGTGAGCATGATGTGATTGTGTTATTAGGGCTATGAAATGAGAAGGATCAGAGGGAAATGGAAGTGTATAATCATGTGTAGGGACATGTTGTATGTTTAATTAAGTTCATGTTGATAAATGTGAATGTTTGTATTAATTTTGGAAGCCCTAGATATAGGGGAGGTGCTGTCGAATTTTCATGAAAACTCTAAGTGTTAATGCCCATTAAATACTTAGATATCATGCTTACATGTTTTCATGTTTTAGATTAGTAAATTATTGCTAAATGCTCTTGGTAAGAGCCATGATGTTAACAAGTAAAGCATGATTGATTATTACCGTATTCTAAAGCAATAGCACTTAAGTTATGAAAATACGAATATCGTATTTATCTAGTTATGATTATGATTTCTAGGAAAAAGAAAAGGTCCCACGTGTGCTGCAGACGGACCAAGTCAATCCTAGAACTTAGCAAGGACTTAACTGAGTGGACATCCCTGTATATTTTGTTTTATGCATGTATTTATCCTGATTCGATTTATTCATGCTTTAAATGAGTTTTTATCGGTTTGTGGATATCGATGGATTTTATCACTATTTAGTATAGTGTGATTTCATGCTTGCTTAATTGTTGAAATTGAAATAGCATGAGTAATGATTAAGTGAAACCTTAATTGGTGGAAATATTGATTTTATTGTATCATAGGTTGCACCCTAGTTAGATATGCATGAAGGATCTAACGGGGCTCAGGATAGAGTCCAGAAATAAAGTAGATGATATCGGGTTAAGAAAGGGATTTGTTTTCAATCGTCTTTTCTAAAACAAAACGTTTGCGAACTTCGTCTTTTTATAAAACCCCCTTTCTAACTCTTGTGATTGCTCGTATCGGATATGGGATGCATGCTTGACATACACATGTAGATGTATGCCTCTGTTCGTCAAGCCCCAGGTTCATGTACTGCATGCCTCTGTTCCCGGTCATCAAGGTCATGTACTGTTTGCCTCTGTTCCTTTGATGGTAGTTGGTGTTATTCCCGAGACATGAGAAATATGGGTGTATACTAGTACGGTATGAGGCCTTAGCATATATATATATATATATATATATATATATATATATATATAATTATGGTATGCTTGTGATGATTGAGAAGGCATATTGCTTATTCGGGTTTTTCAATTAGCTTAGCATGCTTATCCTGATTTAAGATAATATTCAGACTCTCATTGATTTGTATTTGTATACATACATGTACTATTATATTAGTACAGGGCGGGTAAGTATAATACCTGGCAGATTTGTCTATACTTACTGAACTCGTGTAGCCCATCCCTCTGCTATTATGTTTTTACCTTGCAGGATCTGGGCAATCATCGTGTGAGGGTCGTTGTCTAGTTTGGGTTTGGCGTACCTTTACTTTTATCTGTTCTTGTTTTGTATGAGACTTTTATATGTTCATGTTATATTGTAGTTCTTATTGACTGCGGTCATATCTTACTTCCTGTGTGTAACAGGGTATTTTATGATATTTTAAGTATTTGAAGAAGTTCTAGTGTTATTGGTTTTATTTTATACTGCCTTAGGCATAGGATACTCTCCTGACCTGGCTGATGTGACATCTGTATCAGTAAAGATATGGGTGTTACATCTTCGATACCCTACATTCAGGCCCTACTCCCTCTTTAAAAGCCTTCTTCCTAGCTTGCCATAACGTACCCAATCATAAAGAGGATTTTGTTTCCTCTCTCTCTCGCGTGGTGTGACATGTGTCTTAGTCCCCCCTTGTATGAAGATGCCCATTTTCCCTTGAAGATGTCGTTTCCCGGTCACCACTCAACCACATGTCTCCGCCTTGTATGAAGATGGTCTTTTCCTGGTCCCTACTCATCTTGGTCCCACCTTGTGTGAAGATGCCTTTTCCTTTTTTATGCTTCTTTGACCAGTCTTCTCTTTCTTTGTATGTGGCTGATGCTTGGCTTTGCATGGCAATAAAGACAGGAAGCGCCCCACACTTAGGAATCGTTACATCCAACCTCTCTTCTTTTCCTAACTTTGTCATGGGCACTCTTCAACAACTCGATTGCCCCGCTGAGATCTCCTTAGTCTCGATGAAATCCCTACTCTCCTGAGTCTCGATTGTCACTCTCAGCCCCACTTACTCCGGTAAGTGGGGACGGAGTAATGGCGCCAGATACGCCGGGGTCCCCAGTGCTCCCCATTCTTAAAGATACTAATGGAGATAAGAAGGTGAACCGGTTTGCAGTCCCAATCTCTTATGAAAGTTCGGCCAAGATGGGAAAGAAGGTGAACGCTCCTACTATTGGCCACTTATGAGCGCGCATCGTCGGCGGAGACACCCTTTCGGTGACGATCTCAAAGCCTCTATCACTGACGAGATTTCCTTAGATCATGAAGCCCTCAGCAAAGCGCACGATTCTATGAGGGGAACGTTGTTTGGCAAAGTATTATGTAAGGCCCCTACCCTTGAAGCTGCCAGAGAGGCTCTATCTAGAATCTAGAGAGGCAATGGGGATTTCTCAATAGCTGATATGCCTAACGAGTTCTTTGTGAAACGCTGCTCGATTGTAAATATGGTGGAAGAACTACTGCTTGACGGGCCGTGGACCATCAACGGTTTGGTCTTCCATCTACTTGGCTAGAAAAAGCATTTTAAACCCATGTATGAAAGGTTAACTACAGCTACAATTTGGATTCATCTAATCAATATGCCGGTGGAATATTGGGCAACGGAGCACCTTGAATCATTAGTCAATTACTTTGGCCGACTGGTAAAGGTGGATAATACAACACAACATATGGGAAGGGCAAAGTTTGTGAGGATCTGCATTGAAATTGATCTTCAGAAACCTCTAAAAAGAGGTGTATGGGTGAGAACTCCTAAATCTAGAACCTTTGTGTCTATTATTTATGAAAAATTACCACTATTCTGCTATCGGTGTGGGGTGATAGGGCATGGTGCAGATGCTTGTATGGAAGCATCCCTTGGGTGTCGAAGAGATGCAGCCGGCACCGGGTCATACCCTCCTAATCCGAAAGGGAAGGAAGTGGTGACCGAGGAGGCCGAAGGCTCTTAACGAAATACAGGGGACCTTGAGATACAAACAGTTGTACCAGTAACCCATCCTACAGCCAAAGAGGAGGACAGGGACTATGGGTTATAAGATGAGGCCTGGTTGGCAGGGGAAAGGACGAGGAAGAGGAAGAATCCAGGGAGCAATAACATGGCAACACCAAGATCGCAGCTCCGGTGTCTCAGAGATGATCACGTGCGCTCCAGTGGTGGAACACGTACCAGTGCTGTGAAGTGTGGAACTACGCTGCTCTCTGGAGGCTCATGTGACACAACTACCATGTGTGGAAGCAACGGATAGGTGCTACGATGAAGAGATCCCATGGGGAAGAACTGTTGAATGGTCATAGCGTGGTGGCTTTAATCGAGGTAGGGGTGGTGTTTGTCCTACGAGTCATGCTAGATCTCGTGCTTTCAGAGAGCGCAGCTCTGAGAGGAAGCATGCCCATGTGACCAACACTATCCCAACCAAATCCCAGGAGATGACTAAACCAGATAGAAGAAATCCTTTTAATCGAGGAACAAAATCTAAGTATAATAAGAGTGAGGATGAAATAGAGGATGTGCCTAATAAAGGGTTACGCCAAGTGGATAGAATGGGAAGAAGCCAATCCTTAGTCTATGCAAGTGGCAAGCAACTCTTAATTTCTTATCTCGATGAAGAAAGATAGAAAGATAGGAAAGCTAAACCGCCAGATTTATCTCGCGGTAAAGGTATGCATATTGATCCTCCAAACTATAATTCTACTTACCTAGAACAAATTACCAGGGTTATGGAAGCATTATCAAAGAATGATCCCGATAGGGACAAAGGTCAAATTGAATCTGAAATGTCGGAGGATGATGATCCTTCAGATCGAGGTATCAGGAAGAAAATGGCAGATATCCAACCGTCAACCTTAGAAGGAGGAAATAGCAAAAGAAGAGAGGACGTAATGAGCCCGAGGAGGAGTCTCAAGTTACCCCTGATATTTGTTTCCCATGAACATGATCACTTGGAATTGCAGAGGAGTTTCAGGGAGAGATACAGTAAGTCATATCCTTTCTTTAATCAATTTCTTTAATTTAAAAGGGTTAAAGCCATTTTTGGTCCTTAGAAACAAGTTCAATGTTCATTTCCATTCTTAATTTTAAAATTTGTTTAATACGGTCCCTGTATATTATGTATTCTGTCACATTTGGTCCCTGACGCTGATGTGGCGCTGATGTGACATAGGAATGAAATACAGGGTATTTATTTATTTTTTAATTTGACATGTGGTCGTATTTTGATGACGTGGCAAACCAAGTGAACTGCTGACATGGCATGCCACGTGGGAAATTGTTAATTTTTAATTTTTAATTTTTTTAATTTTTTAATTTTTTTAATTTTTATATTTTATATTTATATTTGTTTTTTTATTTTTAAAATTTTTTTTGCTTTGTTTCTGTAACATTATTTTTTGTTTTTTTAACGTTATTTTTTGTAACGTTACAAAGCAAAAAATAATGTTATAAATAATGTTACAATCAAAATAAAAAAATTAAAGAAAATTAAAAATGAAAAAAATAAAATGAAAATGAAAATAAAAACAAAAAATAAAATAAAATAAATAGAAAATAAATTAATTGCCACGTGGCATGCCATGTCAGCAGTCCAGTTGGCTTGCCACATCATCAAAATATGACCACGTGTCAAATTAAAAAAGTAAATAAATACCTTGTATTTTATTCATATGCCACATCAGCACCACATCAACGTTAGGGACCAAATGTGACAGAATACACAATATACAGGGATCGTATTGAAAAAATTTTGAAATTAAGGATGGAAATGAACATTGGACCTGTTTCTGGGGACCAAAAATGGCTTTAACCAAATTTAAATCTTTTATGTCTAGTTGAAACTCGAGCAGATGATAATAGAACCAGAAAATTTTGTAAAAAGTTTAAAAAGAATTGGCATTGGGTTGTAATCCAAGCAAGAGGCTACTCTGGTGATATTATAATACTATAGAAGAAGAATTTCAACCAAGTGACCCCAATTTGCTTCTAAAAATTCATCATCCATCTAGTGTTATCAGACACTGAGTTCAAAACTTGGACTCTCTCTATTGTTTATAATGGACAAGCTGTGACAAAACAGAAGGCTATTTGGAGAGAACTCAGTAAACTTACCAATATAGTTGGCCCGTGGCTGGTCATGGGAGATTTTAATGCGGTCAAAAATCTGGAGGAAAAAAAAAGGAGGAAGAGCAAGCTAGCAATCAGGTATGAAATCAGACCACTTTAATTCCTTTATAGCCTATAGCAACTTGGTTGAACTAAGGTTTTCTGGATCTCCATTCACATGGTGCAATAACCAGAGAGGACAGTCAAGAATATGGACTAGGTTGGATAGGGCTCTATGCAATTATTACTGGCTAAATGAGGTATCTCACCATTATATGACTCATTTAGCTAGATGCCAATATGATCATTCCCCCTCTTAGTATCATGTCAAAAGTATAGTGATACTCGAGAGAGACTGTTTAAATTTGATAACAATTGGATTCATCTCCCGGAATGCCATGATAGTGTTGCTAGTATATGGAGGATTAGGGGCTCTGGAAATCCCATACATGATACTAGCCATAAAATGCATAATCTTAAGAAAAAACTAAATAAAAGGAAAGGGAGGCGAACCTTTTGGAGGATTCTGGACCAGAAGCATCAAAACCACTCCATGCCTCTCCCATTTTTCTCTCTCGATCTCTAGATCATCTCATCTCTGTTCTCCTTTCTTGATTTAACATTTGTGAAATTGAGAAATGCTTAGTGGATACGCTCTTTTTGAAGAGTATCGTGGTTTTTCCCTAATTTTCTAGAGCTTTCACGTAAATTATGGTGTCTCTTTTCTCTCTGCTTGATTTCTATTCCTTTTCTTGCTGATCTAACAATACAAATAAATTCAACCGTTAGTGAAGAATTGGGATCAAAACCGATTTCTGATCTAACAATTTATAAAATAAAATTGTTTTCAAAGATTCTTTAAAACACAAGCTATACAAGAGAAAAAAAAAGGGGGCTATTTTTACCAGTAAAAAAGGTAAAAATGATATTTGGAACATTGGCTTAAGGCTGATACCCGAAAGAGAACAACACAAGAGTACAACACAGTACAAGTGGTTGTGGGACAGCACAACTATTTGTACTGTTCTTTGTTTGATATTCAATAGACATCACAAAACTTTTTGTGCTGTTCTCCGTTTGTTTTGCACAAGTACTGGACAAAAAATTATAAAATTTACTATAATAACCTTGTGCTTTCTTATGTTGTTTTGGAGTAAATTTTTTTAGAGTTTTAATATAAGTTGGGGCAAAATTGTTTTTAACTTGAGGCCATTGTTGTAATTTTAATATAAGTTGGGGGCAATGTTATAATTTTTAATATAGATTGGGAGCAAAATTATCTTTAAGTTGGGGGCATTGTTGTAATTTTAATATAAGTTGGGGGCAAAATTGTTTTTAACTTGAGGGCAATATTGTAATTTTTTAATATAAATTAGGAGCAAAATTGTTCTTAAGTTGGGGGCATTGTTGTGATTTTAATATAAGTTGAGGGCAAAATTATCTTTAAGTTGGGGGCATTATTGTAATTTTAATATAAGTTGGGGGCAAAAGTGTCTTCAAGTTGGGAGCATTGTTATAAATTTTAATATAAGTTAGGGGCAAATTTGTCTTTAAGTTAGGGTTATTGTTATAATTTTTAATTTAACTTAAGGGTAAATTTGTCTTTAAGTTGTGTTGTCTCTCACTTAAAAAGTTGTACCATATATTTTGAGGGACAAAATTTTCAGCCACTTGTGTTGTGCTCAAACACCTTCTTGTGTTGTACTGGTATCCCATTTGCAAATCAAACAACGTACAAGAAACATTGTCTTGTATTGTCCCTCATTTTTCCGAGTATCAAACGGACCCTTTAGTATTTAGTTAATTTTTTGACTAAAATAGGTCAGTTTTACCGCTATACTTTGTGAGTGCTATTGTTTATATTTTTTATTTTACAAGAGTAATAAATATCATTAATTAACTATAAAAATATAAATATAACTTATGTTATTTCTTTGAGTTAATAATTAAAATAATTAAATTTTAATTTATTTGTTTTAAAAGTTTTCCTTCAAAACTAACTGTACGGGCTGAAAGTAACATGCCTTCATTTGTCCCAACAAAACAAATACTGGCTTGCCATACTTTGAACAAGAGTTCGTGTGAGAGGCCGAAGGGGAAGGGGGATCTCTGGCTGGTTGTTGCACACCGCCTCTGGATTCCATCCGTCCCCAGAAGTCGCTTCGTGAATATGGGGCATTTTCGTCAAGGGAGTCTAGCCTTTGATTTGATAATTTGTTTTTAAATAATATCTTGAGAGCATGCATTTTTCTTCATAAAGAATAAACTATGACCCTATTTGTGGATAGAATGTTATAAAAGTCAATGGTAAAAAAAAGAAGGGACCCTCTCGGAAATAGGAAAGTTTTATGGATATTTTGTTCATTTTCTAAACTTTTAGGGATCTTTTGTTCATTTTCAGTAAATATATATATATATATATATATATATATATATATATATATATAAAACTTATATTATTTGTTTGAGTTAATAATTAAAATTTAATTTATTTATTTTAATAGGTTTACTTCAAAACTAAGTGTACGGGCTGAAAATAACGTGGCTTTTTTTGCTCCAACAAACAACTACTGGTTTGCCATACTTTTTGGGGACATAGTTGTACGATTGATTTGTTTAATTGTTGCAATTCAATGAAGCTCAAATTCAAAGAACATGCAAATTTAATTTTTCACTGTATATGTTGGATGTTGATTTGATTACACGAGCTGTCAAACATGGTTTTCTAAAGATCCATTTGTATTCTTGTGTTTGAAGACCTTTGATTTGATAATTTATTTTTAAATAATATTTTGAGAACTTTTTTATCATAAACAAGAATAAACTGTGATAATATTAATGGACAGAAGGTTATAAAATTTAGTGGTGAAAAAATAAAAGATGTTCTGAAAATTTCACGCCCCGACCCGGATTTTAGGGTCTAGGGCATGTGCGCAGACTGGATATACCCAAGTAGAGGCATACCTCACTCAGATACAATGCCTAAATGGTGCAAGATTAGATAACAAAATTCATTAATGTCAACAATAATTCAAAGTCTTACAGTGGAATTTAAAACATAATTTGACACTTTACAAGGTAATGGCCCTACAATGGTCCTATTAAAGGAACTCACACACAAGAAAGATCTGAGGTCCTTGAACCTCTACAAGGATATCCCGATCACTTCCGCAGCTCCTGATCTCGAGTCACCTACTCCTCAAGACCTAAAACAAAAGAGTGAAGCAAAGTGGAATGAGCTTTCGAATGGAAAGCTAAGTACTCTCGCAAAAGAATACAATGAAGTCAAGAGGAACAATCATGAAACAGTGATCCGACTAAACACAAAGACGTAAAAAGAACAAGGCCAATCTCAAACTCGTAAGGATCACTATTCAATAAACACAAGCACACAGCAAGGAGTTCTATCAAACAAGTAGAACAATCAAGTCATCTCCCCGGGAGTCATCGACCTCGGCCGATCTTAATCACATCCAAACCCTCAAGTCCGGTAGCGCTCCTATGTGCATGTACACGTTCAGCGTATCATCCCATTGACGGGTGGACATCAAGAGTTTCCTCCCCCTGGTAGGACTACAGGACGTCCAGAGTATCCTCCCCCTGGACACCCGCATCACAATCTGCACTAAGCGAGAGAATCCACAACACAAGGAGAGCTGGAACACCAACCCGGACGGAGCACCAGCTCACGTGTTTCCCCGGCCATGTGCCGATCAACGGGAAGGCATATTCACAATAAGAAAACCTGACACACACACCCAGACGGAATACAGGCTCACGTGTTTCCACGGCCACGTACCGATCAACGGGAAAGCATGTTCAATGATCACAAACATATTCAACAAAAGCTAGCACATCAACAAGCATACACTAACATGGGAATTCAACAAAGCAGGTTAACAAATTCGTGTATGCGAATCCAAGCAACAATATACAAAGGATGGTAACATCAAGCCAATATGCAAAGATGCAAAAACAATAATACTCAATATTTATGAGGCCAATCAACACATTGAAGCAAGATCAAGAATTCAAATTCAAAGTCAATAAGCCCAAAGTTGGGTGGGAACTAGGCAAGCATACTTACTTCTATCAAAGATCTAGTTGCTCGGTCTGGGTCTCTCTTGACGTGTCTCGACCCTCCCCATCGGAATCAAATAAGTTTTTAATAAGTAAAAATAATTGTTCATAAACTCTAGATGCACATGTATAGTCCACTATTGGGCCATATTCCAATCTAATGGGCCCTTAACTATATTACATGCCAGTTCTTATTAAATGCCTAATCCCTCCTTTTAATTACAAAATGGTCGTTATATCCTGGATGTCAGGGTGCTCTACTATAACCTTGGGGGGTCCTTGGTTCAAATCCTCATTCCTCCTTTTATTCATTCCCTTTACATTTATTACAAGCGAGTTTGTCCTTATTTGTTTAATGCCTCATATTCTTTCAAAATTGGTAGGGAACTCCACTGGTTAAGGCCCATTAGCTTTATTGGGTAGGTCTTGTGTTCAATCCCCACGACCTACCATTTTATTTTATTTTATTTTTTATTTTTATTTTTGAAACCTAGTTGAATCCAAGCCTTAAATTGACTGGGCACAATTTATTTATCTTGGTCAAACCCAGTCTACCTTTTTGGATTGGACTCAATCTATTAAATCAGATTCAACCCAGCCACCCTTCAAATTGATCAAACCTAGCCACTGTTTTGATTCAGCCCAATATTCTAATTAGCTGCAGCTAAATCCTTTAATTAACTAGACCAAACCAAATTGATCAAACCTAGCCACTATTTTGATCTAGTCGCTCATTCGGGATCTCGATTCCTCTCGTCGGAGCATCATGCTCTCAGTTGGCTCTGCTCCTCTCCGGCTTCAAACCGTCAGTAGAAGATCACCGGAGATTACTAGAGATCACCCATTCTCTTTCTCAATGCTCTTTCTACTTCTATATGCATGCACATCCATTGATAGAGGATATGCAGGTAGGGAAGACTTACAAATGATGATAGCGTCCAGCGATGCTTATGTGGTGATCCACTGCGTACTTCGACAATCGTCGGAGTCCTCTGGCCAGGAACAGTGATTTAAGAACCCGAGAAGTAACTAGAAGATATTAACGTTTTTAGGAGGAGGAAAGGCTTGGCTTACCTTCTTTACGGCGGGTCCTCGTTGGCCTGAACTCCTAGCGATACTCACCTGTGAAAGACCGTTTCTCGGAGGTGCCCAGACGATGACATTGCTCGGCCGTCCTCTGTGTTTCCACCTCTTGCTTCGACATGCTTGAGAACAAGTCGCTCGCGGCCCGTCCTTCTCCTCCACTTTCTGTTATGCTTCGGTGAGAACGTAGGCGGCACTGATCTCAGACGAAGATGAGGGTGGCTAGGGTTTCATGGTATTCTTATAGGATTCATGGTGAGAGCGAAGCGAGATCGCAATTATGGTGATCACGGGTGAGAGCGTGATCGTGATCGTTCCCATTCCATCTTCGACCGGTATGGTGATTACGGAGGAACGGCTGGCGGTGGGGTGGGTGCGCGGGTGAAGAAGAAACCAACTTCTTCATGCCTCGCGATATGATCCCCATCTCAAACGGACGGTCAACGGCTGAATGCATGGCATCTAACGGTGGAAGTCATATCATAGCGCCCTCGATCTAACACTAGCTTAGATAAACGGTCCTGATGGGCCTACACTGGGCGGTCAGATCCCCTTCGTGTGCCTCGAACTTACTCGATATCCAAAGATGAACGGTTGTGATTAAACTGGTGTGATGAAGTGTTGGATGAGGCTCTTTGCCTCAAACTTACTCCAAACTCTCGGATCGACGGCTTGGATTAACTCCATCATATGTAAAGGATTGAATGGCTTGGATTAATTCTACTGCCTAGAACTTAAGACATCTACCTAGATAAGCGGCATATATTTGCTCTCACGGTGGGAACGTACGCACCATTGCCTTGGTGAACAAAAGAAACGGTCAAATGAGTGCCTCGCGATCAATACACCTTCTGATCCTTCAATCTCAGTTGTTCATTGTTTTCTAATACAAGTCATGCATGAAAATTTCCGTACATTTCCCATAGGTCCCCTCTTTTCTAACATTTTACATGCAAGTCCTTCCCTCAAAGAGAAAGGCAATTTCCCTCTAAGTCCTAAGATTTTTCTAAAATTACAATTAGATCCCTGACAGTCCATATGAACTCTAGCTAGGGCATTAACCTTTTTAAATCTCTTTTTTTTTCCAATTAAATCTTTACTAATTGCAAAACATGGGGAACTCTAAATGTCAAAATCGAAAATCCTTTACTAATAAACTAATTGCTTAAGGAGTACATAGAAACAAAAGTTCAGACAATTTCAACATTAGGGCTTCCCTTTATTCACCAAATGATCAAAGAAAACTTTATTCCCTAAAATTCTCGGATTTTACAATCCTCCCCCCTTAGAAAAATTTCGTTCTCACAATTTATTCTTGGTCCTCAGCAACTAAACCAGCATCTTCGACATTTTCAGGCGATGCCTGCACTTCTTTAGTAGTGAGATGGTAGACTCGTCCATGTGTCGTTGGTCTTTGATTGGAGGAAGACGGTTGATTGTCCCTGTCGCCTTCCCTTTCTTGTCCCCAACATATTGCCCCTGTGCCGGTGTAACCGACTGTCTAAAAGCATCAAAAGGCTGCTGGGGACCCTGAGTTCCTTGCTTGGCTCCATGCTCAATCTGCGGGCACTATGCTATGCAGTGTTCTAAGCTGCCCAATACAAAACAAGCTCCAGTAATGCGCCGACACTCACCCTGTTTGTGCGGTCCTCCACACATGAAACATTTCAGTGATCCCCCTCCTTTAAATGCAGCTGACGATTTGGAAGGCTTGCCATAGGTTTAATATTAGCCCTCTAATCTCGATTTCCCAGAACTCTTTCCAAAGACTTTCCCTGGCCATTGCCCCTCCCCTGATCCTACTTCTTATCTTTCTAGGATGGTCCTTGAGAGTTCCTATGGCTGGATGCGTCAATGTACTTGGCTCTGGCCACCACTTCCGCTTAGCTGGAGCACATATGCCCTGCTACTATCTCCTTCGGTCGCAGGCCGTTCTCAAGCTTCCGGACATTACTCTCCTCAGTGGTAACCATGTCTTGTAGAAAACGAGCCAGTTTATCGAATTCAATCTCATATTGCTCTACTGTTATCTCTCCTTGAACGAGATTAGTGAACTGTTGAGCCATTAGAAGAAGCCTTCCTCGAGAAAAATATTTAGCAAAGAAGGCCTTCTTGAACCTCTCCCAAGTCTCGAAGGGTACCCCCTTCCTAATTCGTACCTCCCCAAGGTACCAATCTTCAGCGTTGCCTTGAATCAGGTAGGCCGCCGTCCTGACTCTATCCGAATCCTCGGCCTAATACATATCGAAAGTCTTCTCTAACTCCTGGATCCACATCTCGACCTCTTCATGGGCGGTAGTACCATCAAAAGGGCGGGGAGAAGGCCTCTTAATCTCTCCTATCAGGCCTCTATTAGGTGCGGCAGATGGAGGCGGTCGTGGAGGTGGTGCCTGTTGTTGTTGCCTCTGTTCTTGGATGTATCCCATCATTTCTCTCATTAGTTCTGTAAAATCCATGATTTTTATGAAGTAATTGTTTCTTAGTTATTTGATTAATTATTTGATTAATTAAAAAAATCTCCCAAAATTGGAGATTGTTTGAATTTATGGGAGATGGGGGATTAAAGTGATTAATTAGTAAAGTATGGAATTTGGAATATATATATATATATATATATATATATATATATATATATATATATATATATATAAATTTTAGTTAAGGAGTGGGTTTGAATTCAAAGAAATGGCACGTGGCTTTAAAAAGATGATGAAATGAATGTGGCTAGTATAAGGGAACAGGCTCCACATGGGATTTGCTTATCACTAAATAAATTCTAGTAAAACCAAGGGTTGATTGGAATGCAAATAAAAAGGGTAGTAAGGTGTTTTTGGAAAGAATACCATTCCTCATGCAAGACAAGCCAAGAAACTTGCCAATTAATGGTAAGAACGAGGGTTGAATGGGAAAAGAGGCATAAATCCATACATGGATTTAAAGAACGGACAGGATTAAAAAGAATGGGTTTAATGGCTCAGAAGTTGCCATGGTGACGGGCTAGTAAGTGAATCTTTATCTCCTCCGCGATTATCGCGCGGCCAGCAGTGTAAACCTCCAGCTCATGTTTGATAGGGGGATATCTCACTTGGGGATATCCCCAACACATTCCCCAATGAAAATTTTTCCCGCCAAAAACTTTAATTTAAGTTTAAGAATATAATAATAACCCACCCACCAATGCATGGAAGCAACATAGCTATCTTATCATTAATACCTTTACTTTAAAATTTCCCTCCAAAAAATTTAAAATTTTTCAAAAGTTATTCCTAATCCCAAGTGGGATATTCCCCTATCAAACACAAGCTGAAGTTTTGCGGATTAGCCTTATCGGCAAGATCTCTCCGCGTCCATATCCTGCCCCCGATCTCCTATAAAGAGGAACCCATCTCGGAACCCTAATGCCGCCATCGAGAGACTTGAAGACCGAGGGAGTGAGGAAGCGGGTTGCAGCTTGCAGACCCGGAGTTCGCCGGAGGCGACGCTACGTTGGACACGACGAGAGCTTGGGGTAACACCGACTGTCGGGACATCGCACAAGCACAGGAACCCGATGCAAGAGTGGTGAGTTTATATGTTTACACTAGCACTGTTTTCTTCTCTGGTTCTTTCATGGATGCAGGTAGTTGTTTATGAAACTGAAGCTTGAGTGTTTGGTCTTTGAGGTGCTGGTTGAAAGGCATTAGAGTACGGATATATGAAGGTGTTAGACTATGAAGGTTTGTGGGGTCTTATCTCTAGGAGTATGTACATGAGTTAATGGTTAGTGTAGGAGATGACCATCTCTGGAAGTTGGTAGATAATACTTCAGTTATAACCTGGGTATGAGTACCTTGAAATCATGTGTACGAGTTTGAGGATGGTCTAATGGTTGTATGAGATAGAATTAGATTTGGGTAGGATTGTGAATCAGATGGCAAAGATAAGAGGTCTATAGGGATGCTCCCAAGGTTCATGGAGGTGAGATATGGGCTCTTTGGTTTGCTTTCCCTATGTCCCCAGGTGAAGGTTAGTCATGGCTAGTATACAGGAGGATTAACGTAGGGACATAAAGGTCAAGCATGAAGTTGAACCCCTATATGAACTGTGGATGCATGCAAGAATTACAGGGATAGGAGCCTTCCAGGCTAGCATCCAGAGTTTAAGTTCAAAATTACATAAGTAGTGTCTAAACCATTGTTGTAAGTCTTGGTTGTGATAGAAAAGTTGCTCTTCTCCTGTTCTATTTGCTTCCTTGGCAAGAATGTCAGCTAGAGTGTTGTGTTCTCTTCCAATCTTCTTAATTCTCCAATGATTAATCTTTTTCAGTAGATGTTTGCATTCCTCTGTGATTGTTTTGGTTCTCCAGTTCTGGTCCTGTTCCCCTTGCTGCAGTAGCCTTGGGATGAATATGTTATCTGTTTGAATTATGGCTTTCGTGCTTCTCATACTTGTTAGCTTGATCAGTCCATCTCTAAGGGCTTGTAGTTCAGCTTCAATTGTCGAGCCAGCATTTTGATAAGCATTCAAATGAGCACATTTACATACCATATATACACTTATTTTCATGTCAAATGCAATGATTTGTAGCCCGCCGGTACTTAAAATGCTTCATATTTTGTAAACAGGGCATAAATAGGCCACCTTGACGAAAAGGAAGTATTTATCAACAAAATGAAGAACAAACGAAGATATTTTGAAGTAAACAGGAGGTGAACTGCCTTGTGAACGGCCGTTCACACCTGGGCACAAAGGCAGGCACAAAGAGGGGGTGAACGGCCTTGTGAATGGCCGTTCAGCGGCCGGTTCAGAGCAAGCTGTGAGGTGAACCGGCTGATGAACCGCCAGTTCACCTGCCGGTTCAGAGCAGGCTGTGAGCTGAACGGACTGATGAACAGGCCGTTCACGAGGCCGTTCATCGTAACTTTTGCAGTTTTACGGGCCCAATCAAGGGCAATGTTGTGGAACCCTAATTCATGGGTATAAATAGTTAAGAATGAGAGCTTAGAGAGGAGGTTGGCTTGGGAGAAAGGCTAGAGGAGAGATTAGGACTTGGGGGTCATCACTCCCAAATCTTGAGAATAGAGAACCATTGGAGTTGCAAGCATTGGAGGTAATGGTGTCCTCTATTACCTTTTCTTTGGTTTGTAAGCTTTCCTATTTTGGTTTGAGTTCCCCATTTATGGGGAACTAATCTATTGGTACTTGGGTATGTTGAACTTTTGGATTGAGCATTAATAGCATTGAATGTTTATGATGATTTGTTGGTACTCTCTTGAATGTCTAATGAATGTTATGTATTGATTGTAATTTCATTACTAGAAATTACTTGTGTGCAATACAAGGGCTAGAGCTAGCGCCTCCTTGTATTAGGAACTTGCTTCATTAGAGAGTTTCATGAGTATACCGAGGAATCGGGTACTAGAAGGGCGAACGACTCCTTTATACGAATTCACCCCATGATTCTTCTAATATACATGAATTTCCTTGAACCTCATATCAAGTCCTAGGAGACTAGTTATCCAATCGCCTTGGAAGAGGGGTTGGATATAATTTTAGGGATTATTGGCACAAGAAGTATCAACCTTGATTCATAAACATCTTTGCTCATCTTTAGAATTGAAATCCAAAAGGGATACATACCCAAGTATCCTCTCTTACTATTGACTTACCCCAATCAACTTTTGATTTTCAGTTCTTACTTTCAATCCCTTTTTAGTTCTTTACTTTTGAAAACCAAAACCCCCCAATTTACTATTCGGACTAGGTTAGTAAAGCTTGGTTTACACTTAGCAAGTTCTATTCCTTGTGGTTCGACATCCGACTTCCCATAGTCCACTTTATTACTTGATCACGACCCGTATACTTGCGGAAAACACACCATCAAGTTTTTGGCGCCGTTGCCGGGGACTAGTCTTGCTAGTTAGACTAAGATTTTATTAATTTAGTCTCCTATGCTCTTGTTTTTCTTTCTTATTTATTCTTTTATTTTGATTCTTTATATACACACTCCGCGACACTAATATCCTCGTCATCTCATTGTGCGAGGTACAACATGGCGGATCTCAAGGACATGATGTTGATAAAATTAGCCATCTTAGAGCAATGGATTCAGGCCAAGTTCTTCGAGCAAAACATCTACTTACTCCGAGAGCAACTGTTTGCCATATATTCATATGGTGCACCATACAATGCGTGCAATGCATCCTTGCAACAAGAGGAATACCTCATGGGCAGTCAACAAGGTTCCTTGGAATTAGACAACTTAAATGTGTCAAGCTTTTATAGCAGTCCGCTACAGGATGATCAGAATCAATTGGAATTACCTATAGCTGAACCACCTTGTTATAACAGCCCTATGCAAACTTCATCATCATCAGAATGCCTGTTGGACACCGTTCAAATTTAATCAAGGAAAAGACCCCTTGGATCTTGACCTGACAGGAAGCTTGAGTATTAACAATATTCCGCTTATATCGGAAAGGGATATCAGGTTAGATGCAGAGGAGGACACTTATCTTATAGATCAATTCTACGAAGACCAACAAATTTTGGGGGTAGAGGCTATACCTGAAGAGTTGGGCAATGATTCGTTTAGGTTAAAGCCATCTATTGAAGATCTACCCCAGGTGGAACTAAAGGAGTTACCGAAACACCTTGAATATGCATTTCTGGCTGACAACTCCCAACTTCCAGCCATCATTGCTTCGAATCTAACTTCATTGCAGAAGGAGAAGTCAAGTACGTGTCCTTCGCCGCATGAGACAAGCGATTGCTTGGAAAATCTCTGATATAAAGGGCATCAACCCATCTTTTTGTACTCATAAGATTTTGATGGAAGATAACTACAAGCCATCCGTTCAACCACAACGAAGAGTGAACCCGAATATGAAAGAAGTAGTTAAAGCCGAGGTTATCAAACTTCTAGACGCTGGCATAATTTACCCTATTTCAGACAGTGCGTGGGTAAGTCCAGTACAGGTGGTACCAAAGAAGGGAGGTATGACAGTGGTATTGAATAGTGATCCTTACGAGTTTGAGATTGGCCTTGTTCTTGTTACATCTTTGTGTTTAGTCGGATCACTGTTTCATGATTGTTCCTCTTTCCTTCATTGTATTCTCTTGCGAGAGTACTTATTGAGCTTTCCTTTTGAAAGCTCATTCCACTTGCTTTACTCTTTTGTTTCAGGTCTTGAGGAGTAGGTGACTTGATATCAGGAGCTGCGCGAGTGATCGAGATATCCTTGTAGAGGTTCAAGGACCTCATATCTTTCTTGTGTGTAAGTTCATTTAATAGGACCCTTGTAGGGCCACTGCCTTGTAGAGTGTCAAATTATGTTTTAAATTCCGCTGTAAGACTTTGAATTATTGTTGACATTAATGAATTTTGTTATCTGATCTTGCACCATTTAGGCCTTGTATCTGAGTGAGGTATACCTCTACTTGGGTACGGCCGGTCTGTGCACGTGCCCGAGGCCCTAGAATCCGGGTCGGGGAGTGACAGATTAATATGGTATCAGAGAGAACACAGATAACGGACACACTAGTTACCCTAGTGACTTAGTCAAATAGGATTGATTGAGTGTCACGATTGGTGGACTAGATTAGTCATGGATTTGATTGATGGTGTTGTTATCTGACAGAGAACCGATTATGTCTGACGTGGAGGGAAGAGATAGATGTAGACATGGATAGTTCAGAGGAGATAGAGGTGGACATGGAGAGTTCGGAAGAGATAATGGAAAGTACGGAAGTGGAAGAGCTAACTCAGGAAGACTCGGAGGAAGAACATGATTCTGAGTCAAAACCAGACATAGTCACATATGACCTGACGGGAAGACTCGTGCCTTTCCTTTCTGACCGGATAATAGGACTGGCCCGGAGAGCGACATGGTACAAGCAGAGGATAACACATAATGGCGCGTTATGGAGTCGAATCGTAGAGGAAGGACATATGACGGAGAAGATACTATGACCAAGCATTCAAGTCTGGAAATTTCCTAAATACTCCGGACGTTTCTACTTCTCACCTGTAAGGGGACCACTAGCCAGGGGAAAAGTATAGGTCATGTGTGGTCGTTGTGCTGGAACCCGCCTTGATCGGGACATGACTAGCGAGGTAGCGGAGTGGAGTCATCTCTGTGGTGGCTTCGGATACCGAGTTATGGATCACAAATATTAGGAGATGTATAGCCCATGGAGCTAGCCTTAGTTTTGGAATAAATAATGTAATAGTTTTACTAACTATTTAAGTCGTAAAAACTACATTGGTCACTTTAGACATTTGCTATGAATAATAAGATTTCATTTGCCTATCACCTACATGAGTCTTAGTTTCTAAACTAACACTACTAGTTTGCCTGGCAGTTAAAATGATTCGAGGACGAGGCGTACGTGGACGGCCTCGCAGACGGCCATATCGTGTGGGGGTACCTCAGCCTCTGGTAGAGGAGGTGTCTAGCAATAGGTGGATGAGGTTCCCCGGCCACCAGTTGAAATGGAGTTTGAGCAGAAGCTTCCTGCTCAATCAGGTACTGAGGGGCCTAGAATTAAGGGGGGAGGCACCCTCCATAACTATGATCGAACTTGTCACGCCCCGACCCTGTTTTCGGGACCTCGAGCACATGCACAGACGGACCGTACCCAAGTGAAGGCGAGCCACACTCGGATACAAGGCCTAAGTAAATCAAAAACATGTAATAAAATAAATCTACTAACTTTATTAATAACCAAACTCATAGTTTTTACAATGGAATTAATAATAATAAAGTCAGGGTTCAAGATACTCCACAATGGTCTATACAAAATCAGGCCCTATAGGGTCCTACAGACACATACAATCTCACTCATCAAATAAAAACCTGAGGTCCTCGAACCTCATCAAGCTATCTCAATCCCTTGCCTAGCTCCTAAATCTGAATCGGCTATCCTTAAAACCTGAAAGAGAGAAAAGCAAGTGGAGTGAGCTTTCAAAAGGAAAGCTCAGTAAGTACCCTATAGAGAACACAAAGAATCTAGTCCAGATAACAATAGATAGTCAAGAATGACATATCAAGGAAACAATCAGCACAATAAACCAATCATATGGGGCCCCTAAACTCAACCAATCATACCTCCATGGTCAACACAAATGCTGCGTACCTCGATGCTCAACGAGCCCGCTCACTCCATTGACGCATACCGACCCAACCTAAACACAAGCACCACGAGTCTCACAGTAATGTCCCGGTCCAAGGTGGCATGCTCAGTGAGTATCCAGCAACAAACTTATGCAAACAACCAATCAACAGATATGGAAGCAACAAACCAAGTATATGCAAGCAATCAACAACAGAGATCCAAGGCATCATAACAACATGCACAAGCATAAAACCAATAAAGAACATACCAAACCATGTAACAACAAGGTCAAAGAAACCCATCACTGGGTGGGAGCTAGGCAAAGGCACTTACCTCAACTGGTAAACCAGCCGACGGATCCATGTCCCTCCTAACATGGCTCAGCACTCTACGTCGATTTCTGGTAATAATAACTACGACTTAGTACCATCACCAAAACATAATGGTCTATTAATATTACTAATAATATTAATAATATTATTAAAGCAGAATTCCTGAATTTGTTGCGCAGTCTCAAAGAACAGCTCATAACTTTTGATCTAGAACCCAATCGAGTTGATTTAAGGCTCGTTGGAAAGACCTCTTCCCCATCTTTCCAATGGTATATTATAAGCCTATATTGGATAAATATAGAATGCCCAGCTGTCCCTCGAAAGGGGCAGCCAGTTTGCAGGCCACTTATTGTTCCAACTTGACTTAGTTTGGTCCCTTAGCTTGAACCCACTTAACATGCTTACTTATAATTCACCATTCCAAATCCAACCTGACTAAGTCCAACCTACTAACCTTCAGTCTTTTAAGAGCTGCATTCTAACCAATTGGGCTACAGGACCATCTTATTAGCCCAACTAAACCGATCCCAAGATTTATAAGAACTTTGTACCATCTAACTCTATTTTCATGCAACTAATAGATGATCTTTAAATTGAATAAAAGTTAGTTCCACTCACTGATTATCACAACAACACGTGGACAGCTACAACTGTGACAACACCAAGTTAATTACAATTCAGTGAGACTACTCCTTCTTGTCTATTCATCAATAGGACCTATGGCATTATGCTCTCTTAATTATAAATATTGATTTATACCTCACCCCAAAGAAAACAAGCTACCTGAACGACACTCAAAATCTATGGCACCAAAGAATTAACTAAAACTGAAAATAATCCACCCTCAACTAGATTAATCTCCCTCCCAAGCATTAAATGAAACCGACACATAAAACCAAAGAATCACACACACCACTCTTGACACAATATGACTTATCAACTCATCAATCTCTAATTACATTATCATGATCGCATGCATGCTTACTAAATCATATCATTTCCTAGCCATTTCCTAGCCATTTTTTGTTTTTTATTTTTTTTTTTAAATTAACATTGCTTCAGTGGCTTTGCTAGCCTATGAACGCTTAACAACTTCTGACTGTTCAAACTTTGCACTTAACTAGGTTGAGCCTCCCAACAACATTAGTATTAGGTTATCATTTGTGCAATCGTGGAGCTATGAAGAACTCTTAAGAACTCTAAAGGAGAAAGCTCTGCGATCGGAAATTAGTGTCTCCCCCTGCTCGCGATGGTGGGTAGGGGATGCCCTCCGGGAAATCAACACATAGAAATAAGCTCACCAGATGCAACTAAGGATAGAGTTGAAGCAAGAAACATCTTCTCAACATCAATGACCCAAAAGGGCTCGTTGGTACAGGGGAGCCTCATGAGGGAAGATCCTTGGAAGTAGACCGAAAACCGAAAGTCCTGGGTGAAGGTGATCGGAGGAAAAATTGAAAGGAACCCTGAGATCAATGTTCTAAGGCCAGGACCTGCCCTAGAAAAACTCAAAGCTTCAGTACCTGATGAAGTATGGATTGATGACAAGATCCTCACCAGAATACAGGAGAACATGAAATACGTTCTGTATGGAAAAATTTTTGGAAGACGCCCTCCACTGATAACCATCCGTGAAAGTCTATCCCGGCAATGGGCGGAACTAGGCGAATGCATAGTGGCGGACATGCCCAATGGCTTTTACATGATTCGATGTTCCTCTGAACAAATGCTTGAAGAGGTTCTCACTGAAGGCCACCGGTCCGTTAATGGAATGATAATCCACCTCATCAAGTGGAAACCTAACTTCCAGCCAGCGTTCGAGGAACTCTCAATAGCAACCCTATGGATTCATCTACACAGCCTTCCATCAGAATACCAGGACTTGGAATCTCTTGAAATAGTAGCCTCAAAATTTGGTAAGATGGTAAAGATCGATGAAACTACAATGATTGCAAACAGAGGAAGTTTTGCTCGAGTTTGCATTGAAATGGATCTAAGCCAACCTTTAAAAAGGGGAGTATGGGTTCGATCCTCATCGGGGAACATGTTTGTGACTATAGCTTATGAAAAGCTCCCGATGTTCTGTTTCAGATGTGGAATCATTGGGCACCAATTTGAAGCTTGCAAGGCGGACCAAAGCGGGCGCCGCCCGGGAACCGGTGGAACCCGATCTCAAGAACCTGGACCGAAAGAAAAAGGTAAAGAGGTCGAGGAGGCCACTGGGCCGGCGAGGAATACGCCAGCTCCGCTAGAGGAAACTCAAGAGGACCCAAGGGTAGACGAGACCGATGAGGATACATAGAAATATGGCCAATGGTTGGAGGTGGCCCAGCGAAGACGAGGCCGAGGCCGTGGGATGACAGCCGGTGGACGTGGCGGAGGCCGGGAGAACAGAAACCCGTTGGAGAGACAGCTAGGCCCGGAGCGACACGTGTCTCCCGACCGTTTACAGGTGATGGTGGATGAAGACCACGTGTCTACAAAGGTGGAACATCAACAACTCTCTAACAAAGGTAAGAGAAGTCGCCAAGCTGGTTTCAACCGATGAGATGGGGCACGTGGCCGTGGAGGCGCAGGCAGACATGGTCAACGAGGCTTCACAAATATAACCCTGGGAAGTTACATGGAAAGAGATACACCGTTGCTTTTAAACAAAGTGACAAATACAGATCCCGAGGCAAGTGGAAAATGGGAAAAAGCAAACACCAAAGGTAAACGTAATACTGACCAAGATATGGATTTGGGTTCTGATGGACAAGGTTCAGAGATGCAATTTGAACGACCAAATCTGATTACATCAATTGAGATCACTGACCTAGCTGAACCAAAACCACAAGAACCAAGTCCAGACAAGAGGATCTGGGAGCCAGACCCACCTAACCCCAACCCACACAACTCCCTTGTGAGCCTGGTAACAAGCGCTCTGCAATCAAATGAAGAAGAAACAATTGAAGACAGAGAGATGATGGAGAACAATGATCCACCAGACATCGATCTGGAGACACAGCCCGCTGGAGACCCATCTTCTAAAGGAGAGGCCAGTAGGAAAAGAAGCTCGGAAGGCCATGGTAAGTGACAAAAACGAGGAAGAATCGAGAGGAAGGAAACCTAGCCCTATATTGTTTGAATGATCAGAACACTCATGTGGAATTGTAGAGGATTGAGTAACAAGGACACCGCCAATAGAATTAAATTCTTGATGAAAGAGACACAGGCAACAATCATATGCTTGGTAGAAACCAGAGCAAATGAAGAAAGAATTACTAGATTTGGGAAAAAGTTCAAAGCTACTTGGCAATGGGCAGCGATTCCAGCAATTGGGATCACTGGTGTTATAATGGCAATGTGGAGGAAGAATTTAGGAACTGTCACACCCATTGCATTCTCCAGGTATGCTCTTCATCTTATTGTCACATTGGAAAACAAGTATACTTGGGTTATTTCAGCTATCTACAATGGCCAAACAACGCGGGAGCAAAGAAAAACTTGGGAAGAGCTTGGAAAGCTAACGAGATTACAGGAACCCTGGCTTCTAATGGGTGATTTCAACACAGTTAGAAACAATGAGGAAAGGCTTGGAGGACCATGTACGCAAATCTTAGACACAAAAACTAGGATGTTTAATTCATTTATCCATGATAACTGTCTCTCTGAGTTCCGCTACATTGACTCCCCCTTCACATGGTGTAATAACCAGAGAGGGGGAGCAAGAAGATGGGCAAGGCTTGACAGAAACCTAGCAAATAGTAAATGGCAAGAGGATGTCATATCCTATTATGTCAAACATATGTCCAGGTGCCAATCAGACCATTCCCCAATTTTGTTAGAATGTAGGATGGAATACTGGGAGAGGGGGGGTGTAGAAGACCTTTTAGATTTGAAAATATCTGGATACAAACAAAGCAATTTAAGGAATCAGTTACAAATATTTGGAACTCTGAACCTATTGGTAATCCAATGCATAACATTAGCCATAGGTTTGCTAGATTGAGAAAAGAACTAATAAAAAATTATAGTAGTAACATATGCAGCTTAGAGCAAAGAATAAAAAAAATAGAAACAGAAATTGAGAAAATAGAAAACTGGGAGTGGGATAGAGACCAGGAACAAATTCAAATGGGAAAGTTGAGATCTTTACAAAACCTACATCAGGCTTTACTGAGACAAAATGCCACATTGTGGGCCCAAAGGTCAAGAATCCAATGGGTGCAAAATGGAGACAATAATACAAAATTTTTCCATAACATAACCAGGTCACATAGGGCACAAAACAAAATAAACTATATCAAAACTGACATGAACAACATCATAGAGGACCCACAAGATATTGAGAATGAATTTAGACAATTCTACTTCAAGCTATGGCAGGGACATGATAGGAAAAAGCTGGAGGATCTTATCTTAGAAATGCCTGATGACATGCCTCAGCTAAATGAAGATCAAAGAGAGAGTTTAATTGCTCCTGTTTCAAGGTATGAAATTTTTAATGCAATTAAGGACATGCCCACAGGTAAATCCCCAGGGCCAAATGGCCTTAATTCTGAATTTTTTTTAGCTTTCTTGAATGATATAAATCAATCTTTGATCACTGCTATTATGTATTTCTTTGAACATGCTAAAATGCCTACATCTTGGAACCAAACTCATATATATATGCTTGATTCCCAAAAAAAAAAAACCCTATGCATGTTAGAGACTACAAGCCTATATCCCTATGCAATGTCAACTATAAGATAATAACTAGGATATTGGCCAACAGGATTAGAGGAGTGTTAGATCAAGTTATTGGGCAAGAACAAAATGCCTTCATTAAGGGTAGAAATATCAATGACAGTGTTCTATTGGCCCAAGAATTGGCACACTCATTAGAAAATGAAAGGATCCACCCAATGATGATGATAAAACTAGATATAGAAAAGGCCTATGATATTTGGAGTGGAATGCAATATACGCAGTAATGACAAAAATGGATAGATTGGATTAGAGAATGTATAGAGCCTTCCTCTATAGCTTTTATCATTAATGGAAGAATTGGAAATTGGTTTAAGCCTGTGGCGGGCGTGAGGCAAGGTGACCCTATATCACCATACCTCTTCATCCTTGTGTCATAGGTATTAACCAACATCCTAAATAAAGCTAAAAGTATGAGAATGCTTAAAGGAATCAAAGTCAAAGAGAACAAACACATTAACCATGTTCTATATGCTGATGACCTGTTAATCTACAGTGAGGCATCCAGGAAAAGTGCCAGAAAACTAGACCTCTGCATGAACATATATAGAAGACTAACTGGACAAAAGGTCAACCTTGCAAAATCAGAAATTTTCTTTCTATCCTGGTTTAACAATAGAGTAAGAAGATCTATATAACAAATTTTACAGCTAAAGAGGGGGCAACTTTCCTTTCAAGTATTTGGGGAGTTGCGTCTCACCTCAAAAGATACCAATGAAATACTTCAAACCACTGATAGACAAAGTAGAAGCCAAACTTGCTAGCTGGAAATGCCACAGCCTCTCCATGGCTAGAAGGATTACACTTGCAAGCTCAGTTTTAATGTCAATACCTTTATATGCCCTGAGTACTTATGCTATACCAAACTGTATTCTGGAGTCAATCAATAGCAAGGTTAGAAAATATATATGGTCACACAACCACTCCAATAGAGGCCTCCATCTGATCAACTGGGCTACCATCACCAGCCCAAAACCAAGAGGGTGGATTGGGATTAAGAAACCTAAAAAGAATGAGGACATCACTTTTATCAAAGCATGCAATTGACTTAGTTAATAGCAAAGACACACTATGGATAAACCTTATGGAAAGAAAATATGGGAAAACTGAACTATGGAACATGGGTAAAGAGGAGAAGTCCTCATGGAACCACATAACACTTAGAAAAATCATCAATGAAATCAAAGGACATCTCATTCTGAGTAATATTGAAATTAATGACTCAATTCTGAAACAACCCTAGCTTTTTTCTATGCCCATTGAACACAAACCAACTTTTATCAATGTTGATTTTGATATTAACTATATGCAGGTTAGAAGCCTAATGGTAGGAAATGAATGGAATGAACAATTGTTAGAGAAGATCTTCTCTCCAATATGTAAAGAACAAGTGAAAAATATTAAACTTGGAGCAAGAAGTGAACAACAGAAATGGATATGGAGACATGGAACTGGTGGCACAACCCTAACTGCTGCCATCTATGATAAGATTAGAGAGAAGGATGTTGGTAATGAATGGATAGGGTGGAAAAACATCTAGAAACTCAAAGTGGCACCAAGAGTCAAAATATTTTTATGGAAGCTATACCATGGCAGACTAGCAACAAAAGAATACCTCTACAGATTAAACATTGGCCCACAAGAAAACTGCCCCATGTGCAACTTAACAAAGGAGACCATAGAGCATATGTTCACAGAATGCAGGTTGTAGAGAGAGATCTGGACAGAAATCCAAAATATGGGAATCCTTACTGCTATCAACATGAATGCAACCAATATAACAGATAGCGATTGACTGAATAAGGGTAAGGTGGGAAACTCCAAATTAAATGAAAATGAACAAACTATTATTGCTTACACTCTATGGCAGGTCTGGGCAACAAGATGCAAAGAAGTGTTCCAAGAAGCTGACTAGAACCCAAAAAAAACTGCAACTACCATTGTAGCACTTGCACAAGAACTCAGAATGAAAGACAAGGCAATGGCTGAACTTGAAGAGAAACAAGATTGGCTATGGAAAAGGGAGAACTTTAACCACATACTATATACTGGTGCATCCTGGAACAATAGAGCAAGCAATGCATGTATTGGTTATACCATCTTTGAAACTAATGGAAGTTGCTGGTGCAGGGAAAATAAATGTGATGGTGTGTTTTCCGCAAGTATACGGGTCGTGATCAAGTAATAAAGTGGACTATGGGAAGTCGGATGTCGAACCACAGGGAATAGAACTTGCTAAGTGTAAACCAAGCTTTACTAACCTAGTCCGAATAGTAAATTGGGGGGTTTTGGTTTTCAAAAGTAAAGAACTAAAAAGGGATTGAAAGTAAGAACTGAAAATCAAAAGTTGATTGGGGTAAGTCAATAGCAAGAGCGGATACTTGGGTATGTATCCCTTTTGGATTTCAATTCTAAAGATGAGCAAAGATGTTTATGAATCAAGGTTGATACTTCTTGTGCCAATAATCCCTAAAATTATATCCAACCCCTCTTCCAAGGCGATTGGATAACTAGTCTCCTAGGATTTGATATGAGGTTCAACGAAATTCATGTATATTGGAAGAATCATGGGGGTGAATTCGTATAAAGGAGTCGTTCGCCCTTCTAGTACCCGATTCCTCGGTGTACTCATGAAACTCTCTAATGAAGCAAGTTCCTAATACAAGGAGGCGCTAGCTCTAGCCCTTGTATTGCACACAAGTAATTTCTAGTAATGAAATTACAATCAATACATAACATTCATTAGACATTCAAGAGAGTACCAACAAATCATCATAAACATTCAATGCTATTAATGCTCAATCCAAAAGTTCAACATACCCAAGTACCAGTAGATTAGTTCCCCATAAATGGGGAAGTCAAACCAAAATAGGAAAGCTTACAAACCAAAGAAAAGGTAATAGAGGACACCATTACCTCCAATGCTTGCAACTCCAATGGTTCTCTATTCTCAAGATTTGGGAGTGATGGCCCCCAAGTCCTAATCTCTCCTCTAGCCTCTCTCCCAAGCCAACCTCCTCTCTAAGCTCTCATTCTTAACTATTTATACCCATGAATTAGGGTTCCACAACATTGCCCTTGATTGGGCCCGTAAAACTGCAAAAGTTACGATGAACGGCCTCGTGAGCGGCACATTCATCGATCAGATTCAGCTTCACCAACTGCTCAACCGGCAGGGTGGCGGCGGTTCATCACCGTTCACCCCTCACGGCTTTGTTTCGAACCGCCATTTGAACGCCATTCACAAGGCCGTTCACCCCCTCTTTGTGCTCGCTTTGTGCCTGTGTGAACGGCCGTTCACAAGGCCGTTCACCCCCTGTTTACTTCAAAATATCTTCGTTTGTTCTTCATTTTGTTGATAAATGCTTCCTTTTCGTCAGGGTGGCCTATTTATGCCCTGTTTATAAAATATGAAGCATTTTAAGTACCGGCGGGCTATAAATCATTGCATTTCACATGAAAATAAGTGTATATATGGTATGTAAATATGCTCATTTGAATGCTTATCAAATATCCCCACACTTAAGCATTTGCTTGTCCTCAAGCAAACAAGACAATGAAAGTACAAGTAAAAAAAAGATGATAAGTGTTCAACCTCCGGCTATAATAGTAATGAATCTGCTCTATCCCAAGTTCACCATCGAAGTGTGTGTATTCTCCCACTTTCACACCGGGACTTAGAGTTTGTATAATGTCATCGCGGCTCTAGATGAGTGTTTTCACTCCACATACCATGTTCTAGAGTCTTAACAAGACAACCATTCCCTCAATGGACTCTAGAGAGTCCTTGAGGCCCTAAGTTTTATGCTAACCAACCCTCTATGGAGAAAATGGTGGACAAGTTCGAGAAGTTTTTTTTTTTATATTCGGGTAGGGCATCTCTAATAGATCCGACTTTCCCGTGCTAAAGATTAGTGTAGAGTGTAAGTCATCTTTTCTTCAGGATGCACATGCTGTTTAGGCACCAGAACACTCGGGTACGTAGAGGGTTACAACTCTACCTAGATGTGCTCATGCTTAGAAGTGATTTTTCGAATTAAGGAACACCCTGATTAGGGGCCAGGACCCTAAGCTACTTCATCACAACAAGTAGCGGAGCACTGTCTTTATTGCTCTAATGACTCAACTACTATATACATACTATTTTATTTTTCTCTAACTTGTCCACTAAGTTGAATTATGAAGGGTCAGAAGCTAAACTAGTGCCACGAATCCTCTTGGAGCCATTGAGAATAATGCTTAGCAATTAAAGTCAACAAAACATGGTAGTGGGTTATTTATTATGACTAGAGCTTTTGAATTTCATGAATATAGTCTCTAGATGTCCATGGTGTGTCGTAGGAGAATTCTAAAAAAAAAATTTGGGTACTAAAATGGTGAACGAGAAGTAGAGTGAAACATTGCATTTCCTAATAGTGCCATCATAGGTCCATGTCAAACATGCTTCAAATACTTAGCTCCTATCCCCACACTTAGAGTTTTGTAATGAATTTATCAATGGAAGGGAGCTACCCATCCCCACACTTAAAATCGTACATTGTCCTTAATGTATACAATTAAATTGAAAAGTGTGTAATATGCAATAATAACAAAGAGGAGGGCAAACTGAAACTTCCCCGGTTATATTTGGTAGATGGTGTTGCAATTTGGTTTATACATGAAAGCTTTTTCAGGGGTGTTCCATCATGAGTATCTGCAAAATAGAGCGAGAGAGGAGGGATAGATCGAAAGGAGATGACATAGTGTAGTAGTGCATAAAAGTAAATAAAAGTCAAGTCACAGGGTGGAACCCTTGTGAAGAAGTTCTACAAAGCGAGCATAGGAACAACATAACATAAAAGGGGGAAACTAAACAGTCTCAGTCATCGACAGAGGGTGGTGCGTTAGATGCTGGGTCAGATGGGGGTGGAGGACCCGAGGTGGGTGGAGTCTGGGAACGCAGGTACGCGAAGAGTTCTGCTAACTGATCGCCGAGGTTGTGGTGCTCCTCGAGGAGTGTCGTTTGCATATCATAGACCTCGGTGAGGCGCTCCTCAATGCGAGTGAGCCGCTTGGCGTGGGACGGGAGGGAGGCTGCACGGGGTGTCGGAGGAGGAGTCGTAGGAGTCGTCGTCCTCATGCCGAGCTGGCTAAATCTTGCCGCCGCGAAGTGCATCAGAAGGCCTCCAGAAAGCTGGACTAGCTTCATCTGGAGGAGGGTGGTCATCCCCAGCGGCTGCATCAGATGAAGGCGCTCGATGCCATCGGTGCGGAGCTCCACTAGCATCCCCCTAATCAAGCGAGTAATATAGGGCCCAGCAATAATGTGCTTGTGCTTGTGACTCTGCCCCTGGTGGGCTATGTAGTCAGCAAGCACATAGCCGAGATGGATGGGAGTGTGCTCGAAGATGCTATATAGGAGAAATTGGTCGGAGACGGTGACCACTCCCGGCGTGCCGCCGGTCGCGGCCGATAGCCCTACCGACTAAGGCATGGATGTAACGGTGTACTGGATCAGTCATGCTCGAGGCCTTCTTGTTGGGGCCCCCTCCCAGTTGCTGCCAATATCAAGAATGAGAGATGATGTGGCCAGGGAACGAGGCGAGGAGCCGCGTGCCAGGGAGTCGAAGGTAATCCTGATCGTAGATTCCCATATAGATCGCGAATCGATCGAGGCTCATCCGGTGTGCCACGCCATAGAGCTGGAATGATATGGCCGTGTTGGCGCGCTCGCCAGTGGCCGTGCGGTCAAACTCGAAGGAGCTCAGGACCTCGAGTGTATGCTCGCGATATGTCGCTTCGTTAATGGCGAAGACTCGGTCCCAACCATTAACGGAAAGCAGGCTGCGGACCCGGTCGGCGATATGAAGCTGCTCAAGAGGGTCCCAGTCGAGGAGGAAAGTGCGACTAAGTGGTAACTCAAGGGCGGGCGATCGGCCGGCGATGCCGCCATGTGCAAAGCGCGGTGGTCGGAAGGAAGGCCCAGCATCATCCTGACGGCGCTTCACAATCTCTTTCCTCGGCATCGCTGCACGTGGGACAAGGGGTCAGAGAATGGTTAACAGTGAGGATTTGGGTCTGAACGGGACAGTGAACGGCCGTTCAGGGGCCGTTCACCTCACTGCCTCACCTGAACGGGCCAGTGAAAGGCCGTTCAGGGGCCGTTCAGGTGAGGCAGTGAAGTGAACGGGCAGATGGACGCCCGTTCACGATCATCTGCCACGCCCAGCGAGTGGCGTACATAGATGGTCGGCGTTTACAAGTCCCGACGAGAGGGGGAGTGCACTAATAGATGAGGCAAGGGGTATGAGCCTATTAGCGACCTTAAGGGCGCGAGAGATGGAATCAAGAAAATGCAACGGTGAAAAGAAATGAACGAGCGAGCTTACCTGCGAATGGTCAGTGCAAGTGGGTGTAGGGTTGGGCTGAAAACAGGCCGGATTGGGCGCCGGTGTGGTGTGTGTGTGTGGGGGAGGCGCTGCACCCGGATGGCCGACGGCAAAGAAGGTGAGAGTGGGTGAATCGTGGAAAAGGATAGGGGGAAATTAGGGCATCCTTCAACATATAATGGGGGGTGTGAACGGCCCCGTGTACGGGCCGTTCATCTCCCCGTTCATCATTAAGAGAATGCCAACTAGGGTGGTGTGAACGGCCGTTCACTACCCAGTTTATCCTCCACAGAGGGTGTGAACAGGCTAGTTGATGGCTGTTTGATACCCGTTCTCCCCCGCAATAATGACTACCCTACGAACGATGACTAGAGATTTATTGTGATAGTAAAGAAAACTAAAAAGCGATATCTAACCTAACAAAGCACTTGGCGTCGGACTTTTGGGCTGCCTCCCAAAGAGCGCTTGTTTTATGTCACTAGCTTGACGTACTTATAACTGCCTCAAGGCGGCTTGAAGGATTGTGGATAGTTACTTGGTGTCTCGTCAGCACTTGCATCATAGTACAGTTTAAGTCGATGTCCATTTACCCTGAAAGGGTCTCCTCCGGCTTGGTAAATCTCAACTGCCCCATGTGGATATACTTTAGAGATAGTGAAGGGGCCAGACCATCTTGATCGTAGCTTACTGGGAAATAGTTTAAGCCGGGAATTGAATAGCAGGACCGCCTCCTTCACAGAATTGTTTTGTTTGCCTTAGAAGTTTATCATGATAATACTTCATCCGCTCCTTGTACATTTTGGAGTTATCATAGCACTCCATTTAACGCCATTCGTTGAGTTCGTTCAATTGCATATTTCTTTCCTTGCTGGCCATGGTAGGGTCAAAATTTAAGAACTTGATTGCCCAATACGCTTTGTGCTCAAGTTCAACGGGCAGGTGGCATGCTTTTCCGTATACCAGTCTATATGGCGTGCTCCCAGTGGGGGTCTTGTATGCTGTTCGATAGGCCCACAATGCATCGCCAAGCTTTTCAGCCCAATCCTTCCTATTCTTTGCAACTGTTTTTTCCAGGATTCTCTTTAATTCCCGGTTGGAAACCTCCACTTGGCCACTTGTTTGAGGATGATACGGCGTGGAGGTACGGTGCGTGACTCCATATCGTTTTAGAATTTTTGCAAATTGGGCATTGCAAAAATAAGTCCCTCGATCGCTAATTATCGCCCTTGGTGTGCCAAAACGAGAGAAGAGTTTCTTCAAGAATTTGATCACATTTTGAGCATCATTGGCGGGTAAGGCTTGGGCTTCTACCCACTTCGATAAGTAATCTACAGCCACTAGGACTTATTTGTTCCCTCGGGATGATGGAAAAGGTCCCATGAAGTCAATCCCCCATACGTCAAATATCTCGCATACTTGAGAGGTGCGTTGTGGCATTTCATCGTGGCGGGATATGCTACCCGTGCGTTGGCAACTGTCACAGGATTGGGAGAACTCCTTGGCATCCCGAAACAAGGTGGGCCAAAAAAAACCAGAATCGAGGACTTTCTGGGCTCGATTCAGCAAGAATGTCCGGCGGGGCCTGAATGACAATCCATCAAGATCTTCCATCCCTCACGCTGTGAGATACATCTCCTAAATATTTGGTGGTAGCATATCCAAACAAATAAGGGTCATCAGATGTAATGCTTGATTCTGCTAAGAACTTTTTTCTCACCGATAGTTGTAAGATTTTGGGAGGACTCCGGCTGCTAGAAAATTAGCAAAGTCAGCAAACCAAGGTGGCGCTTCTTTCTTCTCAGTGGTGAAGGACTGATCCTGCATTATCTGAAGGTTGTACAACTGCTCATCTGGAAATTCCTCTCTAATGACAACTTTATGTCCTGAGTCCTTATGTGGATTCTCCAATCAGGATAAATGGTCGGCGGCCAAGTTTTCTGCCCCACGTTTGTCCCGGATCTCCAAATCGAACTCTTGCAAAAGAAAGATCCATCTAATAAGCCGTGGCTTGGCGTCCGGTTTGGCCAATAAGTAGCGTAATGTTGAATGATCAGTGTAGACTATAATCTTGGAGAGTACCAAATAGGGGCGAAATTTATCAAATGCGAAAACTATGGCGAGGAGTTCTTTTTCAGTAGTGGTGTAGTTGGCTTGTGCTTCAGTCAAACTCTTGCTGGCATAGTATATGGGTCTGAAATGTTTGTCTTTCCTCTGCCCCAGTACTGCCCCAATAGCAAAATTGCTCGCATCACACATGAGTTCAAACGAGATGTTCCAATCGGGCGTAGTCATTATAGGTGCTTGAATAAACTTCTCTTTTAAATATGTGTAAGCCTCCAAACACTCCTTATTGAAATCAAATGGGGCATCTTTCTCCAGCAACTTAGTTAAGGGTTTCGAGATCTTGGAAAAATCTTGAATGAACCTCCTGTAGAAGCCTGCATGACCAAGAAAACTTCTAACAGCCTTGACTGATGTGGGTGGGGGTAGTTTTTGGATTGTGTCCACCTTGGCCTTGTCTACCTCAATGCCATTGCTTGAAATTTTGTGTCCTAAAACAATGCCCTCCTGAACCATGAAGTGACATTTTTCCCAGCTGAGTACCAAGTTTGTGTCATCACACCGGGCTAATACCTTTTCCAAATTTCTCAAACAAAGGTCGAAGGAGTCCCCAAAAACTGAGAAATCGTCCATAAATACTTCCATATTGTCTCCCACAAAATCATCGAAAATAGCCAACATGCACCTTTGAAAAGTGGCGGGAGCGTTGCACAACCCAAAAGGCATCCGACGATAGGCAAAGGTGCCGTAAGGGCAGGTGAAAGTAGTCTTTTCTTGGTCTTCGGGGGCAATAGGGATCTGGAGGTAGCTGAAAGCCCATCCAGGAAACAATAATGAGAATGGCCGGCCAACCTTTCGAGCATCTGATCAATAAATGGGAGAGGGAAGTGATCCTTTCTGGTGGCATCATGGCAAGGAGTATCAAACAAGTAGAACAATCAAGTCATCTCCCCGGTAATCATCGACCTCGGCTGATCTCAATCACATCCAGACCCTTAAGTCCGGTAGCGCTCCTACATGCACGCACACGTTCAGCGTATCATACCACTGACGGGTGGACAACCAGAGTTTCCTCCCCCTAGTAGGACTACAGGACGTCCAGAGTGTCCTCCCCCTGGACGCCCGCATCACAATCTGCAGTGAGCGAGAGAATCCATAACACAAGGAGAGCTGGAACACCAACCCAGACGAAGCACCAGCTTACGTGTTTCCACGGCCGTGTGTCGATCAACGAAAAGGCATATTCACAACAAGAACAGCCGACACACACACACCCAGACGGAGTACAGGCTCACGTGTTTCCACGACCACGTACCAATCAACGGGAAAGCATGTTCAGCGATCACAAACATATTTAACAAAAGCTAGCACATCAACAAGCATACACTAACATGAGAATTCAACAAAGCAAGTTAACAAATTCGTGTATGCGAATCCAAGCAACAATATACAAAGGATGGTAACATCAAGCCAATATGCAAAGAAGCAAAAACAATAATACTCAATATTCACGAGACCAATCAACACATTGAATCAAGATCAAGAATTCAAAGTCAATAAGCCCAAAGCTGGGTGGGAACTAGGCAACCATACGTGCTTCTATCAAAGATCTAGTCGCTCGGTCGGGGTCTCTCTTGACGCGTCTCGACCCTCCTCGTCGAAATCTGATAATGGAGTTTTTAATAAGTAAAAATAATTTTTCATAAACTCTAGATGCACATGTATAGTCCACTATTGGGCTATATTCCAATCTAATGGGCCCTAAACTATATTACATGCCAGTTCTTATTAAATGCCTAACCCCTCCTTTTAATTACAAAATGGTCATTATTTCCTGGTGGTCAAGGTGCTCTACTATAACCTTTGGGTCCCCGTTTCGAATCCTTATTCCTCCGTTTATTCTTTCCTTTTACATTTATTATAAGCGAGTTTGTCCTTATTTGTTTAATGCCTCATATTCTTTCAAAACTGGTAGGGAACCCCACTGATTAAGACCATTAGCTTTATTGGGTAGGTCTTGTGTTCAATCCCCACTACCTACCATTTTATTTTATTTTTATTATTTTTATTATTTTTATTTTTGAAACCTAGTTGAATCCAAACCTTAAATTTTCTGGGTGCAATTTACTTATCTTGGTCAAACCCAGTCTACCTTTTTGGATTGGACTCAATCTATTAAATCAGATTCAACCCGCCACCCTTCAAATTGATCAAACCTAGCCACTGTTTTGATTGAGCCCAATATTCTAATTAGCTGCACCCAAATCCTTTAATTGACTAGACCCAACCAAATTTATTGGGACTTGATCAACCTAACCTACTTAACCAATCGTATCTAACTTGATTCAACCAGGTTTGCACTTAACACAAACTCATCACATCAAATTCGAATGAATTTGTGTCCGGACCCAAATCTATTACTTGGTTGAGCCTGACCGGACTAACCCCAGCCCGTTTGGATTAAAAGGAGCGCATCTTCAACCTCCTGACAGAGCTCCGTCAGAGAGGAATGTCGCCAGGCCTTGTGCGGTGTTCGCCGGTGGTGCACGGGGTTGGCCGGGATCTCCCTTCCTCTCGTCGGAGCATCATGCTCTCAGTTGGCTCCACCCCTCTCCGGCTTCAAACCGTCAGTAGAAGATCACTGGAGATTGCTGGAGATCACCCTTTCTTTCTCTTGATGCTATTTCTACTTCTATATACATGCACATCCATTGATAGAGGATAGGAAGGGAGGGAAGACTTACAAATGAGTGATAGCGTCCAGCGATGCCTCTGTGCTGCTCCCCTGTGTACTCCGACAATAGTCGGAGTCCTCTGGTACGGAACAGTGATTTATGAACCCGAGAAGTAACTAGAAGATATGAACTTTTTTAGGAGAAGGAAAGGCTTTGCTTACCTTCTTTGCAGCGGGTCCGCGTTGGCCTGAACTCCTTGCGATGCTCACCAGTGAAAGACCGTTTCTTAGAGGTGCCCAGACGACGACGATGCTCCACCGTCCTCTGTGTTTCCACCTCTTGCTCCGATGTGCCTGAGAACAAGTCGCTCGCGTCCCATCCTTCTCCTCCACTCTCTGTTATGCTCCGGCGAGAACGAAGGCGGCACCGATCTCAGACGAAGATGAGGGTGACTAGGGTTTCATGGCATTCTTATAGGATTCATGGTAACGGATAGCAATCGCAATTATGGTGATCGCGGGTGAGAGCGTGATCGTGATCGTTCCCCTTCTATCTTCGGCCGGTAGAGTGATTTTGGAGGAACAACTGGAGGTGGGGTGGGCGCGCGCATGGAGAAGAAACCAGTTTTTCCATTCCTCGTGATATGATCCCCATCTCAAACAGACTGTGGACTGCAGAATGCATGGCATCTAACGGTGGAAATCATATCATAACGCCCTAGATCTAACACTAGCTCAGATGAGCAGTCCTGATGGGCCTACACTGGGCGGTCAGATCCCCTTCGCGTGCCTCAACCTTACTCGATACTCGATATCCCAAAATGAACGTTTGTGATTAAACTGGTGTGATGAAGGGTTGGATGAGGCTCTCTGCCTCAAACTTACTCCAAACTCTCGGATCGACGGCTTGGATTAACTCCATCATATGTAAAGGATTGAATGGCTTAGATTAATTCCACTGCCTAGAACTTAAGACATCTACCTAGATAAGCGGCATAGATTTGCTCTCACGGTGGGAACGTACGCACCATTGCCTTGGTGAACAAAAGAAACGGTCAGATGAGTGCCTCGCGATCAGTACACCTTCTGATCCCTTCAATCTCAGTCGTTCATTGTTTTCTAATACAATTCATGCATGAGTTTTTCCGTACATTTACCCATAGGTCCCCTCTTTTCTAACATTTTACATGCAAGTCCTTCCCTCAAAGAGAAAGGCAATTTCCCTCTAAGTCCTAAGATTTTTCTAAAAGTACAATTAGATCCCTGGCAGACCATATGAACTCTAACTAGGGCATTAACCTTTTTAAATCTCCTTTTTTCCAATTAAATCTTTACTAATTGCAAAACATGGGGAACTCTAAATGTCAAAATCGAAAATCCTTTACTAATCAATTAATTGCTTAAGGAATACATAGATACAAAAGTTCAGACAATTTCAACATTGGGGCTTCCTTTTATTCACCAAATGATCAAAGAAAAATTTATTCCTTAAAATCCTCAGATTTTACAAAAAAAAGGAAAGTTTTGTTGATTTTTTGTTCATTTCTAGTAAAAAAATATAAATATAACTTATGTTATTTATTTGATTTAATAATTAAAATTTAATTTATTTATTTTAAATTGTTTTCTTCGAAACTAAGTGTACGGGCTGAAAATAACGCGCCTTTATTTTTCCCAACCAACAACTACTGGTTTGCCATACTTTTTGAGGACATATTTGTACTGTTGATTTGTTTAATTGTAGCAGTTCAATGAGGCTTAAATTCAAAAGACATGCAAATTTAATTTTTTCACTGTATATGTTGGATGTTGATTTGATTACACGAGTTGTCAAACATGGTTTTCCAAAGATCCATTTGTATTCTTGTGTTTGAAGACCTTTGATTTAATAATTTGTTTTTTAATAATATCTTGAGAGCATTTTCGTTATAAAAAATAAATTATGACCCTATCAGTGGACAAAAGGTTATTATATAAAAGTTAGTGGTGATAGAAGAAAGGATTTATTAGAAAAAAAAAAGAAAGTTTCATAGATCTTTTGTTCTTTGTCTGAGCTTTCCAGGAATATTTTGTTTATTTTCACTAAAATATATATAAATATTACTTATGTTATTTGTTTGAGTTAATAATTAAATTTTAATTTATTTATTTTAAAAGGTTTGTGTAACGTGCCTTTATTTGTCCCAACCAACAACAACTACCGGTTTAGGTTTGTGTAACGTGCCTTTATTTGTCCCAACCAACAACAACTACTGGTTTGCCAAATTTTAATTGTTTAAATTCAAAGGACATGCAAATTTAATTTTTCACTTTATATGTTGGATGTTGATTTGATTACACTAGCTGGCTGTCAAACATGGTTTTCCAAAGATCCATTTATACTCTTGTGTTTGAATTCGTCCAGCAAATGAAACCTTATCTCCTGTTAAAAGATGATTGGCGGAAAATGAAACCTTATCTCCTACTGGGGGAGTTATCAAAGATTGTGGCCGGAAAATCGATTTGATTAGAGAACTCACGGAACCACGCTATAAAGATTGTCAAAAGATCAAACACTTTGCACACAAACAACCATACCATAGAGAAGAGTTCCATGGCTTCGAAGAAACCGCATGCAGTCTGCATGCCATGTCCAGCACAAGGCCACATAAACGCCATGCTGAAGTTGGCGAAGCTCCTCCACTTCAATGGTTTCCACATCACATTTATCCACTCTGAGTTCAACTATGACCGAATCATCAAAGCTTATGGAGCTTCTTCTCTCAAGGGCTTAGAAGACTTCTGTTTTGAGGCAATACCTGATGGCCTACCTCCATCCGATGAGAGTGTCAACCAAGATATAGAATCCCTTGCAAACTCGGTCCAGACCACTTGCTCAATCCCTTTCAGAAATCTCTTAATCCGGCTCAACGATCCATCATCTGCTGTACCACCGGTGTCTTGCGTTATCTCTGATTCATTCACTAGCTACACTTTAGAAGCTGCCAAGGAGCTCAATATACCAGATATCTTTTTCTGCCCTGTAAGTGCATGTAGTTACATGGGGTTCATCTACATCAAGGAACTGATTGATAGAGGCATCACACCAATTAAAAGTATGTTGTATCCAGATACATTTACTTATTTTCAAATCTTAACACTTGTTTAATTTGTGTGTAAAATGGGTTGGGTGTCAAATTTATTTATTATCTGGGTGTGACTAAAATGGGATCATTTTTTCAGGTGCACTAAAATCTCTACACTAAAGTCATGCATGTATGTAAAATTCATCTCATCATTAGTTGTTTAATTTGTGTAGATGAGAGTGATCTCAGTAACGGATACCTTGACACACCAGTGGACTGGATTCCAGGGTTGAAGAACATGCGCTTGAGGGATCTTACAAGCTTCATTAGAACTACTGATCCAGATGACAAGTTACTTAACTTCGTAAAGATAGAAGCGCAAAAAGCATTTGAAGCCACTGCCATCATCATCAACACTTTTGATGAACTGGAAGACGAAGTGTTGAGTGCTATGACACCAATGCTTCCTCCTATATATACTGTAGGGCCTATCTCGTTGTTATGTAGTCAATTTCCTGTCACACAATCTTCATCAATAGGTTCAAGCTTCTTGAAAGAGGATGAGAGTTGTCTTGAATGGTTGGATGAGAGGGATAGAGAATCAGTGGTGTATGTGAACTTTGGGAGCTTGGCAGTTGTGTCTAACGAGCAGCTGATAGAGTTTGCGTGGGGGTTGGCTAACAGCAAGCATAACTTCTTATGGATCTTAAGGCCAGACCTTGTGAGTGGTGAGGCTGCAGTGCTTCCAGAGGAGTTTTTGGATGAGATCAAAGGGAGAGGATTTCTGGCAAGCTGGTGTCCACAAGAGAGAGTGTTATCTCATCCATCAGTGAGAGGCTTCTTGACTCACAGTGGTTGGAACTCTACAATAGAGAGTGTGAGTGCAGGGAAGCCAATGATCTGCTGGCCATACTTTGGAGATCAACAAACAAATTGTAGATATGTTTGCAATGAGTGGGGGATGGGCATGGAGATTCACAATGAAGTGAAGAGGGAACAGATTGAGGAGCTGATAGCGGAGTTGATGGATGGAGAGAAAGGGAAGGAGATGAAGAAAAAGGTGGTGGAGTGGAACGAGAAGGCCATAAGAGCAATACAAGCAGGTGGTTCATCTTTCATAAACTTCAACAGAATTCTTGATGAGGTTCTCCTTGAAAGGAAATAATCTGTAATAAGAAGAAGAGGCTACACATTGTGTAGGTCTTGGAACTTTGGCATTTGGCAACTCGATCCAATCATGACACTGTTAGCAATATTTAGAATTCTAACTGTGGCATGTGAGGTGTAAAGTCATTTTTGTCCATTGGCTTTGACCTGACAAATGTGGATAGGATAAGATAAGGCTTGATTAATGAAATCGACAATATAAGATAAAGTTCTACAAAAATAAAATATGATTCTTAGAATGATTTAAATATACCATGTGATGCTACGGAGTTATAGCTGATGAATTAAGAATTAAGAATAAGTTTTCTCTTCAATGAGAGAAGCAAGTTTTTTCCTTTTTAAGTGAGTTAATTTTCTCATATAATAAAGAGGGTGTGATTAGTTTCTCCTTGCAATTATAGAGAAGTTTTTGCCCCATGATTTTTTCTCTAATTTGTGTTTTTTTTTTTGGATTTTTCCACGTAAAATCTCTATGTCTAGTTAGCTTCAACTCTTTTAATTCCTCTCACAAGTGGTATCAAAGCCATTGGTTGCGGGGTGTGAAGCAAATCAAGATGACGACAACGAAAAAGTTTGATGTTGAGAAGTTCAATAGAAGTAATTTCTCATTGTGGAAGATGAAAATTAAGGAAATTTTATGGAAAAAAAGGCTTGCGGAGATCATTGATGATGGCAAGTGGAACGAGATGTACTAGAACGCAATTATATATCTACAGCTATCAAAGAGCTAGATAGCAAAATGGTTGTCATCAAGGGAAAGGTAAAAAGTCTCCATACAGTTGTTCAGGTTGCTCAAAATAGGGCAGAGAATACTGAGAACAATCGAGAATCGGCCATTAAGTTTGCTTGCGATGACCTCTTAGAGAGGTACTTCTTGTCCAAGGATCACCTGGTAAACCTTTCTAAAGGTTGTCTCATACTATTTCTAGCCAGAGTTGTTCAAAGCAGATGCGAAGGTAGCCGTGGACAACTAATTAAGCTCTGAGAGCTTTGAAGCCATGAAGAAAGGGATAGCAACTCAAGCGATAGCCGAGTTCCAGACTTCGAAAGAGTTCTAAGACCAGTTTATTGGGATAGGTATAATAAATTAAGGAAATTTAATGAAATATTTCAATTTTAGGTTTAATAAACCCGCAATACCCTGATATCGTAGATGAGGAAGCTCTTCCATATCCACCACATGGTATCATCCCCACTTTTTTTATACTTATTTGTATACCCCCTTTTCATGTGATGATTTCATCCTACCATCACCAACACCACAAGTCACATTTTTTTTTAGCCCTTATTTGCATTCAATTCTTTTTTAGGTGATGTACCAATTACTTTGGAGAACAAACTACCACATGACTTGCCATTAGTTCAAGAAGTTTTTTTTTTTTTTTTGGATAAAAGTTGACAACTTTCTTTGAAATCTAGCTGCTCGAGAGGATGACAACTCTCCGTCTTTATGATGAACTCCTTCTTAAGGATTTATTAAGGATGTTCCCCTCCTACGGAAGAATCGGAAAGCGATGGTGGCAATGTAGATGTCGATGCCAATGCAGATGCCGAAATTTCATCTTCTTCAAGGAAGAACGAAGGTTCTCTCCTTTTCTTTTTATAATATATTTATTATTTTTGTAGACTCTTTTCAGGTGATGGTGTCATCTTGCCTTCACCAACACCACAAGGTATAATGGTTTTCTCTCTTTTTTTAATTTTTATTTTATTATTATTACCATTTATATACTTTCTCCATAGGTCCGAGGGATATACCGAATGTTGTGTTATTCCTACGAGACAAGGCGATCGACAATATCAAGTCTCTTGACCATCACAAATTTCAAAGTGTTATTGATGATGTGAAGACATCAAGTTTGATTCTTAAGTCTTTTGGTATCAACCTGAATGATCTTGAGCATATTCTAGAAAACGTACCCCGGTGTGCATTGTATGTTTAGTTAAACAAGCTTCCGAGGAACCTAGCGTCAGAGCTCATATCCATAAACAACAAGCCAAGGAATGTATGCTAGAGAGAACCTTAGCACTGGAAGGTCAAAATAATCATAAGATAGATTTAGCCAATGACATAAATATGAAGAGGGAGGAGCATCAAAGACTTGAAGCAAAACGCCATCAACTTCAAAGCAGAGTTCGTGAGATTTCAGATAGGATAAAGACTTTGGAAGAAGAAATAACAACTTTTACAAGCTCTTTAACAGTTTCTGAGCTTTCACACACAAATTTGCAAGCTACATTGGATGAGGCTATAACACAACATGCTGAGATTCGAGAAGATTATTCAGATGACTGTCATACTACTCTCTTTACAATAAGACATAATCAATTGAAGAAAGCAAAGGAGCGTTGTCTGCAAGTTCTTAAACATTGAAGAGCTCTCTCTCTCTCTCTCTCTCTCTCTCTCTCTTTTAATTTATATATACTTTGGTAGTTGGTTTTGAGACATTTGCCATAAACATTTGACATATGAATATGATTTTGATTTTTTTTCTATTCGGGTTGATTATTTTTTTTACCCACTTGAACAATGTTGCTTTTTCGATCAGGCACCTCAACTTTTTTAAGTCTATCAAAAAGCCTTAACTTTTTTTAAGTTTCAAAAAGGCAGCTCCGTCATCCCCCAGGCGACGGGCGTAAGGTTAAGTCACTAATTTGTTTATTAACTGAGTTAATTATTAGTTTATTGAGTTAATTAAACTTTAATAAAAAAAGATTTTTAAAAATTAAACTTTTATTAACAACTTCTCCTCCGCCCCCGATCCGTCTCTTTTCCCCGTCCCTCATCGGTATCAACTACGGCCACGTCGACGACGACCTCCCATCCCCCCACGACATCCTTCCCCTCCTCCGCTCCCTCAACGCAACCCACGTCAACCTCATCGGCATCTAGGGTTTGTCTGAATCAAAAACCCCAATTCTATTCAATTTCTCCGCCCAATTCCCAGAGTCAATCGATTCCAATCTTCGGTTTTTGGAAGCATACATCAAGATCTCCTACTCAATTTCGCTCTGGATTTACATGTATGGCTTCTGGGTCTCTAGCTGGCGGCGATGGTGACGGCTCGCAAGAGAAGCACCAGTGGTTAGAGAGCAGAGTCTACACCTACAAAGTTCACAACAAGAACCCTAAGACCACTATCAACAACACCGCCAACAATGGTAGCAACCCTATTTCCTCTCAATAAACCCTAGCCACCTCCCACGATCTCAACTCCTCTCTCCAACAACCCACTCCCCCTCCCCTCTCCATCGCCTCCTCCGCTCCGTCCGACGACAACGCCTCTAGCCTCAACCAGGGCAACCATCGGTTCCACCCTCGCACCGTCACCATCAGTCTTACTCCTGGATCCCGCTATGAGCTACATGAGCTTCGCCGAAGGCTAAGCACTAAGCTCGAGCAGGAAGAGGCCGATGTGGGTTGCGTTGAGGGAGTGGAGGAGGGAGAAGGAGGAGGAGGACGTCATGGGGGGATGGAAGGTCGTCGGCGACCTGGCCGTAGTTGATACTGATGAAGGACGGGGAAGAGAGCCGGATCGGGTGGAGGAGAAGTTGTTAATTAAAGTTTAATTTTTTTAAAAGTTAATTTTTTTATTAAAGTTTAATTAACTCAATAAACTAATAATTAACTCAGTTAATGAATAAATTAGCGACTTAACCTCACGGCCGTCGTTTGGGGGATGACGGAGGTGCTTTTTTGAAACTTAAAAAAAGCTGAGGCTTTTTGATAGACTTAAAAAAGTTGAGGTGCCCAATCGAAAAAGCAACATTGTGCAGGTAGGTAAAAAAAAATTAACCCTTCACGTTCCTTTTTAATTTGTTTTATTTTTGTAATTTTTAATTTTTTTGTTTAACAAAAACTAGTTAAAGAATGCCATTGTTCTTGAAAAGTAGTACTATTCTGTATAGACTGAGAAACAAGGATCATAACCTGCTAGAATTCTAGCCATCTAAAGAAAGCTCTTTGAGGATGATGAATGTGGATTATTGCTTGGGTGCATAAACATTGTATATATCATGTCTCTGCATCTATCAAACACCATGTCCATGACTTCATTGCATTTTCTGGTCTAGTTGAAGAGTTTGAAGTCACAAACCCTGTTAACTTTCTCATCTAATCAGATATCATGATGTGGCTCCATGCATACTCCCTTCGGAATCAAGTAGTCATCTATTTCAGGGTTGATGAACCGGTAGCTCTTGGTGTCCTTATTACATTCATAGATGGGCTCATATGATGAAATGTCAATTGTGCCTTCATTTTTTCTCTCTCTCTCTTTTTTAATGTCTCCTTTTCTATGTTTTTTTTGTTGTTTTTTTCGAAATCATGGGAAGTCAACGTGTTTGCCTTGGAAGTACATTTAATTTTTCATGACTGGACAACCCTTTTACAAGGACCCAGACGTTACGTCATAGACCAACGCATGCCTATTTACTTTATTGAATGGATTTAACACAAGAAATACATAAATTTAATGTTTTTCCTCAGGAAGTATGTTTAATCGCACATGACTGGTCTACCTCTTTCCTATAAGGGGCCATACGTTCCTTCATAGAAAAACATTTTACATTATGTATAGTACTTTTTTAGAAAGCGACCATTAATGGGCGGCATTGGTCTTTCTCTTTTAGCATCAATGAGTTGGTATGCGCCTCCTTCATAGACGATTTCCACGACGTAAGGACCTTCCCAATTTGCTTTAAACTTGCCCCTGGCCTGTTGTTAGTGATGATAGGTCTTATGAGGACAAGAATCATCTCTCTTTTTGTAAAATTCTGAAATTGAGCCAACTTGTTGTAAGCATGAGACATCCTTGCTTTGTAGACTTCAAGATTTTGTTCTACTTCTATCCTCTTCTCGTCAAGAGAATCCATCTCATTTATGCGAAGCCGAATATTATCTTCATTTAATATTTCATTTTATAATGCTATCCTTAATGAGGGTATCTTGATTTCAAGGGGTAGGACTGCTTCAGTTCCAAACACAAAATTATATGGTGTGGATTGTGTTGGAGTCCTATAGGTGGTACAATATGCTCATACCATCTCAGGGAGTTTATAATACAATTTCCTTTTATTTATGGACACAACTTTCTTTAATAATTTTGAGATTGTTTTGTTGAATGCTTCTGCCAACCCATTTGCTCTAGCATTGTAACACACCAGAATTTTTAAATAAATAATCAGAAAATTTTCAAAAATTTCAACGAGATTAATTAGCATGGAAAATGAATTAATTACCTTAAAACTCAATTAAAGGAAAATTGGGAATTAATCGATCTAAAATCCAGCCTCGCAACTATTTAGGCCCAAAGAAGGCCATATTGGGTCAAGCCACTTATACTTGAAATAGTTGGAGATGGATGGAAAGGATAATCCCGGTTAATTAATAGAGAAAATCATTAAGCGTTAATTAATCTGGATTAACTAAGAGGGAGATACCAGACAAAGTTAGAGTCCCGATAAAGTAGATTTGGCCCAGTCAAAAGCCGAAAAATATGGATCTCTGTCTGGCTAGTAAATGTGACCCGTGAAGTTTCACTGTGTCTGTGACTCACTGATAGGAAGTAAAGAATGAATGAATTAATAAATAAATAAAATAATAAATCATAATAATATAAATCCAAAGAAAGCGGATTTGGTCAGGTAAAAGTTATCACCCGTGATCCTATAGCATTTGATTAGAATAATATTTTAATTAAAATATTATTACTTTTTAAAATACTTTATGTCTTATAATAGAATGTGTGAGAGAGAGATGAAAGCCCTCAATTCATCTCTCTCGTTGTCATCTCCATCCCTCATTACCACCATCTCTTTCTCTTCTCCCTTACCCGCACCCCACTCTCCGCCAGCTGGCGAGCCTCACCCACGCCCGCCCAACCTCCGCGCGAGCTCCGCCGCCGTCACACCTAAGGCCGGGCCACCCCGCGCCTGAACTTCGCCACGATCGGAGCCGCACCGCCGCCGGTCCGCACCTATGCAGCACCGCCCACACCGCCCTGGCCACAGATCTTCCCCTTCCACATGCCGGTGAACCTTCGAGCTCCCTTTCTGGAGAGCCCGAGTCCCCTACGAGGCTAGCTTGTAGCCGCGTGACTCCGGCCTCCGCCTGCAGCTCAGCCACGCCGCTGTCTTCCTTAGTCTGGCGACCAAGGCGACGTTCGATCTCCTCCTTTCTTGTAAAATCCAGACAGCGACAAATGGGGGGCCTCAAATAGAACTCCGGGGAGTTAAGCCTTTGCCACGGTTAGTATGGTGGGGATGAGAAATTTGGGGAATTGATAGTAATGGTTATTAGGTTTTGAATTGAGGAATTTTGGACTGATTTGCATGAATTGGGGGTTGTTCTAACTGCAGGACAGTGGGCAAATTATCAACCATTAAATGTTTGAATAGAAGGATTAATTAAATCCAATAGTTGTATGAGTAAATTAGAATTGTTGATGAATGTTTGTATAATTTCGGGGTCCTCTAAATAGAGGAGGTGCTACCGAATTTTTGTGGAATTTTAAGTATTAATGCTTGATTAATCTTCCATGATTATGTATAGCATTCAATCACTTTTAAGGAGCATGTTAGAAGCTTTTAAATTAAGCTAAGGATGAAGAGAGTTAAGTTTTTGACTTGAGCAATTCTGTATTTTTCATCCTTTTAGAAACATGAAGTACGTGTTAAGAGAAAGCATGCTCTACTTAACTTAATGTCTTACTATACTCTTTCGAGTCTATGTTGGAGTATAAAGTAAGAATACGATTTCAGTATTCCTAAATTTTCATATTTCGATTATCAGGAAAGGAAGAAGGGAAAGGCAAAGGCAAGTCAGCTGCTGCCGAAAGACCGAGCTAGTCCTAAGCTTCTACTAGACTCAGGTGAGGGAACGAAACTGGACATTTCCGTATTTTCACCGTATTATCTATGAAGTGTTGCTTCTATTTTTGAAAAGCATGAAATAGAATTTATATGAGATTTGGAAACCGCATTATATTGATTGATATACTTCTACTTTGGAAATGAATTTTGAAATATTCATTCAAAGGTTTCAATTAAAGAAACATGAAATAGAAAAGAGAATATTTAGAAGTATTGATACTCTACACCGTACTTTCATACCTGCATGCACCAGTGGTGGCACCCTGATAGAGCCTGAAAGTGCGGTACTAGGTAGAAAATGGGTGATTTGTTAAACTCTATATTTCTTTAAGTCCAAACTATCTGTTTTTAAAACTTTCCGTTTTCAAGAAATAAAACCCCTTTCCATCCTCATAGAGTGCCTGGTACACGTATATACTGTCTTAGAGATAGTCACCTCACAAGAGCCATAGTAGAACCTTGAGGAAAGAGATGGTACCCCGATGGGAGCCCATAGCGGACCGTGAGGGTTCATCCTGATTACACACTGGTTCCACATTTATTGAAGTAGAGGTGTAGGTGTAATTGATACTATTGAGATATGATATAAGTTCCTGTATATCCCACCTCACGGGAGCCATATTCGGACCGTGGTGGCTATTGGTGTCGATATTTATCCACCAAGGGAAATTACAAAATCATACATAGTACCGATGATGAAATGAATAAGATAAACATACATGTTATTTTACTTAAGAGTTTTATGCATACTGGCATGATCATATCAGATTGAAGATAATGCATTGATTGGCATATTATTTTGAAATGCATTATTTCTTCATACTTATATATCTTGTACATTTTAAGAATTTATTTGAGATTTCTTTTATTGATTTCACACAGGTATAGTATTACCTAACAGTACTGTTTCCTCACTGAGCTCGAGTAGCTCATCCCTCTATTTGTGTAATTGCAGGTAGTAAACAGGTACCATGATCTTTCCTAGAGTAGAGGAGATGGTCTTATCTACCCTTAGCTAGCTCTGACCGTCTATTGCATTTAAGCTTTATTTGTGTACTTGATTTAGGAGACATGTAAACTCCTTGTTAGACTTGTGTTTGTATAACTTTAAGATATTTCGGTATTGTACTTCAACAATATGATTATCTATGACATTAGAGCTTGAGTATGAGTTTAAGTTATCAAGTTACACAGCCTTAGGCTCAGGGTTCATACCCCTGATCTGGCTGGTGTCACACTCGTCCCGTATTTGGAGATGGGTGTTACAAGCATTATAGATGGAGGTAAATCTCTAGTCTATTGTTATGATGCTGCTCAAATCTCCCAATTTTAAAGCTTCTGAAAGCGGGGCCATCATCTAAGATAATTCTCCTTGGAGTCCAGAATCTATATAGGATGTTTTCCCTAAAGAACTTGATGTTTTTTTCAGTCTTCACTTCTCTCAGAGGAATAGCTTCCACCCACTTGGAGAAGTAATAAGTTGCAATCAATATGAATCGATGTCCCAAAAATGATGGAGGCTCAATGAGGCATATTACGTCTGTTCCCCATATCTTAAAGGGCTATGAAGAGACTGTGGGGTGCAAAGGGTTTAGATGCTGGTGGATAAAATCTCCATGAAAATCTGGCATAGATGGCATCTTTTGGCATATTCGATGCAATCTCTGACCATGGTTGGCCAATAATATTCCATGCGCTTAATCTTAAGTCACATCGTGGGTCCGGATTAGTGTGTACTTTTACATCATGCATGACCTCTTTTGCTTCTTCATATGAAAGACATCATACCCTACAAGAAAGAAGGATTTTAGCGGCAGTTATAACCGCCGCTAAATGGTTTAAGTGGCAGTTCACCAACCGCCGCTAATTCTAGTGTCCGAATAGCATTTAGTGGTGATTTTGGGAACCACCAGAACAACCGCTGCTGAATGTTACGAGCATTTAGTGGTGGCTTTACCGGCGGTTTTGAACCCCCACTAAATGCAATAAAAAACGCACATTGATTGCATTTCACGGCGGTTAATAACCGCCGCCAATTTCAAGTAGGATTTTTTTTGTTATTCTAGTTTTAATTTTTTTTTAATGGATAATTATCCTATCTTTTATTGATAATTACTTATTTTTGTTACATAATCAAATAACATCACTCTGATCCATTAAATTCAAGTCTAAAAATAATTAAAAATTATTTATATTTCAAAAGTAATTACAACAAAATTAAGTAAACATAAATTTGTTTTCAAATAAAAAATCTTAAAAAATCAATAGATAAATTTTTGTAGAAAAGAAAACATGTTGAGTAATAACAAGAAAGTCCAGATTTAGGAGATCATTCTTCCTTTTGACTTCACACCTTTCTTCTATCATTTCGATAGGAACACTGGCAATGTCTCCACGATAATATATTTATAATCCAGTCCTCACAACACACTAGTTGTGACACACCATTGAGAAACATAACATTGAACAAACACCCATGAATGCTCCCTATAAATGTAGCTTAAAGCATCCACTCATGGATCAATAGAATAACATAATGAAGATAAGAGTACAATAAGGGGTTGTTTGGTATGCAATAAGTGACTAGAAAGTAAGTAGCTTTTACGGTAAAACTTGGAGTACTTCTGTTTGGCTTGCTATAAAAGATAATTTACTAGTAAAACTTTGGGTAAGTTGGTGTAGTTTTGCTCTATTTCCACTTACATAAAAATTGGCTTTGAGTAGGACTTACGGGAAAATCTCACGCATAGCCTCACTCGCGCGCCCTCACTTTGCCTTCATTGCCTGAGCCTCTCTTTCCTTCCCTTCTTCTTCATCGCGCGAATATCTCTTGCCAACGACGCTAAAAACCATAACCAAAACCCCGGTGCCCGCCTCATGGCCCTCTTCCTAATCGACTCAAGTCCGCTGTACTCTTGATGCCTCCTGCCCCGCCGTCAGAACCCCATAACCCCACATGCGATCCACTCAAAGATCTCCGATCAGGATTGCGATCGCGTGCGTACCGCCATGCACGGAAGCCGAAAGCAAAGAAAATGCTATGGGACGGCATTTGGGGGCAATCGATCCCATGGGTGATGATATCTCTTCTCAGTTTTAATTCGTATTTGCTTCAATCTAGGGTCAATAACCCTTGTTCTATTTGCTTGATCTATTTCTTGTTTAAGTTGTTATTGTTATGGTATTGTAGATTTTATTTAGGTTTTTTGTATGAAAATTTCTGTTTCTTTGTTTTTGTTTGTGGGTGAGCAATATTTTCTTGCTTTAAGATAATGTTATTTTTTTAAATCTGAGCAAATTCACAGTTTATGCTTTGTATACGTGAATTTTTGACATATGGAGAGTACATTCGTGGTTTGTACTTTGTGTTTAAGCATTATTTAGTACTTAAGCTTATGGTAGTTCCATAATCTGAAAAATTCACAGTTTGCATTTCGTGTTCTTGAAATTTTTGACTTATGGAAGAGCAAATTTATAGTTACTTTGTTCTCATGAGGTTTTTCTTATGCTGAAAGTTTCTTTTTATTTATTTTATTTTATTTTTGTTTGTTTGAATAATGGTGAGAAAGCCTGATTTATTGCTTAAAACTAATGGCAGTTCCGAGATTTTAGCAAATTTGTTCTTAAAATTCTTTTTGTTTGAAATACGGATGAGAAAGCATGGTCTCATCAATTTTATGTGATATATTTTGATGTGAAAGTATGTTGCATTGGGTTGCCAATGAACATATGTATTTATATTGTTTCATACACAGTTATAGCTTATGGCTTATCATTCTACTAGTTGTGTATTCTGATTTAGTAGTGGTGTAGGTAGAGGTTTTGGCACATATTTAATTTAAAACATGTTAATGTTAACCTTTGTTTGGTGGTGTCTTGTAGAGCAAACCTAATAATGCTGGAGTTTTTGATAGTGAAAGTATTGAATGAACCACTTTGAGCTTGTTCTCCTCAACTTTGCTCAATACCTCTAAAAGATCTGGTGATGTTTTTATCTAATTGATGTCGCCTTTTTCTTTTTCCTTTATTCTAATAGACTTCTTATTTCAATAGCAAAAACCTCAAGTCCTGATAATGAGGATTTGGAGAAAAATAAACCTATGGGTAGAGGAAAGAAGATACACAAGGCTCGACAATGAATCAGGTAATTATAAAAAAAAAGTCTGTTCTTTACTTAGTGAAATGTGTTGTTATTGCAGAAGCATCAGAACAACTAATTTATTTGTTTTTTTTGGTTTGTTGTTAGCTAGTGTATATGAGCAGTTTTTTAAATGAAGATTGAGTGAAGGGTGAATTCTTAGTTTATAATGAAAGGCTGTCTATGTGTGTGTTTTTTTTTTTTTGGATGATGAATGTACATTGAGGATGAATGTATGGTGAATTCTTAACTTTTGTAATGATTAGTGTATATGTTTAGTTATCATTTTTCCAATTTATTTCTCTTTATCAAAATTTATGGTTTTATGTCAAAAGTTGGTTATCCATTATTGATGTTAAGCTAGTTGTAACACCCATCTCAAAATAAGGGACGAGTGTCACACCATCCAAGTCCAGGGGTGAACCCTGGGCCTAAGGTTGTCTATCTGCAACTAAAAACACATATGAAATCTAATAAGATAGAAAATCATATTATCATACACTGGAATAAATCATGTCTTAATACAATATCAAATAAAAGTACTGACATAAAACATAGTTGTCTCAAATACAATAGGAGTTCTATCTCTCCTATCAACAATACATAGACCGGAAACATAATACTGAGAGTCAAAGTCCACTGCTAACACTCCTCAAATACTCTCACGAGCAGACATAATCCTCTTCCTTGACTCCTGTCTATCGCCTGTATAAAAACAACGTGAAAAGGGGGTGAGCTACTCGAGCTCAGTTATCTAGGAACAATACTGCCGGGTATAGAACTATACCCATATATCAATATAAAACAATAATCTCCGTAATACAAAATTGTGCCTATAAAAGTAACTGAAGATAAATGTTGTATAACTAATATGCTAATCAATGCATTATCTTCAATCTAATATAATCATGCCAATATGCATAGAAATCTCAAGTAATGTCACATGCATGCTTATCTCATTATTTAATCCTCTATACTGTGAATGAATACCGAAATCTTCCTTGGTAAATATAATCTATACCAATAGCCTCCACAGTCGGTCTCTACTCACTACCAGGAGGTGGGAAATACGGAGTCATATAATAATCACAATACTATAATCATCTACTTCTATACTGCGGAACCAGAGTAGGTGCAGGCAGACTCTTCCCACACCTGAGCCTTCCGGTCGGTTTCTACTCGCTACCGTCGGGCTATACTTATATACGTACACTAGGCACTCTGAGAGTATAGAAAGGGGGTTTTTGTTTCATGAAAATGGAAGGTTTTTAAAACAGATAATTCGGTATAAGAAAAATCACAGTTATAAATGACTCCTTCCCTAACCTAATGTTGTACTCTCTGGCTCTATAAGAGCTACCACTGGCAGTGGCGGAGCCAGAAATTGTTGATAAGGCGGGCAAAAATTAACTCAAATGCAACACAAGATCAAAAGAAAAATTAGAGAGGTGCAAAAAAAAAAAAAAATCGAATCATGAGAACCCTAAAATCTAGATAATAAAAAAAACCCTAATTTTAACCCTAATTGGAGGCAAAGATGAGAGAGATGGCCTACCAATTAAATATCCAAACTAAATCCATGCAAGATTATTAGGAGTTATAATCTAAATCTTTTTCTATATCAATTCTTTCGATTCAAATTGAATATCCAAACTAAATTTATACAAATAAAAACCCCTTTTGAATTTAAAAGAAAAAAAATCAAATCAAGCAACAAACCAGAGAAAAAATAGTTGAGGTATTAAAAAAAACAAAACAATTAAAAAATAGAAGATAAAAAAAAAATCAGACCTTGCATTTCGTGGAATAGCTTCGTAGGTGAAAAAAAAATAAGAAGTTTGTGACTTGTGAGAGCGATGAAAAAATCCTCCATAAATCAAACACAAGTGGACTGCTAAGCAAGAGTGGGGCAGGTTCACAAACGTATTAGCGGAGTAGACAAGATTCCAAGTCGAGAGAAGTTTTTAACAAAATTTAATCTGATATGAGTTAATATCAAGGATAGAAAAGTTATTTAAAATATTAGTTTATTTTAAGGGTTAAAGCCATTTTTGGTCCCTGAAAACAGGGCCAATGTTCATTTCCATCCCAAAAATTTAAAAGTTGTTAAATATGGTCCACATCAGCATATACTGCCACTTATCACTCCACATCAGCAAAATAATGACCTAAACAAAATAATAAAAAGATTATATGCATTTCATTGATATTCCACATGACCGCCGCGTCAACAATAGGGACCAAAAATGCCAAAATACGGAATGTATAAGGACCCAAAATGTCAAAATATGCAATACATAGGGACCTTATTGAACAAATTTTGAATTTTGGGATGGAAATGAACATTGGTCCCATTTTCAGGGACCAAAAATGGCTTTAACCCTTATTTTAAGTTTTGTTTTCTATCTATTATTTTATTAATTTATTTATAATTTAATAGAAATAAGATAAGCCACATGGCATCCAGTTAAAAGAGATAAGTTGATAAGGGGGGCAATTCAACTATTTAAAAATATTATATAATAGAAAAATAAATATTTTATAATATAATAAATGAAAATCTCGAATGAGAAGGGGGGCAATTGCCCCCCTTCTTCTCCATGTAGCTCCACCCTGGTCCACTGGTGTAGGCAAGTACATCGGTAAAGTATAGTCCATCAAATGCTCTATCTATTTCTCATGTTATATTTCAAATTTCTTTTACTAAATACTGTTCATGAATTCTTAAAAAGAAATTTATCTCCAACCCGAGATCTATCAATATGCATGATATGCTTTCCAAAACTCAGAAAATTTTCATAAAATCTCTATCTCATGCTTTTCAAGTTAAAATCAACACTGTAAGAAAAATACGATAAAAATATGGAATGTACAGCTGGTTCCCTCACCTGAGTCTAATTAGCTTTTAAGGCAAGCTAGGTCCTTCGGCAGCTCCTGCCTTGCCTTTGCCCTCCCCTTTACCTTTTCCTGATATTCGAAATAGGGAAGTTCATGAATACGGAAATCGCATTCTTAGATTATACTCTAACTTAGACTCGATAGAGTACGATAAAGACAATAAGCTCACTAAAGCATGATTTCTTACTTAACAAGTATTTCATATTTTCAAGACACTTAATTAATAAGAAATCATCAACTTAATTATCATAACCTCCTCACATGTTAGGGGATGTAAACCACTTACTCTAAGCATGAAATTTTGGGTTTCTAACATGCTCTCCTTAAAGTAATTAATTGCTAAACATGGCATGTTAATTAACTAAGCAAACCGACAAATTTTCTGCAGTACCTCCTTTGTTTTTAGGGCTTTGAAATTAATACAAACATTCACCATTTTTATACTATACCTTCCTATAATTCTCCACAATAACACACTTTAGGGGTGTTTGGATTGGCTTTTTTTTCCTCTAGAAGTGCTTCTGGAGTAAGGTAAGCACTTCTGGAGAAAAAAAGGTGTTTGGATGGGTTTTTAAAAAACGCAGAAGCACTAAAAAAAGCCCCATAAGTGTTTTTTTCAGAAGCTAGTGGTTTGGTGCTTCTAAAAAAAGCCATTTTGTAGAAGTTGTTTTAGAAAATGTTAATTACCAAAACACCATTCTGAAACCTTTTTAAACCTATTTTGAAAATGGTCAATTACCAAAATACCATTATAATTATTTTTATTATTGATTTTTATTATTATTTATTATTATAAAAGTACTTCTGGATTAACATACCCAAACATAAAAATACCAGAAGCGCTTAATATACTCTCAGAAGTCTTTTTTTTAAAAGTCTTTCTAGCAAACTCAAAAAAAGTACTTTTTTCAAAAGCCAATCCAAACACCCCCTTTATCATGCTCCTTTCCAAGCATACAACATGCAATTATTAACCCATAATTTCTTTAGTTCTACACAATCTCTAAATATTTCTAGGTTATTCATCGATCCCTTGATCCAAGTTACTCGAAGGAATAAGGGTTCCCGTCGGCATTGAGATCGCCGGAGGGTAGGCCGCATGAGAGGTGGGGCCAGCTGCAGTAGATTAAGGCCGGGTGGGTGGACGGCCAAGCAGCGTCGCGGCGGCGGAGGTGTACGGCGAGGGAGAGTCGAGGTGGAGCTGGGCTGCAGTCAGGCGAGCTGCAGCTTGTGGGGTGGAGTTGCGGCAGGTGAAGCCGGCGCGAGGCGGAGCTGCAGGCGCGCCCGCGTGAAGGTGGAGTGGCTGGCACGGGTGCGGGCGCAAGCGGTGCTACAGGCCGGTGGTCGCGCAGATCTAGTGGGGAGAGAAGGGAAGGAGGAGAAGGTTGGCTGGGGTCTCGCCGGAGCTTCACCGGACGTCCTCGACCGGGATCTCAACGGGAGAGTGAGGAAGGAGGTTGGCGGCTGATTTTAGGGTTTGGGAATTTCTCAGAACGAGTTCTCTCTCTCTCTCTCTCTCTCTCTCTCTCTCTCTCTCTCTCTCTTACATTCTTTTATAAGCTATATACTATTTAATTTAATAATATTTTTTGAAACATGATTCTAATCCATCACGATAGGATCACACAGGTGACCCCTTTACTCCGACTAGATCCGTTTTCTTCGGATCTAAATAATTACAATTTAATATTTTATTCTATTTAGTATTTAACTCATTCTATGCTCCATACTAGTGGGTCACAGGTGAAATAATGTTGTCGACAAGATCCGGTATTCCCTGCTTTGACCCGATCGATCTATTTTACCGGGACTCTAACTTTTGTCTTGTATCTCCCACTTAATTAATATGAATTAATTAACACTTAATAAATTTCTCATTTAATTAATCGGGCTTTACTATCTATCTACCTCCAACTATTACAAATAAAAGAGGCCTGGCTCAATATGGCATTCTCTAGGCCCAATAGTTGCGAAGCTGGATTTTAGGACCATTAACTTCCGATTTTTCATTAATTATATAAGGTTTAAAATGATTGATTTATTTTTTGTGCTAATATACCTTATTAAATATTCAAAAATTATTTGCTTATTTATTTAGAAAAATCCGGGGAGTTACACAAGTGGTAATATTATGTTTCTCTTTAGTGTGTGTTTAAAAAATAAAAAAGAAAATTATAAATAAAAAAGTAATAATTTACTATTCATCCCTTGAATAATATGCCCAAATTGCATATAAGTCCTTGGGGGGTTGATAGGGATGTAGTGTAATAGTATTTTGAGTGTGTGTGTTTTGGGTGGGGAGTAGTGTGAAATAGTACCAAGGACTAATAGGAAATTTGCCCATAAAAAAATAAAAAAATAAAAAATAATTGGATAATGGAGTAATTTCATCACTTACTTTACAGGGTTATTATATCACCCAACTTACATCAAACCAAATAGTGGAAAAGAAAATACAACATTTACACTGACAACAAACCAAACAGCTTTGAAGCAAGTTAAAATATCACATTTTAACTTATCGGCAAGCCCACTTACTGTTAACCAAATAGGCCCTAAATAACAACCAGTGCATATTCAGAACTAAAAATACTAATAATAATAATAATGATGATGATGATATTGAACTAACATTCACCTGCAAAACCTACAACAAATAAGATAATGAAGATAAGAGTACAATTAGCAAATAAGATCCAACTCATATAAATCCCTCATTCGTAGCTTTGTATACCTTAAAAGTGAAAATAATGATAAACTACGCTCACCTTTAACTTTGATGAAATCTGTGTGACAATAATATAGAGAGCTATAAATTACAATAGAAAATTATCATAGCAAAAGAGATTAAGAAACACGTGAGAAACACATGCATCTCACTGTGGTGAATAAAACCGCCAACCCAACACCAACTCCTATCCAGAAAAGATGTGATCCTCTGCAAACCCTCATCGAGATCAAGAAATTGAAACAAAAAAAGTATATGTTGTTGTCATAGAAAAGAATAACGCATCGAAAAGCTAAATAGTTAATTTCAACTACTTGCTAACAAAAAAATTTTGTAACCAATAGGCCAAATAAAATATATTGAAATTCAATAAGAATGGGATATTTGTAACCAATCAGCCAAATAAAAAGAGTCAGAAGAAATGCCCTTCAAAGAGATATGACTAAATATTAGGAGATATGCAAACAATTTTCAATAAGATATGACTGCTTTCAACACATTTTCAATAAAAGGATTTTTATTGTTGGTCAAAAGATGGTATCTACCCAATGTAATATTAACATTAGTATCATAATCTTCACTCTTGATAGAATATGACGCTAGATTTAAAACACACACACACACAATCCAGAAAAGCAAAATAAAACCTCAATATTTTTTTTTGTTGATAAAAGTGGATAAACCACATTCTTTTTATTAAAAAGAAGGGCAGAGTGTTAACATAGGGTGAACCCTTCTTGGGCTCTTTTACATTCGTGGAGGTTGTCGCCCTATTAGTTTGGTACAATAGGGGATTGTTGATGGATCCCTTTAACCCCTTTCAATGCGCGGGGGTATCTCTGTGTCGCTCCTTACTCCTCCTGCGTGTCGTCAAAGTCCCTCCCTGGTACAAGTTGTTGCTCCTCATCCCTTGTGAATGCAAGACTTCTCTTGACGATCGACTCCATTGCCACCAGTTTCGGCTTCTTGGATGTGTGCGCTGCATTAAACCAGGACAGTGTTAGGAAGTCAATGTCACGGATTGTTTTCATGAAAACACGGTGTTTGTCTTGAAAGCATCTCCTATTGCGCTCCAACCATACTGTCCATGTTACGGCAAGAGTTAGCAGGTTCCATCCCATTCGGTCATTCCTGGGCAGGAGGTTGTATGTAGCGGATGGGCCCCATAGGTCTTGGATTTGTATAGGGGGGGTTTCCACCTGGTAAAGCTGTGCGAAGTGTAGCCATATACTTTTTGAATATGGACAACTGAGAAAAAGGTGTTGTACCGTTTCCTCGTGTTCCTCGCTACAGTGCTTGACCAAGTTCGCCATTTCCAACCTCTTTTCCTTAGGTTATCTAAGGTGAGGATTTTGTTATCCATTACAAGCCAAAAGAAAGCCTTGGTTTTGTTGGGGCAGGGTAGTTTCCAGAACTTCTTCCCAATGTAAGAGCGAACCCCCCCGTCTATCAGGAATCGGTAGTATGATTGTACCGTGAAGTTTCCTTGTGCTGTTAGTTTCCAACTTCTTATATCCTCTTCTATCCTCTGGTAATTGAGTAGGCTCCTGGTGAGGTGTTCTAAATCTTTGGTTCCTTCCTCGGTGAGTGGGCCTTCTAGTAGAATCGTGTCTCCCTGGGCCAGCGATCTTCTCAGCTCTTGTATTGTGTCTTTTTTCCTTCGGGCCATAGCGTATAGATCTGGGTAAGTGTTTCTCGGTGCCTGCCCCTCTAGCCAGCTGTCTGGCCATACAAACACTGTGTTCCCTGTTCCTACATGGACTTTCATATTGTGCAGTATTGCTTCTTGTTGTTGTGAGGCTCCCTTCCAGAAGAAAGATGCCCGTGTAGGTGTCGGGATATGGGGGTTGAATTCGCGCTCTCTGAAGTACTGGTTTTTTAGTATTTTTGCACAGAGGCCAGCCCGTCCCGTGAGTAATCTCCACCACCATTTCCCTAGCAGTGCCGTGTTGAAGCAATGTAGATTGATTATGCCCCATCCGCCTAGCTCCTTTGGTCTACATAATCTTTCCCAGGAGACCAGTTTGTATGCTTTCCTATCCTCATCGGCCCCTTTCCATAGAAAATTTTGCCTGATCTGGTCGATCTGGTGTATCACCTACTCCGGAAGACGGTAGATGGATAGCCAGTAATTCGGTATTGTCGTGATCATCGCATTGAGTAGTGTAATACGTCCCCCCATGGAGAGAAATTTCCCCTTCCAAGATGCTAATCGTGTTTTGATTTTGAGGATGATGGTCCTCCAGTCCTCCTTTCTTGGTTTAGAACCTGATATTGGTAGCCCCAAGTATCCAATAGGTAGGTCACCTATCTTGCAACCCATCGTCTGTTCAAGGTCCTGGTGTGTGTATGTGATTGTTTTAATGGGTATGGCGACACTCTTGTGATAATTGATTCTGAGTCACGTCAAGCCTTCATAGAGGGAGAAGATCATTTTTAGGGTTCTGAAATCTTCAAGGTTCCCGGAGCACATTACCAGTAGATCATCTGCATATTGGAGTATGGGGATCTCCTCCTCTTCTGAGTCGCCATAGCGAATACCTCTAAATAGATTTGCCCTCATAGCGTTTGTCATCATTGAACTAAATATGTCAGTGACTAGGACAAATAGGAGAGGGGATAGTGGGTCCCCTTGTCTCAGTCCTCTTTGGTGGCGTACATATCCCGTCGGCTGACCGTTGAGGAGAAATTTGGCTTTGGACGACGTGAGTATTGTCCTGATCCAGGTGATCCATTTTGGTCCGAAACCCCGAGCTTGGAGCATCTCCAGTAGGAACTCCCAGTCCACTATGTCAAAGGCTTTTTCAAAGTCTACCTTGATCAGTGCGCCATTATTTCTACTCTGCTTCATCCTGTATATGAGTTCTTCTGCGGCAACTATATTGTCATGAATGTGTCTTCCTTTGATGAAAGCTGTTTGTGAGAAATCCACCAGCTCGTTAATCACTCCTCCAAGCCTATTGGCCAGCACTTTGGTGATAATTTTCATTGAGCAGTTTAGCAGGCTAATCGGTCGGTAGTCTGATAAGGTTGTGGGTGAGTTGACTTTGGGTATGAGGGTGATGTAGGCCCAGTTGATTCTTTCCAGATTTGCATGTCCATCGAATAGATCCTTGAAGAGGTTATTGATATCCTCCTTCATGAAGCTCCACCCTTGCTGGTATAATGTCATAGGGTAGCCATCCGGGCCCGGGGCCATATCGGGATTGAGATCCCTAACTGCTGCCCAGATTTCCTCTTCTGTAAACGGATTTTCCAAGTGTTGAAGGTTGACATGTTCTTTATTGATGAGCATCCTTTCCCAGTTGGTGGATAATCTGTGTGTCCTTTTGGTACTGAACAATTGTGTGAAGTGTGTATTGAGAGTTGTCGTGAGTTCCTCCTGACCCTCAATGGTGTTGTCTTCCACCTGTAGTTTGTGTATCCAATTGCGGCTTCTTCTTTCGTTAGCCACCGCATGGACGAATTTGGTGTTCTGGTCTCCTTCTTTTAACTATGTGATCCGAGATCGTTGCCGCTAATAGGTTTCTTCTCTTCGAATGAGATCTTCATATTCCTTTTCGAGGTCCAGCTTGTATTGATCTTCTTCAGCAGTTAATGCGGTACTTTCCTCCTTCTTGTCTAGTTGTTGTATTAATCTCAGTAATTCCTTCTTTCTTGCCCCTTCCTCTTGTTTTTTCTGTGCGTTCCATCGCCTCAATCTTAACCTTGTGAGAGTAAGCTTCTTTGCAAGAGTGAAGTCCCCTCGTCCACGAAAGGTTGCGCCTTCCCACCATTCTTTCACCATTTCCCAGAATCCCTCTTTTGTTCCCCAGGATCTGTCAAATCTGAATGGGAAGCCGCGTAGTGAGTGTACTTCGCATTCTAGCATAATTGGTGTGTGGTCCGATCTGATCCTTAGGAGGGCATGTTGCCATATTTGGGGGAAGTCTAAAGGCCATGTGGATGAGATAAGAAAATGGTCAAGCCGAACGAGCAGTGGGTCATTTCGTCCATCTGTCCAAGTAAATTTTTGTCCCATCAGTGGGGGGTCCCAAAGATGGAGGTCATCAATAACCTTACCAAATTCCCTTCTGTTCTGCGAGTTCTGCATCACCCTATTGCTGTCTTCAGCTGATAGAGTGGTATTGAAATCGCCCCCTAGAATCCATAGCCCTCTCCATCTAGATCTGATAAGTCGTAGCTTGTCCCAGAACGCTTGCTTGAGGTTCCGATCACAAGGCCCATATACTGAGGTACACATCCAAACTTTTTGATTGGAGCGATCCTCGAGTATTGCCGTAATACTAAAGGTATCTATGAAGCTGTTGGTTAGGTTGAATCTGTTGCTGTTCCAACCCATGCAGATACCACCTCTGGTATTGTTTGCATGGAGGACTAGTCTTGTATCATACATGTTTCCCCCTAGGCTTCTCCATAGATAGTTATCCAGTGCCGCCAATTTTGTCTCTTGTAGACAGAATAGGTCGGGCTTGTGAGTTACCATAAAGTCCCTTACGAGAAAACGTTTTTTAAGTTTCCCAAGTCCCCTGACATTCCAAGAGATTAATTTCATTATTAAACTCTGGTCTGCCCTGAATCCCAATTCTCGAGGAGGTTTAGGTGCCTCCCCTGGCCCTGCCTGTCCTTACTGATTCCCTAAGCCTCATATGGTGTAAGTATGTGTCTGTGTCATCTGCTTGGTCGAGGTCAATTCCTACAGTGATCGCCGTTGATAACATTTCCCTGTCAGACCAATCAAAATCGATAAGGCCAGGAGAGAGGGGTGAGTTCATACCTTGCGGGTCAATGCGATCCATCCTTCATTTGGAGGTGGTGGGGTTGGCAGCTTCTCCTGGTTCTGGTGTGGGTTTGGCTTTCTTTGGCCGCCCTCTAGATTTGGTTGGTGCTGCTACCCTTTTTCCTCTACCCTGTGGGCTGGGTTGCGAATTCTCGGCTTCTTGTGGTGTCTTCCCAGAGAGGTTTGGTGTGTTGTTCCAAGTAAAATTTGATATTAAGTTCCACCCTCCGTTCATATATTTTGGAATTACATTATTTAAGTCAATAATGCCATGATTAATTAAGTCCAAAATATGCATAGCTTCGGGATTCAAATTTGCTGAATTGCATATTGGGCCCTGTTGGACTGTTGGGCCTGCAGTGACCAAGTGGTTGCTTGTCTCTGTGCATGTGACCATCTGAGCTTGTGTTTCCTCATGTTCCCCTTGTAGAGTGGGTTTGTTTGAGGCCTTGGCTTCTGTGGTATCTGATACAGGGGCCAAAGTAGTTGGGCCATCAAATTGTTGTGGATTGGGCTTCAACGGATCCATTTTTTGGGTTATATCATGTTAGACATTGCTTGGTTGGGGTCTTATATTGCAATGGTTTGAATCAACTCCACTGCATGTGTCTCCTTTTCTCTAGAGTGTGAGCTTGGGTCCATGTCTCTTTGGGCTGCATGTGAGCTGGATCGAATTGCCCCATGTGAGCTGGAGCTACGTGTGGTTGGGTCCAGTTGGGAGAGTTTCAAATCCAACGGCCGTGGTTGCTTGATCGCTGAGTGTGTCTCCATTTCCATGCAAATGGCTTGTAAGTCGTCTTGTTCACCCTGAAGGCCAAGAGACGTTTGGGGCTCCGATGTGTCCTTTGTTGCAGCAGAGCAATTGGAGCTCGAAACGTGTATAGTATTGTCAGCAGTCCGTGGTACGGATGGCAGGGATTTGCTGTGATGCGCCCCCTCCGCCGGACTGGAGGTACGACCGCCCAGCAGTCCCTTTGTATCGGACCGGTCCTGCTTAGATGCTGGACCGGTCCGAGTGTTTCTCGTTTCCCCATGGTGCTGAGCTTCTCCGACCGGTCTCTCCGGCCAAACCACCGCCTGTTTCCCCTTCTCCATCTTGCTTCATGAAGCCTGAGCTTTTTCCCTGTTCTTGTCAGCTTTCTTCTGTTGAGGGTGGCCCTCTTCCTCTTCCTCCATATCGTCTCCTATCTCGCCCATCTCGCCGCCGTTCCACGGCAACTGTTCCTGCCCCCTTTCCAATCCCACTAGCACCTTATACTTTCTCGAGCCAATGTTAGTCCATAAGATGCAAGGCATGGTGCGGCCCCGCCTGATCCTCATGAGAGCCCTGATATCATCTACATAACTTCCACCTCGTCGGTCAACGTACAGTAGGTCACCCACCGCCTTTAGAACCCAGCCGGCTGAGTCTCTGTTCCAGCAAAAATTTGGAAGGCGACGCACGTTGAGCCATCTGATTTCACCATCTGCAGGGCCTACCTTCCATATGTCTGCCGTCCAAGGTTCGCATTTCATGATGAAGGTTGGGATGTGGATCTCGCCGGACTTCTCCATCTCCCTTGCTTCCACCGGCGATCTGCAGGTTATTAGGAATCTTCCATCTCTGTACTCCTTGACTGGCCACTCCCAATCTCCTCCTATGGCTTCTTTGAGTGCCATGGAGATCTTCAGACCAGTAACATATCCCACATTGACTTTGGTCACCGTGGCCACCGTGAAGATTTTCATCTCCTCCTTCCCGGCAACCATGTCCCCGTCAAGGGCCAGCGAGGTGTGTAGATGATCAATCTTCCGGCTTGCAAAGATCGTCTTCCTTTCAATTCCTGCATGTTTTGCAAGTTCTTTGGCAAGGTGTTCGTCTTCTAGGTTGACATGGTGAGGTTTGTTCATGTGAGATGACTGTACATCCTTTTGTATGAATCTCTTCTCTTCCTTGTAGTGTTGCTGGCTTGTATGTGCCTTTGACCTCGCTCCTGGGAAGGTCCCTCCTTCTCTCCGGCGAGGTTTGTTGAGTAGTTCTCCTTGTCTCTTCTATCCTTGTCGACTGTTGACGGCCTGTGTTTCTTCGGCGACAATCCCTTCCTTTATGTCCAGTTCCGCCGCAGGCCCTGCACGTGATGGCCCGCCTGCAGTCAGCTACCATATGGCCTGGCTTCTGGCACTGGCCGCATACCTGTACCAGGCCAGCCGGCGTCCTGATGTATGGAGGAGATCCCTGTCGTGCTCCTGTGGGTGGTGATGGGCGTCTTGGCTCCGCCGGTGCGCCTTGTGTTCTGCTGCATTCCTCCGCCCTTCGTTGACGTTTGAAATGGACGTCCTCCCATCCCCTCTCATCATCTGAGCTCAGTTGCCGGGGAGAGCAAGACCTCAATATACTAATGAAATAAATAAATGATGGGAATCAGTTGGGCACATTAGTATAAATAATGGGATACATTTTCATCTAACCAGAACCTTGACACTGTAATTTCTTCTGGTTTTGCTCTACCTGTCTTGACCCTACAAGTTAGAAGAAAAACTTGGCAAATCTCCAAAACAATACTTCATTACTTGGTGCAATTATACATTCCATCTATTTCAAGTAAAATTGGATCAAGAAACTCAGCTACCAGCACCACATACCATGAATCAGTTCAGCATGAAAGTTTGATAAAGTGAGCTTCAAATAAGATGAAAGAGCTTCAAGTTTTTGTTGTGCCTTTTTCTTAGGATTATCAGCATTCTGACTTTCTGAACAGAAAAGCCCAAAAACAAAAACATATAATAAGATAGGAAAGGAGAAGAAATCCTGACCAAGGGATAAATGTGTAGCACATAAAAAAAACTAGGTATTTCAAAATTCATAGGCATAGATATAACTCTAATAGAGGTTTTCATGGCATCAAGCATACTTGATCAGGCTTAAATTGTATTCTTAAATATTTCTCTATTATTTCATAGAGTGGATGAGATATTGTATTATTTCATAGAGCTTAAATTGTTGAAGCATTAAGGATACCTCGCAGCTCAACAAGAGTTGTCAAAGCTTCACTGGATACATCCTCTACAATTGAGGTGACACTAAGCAAACTGCAATAGAGGAATGATTTCTTTTGTAGATAAACCCTAAACCCTTATGCAACTAAATTGTTGGTTAGAGAACATGATAAAATAGCAAACTGCACATATTAACAGGACAATGATAAACCTTTGATATCTCCATGTCCTTGACTCTCCGGGGTTTTCTCTCAAGCTCTTCCACAAGCCACTGCACAGTTCAATCAATTCCCTTCTTTATGGAAATTGGATTCTCACCTGATAAAACCATTAACCTTGTAAGGATCCATGTCATATATTCATTCAAATAACAAACAAAGAACACACAAACAAATTATCAAACAAAAATAATGTAAATTTAAAGAGGAAGAGAGAAACAAAGAACTCACATGGGATTCACAACCACGCCAGTTGCTCTACTCCAAATTCACCCGGACGGAAAGCCTCCAAAAATCTCAACTCTTCCACTGTCTCCAAAAAATCTCAAATGAATAATAGCAAGTTACAAAGTTAATTCCAAATAGTATATGCCAGTTAGGTCATCGACTCTCTTTCTTTCCACTCATGAACTAATATACTGGTTTAAAGGTTACGATGATAAAATCTCTGATAGTGGTCATTCATCCATATATAATTAAATAGTTTAATTTTCAGAATACATGAAGATAATCACACTTTACAGTAAAGTAAACAGATTCAGAAACACAATTACCAGGTGACATCTGCGGCATGTCAGAATCGACCAAACCCATGGAAAGAGCAACTTGAACTTCTCTCTCAATGCACCGAACATGATCTCTGAGAAGACGAGGGGACAAGGCTCGCTTGTGAAGAACTTGGTTCTGTGGAATGAACTCCCATCATGAACATATCAAAGGGAGAATTAGAATAGGAAAAAAGATGTACTAGATGTTGGATCGATAGAGAAGAAGAAGGGTACTTGCAACACTAGAGACAACAATTTAGAAGAGGAAATAATAGGATAAGTTTTCATTGCTTAACATTCATCACAGATACATGCTTGTAAAATCCATGAATTTTTGGAAATAAATATTTTATTATTTCCTTGAGAAGAATATTTAAATTTTTTTTTCCGCGATTAGTGTTATTGTGGGATTAAATGGTTTATTTAAATTAAACAGAAATTAAATTATTATGGAGTAGAAAGGAATAATAATTTTAAGCAAGGTGAGGACCCTAAAGAAAATTCTTCTCTCACAGCTGCGGGGAGTTTATGGTGAATAAAATAAGTTGGGGGACTTAGAGAGAAAATGCCCTTCTCACAGAAGATGGACTGATTTGTTAAATAAATACTTTTGGGGACTTCATGGAAGTTGTGCTAATAAGTGTTGGTTAAACGGTGAGATTTGATTATCTCAAATCGTTTGTGGATCTAGAGGCATTATAGCGGTTTACGCAAAAAAACCGTGGCGGCGTGAGATCGAGGAGCCATCCCCGATGCGTGCTTACGATCATGGTGACCTTTACTTGAGAGGGATCGCGGAGCCACGTGGTTCTTCAAGGACCGTCGATCTAAGGGGTGGTGGATGCGAGGAAAATGGAGAAAATCCAGCCCTTGGTACAGTATTAAATCTTACCCATTCGTTTGGCGAATACGGTTTCTGAGTAAAGAGCGGATCGGATCATTTGACCCAGTTTAATGCGGATGCGACCATCAGTGAAACCCAGTTCAAGACTACGAGCGATCCCCACCGTCCATCACCGAAAACCGATCCCGAGGAAACATCAGTAGTTCTCTCCGCCAACCCAACCCGTGGATTTCCACATAGCCAAGCGCTGGCGCTGACCGAAAAATGGTACACTACCGCCACCGCTTAAGCGCCGCCTCCCGGTCGTTATGGGTAGCGAACAGACACCCGTTGAGTTCCCTCGAGCTCTATAAAAGCCGACGTATGGCGAGAGCGAGAAGCTGCAGAAAAGTTGAAGTTCACGGCGAGGTTGGCCGGAGAGAAGGGAGGAGCACCACCATGGCTTGGTGCTACCCGCAGAGCTCCGTGGCCGGAGTGATTGTCCGCAGAAGAGAGGTAGCGTCTTGGGGAAGAGAAGGGCCAGTCAGTGAAGGGGCTTGGCCGAGGATCACTTAGGAAAGTCGAAGCTTCTTGAGAACATGGAGCTGTCGCCGTCGATGTAACTTATCAGCCGACGCATGCGGTAAGAGTTTTTTCCTCTCTCCGTAGTTGTTGATAGAGTCGTTGCATGCTTAGTGGGTGTGTAAGCACGTCGGAGAGAGTTGATCCCACGGCCGAGCACGGTGGAGATCTCCCAAAGTGATGGCCAGTAGATGGCGTATTAAATGGGGCGATGGGGTCGTGCATTGAGGCTCTCGGCGTATGGAAGGACCGAACATAAGCGAGGAGCAGGAGCCCAGGAGAGGAGTGCAAGACGCGTTGGAAGCCACGCGTGCTTAGCGAGAAGAAGAAGAAGTTTTTTTTGTAAAAAAAAAATAATAATAAAATATATAATAAAGATATTATTTCAAATAATTGAGGTAACAATATAGCTAAATTTGAAATAGTATGATTTAATTATTTTAGTGTGACATATTATGTAATTGATTAGAGATTAATTAATATTTCTCCCTTGGGCTGAAATATTAGCTAATTATTGTGACAAATAGTAATTAACTAAATGAGATAATAAAATTGGAAACTATAGAAGTGTGTGACAAAAATATTGATTAATCAATTTATACTTTTCTCTCTTGGACTAAGATGCTAGCTAAATTGTTATGACAAATAATATAAATATCTAGTAGTAACAAAAAATAAAATCAATTACTTGATTTAAATAATTTTGTCTCTAACTATGTTAGGTGTGACAAAATTAAAGGGATAATTAGGTGCTTGCTAACTATGGTAGCATGACCATTACCTTGATTAATAAACTTTGCATAATTGAATAACTATGTGAAATGTAGGAATTCTGACAAATATAAATAGTGAAAATATATTTGTCAGCGATAATTAGTAGTTAATATATATAATTAACTAATTATTTGAGAAGACAAATTAAAGGATGGGTCCTAGTTATTGAGGAGCAATACTTGGTTTACTCGATATAAATGGGTCAAGAAGATAGTTAATGATTTTAAAAGGAGCTAAGCCCTAAACAAAATCGGACCTAAAACTTTAGGGTCAAAAGTTGCCAAATGACCAAAATACCCTTCTAGGGTAAAAAGGGGTTAAGAACAATCTAAACATGCTTAACTCATTTTGAAATGGTGAATAAGAGTCAGGACTTCGACAAATAGACGAGTTGACTAGGTTTTGACCATGGAGGTCTAAAAAATTAACTAAAAGGACATAGAAGCGGGGAATAAGGGGTTGGTAACTTAGAGATGGTCCTTAGGACCCGGTAAGTGGGCCTAAGCCCAACAAGGACGTTAGGCATGCATGGACATTTGGAGAGATGGAAATTATTGGAACAATAATTCTAATAAACCGTTATATGCCAGATACTCTCAGGGGAGACGTAAGGCATTTCAAAGGAGACCAGGAAGACATTTAGTCTCTCTAGAGGTAAGTTCACTTGCCTAGTTTCCACCCGGTAACGGGATTTCTTGGACTTGCTATGTATTCTTATTACATGCACTGCTAATGCCATACATGTTGTTCATATCTGTTTTTGAATCCTGTTGAGCATGTGTGTCTGTATTCGGGACGTTGGTGTTCCCTGTTTGCTATGTTCTACTGCCCGGACTCAGTGGAGCTAGGGAAGCTCCAATTTAGGGATGTTGGGGGCGGGACCCCACGACCTTTCGGCGGCCTTACGGAGAAGCAAATCTGCAGAAGGTCTTACTCGTGGGCATGGTACGGGCCAGTGTTAAGCGTAGGAGAGGTAGTTCTACCAACTTTGTGGCCAGGAGGGTCAAAGCGACCATCTAGGTGCATTATTTATATCAAAAAGCCGGGACATACCGGTGGGGAGTAAACCTTGAGTTCTCTTAGAGACTCACTACGAGCCCGAGGGCTTCAGACGTATCAGGGGTTATTACCTTTGTTTTGCTTGTGGTAGACTCCTAGGACTTTATTGTTGATATTATGATCTCGTTGGATCATATTTCCTATTCATGACCTTTGTGACTGCTTGGGGGTACTATACTTTGGGCTTTCCTTTAGGAAGCTCATGTGTTTTTCTCTTTTTCCTCTTTCTGATTCCGAGGGTATAGGAGGGAGAGGAGCACAGGAGAGGGACTCAGGAGGACCAGGAGGTTATAGGAGTCTTCTTTATCTTTATCTTTGTGAGCATTGTTATTGTAGGACCCGGTATAGGGACGGTGGGACTTCTATAGGGCCTCACGGACCCTAATGACTCACGTGTTCTTATGAACTCGAAGTTTATATTTATTTATGGATTGTTGTGCGCTTATCACATTATTGGGCCTTGTATTCGAAGTTGGTTTATCTCTTCTTTAATACGTCGGTCTTGCGATGCTTGAGGAGTCCAGGGATCCGAGATTCGAGGCGTTCTAATGCTTATATAGAGTTTAACATCTCTGAATGAAGAGATGTGAGACATAACTGATAGACTATTACAACAACTGCAAATATAAACATTATAATACTAACGTTAATCTTCTACATCACCACCAATCAGAGATAGCCTAATGTTTTATGGTTACCAGCCAATCTCTGTGTGCCACCTGGTGAAGTTCTTCATCATTCTTTAACATTCCCCCTTGATGAATAACTCGTAACACCAATCAATGAGCGAAAGAAATTGAATTTCTGAACTCCAAGAGAAGATATCAGCTCTTTGATCTTCAGTGCCACAAAACTTCAGAATAATCTTGCCATCAGATATGAGGTCACGAATAAAATGATATCTAATATCAATATGTTTGGTGCGGCCATGCATAGTAGGGTTCTTGGCTATTGAAATTGTTGACTTGTTATCACAAAATATCTGTGTTGCATCTCCAAGATCTTGGCCCATATCTGCAATTAATCTTTGAAGCCAGATAGCTTGACATGCTGAAGCAGTTAGAGTAATATATTCCGCCTCAGTTGTGGAGAGGGCTGTCACATGTTGGTTTTTAGAACTCTAAGTTATTGCTGTAGATCCTAGAATGAAAACACTGCCAGACGTGCTCTTTCTATCTTCCATTGAACCTGCCCAATCACTGTCAGAGAAACCAACCAAATTGTAATCTGAAACATTTTCATTCCATAGTCCATAGTCCAGTGTACCAGAGATGTAACGAAGTATTCTCTCGGCTACACTGAAATGGAACTTTGACGGGTTACTCATATATCTTGACACCATGCCCACTGAGTAAGAGAGATCAGGCCTTGTATTAACCAAATAAATCAAACCTACCACCATCCTCCTGTAAATCAGTGCATCTGCTTCACCACTTCCATCCTGCAACTGCATCTTCTCATTAGTGTTCATAGGAGTGTGAGTCTTCTTGCATTGTGTCATATGAAACCGATTAAGTAAATCCTCTGCATACTTCTTCTGATTGATGAAGATGCCATCAATACATTGAGTAATTTCTAACCCGAGAAAGTAATGAAGAACGCCAAGATCGCTCATCTCAAATGTGCTTTTCATACCTGCCTTAAAATCATCAAGTAACACCTGTGATGAACTCATATATATAATATCATCAACATAAAGGCAGATTAATATTAAATCAGTGCTCTTCTCCTTCTTCTTATAGAGTGTTGGCTCAATATCACTGTGTTCATAGCCATTTTGAATTAAATAGGTGTCGATCTTGCTATACCAGGCTCTAGGGGCTTGTTTCAACCCATACAAACCCTTCTTCAACCGGTATACCTTATTTTCACTGCCTTTAACTGTGAACCCTTCTGGTTGATCAACAAACACCTCTTCTTTCAACTCTCCATTCAAAAAAGCTGACTTAACATCTAAATGATATATCATCCATTTATTTTGTGCAGCAATTGAAATGAAAACTCTAACAGTTTCAAACCTGGCAACGGGAGAGTAAGAATCATCAAAATCAATGCCTTGTCTTTGAGAATATCCCTTGGCAACCAGGCGTGCTTTGAACTTTTGAATAGAGCCATCTGAATGAAATTTTGTTTTGTATACCCATTTCAACCAGATAGCTTGTTTTCCTTCTGGTAATTCAACCAAATCCCAGGTTGAATTTCTCTGGATAGCTGCAATTTCATCTTCCATAGCATCCTTCCACTCCTTTGACACTATTGCCTCTTGAAATGAAACTGGATCAGTAGTAGCCAATGCAAAGGAACAAGTCTCATAAAGATCTCTTAAGGTTCTGACTTTATTTGGTGGAGTTTCACTCATTGGGGAAGTACATGCTGAATTTGGTTCAAGGTCAGTTGGTGTATCTTCAACTGGTGTTGCACTTGAAGTTGCACTTGATGTTAAGGTTGCACTTGTAGTTGCACCAGAAATTATATTTGGAGTTGCACTGACTGAAGATGATTCATTAGAAGGTACATCAACTGCAATTTTATCTGTAATTTGTGTCACTGCTCCATGTCCAAGCTGCATTTTCATCAAAAGAGACATTTCTACTGACAAATACCTTCTGTGTTAGAGGGTTAAACAACTTGTAGGCCTTAGATTCTAAGCAATATCCAATAAATATGCATTTGAGTGACTTATCATCCATTTTTTTCTAGACTGAGCATGAATCAAAGAGTATGCTATGCATCCGAAGATTCTCAAATGAGAGACAGTTGGTTTCAAACCTGACCATGCTTCCAAAGGTGTAATATTTGGAACTGCCTTGGTGGAAGATATGTTCAGCAAATATACTGAAGTTTCAACAGCTTCTGCCCAAAATGAAAGTGGCAATCTTTTCTCCTTCAACATACTCCTTGCCATCTCTGTGACTGTTCTGTTTCTTCGTTCAACTACACCGTTTTGTTCAAGTGAATAGGGAGCTGTGAGTTGCCTCTTTATTCCTTCACGTTCACAGTAATGCCTGAATTCTGTTGACATGAATTCTCCCCCACGATCTGAACGAAGAACCTTTATTGATCTCCCACTCTGTTTTTCTACATCTGCCTTGAACCTTTGAAAACAATCAAATGCCTGAGATTTGTTTGTAAGAAAATAAACCCAGCACATACGAGTAAAATCATCAATCAATAGCAAAAAATAATAGTTTCCTCCAAGTGACTTTGATTGCATGGGACCACGGATATCTGTGTGTACAAGTTCAAGCTTGTTTGTAGCTCTCCAGGATGCAGTATTGGGAAAAGCTTTTCGTATCTGTTTGCCAAGCAGACAGCTTTCACACACATCCACTTGGGTTATGTTTGGAAGACCATACACCATTCCCTTTTGTTTCAATACCTGCAATCCTCTATTGTTCAAGTGACCAAGCCTCAAATACCAAAGTGTGGAGACATCCTTCTGAGTTGTAATGAGACTAAGATTTGCCAAGCTTGAAAACTCCAATGGAAACATCCTATTGGCTGTCATTGATACTTTTATCACATGTTGACCATTCTTGGCTTCAGTGATGTAGCATAGAGGTGTCAAACGGGCCGCTTTACCGCAAGACGCAAGACGCATGCCTGGGGCCAGCCTGCACGCCAGACGCCATAAAGAGCGCGGCCGTGTCGTTCACATGTAATGCACGTCTGTATATATATATTTTTTTTAAAAAAATAAATTTTTATTAAAAAATCGTAAAAATCATAAAAAAATCAGAAAAAATCCAGAAATTTTTTAAATTTATATATACATATGTTTAAAGTATAAACTATGGAAAACATATAAATATTGGTAAAATTTAATAAATCAATCAAATTACCATCAATGATTCAATTGTAATTTGTAAATAAACCAAATTTTTTTTTTAGAAAAACTTATAAAATTGAAAAATATACATTGCACATTTGCACATAATGTCATAAAGGCATAAACACAAACACAATATTGCAAACCCAAATAAACAAATTATATTGATGAAAAAAATATGAAATTATTATTAAGATTCCAAATTAACTCATAAATTACAAAATAATCAAATTATAAAGAATTTGATTTTATTGAAAAAAACAACTAATAAAAATATTATGATTTATTTGAAAAATATGACAAATAAACTTCATAAATTTCTAAATACAAATGTCTTCAAGTTAGGTCTTCAAGCTAGGTCTTCAAGTCTTCCAATCTTCATCTTCATGTCTTCAAGTTTTGAAGTCTTCTAGGTCTTCATGGTCTTAATGCCTTTAAGTCTTCTATGTTTTACTTTACTCCCGGTCCGATCTTTCTGTTGTTGTATCTTCTTCAGTGCCACTACTTGTGTCATGTCCTCCTCGATCTTGAAGTCTATCTTCGGCATCCAACCAATCCTTTAAGCAAATGCACATCTCCAAAGAAGCTTGGTTCAACCGGCTCCTTTTATCATCTAGCACCCTGTTCCCTGCACTAAAACATGACTCCGATGCTACTGTGGACACCGGGGGAGTTAGTAGATCATGTGCCATGGCGGCTAACACAGGATAATTATGCTCCTGTTGTTTCCACCATGACAAAATATCTAAATTATTAAATTCCTCCGAAGTGAGGAAAGAACTAAAATCATTTGATAAATACAAGTTTAATTCATGCAAAGAAGAAGTAGTACTAGAAGAAGAAGAAGTAGAAGAGCTACCATGTTTTCTTCTCATCATATTAAATAATTGTAAAGGGGTTTTACTACTCTTAGATTTTGTTTGAGAAATATTTTGATCATCATCACCCAATTGGGATGATTTTCTACTACCATAAAGTCCATTATAAATTTCATACATTTCAAAAAACATGGATTTATATTCATCTTTTAATTGACTATGGTCTAAACCCATGTTTTCATCAAATGAATCTAAAATAAAATTAGCACCTTCAATTTTAAACCTAGGATCTAGCATGTAAGATAAAATATAAATTGGACTAATTACACCAAAATATTTTTTGAATTTTAATTCCATAGAAGAAACAATAGATTCAAAACCATGATGAAATCTATATTTGTTAAAAATGACACTAATAAAATACAAATGACTTATAGTTAAATAAGATGTAGGATAATAAACACCGGAAAAAACATTTGTTGCATTATAAAAAATTTCTAAAAATTCCCTAATCATATTTCCTACTTCCCAATCAAATTCCCTAATTTCATTTTCTCTAAAATGTTCATTACAAAAATAAGTGATAACATCCTTATACTCATAAACACAATCTAACATTAAATAAGTAGAATTTCACCTATGTTCAACATCAACAACAAATTTTTTATATCTTTTTCCATATTGAAGGCAATATTTTTTAAATTCTTGTCTTCTAGTAGGTGAGTTTCTAATAAATAAAATACAATTCCTAATTTTTTGTATGTGATGATCAATAATTTTAAGTCCATCTTGCACACACAAGTTTAAAATATGGCATGCACATCTAATATGAAAAAATTTACCCGAAAAATAGGTTTTAAATGATTTTTAAGAGCATCAATTGCGGCATTATTACTAGAAACATTATCAAATGTAATTGAAAAATAGAATTTTCAATTTTATATTTTAAAATTGTGTTCATGATGCACCCGGCAATGGCACTACTAGTGTGCCTATATTCTAATTCATTAAAACTTATAATACGTTTTTGTAAATTCCATTCCTTATCTATATAATGCGCGGTTACACAAATATAGCTTGCATGATATTTTGAAGTCCAAATATCCGAAGTTAAAGAAATCTTGGAAGAAATAGTAGATAATTCACAAATTAATTTTTCCTTATATTCATTAAAAATCAAAAATGCATTTTTCCTCATTGTATTTCTAGAAACTTTTTTAAATTCGGGAGAAAATGCATTATGAATCATTCTTTCAAACCTAGGATTATCGGAAAGACTAAATGGTTGTTCATCATGCACAATAAATTTAGCAATTTCCTTTCTTGCATTTTCATTAGAAAAATGAAAAATACCTAAATTGGAAGTAGAAATATGTCCTAATTGAGTTTGAGTTAAATCATGTTGGTGTTGGGTCAAAACATGTTTGTCGGCATGTCTTTTAAGATGGCCGGTGCCACCCTTAGCTTGGCATGAAAAATCCTTTTTGCATTTTTTACACCTAGCCCGGGTATCTTTGTTTTCAATTTCAATAATATCAAAAAATTCCCAAACCCCCGAAGTTCTCTTCCTACACCCGGCACCGGCACCGGCACCACCACCAATAGATGGTCCGGCACCATCACCGGCATCGGATTCATCGACACTCGGGTTAGTGTTATCATAAAGATAAAATGGAGTAGTATCATCCCTAGGGAAATTCAATGAACCGGCCATTAAATATAAAATTTAAAATACGGGTTTCGAATTACCTCAACTACTTGTGGAAGAAATTGAGAAAGCCGGAAAAATAGAGAAAAATAAGCCAGGGTGATCTCCTTGAAAAGTAGTTGAGGATTAGTGAAGACTTGATCTTGATGAAGCTTGATTCGATTGTAGGCTTGAACTTGGAAATTTAGAAATAATTTGATGAAGTTGAAAGGTTGAAGCTTTGAATCCTTGATGAAGCCTTGAATCTTGATTGCTTGAACTTGAATGAGAAGAAGTAACCTTGAACTTGAAAGTCTTGAATGAGAGATTGAGAGCAATTAGAGGAGAATTAAGAGCTTAGAGATTAGTTTTGGTATATGAAAAACAAAATTGGAAGAATGAGAGGTTTTATTTATAGATTGTTTCTTATATTTTTAATACCTCTAATACCCTCATAAACTAGTTGTTGGAGAGGGTAAATTTGTCATTTTACTCAAAAGACCCAAATACCCTCTAATATAGCCGTTTTATAGTTGTTGGTGGGGGGTAAAAGGGTCTTTGGGCTTTAATGCTTTAATATGTGTATTTAAAAAAAAAAAAAATAAGCCACCAACGGTCCAACGGACCAAGTGACCAACGGTCAGTGACAGTCACACAAATGTGACTGACTGACAGTGAGTCAGTGACTCACAATGTCACACAGACACAATCTGTGTGACATTGTGATTTGTGCCCATTGTGACATTGGCAGCTAATGCAGCCATTGTGATCAATGTGATGTCACAATGGCTGCGGCAGGCTGCCGTGCCAGGCACGGCACGCCATTTGGCGTGCCGGGCCGGCCCGTGGGCCGGGCCGTGCCGACCGACATGCCGCAGTGCCGCCCGGCCCGCTGGCGGGCCGTGCCGGCGCTCTGATGGCCGGGCCGTCGAAACCGTAGCATCTTAGGGCCGTCTTGCGTGCGGGCAAGCCGCGGCGTTTGACACCTCTAATGTAGCATGCATCATTTGTAAAAGTAACTGAATACCCTTTACTGAGTAGTTGACCCACACTTAATAGATTGTGTGCAAGTGTGGGTGCATACTGAACATTGTGAATCAACATTATATTATCAGATGAAGTAGGAATGCCAACAGTACCTTCACCTTCAACTTGAATAGCTTTATTATCTCCAAGTTTCACTTCCAGTTTTTTGGAATCATCAAGCACCTAGAAAAGATCATTCCTTCCTGTCATGTGGTTAGAACAACCACTATCTATCAACCAAACAGAATCAATGAGATTTTGAAAGTTAGTATTAACCATAAAAAGATTAATTTCTTTGCTTTCTTCTGTTGTAGCTTTACTGCCTTCAGCCACATGTATTGCCTTCTTATTATACCAGCAATCTGACTTAAGATGCCCGAATTTCTTGCAATTATGACACTGAACATTAGCTTTAAAGTTTGGTTTATCATACTGCCTTCTTTGATTTGTATATCTGCCTCTTCCTCTCCCTCTAGTTCTGAAATTGGAGAACCCTCTGCCTCTGCCTCTGCCAGACATCTTTTCACTTTCTTTGACATTGGACATCTCCATCTTAACTTGAAATGCTTTGCCTTCCATCTTATTTGCAGAGCGGTTCATTCTTGATTCATGTGCTTGAAGAGATCCGCTTAGTTCATCAATGGAGAACACAGTTAAATCCTTTGATTCCTCTATAGCTGCAACAACATGATCAAGCCTTGATTGTAGACTTCGTAGAATTTTGGCAACAACTGTCTGATCAGTGATTGTGTCACCGAAAACCCTCATTTGATTGATCACCAACATCATTCGAGTAATGTACTCTTGCACTGCCTCTGAGTTTTGCATCTGCATTGTTTCAAACTCTTGCCTTAGAGTTTGCAGTTTAACTGTGATCACCCTTGAAGATCCTTGATATTGACTTTGTAGAATGGTCCAAGCTTGATGTGAAGTTGTTGCAGCAGATATCCTTGAGAAGATGGCTTCATTCACTGCTTGTTGAATGAAGAAGAGAGCTTTTGAATCTCTCTTTTTGTTGTCCCTTGTACTCGCTTCCTCACCTTCCTCTTGATAGCCTTTCTCCACTAATTCCCAAAGGTCTTGAGAAAGAAAAAGTGTCTTCATCTTGATACTCCAAAAGTCATAGTTTTCACCCTTGAATATAGGAAGAGTGGGTTGAGAAACACTCATACCAACAACATTAGAGGCCATAGTTTCTTCAGATAGACAACCTTCTCTGATACCACAATGTTGGATCGATAGAGAAGAAGAAGGGTACTTGCAACACTAGAGACAACAATTTAGAAGAGGAAATAATAGGATAAGTTTTCATTGCTTAACATTCATCACAGATACATGCTTATATAGAGTTTAACATCTTTGAATGAAGAGATGTGAGACATAACTGATAGACTGTTACAACAACTGCAAATATAAATGTTATAATACTAATGTTAATCTTCTACATCACCACCAATCAGAGATAGCCTAATGTTTTATGGTTACCAGCCAATCTCTGTGTGCCACCTGGTGAAGTTCTTCATCATTCTTTAACACTAGAATCCAACCTTGAAAGCATATGTCTCGGCTTCGGAAAGAGTTTGATCGAGAGAGATCGCAAAATCCGGGTAACTTTCTGGAGCAAAAACGAAGAATTAAAAAATCACGAGTTCACCAGAAGAAATCAAGACACAAAATTAGTAAACAAAAATACCTCAACAGTGATGGATAAGGAGATGGCAGCGGAGGTGGAGGGAGAGGGTTAAGATGTGGAGCCGGAGAGTGGAGATCAAAAGAGGAGATCGCCGGGATTCTCCTCCTCCTCTGCCGCCACAGCCGTCGCAAGCGCCACCGCCTCAAGCCGCCATACAGACGAGGACTGTTGCAGCCCAACTCCTCCATGAATGAAACTGTGCTGCAGCCCAACTCCTCCATGAATGAAACTGGGTTTATCTTAGGGGTTAATAGTAGTATTAGGGGTTAATTGAGTAGAGATTCCATGTTATGTAATTATGGAAGATAGTTGTTCGAGAAGCATCTCATAGTAGTGGTTATAGGGATGCATATCAAGTGTTTGGGTTTAGTCCTCTGAGAGACTTGTCACAAGGGTCAGTAGGTTGTTAGGGTTGTAACCAATCCTTTTATAAATACAATGAAAGCCATGTGAATGGCAAGCAAGAATCATTTAAGAAATCCTCTTCTCCAAGCTTATTCTCCTTCTCCCTACTGGCTCCCATGGCCTTCCTCTCCCTTGCTTAAATCTCTAATCCCTTCATCTCCTATCTCAATCTTATCTCCAAATCCCCTCTAATCTCCTCTCCTCTGCCTCAACCTCCTCTGATTTCCCTTCGTCCCCATTTGGCCTGCAACATTTGGTGCTTTCATTGAGCCCCTCCACTCACCCCTATGACCGAAGGCATGACCACTCGTTCACGCGCCGCCGACGAGCTCATTTCCTCCTTGACTGATCGGCAGGACCGGACTGAATCCCTCTTGGCGAATCTGGCGCAAAGGCTTGACGACTCTGTCACGATGTTGACGCAAACCCTCGCCTCTCAACAGACTACCCTGAACGAGATCCTGACAAAGTTGGCCACACAGGCGCCGTCCGCCCCACCGCCGCCATTGCTCCAAACACCATCTCCCTATTCCCCGTCCACCCTCCTAGCCAGCGTCCAGACCCCCTTCCCTCCATCCCTCACCCCCATTCGCTTACTGAAACTCGAAATCCCCCTGTTCACTGGTGCCAATGTCCTCGGTTGGCTGTTCCAAATAAACCACTTATTCCTTTTCCACCAAGTTCTCGACTCGCATAAGCTCGACATCGCCGCGTTCTATATGACAGGTCCCGCCCTCCACTAGTTCCACTGGATGCACTCCACCAACCAGTTCACCGGATGGACAGAGTTTGCCTGACAAATCGAGCTCCGTTTTGGGCCCTCAACCTTCACCAATCATGAGGCCCAGCTGTTCAAGCTTGAGCAAACATCCACGGTTGCGGACTACCTTAGCGAGTTCGAGTGCCTCTCCACTTGCATCTCTGGCCTCAGCACCGCCACTCTCCTCAACTGCTTCTTATCCGGGCTGCGGGACGACATCCAACGGGAGCTCTATCTCCTTAAGCCACTTTCCCTGCACGATGCCATAGGGATGGCCAAGCTTGTCGAAGACAAATGCGCCGCTGCGAACTCTTCTACAGCTGCCCCTCGATCACCTTTGTTCGCACCTCCACTCGCGCTGCCTGCCCCTGCTGCCCCGCCCCTCCCCAACAAACCGCCGCCTCTCCCTATCAAAAGGTTGTCGCCGGCGAAGATGGCTTCACGGCGTGAACGAGGCCTCTGCTTCAACTGTGACGCGCGATTTACACTAGGGCACACATGTCGTCCTCCCCAATTCCTCTGTCTCTTGGCTGAGATGGATGACGATCCTCCTCCCATCCTCGATCCGGTCCCCAGTGCTCAGCCCTTCTCGCACGACTTCGCCAGACTTCCACCTTGAGAACAAGGTGCTGGTCGAAGGAGGGACGAATGTTGTAGCCCAACTCCTCCATGAATGAAACTGTGCTGCAACCCAACTCCTCCATGAATGAAACTGGGTTTATCTTAGGGGTTAATTGAGTAGAGATTCCATGTTATGTAATTAAGGAAGATAGTTGTTAGAGAAGCATCTCATAGTAGTGGTTATAGGGATGCATATCAAGTGTTTGGGTTTAGTCCTCTGAGAGACTTGTCACAAGGGTCAGTAGGTTGTTAGGGTTGTAACCAATCCTTTTATAAATACAATGAAAGCCATGTGAATGGCAAGCAAGAATCATTTCAGAAATCCTCTAACTTCTTCTCCAAGCTTCTTCTCCTTCTCCCTCCTGGCTCCCATGGCCTTCCTCTCCCTTGCTTAAATCTCTAATCCCTTCATCTCCTATCTCAATCTTATCTCCAAATCCCCTCTAATCTCCTCTCCTCTGCCTCAACCTCCTCTGATTTCCCTTCTTCCCCATTTGGCCTGCAACAAGGACCGTCTTCGATATGTGGAACAGAGAACAAAATGAAAATTTTAGGGCTTGAAATCTCGCGTGGGAGAGTGGGGAAGCGATTTGGGGGGAAATGAAAATTTGGAAAGATGTTTTAGGGGAACTTGCCATTCGCGGCGGTTATTAGCAAACCATCACGCGCTAAATGCATACATTTAGCGATGGTTTCCAAAAAAATCCGTCACAAATTGTATGCATTTAACGGAAGTTTCCACAAGAACCGCTGCTAAATGTTCGCTACTCGGCGTCTGATTTTCTTGTAGTGATAGGAGTAATTGATTTTATGACCTATGTTACAGTATTATTTATGAGGGTCAATTTTAGGGCTCTTTGTTTTAATTGAAGGCATTCTTATTTGTTTTCTGGAAGTTTATCATATTTAAAATATTTTATGAATGGTTGCCTCAATCTTCCTATGGCATCTCGAGGGTGAAGATTTCCATTTTATCCGTAAGACTTTCCTTTTCGACATTGTAAAACCAACACCGATTTTTGTTAACAAAATTCCTTGAACCCCTTATAAGCCTGGATTGAATTTTTTTCACTTTCATGGGTTATGATGATTAAAAAAAGGGGTTAAAAACGCAAAATACCAATGGCCTTCATGAATAAGGAGGGGTTCATTTGCAAAAAAGCACATGAAGAGAAGTGCCAAGCCTCATTTTGGATGGCATGTAAGGCTTCTGAAATGGAGGGGTTTCATGAAAAGCTCCACTCCACGTGCCAATACAAAACCACTGTCAGCCATCATTCCATGGTTAAAAGAAGTGAGATAATGTAACTATCATGGATTCACATTGGATTAGCACTGATCAATCTTACTACAGCGGCTAAGACAAGGGCAATCCTGGGAATTAATCTAAACTTAACCCTAAAGCCTTGAGATGAACCTCACGGGCTTCACCCATACTGGAGAAAGTCAAAAGCTAATCTCCCGTGCTTGGTAGTGCATGGCATGTATGAATAATCACTAAAAAAGAGAGATCGCTTCTCGCTTGCACAATTTCATCACCATCTCGGGAATCAATTCCCTGTTCGTCTTCCGACTAGGAAAGGAAATCTCAAACCTTAAGCAAGGGACTGAGCTACTTCTCAACCTTTAACCTTGCCCGAGCTCCTCTAAAACTCCCTCTCCTCTTTACATTTCCTTCAGCCTTAAGGACACTAGAATCTGCTCTCCTTCAACCCTCAATCAACACTCCGTTGCTGCAACTAGAGTAAGTAAAAGCCTTGGGTCACTACAAGAAAAATAGTAATTAGCTAGGGACAATTCCCTAGGAAAAATGTTAAAATCCCTGGGTAATACTATGTAGCAAGGGATTTCCCAAGCATTAAAATCCCTGGGTAAAAGCCTCGTAGGTAATAATTTTCCTAGGGATTTTATAATCCCTCGCTAAATAGCAATGAATTAATCCCAGGGTAAACAATTAATTCCCTTGGTAATTTATGTTAACCAATTTTTCATAGACAAGGAATTTACTATGAAAATGTTCCTGGGCAATCCCTGGGTAAATTTAGTTAGCGATTGTTCCTGAGGAATCCGTTGCTAAAGTTTCAAAATTTAAAATAGGAAATCGTTGGGTAATCCCTGGGTAATATTTCCTAGGAATTAGTCCCTAGTTAATTCATTAGTATTTGAACACACCATAAATGAATAAATCCCTTGGTAATCCCTTGCTAAATATATGAGAGATTATTTCCTTGGTGATCCTTGGGTAATAAAATTTGAATAGGGATATTCCCTAGGCAGTCCCTTGCTAATATAAAATAAAATTTTATTTATTTACTTTAAATTTATATTACAAATTATAATACAAAAGTTGTATTAAATCATTCTTGTAGAACAATATATATTTCTCAATATAATATGCTAAAAATAATTATTATAATACATCATAAGAAAATAACAAAATTCATATCGTAAATAAGTGTTATCACACATAGGTAACACAGTAGAAAGTAGTATAAGTAGTTATAAGTAAACTCTCACAAACAAGCAACAAATACAACAAAGAAGTACGACATAAGAATAACTAATATCTAATTAGGTAGAGTAGGATCAACACCTATATCATGTCATCCAACATCCTCTGATTGTGAGCTAACCCCATGACTAAATTGAAAACGTGCATTCTATTAAGGTAGATATAATTGTAACATTCTCCTCATTTCAGCCATCTCTTGTCGAGTTTCTCGAAGCTCTTGCTGATGCCGCTCCTCTTTGATTTGTAGTTGATTACGCACAGATGCTAACTCATTTTATAAATCTTTATTATTTTGTATAGCAGGAGATGTTGCAGTTGAGATATTGATGTTTGAATTGGAACATCGGTAATAGGAAGATGCTTGAGAGCCAAGGCCATAGATACTTCTTTCTTTTTCTCCACCAATAGCTTCAATATAAAGGGCCAATTCATCTACCGAAGTAGGCCCTGAGTTTCCTGATCTAGCATTCTATAGAAGATGCATGTTGTTTCAAACTCAACATCTTATCCTACATCGTAGACAAATGTTAATGATGTAGATTCGTAAAAAGGAATGTAAACAACTTACATTAAAATGCCATGGGTATTAGAAATGCTTACATTGATTTTTTTTTTTTTTTACTTCAGATCCACAAAAGTTTCCCCATCATGTTTCTTGTTATGAGTATGCAAAAAAAGCTCATGCAGAGTGGCTTTTCAACCCAATTTAGAATCCTATATCAATAACAAATATGAATCTTCTCCGTTTATGTAGATTAATATTAACGTTATTATGCAATATGTAATAGAGGAATTTGCAAAAGAAAAAAATAAATAAAGAAAACCATCTCAACACATTAACAATCGTATATTTATAGTTACAAGCTTCTTTCCATGCTCAACATGTGATATTGATTTTCCTGTATGGCATAATGGCCCAGCAATGCTGTGTCGATTTTTAAAACTTGCCTCTTGGTTCTTTTTAAATTCATGTTTACTTCAGACAGCTTTCCAATGTTTGTACTCCTCCGTTAGATACTTTGGCTTCACTATTGCATCACTTATATATCTCAAAAAATAAGTATATCATTGTGAGGCTTTCAAACCCCAAGCCTCTTTCACTTGTGCCTCTAATGAGGAACTCCAAATGAAGTGCTTCTACATAGGATAAAATATTTCAATGTTCAAAACTAGTGAAAATAAAATAAACTGATAACTAAATTAGAAATAATAATTAGTAATACCCTAAATTCTTCAAAATAAAAATCTCTTATAGGTTGTGACACAGTCTTCCGTGTGTATCCTTCAAAGTCCACCTTCTGCTTAAAACTTTTTGTGATTACCCATGCACATTTGCTAGATGGCTCTAACCTGTCATAGTTTCAATAAAAAAGAACAATAAAATAGTGTATACAATAAATAATATAATTGTCAAATTGTTAATACTTACAATCCATTCACAATTGATACTCAACCTTCCTTCAATGGTTGGAGCATCTTGTGTGCTACCATGATTTGTTTGAGTGTCATTATCATCTACAATATTATGATTAAGGGCTTGCGATTAATAGCATTCAATGCTTTCTCAAGACTTGGAGGGTTGACATTAATTTGAAGATGCTACAATATCAGCATTACATGACCCTTCAGTGTTTGAATAAGAGAGAGAAGTGCGGCCTCCACTCCTTCCACCTCTTAATCTAGTCATTTCTTTACCTCTAGTCAAATCTTTAAATATGAATGGCCTGGAAATAAAATGAAGTAAAATGCAAGTCTTACCTCAAACTTGTTCTGACTTAAATAATACCTGTATTTCTAGTCATTCTTCATCAGAGTCCATCTATTGCTATAGTTATATTCTGATTAAAGTTTCTACACACAATGCTTGCTTTTGGTGTTGATTATATCTATCATGAAGACTCCATCCTTCTCTTTTTTTTCTTCTTGGAACTGATAGCTTATTCATAGTGTTTCATCCACATCGGCATCATTTTGAAATGATCCAAATCTTAAGGCACCCATATTTGAAATTAATCAAGATTGATAAAAGCTTGCAAAGCTCTAGCAACTTCAAAGTTCCGGTTGCAAACTCAATAGGCCTTAATGAGATGCAATAGAAACAATTCAAAAGATCAATATTCCAATAAAAAAAACTGAAATTTGAATTGAAAGCCAGGATATTTAATTTTTAAGAAGAGTTCCTTAAGGCATCTACTGAAAATTATGCTAGAGTGAATGCACTAATGCTGAAATTGAATTGTCGAAAGTAATTTATTACAATCATGTTAACGGGAGATAAATTCTTCAAAATATGAATTCCATATCTCCTCAAAGGTGTTTGAAGTTCATGTTGAACAAAGGAACATGAGCATAAGAACAATAAGCAAAGTGCCAAAAGTTACAAGGTCTTTTTTGAAAGAAGTTGCCAGCATCGGCTGCATTAGCTCAAATGAAGTTGGAAGTTGAAAAGTCTTATATATCATCTAGGGACATCCCTAGATTGGCCGTTGGATAAAAATCCGATGGCCAATCTTTAATCTGGAGGTCATCGATTCATCAAAGAGACCGAGAGAGCGAGCGAGACCGAGACTTCTCAAACTCAACCTCTCCGCCTCTCCCTGCCCTCTCTCAAACTAAACCTCTCCACCTTGACCTCCTCCTCGTTGCCTCCTCCCATCCACCTAATGGAAATAAAGCAAGATCTCCTAGCATGTATTAATCTAATAAGTCATGCAAAGAAGATCTAATCCAAGATCATTGTAGAAGAAATTAGAGAAGATATTAAACACTTGCCTGAATCCATTGCAGCAATTCAGAAAGAGAGATAATTGATTCCACGGGTCTGGGTCTTCAAAACCTAGAGAGATCGTTGTGTAGATGTTTCCTAGATGGGGAAGAAAACAGAACTGTGTGTCTCTGGTTTTGGGACCACAACCCTATCTATAATTAAAAATAAGGGGTATTTCAATAATTATCCATTAGCCCATCATAAATAGATAATTACTGATAAGGGTTTCTACACATTGTTTAAACCCATACTTTATCTAAAAGATATTTCTAGAAACCCTTTTAAGATATTCCTGAATAGATCACAATTAAATAGGGCACATTAATTAATTGGATAACCTTTCATATACAATTGATAAGATAAACAAATGAGTCCACATTAATGAAATTGCTAACAATCTCCCACTTGGACTACATATGTTTCCGAAGATTGTATAAGATATAAACTTTAGTGTGCACAAATATTGTTATCCAATTTTGAAATATCATAAACAATCTGGTCCATCAATCATGTTAATAAGGATCAAAGCGGCTTTCGTCACATATATCTGTGACTAAACCTATCAATGGTCACAATATCAACATAATTAATGACATAGATCAAGTATGGATGTGTAGCATGGAAATTGCACGTAATGTGATCCAGATCATGCCTATTTCCAACTGGTCCTACTTTATGACTCCGAGAGTCTAACTTTCTAATACCTCATGTCAATCACAATAGAAAGTTATAATCTTTAATTTCAGAGTATTCAATCAAATATGAATTTCATAAATATCATAAACCTGAAGTCTGTACAGAACATAAACAAAGTAGAAATATAAATCATGTCATAAGCAACAAACCAAAAACAAACTCCCACTATATAGATACGTCAATCAAGACTAACTATGCCCATGTGAGCAACATGCTCATGAAACACCTTAGGTGGTAAACCTTTGGTGAGCAGATCCGCAGTATTGGAGTTTGTACTTATGTGCTCTATCGACACTTGAAGACTCTGAACTCTTTCCTTCACAACAAGATATTTAATGTCAATATGCTTCGCTTTTGACGAACTCCTGTTGTTCTTAGAATACAACTCAACGGCCTTGTTATCACAATTTATCCTAAGTGGCTTATCAATTCCATCAACCACTTGTAATCCGGTGATAAAATTTCGCAGCCATATTCCTTGATTTGATGCTTCAAAGCAGGCTACAAATTCTGCCTCCATGGTGGAGGAAGAAACAAGTGTCTGTTTGACACTTTTTCATGAAATTGCTCCTCCAGCCATCATAAAGATATAGCCTGATGTGGATCTCCTACTATCAATGCATCCAGCAAAATCTGAATCGGAGTACCCTACGATCTCTAAATGATCTGATCTTCTAAATGTGAGCATGTAGTCCTTCGTTCTTTGTAAGTATCTCATGACCCGTTTAACTGCTTTCCAGTGATCCATACCCGGATTGCTAAAATATCTGCCTAACAGTCCCACTATGTATGCTATATCCGGATGCGTACACACTTGTGCATACATAAGACTCCCAACTGTAGATGCATATGGGATCTTTTCCATTTCCCTTTTTTCAAGGTCCATCTTTGGACATTGGAGCATACTGAATTTGTCCCCTTTGGCAACAGGTGTGTCTCCTGGTGCACAGTTCTGCATGCCAAAATGGCTTAGCACCTTATTAATATAGGCCTTCTGAGATAGTCTAAGTATACCTTTAGTACGATCTCGATCTATCTGTATACCCAGAACAAAAGATGCGTTATCAAGATCTTTCATCTCAAATTTACTTGATAGGAATTTCTTGGTGTCACGCAATAAGCCTATATCGCTGCTTACTAGCAGAATATCATCTACATATAGCACCAGGATAATAAATTTGCTCCCACTGATCTTGAGATATATACACTGATCAACAGTGTTTTCCTTAAAACCAAAAGAGGTTATCACTTGATCAAATTTCTGGTACCATTGGCGGGATGCCTGCTTTAAGCCATAGATGGACTTCTTTAGTTTGCATACAAGGTGCTTTGAGTCTTTGGACTCAATATTCTCCGGTTGCACCATATAAATTGTTTCATCAATATCTCCATTGAGAAACGCTATCTTAACGTCCATTTGATGTAACTCTAAATCATAATGAGCTACAAGTGCCATGATGATTCTAAAAGAATCTTTCATCGAAACAGGCAAGAAAGTTTCTTTAAAATCAATCCCTTCTTTCTGAGTAAAGCTTTGGCGACTAGGCGTGCTTTATATCTTTCGATGTTACCATTTGAATTCCGTTTGGTTTTGTAAATCCATTTGAACCCAATCGGTTTCACTCCTTGTGGTAACTTGACAAGATCCCAAACACCATTATCGTCCATAGATTTTAACTCTTCTTTCATGGCTTCGATCCATTTGCCAGAGTTTGAACATGAACAAGCTTCACTGAATGAGGTAGGATCCTTTTCCAACCCCAAGTCAAATTCATGTTCATTGAGATAGACAATATAGTCATCAGTTATTGCCTTTCTCCTTTCTCTTGTGGATCTCTTTATAGGCATTTCATATTGAGGTTGTTGATCTGAGATCTCCCCAGGAATCACTTCTGGTGACTCTATCGCTTGAATATGAGATGTTTCTTGAATGGGAATCTGAGTTGGTGCAATTATGTTTGTGATATTTTCCTGATTTACAGGTTGAATAGTAATAGGAATAGTTATCTTATCACTATCAACTGTAACTGTAGTAGGAATGTTTACACATTCCTCTTCAAACACAACGCTATCCTTTTGATTACTCCCACTGTAATCAACATCCTTAATGAACTTGGCGTTCCCTGTTTCGAAAATGGATATGTTGGAGGGATTATAAAACTTGAAGCCACTCGATCTTTCTGAGTAACCCACAAAATAGCAACTTATAGTTCTTGAGTCCAGTTTCTTTTCGTTAGGCCTATAAGGCCTAGCTTCAGCTGGACAACCCCAAACATGCAAGTGCCTAATGCAAGGCTTCTTGCCTGTCCACATCTCATATGGGGTTTTAGCTACTGCTTTGCTAGGTACTCTATTCAGTATATAAATTGCAGTTTTTAGGGCCTCTCCCCAAAGTGATTCTGGTAAAGAAAATGACTTATCATACTTCTTACCATGTCCTTAAGAGTACGATTTTGTCTCTCAGCCACTCCATTTTGACTAGGAGTTCCAGGCATGGTGTACTGAGGAACAATCCTGCATTCTGTTAAATATTTGGCAAAAGGCCCTGGACATTGTTCCCCTGATCTGTCATATCTACCGTAATATTCACCTCCACGATCAAATTTGACGGCTTTGATTTTCTTGCCTAATTGATTTTCAACTTCGGCTTTGAAATTTTGGAACATATGCAATGATTGTGACTTCTCATGAATTAAGTACAGATAACCATATCGAGAGTAGTCATCTATAAAGCTGATAAAATATTGTTGTCCATTCCATGATGCCTTAGGGAATGGACCACAAATATCCGTATGTATCAACTCTAAAGGTTCACTACTTCTATAGGCACCTTTATTCCTTTTGTTTATTTGTTTTCCCTTAATGCATTCTATACAGATTTCAAGGTCTTAGAGGTTTAGGGAATCAAGAATTCCTTCTGACATAAGCCTTTGAATTCTCTGTTTAGAGATATGACCTAATCGCCTATGCCATAGCATAGATGAATTCTCATTAATTAATCTGCGTTTAGTACTTAGATTACTTGAATGCAGGTTCTCATTATCATTGGTGGTTATGGTGTCCAATTTATATAATTTATCAATTAAAGTTCCAGTACCAATAAGTTTTGACTTCAAAGAAACACTAAATAATCCATCCAAATGAACAAGAATATCCTGATTTGTCCAAACAAGAAACAGAAATTAAATTCCGTCTAAAAGACGGTACAACGAAAGTTTCTAATAAATCCAAAACTAAACCAGAACTCAAACTAATCCTGAAGACACCAATGGCCTCCACAGTAGCCTTATTTCCATTGCCCACGTAGATGTATCTTTCAACATCAACTGGCGCTCAGTAATGAAGGCAATCCTGCAATGTGACACTTATGTGAGTAGTTGCACCAGTATCTATCCACCAAGTGTCACTTGGTACTAAAGCCAAATTAACTTCTAAACAAACAAAGTTGAGAAGTCTACCTTTCTTTACACGCCATGCGGCGTATTTGGAACAGTCTTTCTTGACGTGACCAGCTTTCTCGCAAAAGTAGCAGGAGGTAACCTTATCCTGTTTCTTCTGATCTTTATGCTGCGATGTTCCACAATCTGCAGTTTCCTTATCCTTATTCCTTTTTCTTTTCTTATTGGCGCTCTTATCATGAGAACCAATTGCCAAATGAGCACTTTCAATCCTCTCTTGTTTCAATCTATCCTCTTCTTGCACACATTGAGCAATAAGCTTATTTAGAGTCCATTTTTCCTTTTGAGTATTGTAAGTAATCTTAAATGGACTGAAGTGTGCAGGAAGGGAGATCAAGACCAGATGAACAAGAATATCTTCTGACAAGTCAAGCTTTAGGTTCCTCAGTCTTGTCACAAGATTGGACATCTCCATGATGTACTCTCTTATGTTTCCTTTGCCCTTATATCGTATTGAAACAAGCTTACTTAAGATAGTGCTCGTTTCCACTTTTTCACTAGCAGTGAAGCGGTCTGCAAGTTGCTTAAGGAAACTTTTGGCATTTTGTTCCTTAGTTATGCCGCCCCTTATGGATTCCGGAATTGAGTGTTGCATGATCATAAGACTCATTCGGTTCGATCGCTCCCACTTCTCGTATGCGGATTTCTAAGCATCAGTGCTTTCACTGGTCAGTTCCATAGGGCGATCAAACCTTAATGCATAGTCAAGACCCATGCAACCAAGCACTATCATTACGTGCTCTTTCTATGTCTTGAAGTTCGTACTATTAAGAACAAGAATATTATTCATGTTGGCAGATATCAAAGATACTATAAAGAAAAACAAATAATACTCACAATTAATAATCAATCCAATTAACATGCATACATGATAATGTCAAAAATAATATTAAAATATATACATGTATTTATCGGTGGGCCCATCTTAAGATACCTAACACAACATTGTTATTTAGTCTTTGGACAGAAATAACAATTTGTAAGTGGTACTCTTCTGAACCTGCCTAATATTATGCCTTTTTTTGGACCAACATAATATATGCATGGTAAAGTAATATATATTCAAGACTATATTTGAAATAATAAAATTTAATATTTAAAACTATTTTTATCAGTCAAGATGATAAAATATAATTTTAAATATTTAAAAATATTATCATCTCAAAATAAAATAAATAATTCAAATAATTGAAACTATATTTAATTAATCAATAAGATTTAAATAACTGAGGAAAAGGTGCAGACGTGCAGGCGTGCATGCGTCCATTATATTAAAAAAAATTCATTCTATGTTTTCAACTAAAAGATTGTTTTAAAACAACCTTTATCTGAATCCAAATTGAATTGAATTTCAAATATCCAAAATTTCATATATTCAAATAAAAAATAAAGGATAATGTCATGTGTTCTAAATTAAAATATAATGTCCGCAAAAATTACCCATCAAAACAAAAAATCCAATCAAAACAATCTCCTTTGGGCCGATTGTTTCACAAGGATCAGACATGCAATTTTATCCGGTCAAAACAATTTTCCTTTGGGCCGATTGTTTCACAAGGATCAGGCATGCAATTTTATCCGGTCAAAACAATCTTCCTTTGGGCAGATTGTTTCACATAGATAATGAAAGTAATAGAGAAGAAAATAAAATCTTCAATTCTCCAACCTGCATGCCATTATTGCAGTGACAATTATATTAACCTAAATCTATCTCTAATCCTCTAGCAAACCTGGCTCTGATACCACTTGATGGAAATAAAGCAAGATCTCCTAGCATGTATTAATCTAATAAGTCATGCAAAGAAGATCTAATCCAAGATCATTGTAGAAGAAATTAGAGAAGATATTAAACACTTGCCTGAATCCATTGCAGCAATTCAGAAAGAGAGATAATTGATTCCACGGGTCTGGGTCTTCAAAATCTAGAGAGATCGCTGTGTAGATGTTTCCTAGATGGGGAAGAAAACAGAACTGTGTGTCTCTGGTTTTGGGACCACAACCCTATTAATAATTAAAAATAAGGGGTATATCAGTAATTATCCATTAGCCCATCATAAATAGATAATTACTGATAAGGGTTTCTACACATTGTTTAAACCCATACTTTATCTAAAAGATATTTCTAGAAGCCCTTTTAAGATATTCCTAAATAGATCACTATTAAATAGGGCACATTAATTAATTGGATAACCTTTCATATACAATTGATAAGATAAACATATGAGTCCACATTAATGAAATTGCTAACACCACCCTCCTCAACCCCCGTCATCCCTGCACACCACGCCAAGTACAACAACAACTCTGGTGTAAAAGAAGGAATCTCGTTGTTCTCCTTCCCCTCTTTCGATCAAAATCCAAGGGCCGCAATCATGGTCCGGAGGTGCGTGAGTTTTTTCTTTTCATTTTTCTTACTTCACCTCCACATTCTTTTCAATTAGCATTGGGTCGGGGGTGGTGATGATTTTTGGTTTGGTTGGTACAAAGGTTTGGATTGTTTCTGATATTCTTTTCCTTTTGTTTGGCTAGTTCATTTTTGTTTGGCTTTTTTGAGGTTTAGCATCTCAATCTCTTTACAGCAAAGGCTTCTTTCTGGTTATTTTAGTTATAATTAACTAGTTTTATTTAATATTTGCTAAGATTGTGAATTGTACTTCTTATGGTTTCTTGATTTCCACTATTGCTTTCATATGTTTATCATCTTCAATGAGTTCGGTATATGGTTGAAATTTTCTGGATTTTGTCTGCATTTCTCCTTACCATAAAGGTTTAACATCTCAATCTCTTTGTAGGAAAGTTTTCTCTCTAATTATTTTAGGTTTACATTACTAATTTTTTCTTTTTATTTGCTAAAAATTGTGAATTATATCATAGGAAACTGAAGCAAAGAAGAACATATTGCAGAACGCACAGGAAAAGAAACTCAGGCTCCTCGCTGAAGTCAAGTACTGTTTCTTCATAAGATCAAACTTTTATTTCCTAGTTTTTCACTTCATGCTCTGTGCTTCTTGAAAGCATTGATTGAATTCACTGCATAAAGATTCATGATTAATTTTGTTATTTCAGATTTTTACAGAAAAAGTTCAAGAGATTGTCGAAAAACTCATCTCAGGAATCATCGTATTTTCGGAAGAAACAGGCTTGCAAATCCTTGAACCCGTATCCGGGTATTGAACCACGACATAATGCAGTAATTTAACCTGAAGTTCATTCAAAAAACCTAAAAAATCGAGTAGGGAAGCTCTGAGCATTTCTGCACTTCTAGACTTGAACCAGACTTTCCTTCTGATAATTGATCAAATCCTCTTGATAATAATTTAAGAAGGAATTAAATTGTTTGCTGAAACATGTTAAATTTGAACCACAGAATGGTGAAGAAATGGAGGAGCTTCAGATGGATCAAGATCCCCCAAGGCCATCGCAAATGACATCAAACTATCAATCTGTAGAGATATAGGAACCAGCGGAAACCGTGTCGATAAAAGGAAAATTTCTTGGCAAGATCAAGTAGCTCTAAGGGTTTAAAGCTTGTAAAACCCTACATTGAATTTCTCCCTTTTGTCATGTATTATCTGGGTTGTGTATAGACAAAGAAAAATTCTTATATATTCATGTATTATCCTAGTTTTTGCATTGAGGATTTGATTTCATTATACATGTTTGATTTGTTATGAAAGAAAACATGATTCATTCACTGATCATTCACAGAAATCTGCAATCTTTGTACATGGATAAAGGATAACATTGAATTGAGAATGAAAGAAGGCATTCTTTTCTGCAACCAATCTAATGTAGATGGGTTTTCACCTTCTTCACTGCATTTTATGTACATGATATTTTTCTGTCACATTCATGGTGATTAAATTTATGGGTTGATATAGGAGGTGTAATCAAGAATGCTTGTATCTTCCTATCCCATCCACTCCTCCCATAACCCCCAACTGGAATTATACACCCCCTCATCTGATCATCATAATCATCATGACACCATGAATCCTGCTCTACTTCTTGTTCTTCCTCTTCTCCCTCTCTCAAAATCTTCAATACAATTTGAAAACATTTATATTAATCTCTCAATCAGGCTTTCAAGTAAGATAAACAGCAAAAGATTGTGGGATTTCCTGATATCATAAGCTTCATGTTATTCTGTGGAATGAACCCCACAGTTGCTCCCCTTGCACACATCTAGATGATACTCAACCAAACCAGGAAACCAACACATTAACAAAAATATGGAAGTAAGATTGAAGACAAAGATGGTGGTAAAACCCTATGTCCTCTGTAACTAATCCAGTACTTAACTTTAATTGAAATAGATTAACCATGAGAGAGAACCATTGCCAACTAATAAACTATTGAACATCTCTTTAACCTTGAGAGAGAATGAGAGAGTCATTTCTTCAACTACTTAACATTACTTTAAACAAAAACACTCTCATTAGAGACTAAACACCTAACTAATTATATAACCATAAGAAAGAGAGAGAGATGACCTGCAAGGCAAGATTGTTAAAAAGAAAAGAAGAAACCATTATAAAAAATGAACTAGCCAAACAAAAGGAAAACAATATCAGAAACGATCCAAACCTTGGTACCAACCAAAACGATCATCATCACCACCCCGACCCAATGCTATTCGAAACGCAATGTGGGGGAGAAGAAAAAAAAAAGAAAAAGAAAATAAGAAAAAAGAAAAAACTCACGCACCTCCGAACTATGATTGATACCCATGGATTTTGATCGAAGGAGGGGAAGGAGAATGACAAGATTCCTTCCTTTGCACCGGAGTTGTTGTTGTTGCCCTTGGCTTGGTGGGCGGAGACGGCGGGGGTTGAGGAGGGTGGATGGGAGGAGGCAACGAGGAGGAGATCGGGGGTGAAGGTCGGGCCGGAGGTGGAGGCGGAGAAGTTGAGTTCGAGAGAGGGCGGGGAGAGCCGGCAGAAAGGTTGAGTTCGAGAGAGGCCTCGATCTCGATCGCTCTCTCGGTCTCTTTGATGAATTGATGAGCTCCAAATTAAAGATTGGCCGTTGGATTTTGATCCAACAGCCAATCTAGGGACGTCCTTAAATGATGAATTCCCTATATATATATAATAAAAGTTATGATTTGCAAATATATGAATCACTTTTATTCATTGCCTCTAATTATACTGATGCCCTTAATCGGAGGTTCCTAAGACTATGTCTAGGGTAATTAATAAGAGAGGCTTACTTCTATTAGGAATGGAAAACCCCATGAAAATAAAAATAATAAAATAAACTAAAACAAACATTTGTGATTCAATATATTGTTTTTTCATAGACAGGATGTCATATGAGTATTTTCGATCCCACAAATATAAACATTAAACCTAAAACATGTAATCTTTAAAACTTTAAAAAAATTATTGATAAAAGTAATAATAAAATTGAAAACAACTATAAAGACAATCATAAGCTTCCGTTTATTTTTTTTTTAGGTAAAAGTGGATAAACCACAATCTTTTATTTATGATAGATAGCGTTTACATAGGTGGTCACTTTGCTGGGGCCGATACATTTAGGAGTATATTACCCTTTTCTAAAACATCCTTTATGTCACACAAGTGATTCCTGAAATTCCCAAAGTACCCTCAGTATCTGAAGTATTTGTCTTTGTACTTTGGCCTAATGTTCATTTTCGTCCTTCTACTTTAAAAATCTTTGATATGGTCCCTATACTTTGTGGTTTTTGTCAAATACGTCCCTGGTGCTGACGTGACTGTACATGTGGCATATGAACTGAATACGGTTAAATTTTTATTTCATGTGGCATGCCACGTCAGTATGCCACATCATCATTACACAAAATTAGTTTATTCGAAATCCATTTTATCATATAATGTCAGCATGCCACGTCATCCTAACCTTGCCACGTAAGTTGCCACGTTAGCACTAGTGACGTATTTAAACAAAAACACAAAAGTACAGGGACTGTATCGAAGATTTTTAAAGTACAAGGACGGAAATGAACATTGAGTCAAAGTACAAGGACTAAAACTGGGGTTTATCCTTATAAAAAATGAACTAGCTAAACAAAAGGAAAACAATATATGAAACGATCCAAACCTTGGTACCAACCAAAACGATCATCATCACCACCCTGACCCAATGCTAATCGAAACGCAATGTGGAGGAGAAGAAAAAAAAAGAAAAAGAAAATAAGAAAAAAGAAAAAACTCACACACCTCCGAACTTCGATTGATGCCCCAGGATTTTGATCGAAGAAGGGGAAGGAGAATGACGAGATTCCTTCCTTTGCACCGGAGTTGTTGTTGTTGCCCTTGGCGCAGTGGGTGAGGACGGTGGGGGTAGAGGAGGGTGGATGGGAGGAGGCGACGAGGAGGAGGTCGGCGGTGAAGGTCGGGGCGGAGGTGGAGGCGGAGAGGTTGAGTTCGAGAGAAGGCGGGGAGAGCCGGTAGAGAGGTTAAGTTCGAGAGAGGCCTCGATCTCGCTCGCACTCTCGGTCTCTCTGATGAATCGATGAGCTCCAAATTAAAGATTGGCCATTGGATTTTGATCCAACGGCCAATCTAGGGACGTCCCTAAATGATGAATTCCCTATATACACACACACACATATATATAATAATAATAATAATAATAATAATAATAATAATAATAATAATAATAATAATAATAATAATAATAAAAGTTACGATTTGCAAATATATGAATCACTTTTATTCATTGCCTCTAATTATACTGATGCCCTTAATTGGAGGTTCCTAAGATTATGTCTAGAGTAATTAATAAGAGAGGCTTACTTCTATTAGGAATGGAAAAACCCATGAAAAAAATAATAATAAAATAAACTAAAACAAACATTTGTGATTCAATATATTGCTTGGTGTTTTTTCATAGACACGATGTCAGACGGGTATTTTCGATCCCACAAATATAATCATTAAACCTAAAACATGTAATCTTTAAAACTTTAAAATAATTATTGATAAAAATAATAATAAAATAGAAAACAACTATAAAGACAATCATAAGTGTGGGATCGAAAATACCCGCCCGGCATCGTGTCTGTGAAAGAAGACACCAGACGATATATCGAAGCACAAATATCATATTTGTTTGTTTGTGAGTTCTTTTATTCCTAATAGAGGCAATCCTCTATTATTAATTACCCCAGACAATGTCGTGGGAACCTCCGATTAAGGGCAAAAGTGCAAGTAGAGAGGCAATGAATAAAATATAAAGATGATTTTTTTTTTGAAAATCATGACTTTCATTACATATGGATATCATCATAAGATGCTCATACATATCATTTATTTATTTATTCATTTATATATTTATTTAATGACGCCGCCTTCCGTCGTGGAATATATGGTTCGCCATTTTGGAATTTATGCCGCTTTGGTTGCTTCAAGATGCCGACCTTCGCCGCCGCCTTTATGTTTTGACTGAACACCCTGAGATGAATGTTTCATTACCACCTCAAGGGTCGTATCACTTCATCAACTTCCTCGGGATGCGTGTTTCATAAGCACATCGAGATTCGCCACTTTATGATTTGGGATATTCTATTAGCCGTCCCAAGGTGAGTGTTCCACTATCGCCTCGAGACTCGTGCTGTTTGGAGATTTATGTTTCGGGACACCTCAATATGCGTCTATCGTCGCCGCTTTGAGATTTGTACCACTTTAGGGTTTTGGGTTATATTAACGATCTCAAAATGAGTGTTTCACCGTCGTTCCGAGATTTATGCCGCTATATCGCCGTCTTCGTTTTTTTTATTGACCGTCTCAAGATGAATGCTTTATTGCCGCCCTGAGACGTGTGTCGCTCTTAGCTACCTCAAGATAAGTACTCATTTTGAGATTTTGTATTTTTATGTCAGCCACTCCGAGATGTGCTTTCCACTGTCGCCTCGAAATGCGTGCCACTATGAAATTTAGACTTTATTGACTGGCTTGAGATGAGTGCTTCATAGTCGCCCCAAGACTTAATCATTTCAGGATTTGAATTTCATCATCCATCTCAAGATGCATGTTCCATCGGCGCATCGAGATGCAGCCACTTAGGATTTGTATTCCATCACGTGCTTCAAGATGCGTGTTCATTGTCGCCTCGAGATGCATGTCGTTTACAAACAAGTCTTTTTTTATTGTATTTTAGCTATGAAGTGCCCATTATATATATATATATATATATATATATATATATGTGTGTGTGTGTGTGTGTGTGTGTGTGTGTGTGTGTGTGTGTGTGTGTGTGTGTGTGTGTGTACATAAATATATATATTATTGATTTACCATATTTAAATCAATCTTTTCTTATAAAGTAGGCCCAACTTTTCCCCTTTATATATATATATATATATATATATATATATATATATATATATATATATATATATATATATCACAGGCCTTTGTTTCTTTCTAAACATGCCCAACACCCTTTTGCATGGCCCCTTCCTTTTCTTTTTCTTATTTTTTTTACCAACCTTGCCTTCCCTTCAAATGGCCACATTTCTCCTTTTTATTATTAGGCTTTCTCCTTCAAACGGGCCCATCTCTCCATGACTTTTCTTTTTTTATTGGGTTAATTTTTTTTACCCACCTGAACAATACTGCTTTTTACTTTGGCATCTCAACTTTTTTAAGAATTTGAGAGACCCTCAACTTTTTTTAAGTTGCAAAAAAGCACCTCCGTCAACAATAGCGTAACGGCCGTGAGATTAACAGACTAATTATATCATTAACTTAAACTAATTTGGAGTTTTTCATTAACTCGAAAATAACATCTCATGTCCGCTACCACGTCCAGCACTGCCGCCTCCTCGTACCACCCCAACCGCCACAGTAGCACTCTTGAGTCGGCAAATTCCACCGCCACTCCGCCCTCCAGGGTCGCCACCGACCCCAACCCCGGCAGCACCACCTACCTCCCCCAACCTGTCACGCCCCGACCCAGATCCCGGGACCTCGAGCACGTCAACAGACCGGCCGTACTCAAGCAGAGACAAGCTCCACTCAAATACAAGGCCTAAATGTGATAAGCAGATAACAATCCATATTATAAAATAAACTCAAGTTCAAGGAACATAGAGTCATAAGGGTCCATAGGCCCTATAAACAGTCTGGTCCCTATACGGGTCCTACATAAAGTAACAGCTCACAAAATAAAAGATAAGGGAGACTCCCAGACCTCGGATCTCCTATCGACCTCTCCTCAGCTCCACCCCCTAAACCTCGGAATCTGTAAAAGAGAAAGAGCAAAATGCATGAGCTTTCGAATGGAAAGCCCAGTAAGCACCCCTGCGGGGTCACAAAGACATAAGAAAACAATATGTCAAGTAATAAGGTCACAATCCCAAGAAAACACAACCCTGGGAGTCTACCAGAAGCACTCCAAAGGTACGACCCCTGATAACAGAAGCCCTCGAGCTCTGTGAGTTTCAAAGAAAACTCAAGGATCACTCCCGGTCAATATGTCCAGCTACTTCGTTCGACCCTCCGGTCGCAATCGGTAGAACTACCTCCCATACGTGTTAACACGGTCAGCGTACCATGCCCACTGACGGGTAAGACCACCAGAGAATTGCCTCTCTGGCAAGGCAGACAGAAATGCCAGGGGGGTCCCGTCCCTGAACATTTCCCTATCGGAGCCCCCACGCTCCACTGAGTCCGGGCAGTAGACCACATCAAACAGGGATACCAACATCCCGCAAACAACATACATGCTCAATAGGATTCAAAATTAAATAATGACGCATGTATGACAACAATGTAGCATAAGCAATCAAGGCATAAGCAAGTCCAAAGAAAAACCCGAAACCGTGTAGGAACGAGGCAAGTGTACTTACCTCTTGTTGGATCTAGAAGCCTTCCCAGTATCCTCTGGAATGCCTTACAACTTCCCGAGAGTATCTGGCATATATAGGCTCTATTAGAGTCAAGATTTCAACAAATCCCTATGTCTCTAATCACACATGTATGCTTATCGTCCTTGTTGGGCCTAGGCCCACTAACGGGTCCTAGAGACCTTCTCTCGGGTTTCTGGTCCTTTTCCCCTGTTTTCACATCCTTTAGTTGACTCTAGACCCAACTTGGTCAAACCCAGTCAACTCTACTCTACTCATCAAGTCTAAACCCTATTTGGTCATCTCTAGTCACTTTAGTTGAATTGTGCCCATTACTAAGCCCAATATACAACCTAGCTTTTACCTTAGTCCTTTTTAACTAAAGAAGGGCATTTTAGTCATTTGGGTAATTTATGACCCTAAGGTGTAAGGTCCTACCCTGTTTTAGGGTTTAGTTCAACCTACTAGGATCCCTTGTTCTTGTCTTTTATTTTATTATCAGTTAATAATAAAATCTGTTTCAGGGTGTTATTTGAGCCCAGCCCATTGGGCCTTTACGATAATGGATTTAATTGTCCATAGCTCAAACTAGATATCTTGATTAATTAATCAATTAATCTTCTTAGTTTGGTTAACCCCATCAACCTATTTGATTAATCATTTACTTAGTTCAATTTATCGGTTTGGGCCCCAATTCATTTGGACCACTAAGCTCAACTATTTAACTTAGTTAACCAACTAAGTTCTTAGCCCAATTAAATTGAACCCAAAATAATTAATTAAATAATTTACTTATTGGATCAAGCCCAACTTTTTAACTTAACCAATATTAAATTAGACCCAAGTCCAAGTACCAAGTTGATTAAATCCCATTGTACCCAATCTTCAGACTTTCAACAAAATTATTTTGATTTAATCAACTTAATAGATTAGTTCAACTTAATTGATTATTTGTCGTCACATTATAAGGTCTATTAAAAATATTTAATAACCTTCATATTCATGTCACACATAGAATAATTAAATCATACCGAAATTACTTATTCTAATTTGTCACACTATCAAAGTTCTTTATAGTTACTTTAACTAATTAATTATTGGCTAAATTAATTAATTAAAACAATTATTATTATTATTATTATTTTATTTCCTCTTCTTCTTCTTCGTTCTTTCTCTCCCTCTCTCTCACTCCGTCGCCCACCCGAGCCTCGCCGGAGAGCACGCACACCATCGACAGCCGCTCTCCCCCCTGGAAAGTCCCGCACTGGAGCACATTGCCTCGCCGGGTGCCAACTGGGAACCTTTTTCCCGCATCAAGCATGCATGACTTCTATAAAGTCTAAGGAGGGGAAAGGAGACTTACAAAGATGGTCGCAGACGATAAACAACACCAACAGGGAGCTTTCCGGCGTCGAGCAGAGGCTCTCTGTCTTTCCGGCGAACTTGATCGGCTGTGGACGAGCAACAGCGTCTCTCTCTCTCTCGGCCTCCTCTTCTTCCTACGCTCACCACCGAAAAACTGCGAGCTCGGAAATACACTGGAAGTGATCGAGCTCCCTACTGATAGTTCACCGGCGCCGGAGAAGAAGCCCTCAATGCTTCTTAGTTCTCTTCGCTCGATGCACCAACCCGAGCCGCTCCCCTCTCCTTTTATAGGCTACCTGGAAGGCGAGCGGGTGGAGAAACGCCTTCATAATGTCGTCGTGCGTTGTCCGGCCTCCACGCGCATAACGGCCGGAGAGGAGGCGGTGTTCGCGCGCCAGTTCCAAACGGCTGGAGGTGAAGGGTGAGTTGCCTCGAGATTCGGTCTAGTGGATATGAGGTGAGGATTTGCTGATTCATCTCGACAGCTTGGATTTAATTCCAAGGTCTCGGATCTAACACCTCCTTTGATTAACCCTGCGATCGCCACGTGTTTCTCTGTAGGCCGTTATAATGCCTCGAGATCCCTATAATCCGAGATAATCAAATCTCAGCCGTTCATTCCTTTACTAATAGAGTTTTCTCTAGGAAAATTAACCAGAGGTCCTCCTTTCTTTTTAGGTTATATTTAAGTCCAACCATGTGAGAGGGGACAATTCTCTTTTAGTCCTCCAGATTCTTAAGAATTTCGAGGAAGTCCTTCTGGTCCCCCATAAACCCTAGTTAGGGTTTTAAATCTTCTTAACTTAATTTTCCCCCTATTAAATCCCCGTTTAATACTCTGGGGAAAAATATTTAATTAATAAATAATTTTAAGGAAATTTTAACACATTTATTTCCTTAGAATTTCTTGGATTTTACACAACCCCTCTCCGCCGACACCACACCCATCTCCCCCTCCTCCGCCTTGCACCACACGGGCGCCTCCTCCATCCCCTCCGAGCCGTCCCTCTCGCTCACCACCGGGATCAACACCACCGATGACGCCTCCGCCACCTCCCCGTACCTCAGCCTCACCACCGGAATGCTAGGCTTGATCGCCTCTGCGTCTTCACCGTCGCCTCCCGCTTTGTCACCCTTCTGGTCCAATCCTCCACACGAGCAAGTCGGCCACGAGGCACTCCATGACTGCGTGCCCAAGCCCGATGCCTTGGAACGAAGGGTCCACGACCACATCCCACACGACGGCGTTGTAGACGCCGTCCCCGGCGGCGCGAGCGAAGGCCACGGGCTCACCGGGCGCGCCGTGCTTGGAGTGGGAGAGCCAGAGGAGAGAGGAGGCGTGGTCGAGAGCTCGGCGGATGCGTGCCGGGTCTCGGCGAGGGAAGCAGACGCAGGCGAAGACGGTGTTGAGGGCGTCGAGGTCTACGTCGGATGAGGTACGGTGGAGTCCGAAGCCACGGGACTGGAGTTCTTGGTCGGAGATGGAGATGGAGACGATCGGATTGAAGGGTTTAGGGTCCGTTTGGTTGTTTGTAACTCTCCATCCTTAGATGGAGAGTTATAAGGATGAGGAGTTACTGGATGGGGAGTTAAAAATGATGGGTACTTTTTATGTTTGGTTGTTTAAAAGTGATGGATGTAAAAAGTGGATGTACACTTTTTGTGTTTGGTTGTAATAAATTATGGATTGGATGGAGGGATATGGTAACTCTTTTTGGTGAGTGGTGAGATTACCCTTTTTTGAGATATTTTAGATATTTAAATATTTTAAAATAAAAACTAATGTTAAGATAATTTTAAATCTTTTAAACAAATTAATTGATTTAAATATTGAATTTTAATTAAAATATTTGAATTAATTTAAAATATTCAAAATTAGGATATTTGTAATAAATCATTTGTACAAACAATGAATGAAAATCCAAACATAAATCATTCACATAACTCTATGAAAACAATTTCAAGATTAGATTTCTCGCACAGTGTGAGCTATTTAACTTCCATGAATGAAAACCCACACATTATAATAAGAATTATTAATAATAAATTTAGAAAGAATATGATAAGAATGCCCACTTCCACATCTCCCACAAATGAAGCCTTACCATAGAAATCAACGATTCCGAAGCTTAAGATCCACGCTCTTGTTTGAAATCTCCCCATTCTTGATTTGGCCTCGGATTTCAAGTGATTCCTCAAGGCCGCTCGTCTCCTCTAGAGATCTCACGTCTCGACCACCACCAAAAATCGATCCAATGCCACTGAGCATCTTTGTGCGTAAACTACAAAATGATTGAGGGCTTCACAACAGAAGATCTTCAAGAAATCAAGATGGAGGGAGGGAATAGGGCAAAGTTGGGGGGTCGGTGGGTACCGGGCGGGTGTGAGTGAGGCCGGTGGGGGGCCTGAGGGGGTGCAGTGGGAGGAGGGGTGATGATAGACCAAAAACACGATGAGAAATGTTTTTACACACTCACCAACCGGATGTAAGTGGCCATCCAGTGGTTTTCAAGTGTGGCCCGCCATCCAGCTTTTTGGATGGCCATACCCCCATCCATTTTTAAAAAGCAACCAAACATCAAAAAGTAAAAAGTACTGGATGAGGAGTTACCCATCCCTGGATGTAACTCCCCATCCAGTGAAACAAACACTACCTTAGTGGATGTGCGGATGGAGAGGGACGAGGCGTGCAAGACGCCATGGATTTGCATGTTTCCCTTGCTGTTGTTTGTTGTTCAACTTCCAGGAATGAGGGATAGCCGTTGGTCTCCTCGATGGAAGGAGGGGTGAAGCCCTCGTGGGTGAGGAGGAAGGAGATGAGATATTATTAACCTGAAAATAATATCTCAGAAAGAGTTAATATTTTTAATTTTTTGAGTAAATCAAAAACTCCAAATTAGTTGAAGTTAATGATATAATTAGTCTGTTAATCTCACGGCCGTTACGCTATTGTTGACGGAGGTGCTTTTTTGCAACTTAAAAAAAGTTGAGGGTCTCTCAGATTCTTAAAAAAGTTGAGGTGCCAAAGTGAAAAAGCAGTATTGTTCAAGTGGGTAAAAAAAAATTAACCCTTTTTTATTTTTTTTATAACCAACTTTCTTTATGGATCCTTTGACTTCCAAGTCCAGCACATCATCAGATTTTAATTTACTACATGTTGGCCCATAAATGAACATTATCTTCCGTTTAGGATGAGCCTTGATTAAATAAATAAATAGATAACTCTTGATATTAAAGTAGAGTGTATATTTTATTTCTCTTCTTTTTTATCCCTTCCTAACAGGAAGCTTTTATAATTCATCAAGACTTTATCATACCCAAAACAATCTTGCCACAACTACAGTAACATACGTATTATGATCATCTTACTTTGCATGCCATGGATTGATTTTTTTTTAAACAATAACCATGAACCTTTTCCAATCTTAATTGAATGCATATATACCAACAATTTGGAAACCGGCAAGTCAAAATCATGAGCCAAATTCATAAGGATAACTAACAAATCCTTTTCACTTATAATAGCTACAAAAAAAAACTATAAAATTGAGCTATCTGCAGCAGCTCATTGGCTTGACAGTGAGCAAGACCATTTCAAATTTCCTCATTCTTCTCATTTTATTTTATTTCATTTTTTTATTATTATATATTTTTTATTTTCAGACCCAGCTGCATTTCTTTTTCTTTACTCAAATACTTGGAATTGGAACAACTTTTAGAGGGATGACCTGCATTTAGGGAAGCCAGACATTGGGAAGGCATTATGATTTTTTTTACATCATCAAATATTTACAATTTTCTCGAAAAAAGATATGTATTCATTCATGTGACTATTTGTCTTTGTTGGCAGGGCGTTTCTCATCCATAATAAGTTCATATGCACTGCAGGAATTATATATTGGAGTTCTCTCGCCACCAAAGTAAGAGTTTAATTTGCTTCAAAGCCCATAAAACTTTCAAGAGTGAGGAGCTCATTAACTTTAACACAGCAGCAAAGCAACATTCCACTTGCAAGATTCTTCCATCCTTATGAGTCACTGTGTTCTTCGCAACCTCTGTTGTTTTCTGATGTATAGCATATTAGTCTCATCTATTAAAGAAATAGCTCTATCAAGTATCTCATTCATCACAATTCCCATCTTTGAAAATTAGGAACTTCAATCCTACTTCTAAATTAAGGGTTCTTTTAGGCATTTCATCAAGCATATTTTGTGCACAATGGCTTTCACTGAGTCACCCTTAATATTATAAACTTCTTCTCTTTTTCATTTACAAAAATGTATCACCAAACATAAGACTTCGAACATTGTCTTCCCTGGCAGCATGCTTCAGTAGCATCTTCGGTTTAATGAATATCATCTTCAAATGCAATGCTTGGTTATACTTTGAACCTCCTTGAAGCCTGAATGTTTTTTCGAATAAGATTTGTAGCAATTTCTGGAATTAGAACTAAAGTTTCAGCAATAATCATTGAATGGTATAACTTGGATGCAACAAGCTCAATATCCTCAGGAATATATTTGGCATCTAAGAAAAGAAATGAATTTGGATTGAAGTTATAGGGACAGGATCTGAACCACCCACTCCAATTGCAATATGCCCTCAACACTACCAGAAATAGTCTGAACTTCATTGGAAGCCTGCAGTTCATCACTTTCAACACCAAGTGATTCAACTTCATCCACGACACCAATGGCAACCTCATTTTTTAAAATTTTCCTCAACGGTGAACTTCCAAGCCTAAGTTTCTTTAATGAAGAACTTTTATTGAAGATTTTGGGGAGGGACCGGCTCATCTTTGGCAAATACATGAGGCCACATCTCTCTCCTCCACCACTATTTTCGTCACTTTCGAGCAGCAACGGCTAGGTAGCGACGACGGCGTCCACAAGGGAGCCTGGCACTTTGGTGGTTGTCAGCAGTGGCATCCATGTGGGAGCCAGAGCCTTGGAGTTGCCTGGCGGTTGGCCGGCGGTGGTGGTGTCCACAAGAGAGCCTGGCGCCTTGTTGGTTGGCGGCAGCGATGGCCTCCACAAGAGAGGCCGGCTTGATGGTTGGCGGCAGCGATGGCCTCCACAAGAGAGGCCGGCTTGATGGTTGGCGGCAGCGATGGCCTCCACAAGGGAGGCCGGCTTGGTGGTTGGCGACAGCGGCAATTGCCTCCACAAGGGAGGCCGGCTTGGTGGTTGGCGGCGACGACGGCCTCCACAAGGGAGGCCAGCGACGAGCGGCGACGGCCTCCACAAGGGAGACCCAACGACGATGTTGAAGGCTTGGTAGTTGGCGATATCGGCAGCGATCAAGAGAAAAAACGGGAGAGGGAGGGGATCTGCTTCTTCTTTCCTCTCTGCCTCCCCTCCCCTCTGTTTTAATTTTCATCCGGTCCTCTGTTTTTATTGACCAACAAGATAATATTTTTTTAAAAAATAAATTTTAAATTAACATTTGATCTTATCCTCCAAGCAATAAAGGCCATTGACCGTGTCACAATATCAACTATTATTTATTTTAAATTTTAAATGGCAGGATGGATTTGACCTCGTGATAGAATCAGATGTTTAAAATTTAATTTAAACTATTATTATATTTTATTTTATTTTGATTTGCCTCGGGATTTGTTCCCTTGGATGGTGTTGGGATTTACCTTGGGATTTGTTCCCTTGGAATGTCTTAAGATTTGCATTTTTTTTAGATTGCTTCGAGATTTGTATTCTCTGACATCCTTGAATTTGAGATCGCCTCGAGATATGTGTTCTCAGGCTATCTTGACTTTGAGATCGCCTCGAGATATGTGTTCTCGGGCTATCTTGGAGTTTGAGATTACCTCGAGATATGTTTTCTCGGGCTATCTTGGAGTTTGAGATTGCCTCGAGATATGTTCTCAGGGGCAATTTTGGAATTTTAGTTTTGCCTCGAGATATGTTCTCAGGCTATCTTGAAATTTGTTTCATTGGCTTGCCTTGGGATATGTGTCCTTGGCTTGCCTCAGGATATCGCCGGATATATTTTTTTATTTTAAGAGAAATTTGGTTATATACCCCTCAAAAATTTCATAATCATTTTTTATATATATATATATATATATTTTTTTTTTTTCTTGGTGTAAACAATAAGCTTCCGTTTATTATTATTATCTTTTAGGTAAAAGTGGATAAAGCACAGTCTTTTATTTATGATAGATAGTGTTTACGTAGGTGATCCCTTTGCTGTGGCCGATACATTTAGGAGTATATTACCCTTTTCTAAAACATCCTTTATGTTACACAAGTGATTCCTAAAATTTCCAAAGTATACTCAGTATCTGAAGTACATCGAGTATCGAGAGAGCACCCCCTAATCAACCGTAGATCCTCAAAATCCCTCCTTGGTGAGTCCTGCTGGTCCTCCTCCCTTGTAAATGTGAGGCTCCGCTTGACAATGGATTCGATCTAGACTAGCTTCGGCTTCTTTAACGCGTGAGCTGCATCAAACCAAGATAGTGTTAGGAAGTCAATATCCAGGATAGTTTTCATGAAAACGCATCATTTATCATGAAAACATCTCCTATTGCGTTCGAACCATGATCACTAGGTTCCATCCCATACGGGCTTCTCTGAGTAAGGAGTACTGAGCCATCGGGGTTCTTCCCCACAAATCTTGTACCCTCGAGGGAGTTGCATTCAACTAAAATAGTTGTGTAAAGTGTTGCCAAATTCTTGTTGAATATGGACATTACAAGAGTTGGTGTTCTACCGTCTCGTACGACTCTTCACACAAATAACAAGTTGTTTGCGGATCGCTCCAGCCACGTTTCCTTAGGTTGTCTAAGGTAAGGATTTTGTTATTCAACGCTAGCTAGACAAAGGCTTTGACTTTGATCGGACATGGTAGTTTCCAGAAGCTTTTCCCAGTTTCCATCCTGGTTCCACCATCCATCAGGAGTAGGTAGTAGGAGCGCACTGTAAAATCTCCTTGAGTGGTGAGTTTCCAACACCTCTTGTCTTGTTTTGTCTCTGGGTAATCCATTATCTTCTTGGTGAGGTGTTCAAGCTCATTCATGCCTTTTTCAGAGAGTGGACCATCTAGAAGAATGGGGTGGCCTTGTGCAAGTTGTTGTCTTACCATTTGCACTATGTGTCCCTTGTTTTGGGCCATGTCATATAAGGTTGAATATGAGGTTCGTGGGGCCCTTCCGTCTATCCAATTGTCAGGCCAAAAAATAGATTGTGTCGCCTCTTCCGGCTTTTGCCGCCATGTTGTGTAGTAGTGCCTCCTGTTGCTGAGTGATTCCCTTCTAGAAGAAGGAAGCTCTTGGTAGCACCGGGCCATAGGAGTTAAATTCGTTTCCTCTACAATATTGTTTTTTTAGTATTTGTGCACAAAGGCCAACCTGTCCAGTGAGGAGCCTCAACCACCATTTTCCCAACATAGCCGTGATGAAGCAACGTATATTTATAATAACCCATCCCCAAATTCTTTTGGTCTACACAAACCGTCCCATTGCACCAATCTGTATGCTTTAGCCTCTCTCTCCACCCCTTTCCATAGAAAATCCCTTATGATTTGATCAATCTTGTGAGCCGCCCATTTCGGTAATCGGTAAATAGATAGCCAGTAGTTTGTTATTGTTGTGATTACGGAGTTAAGTAGTATAATCCGCCCGCCCAAGCGACAGTAGCTTCCCTTTCCAATTAATGATCATTCCCTAGTCTTCCTTTTTCGGCTTTGTACTTGATAGTGGTAGGTCCAAGTATCTAATAGGTAGGCTGCCAGTGCTACACCCCATCACCCTCTCAACGTCCCGATGGGAATGATCTCACTTTTTTGGTAGTTTATTCTGTGTCCCGATAGTCCCTCATAGATAGAGAAAATCAGTTTTAGGGTTCTGAAGTGTTGTAGATCCCTTGAACTCAATATTAGTAGGTCATCTGCATATTATAGTGTGGAGACCTCCTCCCCTTCAGTTGTTTGGAATCTAATTCCCCTAAATAAGTTGGCCCTCATGGTGTTTGACATCATTGTACTGAATACATCGGTGACCAAAACAAATAGCAAGGGCGATAGTGGATCTCCTTGTCTCAGCCCTCGCTGGTGTCTGACATAGCCTGTGGGTCTACCATTCAGGAGGAGCTTGGCCTTAGATGAAATAAGGATTATTTTAATCTAGTTGATCCATTGCGGTCCAAAGCCTTAAGCCTGTAGGATATCCAAGAGGATTTCCAAGTCGATCATATCAAATGCTTTTTCAAAATCCACTTTAAGTAGTACCCTGTTTGATCTTCCTTGTTTCATTCTGTGGATAAGTTCTTTTGCCGCCACAATATTGCCTTGAATACATCTTCCTTTGATAAAAGTTGTTTGCAATTGGTTGACCAGTTCATTGATCACATTTCTGAATCTGTTGACCAATACCTTTGTGACGATCTTCATCAAACAATTTTGCAAATTGATCAGTCTGAAGTCCTTTATGGTTGTGGGAGAGGTCTTTTTTGGTATAAGGGTGATATAGGCCCAGTTTAGTCTCTCCAAGGATGTATTCCCTTGGTATAGTTCAGTGAACAATGTCAGTATCTCTTCTTTTATAATGCTCCACCCTGCAGATAAATAATCATTGGGAAGCCATCAGGTTCCAGGGCCTTATCTGGGTTAAGTTCCTTGATTGCTTCCCAGATTTCTTCTTCTATGAAAGGGTTCTCCAATTGTTGGTGGTTGGGGCGTTCCTTGTGAGCAAACAATCTATTCTAGTTGGTAGACAGTGTCTTTTGGTATTGAAAAGCTGGGTGAAATGTGTATTAACAGCTGCCGCCACGGCCTTATGTCCTTCTACTGTGTTGTCGCCCACTTGTATCTTCTGTATCCAATTTCGGTTTCTTCTCTTATTCACCATAGCATGGAAGAATTTTGTATTCTGGTCCCCTTTGTTTATTTTAACTTCATATATATTTTTCTATTGTCCTTGTTCCTTCAAAATGTTCCTTGTTCCCTCAAAATGTTTATTACATTTTATACTTTTGTGTATTTTGCTTGTTATTGTCCATAAGGATGAAAACATTAGCATATTATTGTTCCATATGTGGCACAAATTTGGAATACTTCACTTGTGTAGTTAATTTTGATTTTTTAATTAATATGTTAATCACATGGCTTCTTTAAGGCAACATAGTTTTGCCATGTGACATCAAATGCCACATCACATGGCAGATGGCATTTCTATATCTTAGAATTTTCGTTTTTTTGGTTGTTGTGATTGGATTATTTGTTACTTTAGCATCAACAATATCAGTATATATGCAATTAAATAAAAAACATTAAAGTATATTTATAATTATGATTTTTCCTAGAGGTATATACGTAATTAGGATATATATAATTCTTTCAAAATAAAGTTCTTTGTCAAAGACCATGTTCAAGCTTTAGAAAAAAAAATTGAAAAGAAAATCAAGTAGACTAAAAAGGGTATTTGGAACATTCGCTGTGTTTTAGATAAAAGTTTTTAAATAGGGGCTGTTTTCTTTATTTTCTATTCTACAAAAATAATAAATATCATCCATTAATTATAAAAATATAAACAGATAATTGTCAAACCACCCCCTTTTACTTTTTCCCTAATGGTCCTTGATGGGGTGTGTTTACCGTAACTGTTTTGGGGTAATTTTGGGTCCCGGGCAACAGTGTTGAAACAGTATCAATGACTTTTTGATAATTTTCTCATATATAAATATAAGTTGTGTTATTTGTTTTTGTTAATAATTAAGATAATTAAACTTTAAGTTAATCTGTTATTTTTAAGTTTTCCTTTAAATTAATGGAAAAATTCCCAACCAAATAAACGGGTTTGCCATACTTTTTAAGTCATATTTGTACTATTGATTTGTTTAATAATAGCAGTTCAATGAGCGGCTCAAATTCAAAGGACATACATGATCAGATTTTAAATGTATAATTGTTGGATGTTGATTTGAGTACACTAGTTGTCAAAGATGGTTTTCCCATCATCCATTTGTTTTTTTCTGTTTGAATACGTCCACAAAAAAAAAATGAAATGGTTGGCAGAAGAGTTTTCTTGTCAAAGAAGGTTGCGGAAGAGTTGTCTTGTAAAAGAAGTTTGTGGAAGAGTAGTCAACAAAACATAAAAAACAAAAAAACAAAAACAAAAAACCAAAATCCGTCTCAGAGAACTCATGGACCACTCTATATATATATATATATATATATATTAGTAGATTATCAAAGGATCAAACACTTTGCACACAAACAACCATACCATAGAGATTAGAGATGAGTTCCATGGCTTCGAAGAAACCGCATGCGGTCTGCATGCCATCTCCAGGGCAAGGCCACATAAACGCCATGCTGAAGTTTGCGAAGCTCCTCCACTTCAAAGGTTTCCACATCACATTTATCCACTCTGAGTTCAACTATAACCGAATCAACAAGGCTTATGGAGCTTCTTCTCTTAAGGGCTTAGATGACTTCTGTTTTGAGACAATACCTGATGGCCTCCCTCCATCTGATGAGGGTGTCAACCAAGATGTAGAATCCCTTACCAAGTCTATCCAGACCACATGCTCCATCCCTTTCAGAAATCTCTTGATCCGGCTCAACGATCCATCATCTGCCGTGCCACCCGTGTCTTGCATTATCTCTGATGCATTCACCAGCTACACTTTAGAAGCAGCCAAGGAGCTCAATATCCCTGACATCTTCTTCTGCCCTGGGAGTGCATGTAGTTATATGGGCTGCATCTACTACAAGGAACTGATTGATAGAGGCATCACACCATTCAAAAGTATGCTTCTCCCCTCATGAATGTAGTAGTTATTCATGTATATGAAATTCATCTCATGAATTTGTTTGTACGTAATTTGTGTAGATGAGAGTGATCTCAGTAACGGATACCTTGACACACCAGTGGACTGGATTCCAGGGTTGAAGAACATGCGCTTGAGGGATCTTCCAAGCTTCATTAGAACTACCGATCCAGATGACACGTTCCTTAACTACATAAAGATAGAAGGGCAGAAAGCATTTGAAGCCACTGCGATCATCATCAACACGTTTGATGAGTTGGAAGATGAAGTGTTGAGTGCTATGGCAACCATCCTCCCTCCTATATACACTGTAGGGCCTATCTCGTTGTTATGTAGTCAATTTCCTGTGACCCAATCTTCATCAATAGGTTCAAGCTTCTTGAAAGAGGATGAGAGTTGTCTTGAATGGTTGGATGAGAGGGATAGAGAATCAGTGGTGTATGTGAACTTTGGGAGCTTGGCAGTTGTGTCTAACGAGCAGCTGATAGAGTTTGCGTGGGGATTGGCTAACAGCAAGCATAACTTCTTATGGATCTTAAGGCCAGACCTTGTGAGTGGTGAGGCTGCAGTGCTTCCAGAGGAGTTTTTGGATGAGATCAAAGGGAGAGGATTTCTGGCAAGCTGGTGTCCACAAGAGAGAGTGTTATCTCATCCATCAGTGAGAGGCTTCTTGACTCACAGTGGTTGGAACTCTACAATGGAGAGTGTGAGTGCAGGGAAGCCAATGATCTGCTGGCCATACTTTGCAGATCAACCAATAAACTGTAGATATGTTTGCAATGAATGGGGGATGGGCATGGAGATTGACAATGAAGTGAAAAGAGAGCAGGTTGAGGAGCTGATAGCAGAGTTGATGGATGGAGAGAAAGGGAAGGAGATGAAGAAAAAGGCAGTGGAGTGGAAGGAGAAGACCATCAGAGCGACACAAGCAGGTGGTTCATCTTTCATAAACTTCAACAGAGTTCTTGATGAGGTGCTCCTTCGAAGGAGATAATGTGTGATAACTGATGATAACAAGAAGAGGCCGCACAATGTTGATGAAGAATGATTCAAAAGTAGTGGGTCCACGTTTTGTGTCAATAATAAGTCCATTATGTAGGAAGTTCTGGTTTGTCAAGTGCAGGTATTATACCATGTATAAGATTTTTCTTTTGTTATGGAAGTTGTTGACTTGTCTACTTTTTCTTTGTTCAGTGGGTTGTGGGGTGACGTTAGTTTCATTTGTAAGCTTATATATAGGCCAATGTTGAAGTTAATAAAGGACTAGAGTTATAAGTTATAACACACACACTCTCTCTCTCTACTATTTCCTTCGTTATTTATTAGTTTCCAAAGCAAATTTAATCCTCTTCCCAACAAAACTAGTGTCAGATCTTTATAGTGTCCTGATGAGTGTCTTGCTGAGTGTTAAAAACTTTGAGTTGAGAGAAAGACAATGATAGTCAATGGAAGTACCTTGAGCGTTTTTCAACCTCTCGTTCCCATTTTCAAAGGAGAGTGTTATGAGTTTTGGAGTATCAAAATGAAGACTATATTCAAATCTCAAGACCTGGGATTTGGTAGGGAGTGGCTATGACGATAAGAATGCTAATGGAAGTCGGTTAAAGGAGAATAGAAACAAAGATTGGGGTAAATATTATGATTGGTCACCAAACTACGGTCAATTCTCATTTTGGATACCAAATTTCAATTTGTATCAAAATGGTTACTGAACTTCAATTTGGTTTCAACGGGAGGTTACCCATGGGAATCCGACGATAAATTGCTGACATGTACATCGGAGTGACCACGTGGACGTCACCTTTACACATTATTTGCACAAGTGGCATCGCCACGTGGCATAAGTTGCCACGTAAGCGCCATGTCATCCCTTACTTTCTCATTACTCAGTCCCCTTCTTTCCCTTTTCTCAATTCCCCCGTTTGAAAGCCCACGAGAGAGAGGGAAGCGTGAGAAAGGAAACGGGGTAATCCATCCACGGCGAGAGCTAGACCGTGCACCATTCAACGGCTGGGAGGACTTGGGCAATGATCTGAAGCATGGTGTCGGATTGGGAGATCAGAACAGCAAAGCAAGAAGCCCCAACTTACTGTACTTACTGTAAGTAGGGTTGAATGACTTGTATTCCATTTTAGCTTTTTTGTTTGTGTGTTTTAGTCTCTGATCTGAAATGGGGGCAGATTGAGTTGTTTGAAACTGGGACTGTAGAAATCAGGGTTAAAATTACAAACCTGCAGACTAGGAGAAGGGGACTCCATGCATGGGTTAGGCCAAAATGAATGCCTAAGCCTGAAACATACTTTATGCTATAACTAATATGCAATGCATTATTTCTAATTCTGTTTTTATTGATAATATGTTCTACATTTGCTGATTTTTATTTATCTTGCAAGTTCTCAAGTTGCAGAATGGTTTTTGTTGCATTATTGGCATATTGAAGAAGTTTTTGTAATAAGCTTGCACTGTATGGAATTACAATATAAGATGTCTATATTATATGTACTGGCACTATAATATTTCTTGGAAAAACTGGGAGGGAAGTGTTCTCAATTATTTACTTGTTTACAGTATAGTGTGATATATATGTTTTAATTTGAAGTGTTTCTCTCTCTCTCTCCCCCCTTGCAGTACTTTGATTTTGTGAAGAATGCCTAACACGGCTGTATAAAATGGATGCATTGTATGTATTTACGATAACCTGCTTATATTTTACTTGTAGGTTGAAGGTCCTCATTCTATTTGAGACAAATTTGAATAGATAACTACTCAAAATAAAACCCTTTCATCACATATAAAAATCTACAAAACATTTACAAAAAAATTTCCCATACAACCCACTGTGTCAGGACCTATTTTGTACAACATTAACCCTACTAAGACCAAGACTAACTTTGGTGGTACATTAATAAAAACATAACCACACTACAAAAGCAGCTTTCATCTCTCATACAAAAAAAGAAACAAAAACATAAAATCATCACAGCCTTCATTGGTTCCCTCCATATGCAGCAGAAGAACTAGTATGACCTCCAAAACCTGGTGGAACCCATGCTTTCCTCCTCTTCTTTGCACCAACTCCTTTGCTCCTACCTTCAATAGCATTATCTTTCATGTTTGACCTTAAGACAGGAAATGTTACAGTTGGAGGGGACCTCTTTGGTGGGGCTGTGTCCTTGGCCAATGTAGTAGTGTTGCCCTCTGATTTGCCTCGTCTAATGGCCAATTTTTTCCACTTCATCCTAGTCCCCATTGCAGGTGTTGCCTTAGTGACAGCTTCATTAGACATGTTAAGTACCTACAATAATTAAAAATAATATACATCAGTTTAGCCACACTTATTAGTGTCTCGTTTTATATGAGAATCAGAGCAATATGAATTTGTGATATGGGAATGCAATATAATTTATTTTGTCAACCTGTGGCACATTTTCTGTTGAAGCATGGTTTGCAGCCATAGGTTCCTCATTTCCAGTCCCTCTACTTAAAAGATCAACCTTGTAATGTAGCATAAAACAGAACACTGTCAGATATGGCTGTTAGGGTGATTTGTATATCAAAACACAACAGGTTCATTCCCACTTAATATGCAAAAAACATCAAAATAAGGACAGTTTTCCTTCAAAAAACCAAAACAACAATCAATCATACCTCTGCAAAATGTTCTTGGAGAACCTGAGGATCGATTGTATCCATTGGATCATTTTTGTCATCCTAACATACACAAAAAACAAGGGAAAAAAAAAATCTAGATTATACTTTGAAGACAACACAAATAAAATAAAAATATAGTGACTAACTCAACTTAATTAGCTAAGCATACCTTCTTCCCATGATATCTCTTGTTGTGACCTCGCATACCACAGACGCTACAATTTATGCCCATACCTTTCCTGCTCACCCTTCCATTAGTGAAGCCGAAATGTTCCTCATCTGCTTCCCTCCTCCTAAGCATGGGCCTCCTGCCTCGCTTCTTATTTGCTGGCTCAGGTGGAATCATTAAGGGTCCATTACACTTGGGCCAACAAACACTATCCTGAGTTGGACTTAGGAGGTGGTTATATGTTTGCATGAATGTTGTAACCTTATAACAGTCATCTACATAGTTTTCAGGTCTATCTTTGTTGTGAAAAATGGTTGAAATTGCATGAGAACAAGGCAGTCTTGTTAACTGCCATCTCCTACAAGTACAGGCCCTCTCCTTGATATCAACTACAAACTGACCATCACTGCCCAAAACCTGGTATTTATCCCCCCCCCCCCCCGACCAGATTGTGCTATAAAACCAATTTAGTTGCTTTAACTTCTCTAATTTTTTTACTATCTTTGGCAGTGCAGTGTTGTACATTTCTTCATAGCATCCCTGTTTTTTTGGATTCTCATCATGAGCTTTGTCCTAATCATCTCATTCATTGTTACAATACCCTTTGTTCTTGCCTCTAGGATGTTGCTGTTAAAGCATTCACATAGGTTGTTTAAAAGCATATCACACTTAAACTTTGTTTGGAAGTGTGATCTACTCCAGTGATGAGGTTCTATGTTTTTTAAAAACCTATATGCGTCAGCAGACATCCCATTTAGAGCCTCCATTGCTTGATTAAATGCAGGTATGTAGCTTGCCCTAGCACAGGTCCAAAGTTGGTCCTTAAGAGCTTTTCCCTTGTGGGTTTTTCTAAAATTAGTGTGAATGTGTCTGACACAATATCTATGTTCCTTTGTGGGGAATAGTTCTTTGGATTACGTGTATAAGACCCTATGTTTTTGTATGATTCACACACCAGCCAGCCAACAAGCAGAAACATTTTAAAAAATTACAAAGAAAGGACAAGTAATGAGTAAAGTCTTCCTAAACAAAACTGAACAACAATCAAATGCAAGTTGAAAGCATTACCTTTTGTCTGTCACTCATGAAGGCCCACTGATAACTGTTTGTTATCTCCAAATCTCCAACTCCAAAAACCACACCCAATTCTCATAGTTCTCCTTGCTCACAACAGCCCATGCCACTGGATAGATGCAATCATTTGCGTCTGATATAATATGTCTGCATCCTGCCAAAAAACTAGCCTTGAGGGGTGCTAAACAGACGTACATGGCTTCAAAGACACCTTCATTGCATTTAAACATCACTGTTGATCCAGGATGGGTCCTCATTAGTTCAAGTTTGTAGTCATACAATTTACTCATCTGAGTTTGTTCATCACCATCCAACAACCTTATTCCCATGCAACACAAAAAACAAATATATATAGACAAGGAGGGATCAGTAGTCAGTAACACATTATAACTTTATTCCCTAACAACTATATCATCTATAAAAGAAAAAAGGACCAAACAAAAAACCTACCTCAAAGCAATGCACTTGGCCCTCCAAGCTGTCAGCCTACTAATGTTAGCCTCCTGATTAGTCTTCACAGCCCGAATAATGCCACTTATCTTCCACAAAGGGTCTGATCTGAACTGCTCCATGTAGTGCTTTGCTACCCACTTTGCATTGACATGTCTAATATTATGCTCCCTAGTGCATTCATGCTTCAATACACCTTATTTAATTTGGATTGTGCTTTTATCCTTCACCATAGGTGTAGCCCACAGATAAAAAGGACAACCTTTCCTACAAAATGCTTTGCACCGTTTCTTGTTGTTAGGTTTGAAATTCATAACATATGGGTTATTAATCCCATAATTCCTAACTGCTTCCTTGAACTGTGCAAAGCTCCTGAACTTCATCCCGATCTTAAATTCAGGATTCCTCATATCGCACTCCTCATTGAACTCTTGATACTTAGGCCTCACTGGATCAATTTCCTCATCATCTGTTGAGGAGCATGAGTGTAACTCTTTTGATGCATAAGAAGAATCTTCCAACTCCTCACATCCCACACCTATTATTTCTCCTTCCATAGCAATGTAAGGCTCAGGAACAACACAGTTGCCCACAGGTTCAGCCTCCTCATTACTATCGAAGTTATAATCAGAGTCATGGAAGTCACTGTCCTTATCCTCCTCATTTTCCTGACCTTGATTCCCAATGATACAGGCTTCTAAGTCAGCTTCCTCCTCTTCATCCTCTTCTTCACCTTCTGCACACTCTTCTAAACCATCACTAGCACCACCATTGCCAGCCCCAACACTCCTAACAGGGTTGCCTACCACATTACTACTGCTATTATTGACAACTGCCTTGCTCCTCCTAGTATGCATATATATGACCTTAGTACAATCCACAGATGAAGCCATAAACAAGGCATCTAAATCAAATTTAATTTCCACTAGTTCATCATGATTACACTTACGATCCAACCACCAAAAGGTGCACCCATCCACACTTATTTTCAGTTGTCTAGCCATGTTTGTGATTTCTACCAGTGAAATTTTATCCGTACAACAATAGTCTACAAACCCAACTATGCTCTGGACATTATCAATCATATTGTGTCGTTGAATTGTGAAAAATTCATAGCCTCTTGCTGAGATAAAAATTTACAAAACCTAATCAATTATTGCAGAATATATACTAAATTGGAAGATACTAATGTTATATTGAGAGCAGGTACTACACATCTAGGATTTTAGTTTTAACAAAACAAGAAATACTTGTACATAACATGATAAGTACTATACAATTTAATTGTTATACATAGGAGGTACTACATAATTTACTTTAAATACAGAACAAGTACTATACAGTTTATTTTAAAAAATACATGTAAAGGAACACAAATGCCATGAATGGAAGGGAGACCCTACTAGGAATACAAACATGTTGAGTCCAATACAAGAATGGAAACATGCTATTATGTGAAAGAAGATACTCAAATAGTACACCCTTTAGTAATGCCCAAAAAAGCATTCAAATTGTTTATAAACTTCATTGAAGTTGTTCTTGATTTGCCAAAAAAAAGTTAAAGATTTGGTTCTTTTATCAAACAACTTAAAAAATAGTTGGCAAGATGGAAGAAGAAGCCATGGTTTTATTTGACTTGGAGTTTTTACACAAAGTTCAACAATTGATCTTTTTGAGAAAAAAACTTCTTTTAAGCTGTCAGAGTAAAATTTCTCAAGTTGACTATTATTTGACATGGTTCAAGTTTAGTAGTTTTGTAAGAGTTAAATTATTTCATTAGTGAATTTAAGTGTTAGGGTAGTCCAAAAAGAAAAAATAAGGGTAATGCAAGGGAAATTATATCTTCCTCTTGCCATTAATGGAGTTAGAACTGTCCAACCAGTTAAACTAGACCTATTACTATAGCATTAAGCACCTTCTCTTTGAACAAGGGATGTTAACTGATATCAAAGTAGTGCTTCCAGATAATGAAATAAGGGTAATTAGAAAGAAGACAAATCAAAATTGACAAAAAAGGAGGAGACAAAACAAAATAATAACATGGCAATGCAAAATCAAAAAAAAAAAAAAAAAAAAAAGAAAGAAAAGAAAACACCAAATTTTTATCCTTCAACCATTCTAGAGGCAGGTTAAAAAGGTCTCCACCATACAAAGACACTACATCAAAAAGCACCTATTAACATAAATAGTTAAATACTAGGGAAACTACTCTTCAAATGATTTAGTAATTAAAGGTCAAGCCATGAATAACATTCCAGAAAGATAAAAATCAAACAAGAACAAAGAAATCTATGATGCCTCTAGAACCTCGTGCAATTTCCCAGGTCCTTTGCTACTTACTATGTTATCAATGTCCCCAACCAAGTACCAAGTGGCATTTGCTGGAAAATACCACCACATTCATGCATGGAGTCCCCTTTTCCTAGTCTGCAGGTTTGTAATTTTAACCTTGATTTCTACAATCCCAGTTTCAAACAACTCAATCTGCCCCCATTTTAGATCAGAGACCAAAACACACAAACAAAAAAGCTAAAATGGAATACAAATCATTCAAACCTACTTACAGTAAGTTGGGGCTTCCTTCTCTGCGGTTCTGATCTCCCAGTCCGACGCCATGCTTCAGATCCCCGCCCAAGCCCTCCCGACCGTCGAATAGAGCGCGGTCTCGCTCTCACCGCGGATGGATCACTCCGTTTCCTTCCTCACGCTTCCCTCTCTCCCACGGGCTTTCAAACGAGGGAATTAAGAAAAGGGGAAGAAGGGGACTGAGAAATGAGAAAGTAAGGGCTGACATGGAGCTTATGTGGCAACTTATGCCACGTGGCGATGCCACTTGATGCGTAAAGGTGACGTCCACGTGGTCACTTCGGCATCCACGTCAGCAATTTCTCGTCGGATTCCCATAGGTGACCTCCCATTGAAACCAAATTAAAGTTCAGTAACCATTTTGATACAAATTGAAATTTGGTACGCAAATGAGAATTGACCATAGTTTGGTGACCAACTATAATATTTACCCAACAAAGATTCGAAAGCATTGTTTATCTATCAACAAGTGATTCATGACACGATTTTTCTCAAGGATTGCAACAACCAACACTTCGAAGGAAGCATGGAAAACACTGCAGAAAGAATTTCAAGGCTCTTCAAAGGTAATAGCAGTGAAACTTCAGACTCTAAGAAATGAGTTTGAAGCCTTGCTCATGAAAGGTAATGAAACGTTGCAAGATTTTTTGTCTAGAATAATTTCAATTGTTAGTCAAATGAGGTCTTATGGATAAAAAAATAACTTATGCAATTATTGTTCCCAAAGTTCTACAAAGTCTGACTCCAAAATATGATTATAAAGTAACTGCAATTGAGGAGATTAAGGATCTCTCTATTTTTTTCCTTCAATGAACTAATGGGTTTTTTTTGCAAGCTCATAAGGCAAGGGGAAACAAAGTAGCTAAGAAGAATGAAGAAAAAGTATTTTAAGCTTCTCAAGTGAAGGGGGAAAAAAAAGAAGGAAGACTTCGTTGGAAGAGGATGTGGGAGAGGAGTGGTAGAGGATGTGGCAGAGGTAGAGGAAGAGGTCATTCTGATGGACAAGAGAGGCAGTCCATTGGCGATCAAAATTAGCACAAAAGCTCTATTCAGTGCTACAATTGCAAAAAGTTCAGGCATGTAAAATCAAATTGTGGGCAAGGCTCACAAGCAAATTATGTGGAAGAAGAAAATGAGGAAAGTAAGTTATTTATGGTTCACTCTCATTCTAATGAAGTTCAAAATGATGTTTGGTTTTTGGATAGTGGATGTTCGAACCACATGACTAGTAGTAAACCATTATCTAAAGATCTTGATGAGTCACGAAAGATGCAAGTTAGACTTGGAGATAACAAGAAGAGTTGATGGTGATCCAAAAAAATGAAACATGGGAGATGGTGGATCTACCTGAAGGCAAGAATGCAATTGGTCTCAAGTGGGTAAAGTATCATATTGATGGAACCATTCAAAAGCACAATGCTTGGCTCGTGGCTAAAGGGTATTCACAAAAGCAAGGTATTGATTTTGAAGAAACTTTTCTCCAGTTGCTCCATTTGAAGCTGTGAGAATTGTCTTAGCGTTGGTTGCACAACTACATTGGTTTGTTATCAATTCGATGTTAAGTTTGTGTTTCTGAATGGAGACTTGCAAGAAGAAGTTTATGTCGCTCAAACTGAAGGGTTTTTAATCAAAGGCAAGGAGACAAAAGTGATCAAGTTTAGAAAGGCACTCTATAGGCTAAAACAAGCTCCACGGACATGTTATAACGAAATTGATGGCTACTTTCGTCAAAATGGCTTCACAATTAGTGAAAATGAGCCCATCCTCTACATGAAGAAGCAAGGTAGATATGACTTTATCATTGTCTACCTTTATGTTGATGATATTATATATATGACCTCCTCTGATTCTCTTGTGGCTAATTTTAAGTCTAATAAGATGAAGAAATTTGAGATGTCAGACATGGGTTGTTGCATTATTTTCTTGGCCTTGAGGTGAAGTACGGAGTCGATGGGAATTTTACCTCACAAAGAAAATGTGCAATATATCTTCTCAAAAGGTTCAACTTACTCAATTGCAAACCAGCTACTACGCCCATGAATATGAATGAGAAGTTGCAACTTGAAGATGGTACAAAGGAGGCTAATGCAAAGAGTTTCACAAGCTTTGTTGGAGGTTTGATTTATCGGACTCAAACTAGGTTAGATATTAGTTTCTCTGTTGGTGTAATTTCAAAGTTCATGCAAAATCCCACAAAGCATCACTTTGGAGAAGCAAAAAGGATGTTACAATATGTTTCCGAAACCACAAATTATGGGATTTGGTATACTCAAGTTTCAAACTTTAGCCTTTGCAGGTTCACCGATAGTGATTGGGTGAGTTCATTGGATGATCAAAATAGCAACACAGCTAGTGTTTTAAATCTTGGGTCAGGAGCAATCTCATGGAGTTCAAACAAGCAAGCTACAACAACATTATCCTCTTTAGAAGCAGACTACATGCAACAACTTCAACAGCCTGTCAAGCAATTTGGCTTAGAAGAATTCTTTCAAATCTTCACCAAAAGCAAGAAGGTGTAACGGATATTTTTGTGATAATAAGGCAACGATTGCAGTGACAAAAAATGCAACTTTCTATGGGAGGACTAAGCATATTGATATTCTTCTGCACTTTATTCGAGACTTGGTTGCAAGTAAAGAAATTGTACTGAAGCACTATAGTACACATGAACAGGTGGCGGATATTCCGACAAAATCACTTCAAAGAGATAGGTTTGCTTACTTCTGTTCATGTCTTGGTGTTTGCAACTTTGAACAAGGGGAGTGTTGAAGAATGATTCAAAAGTAGTGGGTCTGTGTTTTGGGTCAATAAGTCCTACTATCTAGGAAGTTTGTTTATTTGGTATGTTAAGTGGGGTGTCAGCCCACATTTGAGACCTTTTTTTTATTTAGTGATAATAGGAAATTGTTCACGTACCTACTTTATCTCTATGCTGTTGAGATAGTAGGGTAAAATTAGTTTCATTTGTAAGCCTATATATAGGCCCCTCTTGAAGTTAATAAAGGATTAGAGCAATTCTGAAAAAAAGATATAACTCTCTTTCTCTTTCTGCTTACTATTTCCTCTATTTTTTTATTAGCTTACAAAGCAAACTTTGTCCTCTTCCCAACAATTGTGGAGGCCTTGGAACTTTGGCATTTGGCAACTCCTATCATGAAATTGTTAGCAAGATTTGGAATTATAATTGAGGTTTGTGAGGCGTAAAGTCCTTTTTGTACTTAGTCAAAAGTGGGTAGTATAAGATAAGGCATAATTCATGAAACCAGACAGGATAAGATAAAGTTCTACAAGGATAAGATATGATTCCTAGAATGATTCAAATATAGCATGTGATGTATATAAATACCTTAGGGTTATGGCTAATGAATTAAGAATTAAGATTTAAGTTTTTCCTTCCTGAGAAAAAGCAAGTTTTCTCCTTCTTAAGAGAGTTAGTTTTCTCATATAGTAAAGAGAGGGTGCGATTGATCCCTCCTTGCAATTAAAAAGAGTAATCCTATTTTGAAATAGTGAAATCCTCCTATTTTTGCCCATGTTTTTTTTTCTCTAATTTGTTTTTTTTTTCACGTAAAATCTCTATGTCTAGGTATTCTTTCATCGTTACTTTAGTTATGTGATAGCTTCAACTCCTTAATTCTTCTCACAAGTGGTATCAGAAGCTATTAGTTGCGGGGTGTGAAGCAAATCAAGATGACGACAACAACAAAGTTTGATGTTGAGCAGTTCAACGAAAGTAATTTCTCGTTATGGAAGATGAAGATTAAAGCAATTTTAAGGAAGGATAATTGCTTGGTTTTAAGTAAAGAAAGGCTCGTGGAGATCACTGATGATGGCAAGTGGAACAAGATGGATGACAATGGAATTGCTGATTTACACCTATTACTAGCCGATGGAGTGTTATCTAATGTGGCAGAAAAGTAGACTGCTAAGGAGAAAGTCACTCCATAACAAGATCTTCTTAAAGAGGAAACTTTACCTCTTCGAATGACAGAATCCACAAATGGTGACTGATCACATCAACACACTGAATACTCTATTTTTCATAACTTACCTCGATGGGTTGCAAATTAGAGGCAATTGAATATGCGGAGCTCCTACTTCAAAGACTACTTGACTCGTATGATTAACTCATCATCAACTTTATGATCACATCCTTACAGACTATCTACTCTTCGATGAAATTGCTACCATTGTTTTGGAAGAAAGAAACTAAGAGCAAAAACAAGAAAGACAAATATATGTAGGTTCACAGCAAGCGGAAGCTTTGACTGACAAGAGGGAGATCAACATAATGTGGCTTCAGCAGGAGTCAAAATCATGGTAGATCGAAATCAAGAATTAAGAAGAATTTCAAGTGCTACAGTTGTGGTAAGAAAGGGCATGTCAAAAAAGGATCATTGGCACAGAAAGAAGAGTGGAGACCTTAAGACATCAAATGATCAAGGGAATGTGGAAAGTATTACAGATAATAGCGAAATTCTAGAAAGAGAGGCAATAACGACAGTTGGAGGAAGAAATTAGTTCACTAATGTTTGGTTACTAGACTCAGGAGCAACATGATACATGACTTCTTGGAGCTAGTGGTTCAACAAATATGAACCAATCTTAGGAGGTTTTGTACACATGGGTGATAATCATGCTTTGTAGATCACTAGTTTTGGTATTATCAAGAGAAAGATGTTTGATGATACAGTTCATATTATTCAAGAGGTACGACATATAAAGGGATTGAAAATGAATCTATTTTCTTTGGGTAAAATAGATAGTCTTGGATGCAAAACCCATATAAAAAATGGGATCATGAAGGTTGTTAGAGGTGCGCTTGTGGTTATAAAGCCAGAAAAGATCACAACAAATATTCTATTCATTCTTTAAGGGAAACACTACAGGAAGCTGACATGCGTGTTGTGTCAATCAACAAGGGAAAATAGTTGATGATGATGTGAAATTACAAACTAGGCCACATATCATAACAAGGTTTGAAGATTCTCTTAGACACAAAGCTGCTTCCAAGGCTCAAATCGGTAAATTTACTTTTCTAAAGCATTGTATTACAAGTAAGAAACATAGATTGAAGTTTAACAAGTCTCATTCTAAGAGTAAATGCATTCTAGACTTGATTCATTCTGATGTATGGAATCACCATAAATGCCCCTAGGTGAAGCAAAGTACTTTTTCTCCTTTATTGATGATTACTCTAGGAGATGTTGGGTGTATCCAATCAAGAAGAAGTCAAATGTCCTTCCAGTATTTAAAGACTTAGCGCATGTGGAACTTGAATCCAGGAAGAAGATCAAGTGCTTGAGGACAGATAATCAAAGCGAGTATACAGACAACGGGTTTCTTTCTATCTATAGGTAAGAAGGTATTAAAAGACAGTTCACAGTCACATACATACCTCAGCGAAATGGAGTGACAAAGAGGATGAACAAAATCCTTACTGATAGGATGAGAGCTATGTTAAGGACTGCGAGACAACCCAACTTTTTTTGGGTAGAAGCAACCTAAACCGCATGTTATGTGATAAATCAGTCGCCATCAATGGCAATTGCATTAAAGACACCGATGGAGATGTGGACTAGTAAGCCACAGAATTTTACTCTACTTTACATTCATTTGGATGCCCTGTGTACGGAGTGTAGAATGCCTAAGAAAAAACAAAGTTAGATCCAAAATCTAGGAAATTTATTTTCTTAAGGTATGCTGACGGAGTGCAGGGTTATCGCCTTTAAGATCCCACTACCACAAGGTTATTGTCAGCAGGGATTTGATCTTTGCAGAAGATCAACTAAAAAACAGATGGAAATGTTTGCACATTGAAGAAGAGTCTAGAGACTACAATAGTACACATGGAAATAATCATGTTCAAGAAAGTCTAGATTCTTCTAAAGAAGCACCAGAATACAAGGTACAAAAACCAGTCAAGTCTGAGATACCAGAATTTCGTCGACCAACTAGTGAGAGAATACCACCATGCTAGCATATGAAGTATGTTATGAAGAGCAATGTTGCATACTATCTTTTAACAGAGGATGGAGTTAACACTAGTGTTAAAAAAAATGCTTGACACCAACCACTAATTGGCCACTTATCTAATAAATCCTCCACTGCCCTGTCTCCTCCCTTCACATTTCTCATGCTATCCAATTGCTTGTGCATCTTAGGCTGATTAGTTGACCTAGCAGGGTTCCAAAATTGGGGTTGGAGATCTTTACCTGGGTTGCTTCCCCCACCTTGCATATTTGTGCCTTGCACACATGCGGTGCTCAATTAATGGGAAAATAGAGCTAACTGCATGGCTTTACCCCTAAAAGAAAGAAAATTTAATAGTTAAAATACAACTCTAATTAGAAGAAAAAATTTCAATGAAATTAATTCCATGCCTTTTGCATGTCACTAAGAAGTGCCCAGCCAAGGCCATCCTCAATGCATATATCTGCTGTTAGATGTTCAAGAAACCATGTCCAGCTTTTAGTAGTTTCTTTTTCAACAAGTGCCCATGCTATAGGGAACATTTGATTGTTCCCATCTCTTCCAACTACTATTAACAACTCCCCCTTCAATAAGCCTTTCAAGAAGCATCCATCAATACAAATTATCGTCCTACAACCATCTATGAACCCTTCTCTAACACCTGTAAGACAAATGTATATTTTTTGGAATATTGGTAGTTCATTAATTAGGGCTCTCCCTTTCAGATATAACAAACACACTGCTGCCAGGATTGGTTGCTTTCAATTCCATTGCATAGTTATTCAACACCATGAAGTCATCCTTAAATTGTTGTTCAACTTTTTTAACAACCATGCCTTAAAATTTCTGCACGCCTTATATGTTATAAAGACACCTAGTTCTCTTCTTACCAAGGCCTTTAAATGCCTAGGCCTAATGAAAGGCATACTACTTATAACATCACCAAATCTTCTTGCAATTACATGAGTTCTCACCCTTTTATTCCTTCTAGTGCCAAGAAGACATGAATGGTTTGGTACATAGTGCTTCACAACATACCCTTTCTTGCCATTGCACCATGAACACAAAATTAACCATGTACACTCTTTTGCAAAACACTTGGCCCTCACCCTCAATGAATCATTCTTCATATAACTGAATTCAAAACCTTTCCTTGTTGAAAATTCCACAAGTTCTTTCTTGAACATTTTCAGATCATCAAACTTAAGGTCTAGGGAAAAATCTACCAAAGGGATACTAGATCTGTATCAAAACCACTAGTATCCTCATAACTCCCTAGGTCTGATGATTCAATATACTCACTTTCATATCTAGGAACCTTCCCATCCTCAGACATAGGAGGTGCCTCACTGGTTTCAGCAGGACAGTCAGCAGGTCTTCTCCATCTCCATCCTCATTATCACTTAATTTCATCAGCATTGTCTTGTATAGATTTTTTCAACTGAACATATTTGTTGACATTATCTCTAGCTTGTTCCCTCTCTTCATTATAATCTGAACTGTAATTAATAAAAGTCATATCTTCTAGCCTCTCTTCAAAGTCCTCACCTAAGTCGCTTCCACAGTCACTACCATTACCCTTCCTCACATCCAAGTCCACAGCACTATCAGTTACAGATTTTAATATTTCTGGCAAGCTTGTGTCATGATCAGCACCTGAAAACTCCACATAAATGTCTACGGTCCAGTGTTTCCTTAATTGATCAACTAGACTTAGTATGCTCTCATCATCACAAATAGGTTTTAATTTTTCCCTCACTACCATCAATAAAGAACAAATTCACATATGTTTTAATGTCATACCCTAACTCCTTGATGTCTCCCAATAAATCCCAATAAGAAATCTTGTCAAGGTCAACTGCATAGTTAACCACAGATCCATTAATATAACTAACATCTCCTTCTTTTACTAGTGTTCCTCCATGATAATACCTAACAACATACACAACCCTAGTAGCCATGTTATGCTCCCTAGCAAAGAAAAACAAAATAAATACCCAATTTAAGAGAAATTTAATATAATGACAGATGGTATGTAACAAATGCAATTTAACGAATGCAATGCATTCAAGCAACAACACAACAACCACATTGCAATTAAGGTCCAATGTAATCTTTGAGCATGTAAATACAAATTGTGATAAGAATGGTTCCCCAACTCCCCACTTATTCCAAATAATCACGTACCAATTACCATTTAACAGAACAAACACAAAAAAAACATCATATAACAGGACAAGAAAAAATTCTATTAAGAACAAAAATTGAGGAACATACAAATGGTGATAAGAATGGTTCCCCAACTCCCTACTTATTCCAAAATAATCTCCCATTACCATATAACAGAACATAACACAAAAAATTATCATATAACAGGACAGGAAAAAATTCTATTGAGAACTAAAATTAAGGAACAAACAAATGGTGATAAGAATGGTTTCCCAACTCCCCACTTATTCCAAAATAATCTCCCATTACCATATAACAGAACATAACACAAAAAATAAATCATAGAACAAAATAGAAACAAAAAAACAATGCATAGCACTTCATCAATCTATTGTGAACAAAAATTAGGAACATAAGAAATAATTGATGCCATATAACATAACAGAACAAAAATTGATCCCTACACTTCATCAATTTTTTATTGAAAGAAGAATAATTACTTCCATTATTTATTAAATAAACAGGAATATCCCTACACTTCATCAATCTATTGAGAACAAAAATTATGCATAGCACTCATAAATATATAAACAAAGCACTGCTTTTATTTCATTATAAGTTATATATAAGAACAAAGTTGCAATTTGCTTGAAAAGCATACCTTCAGTGAAGCCACAAGATAATCCAACAAGTAATACTTTTAGTGAAGGCACAAGATAATCCAACACCTATAAACACAGAGAAAGTTGAATATAATGAGATATTATTATATGAGCATGACAAGTATGATCCTGTACTAATTTATCATAACATCAAAAACTCTCATCAACTTCAGCTCAATTCTCAATCTTGGCAGAGTTCTGAAAAGTGGGTGATAGCAATCTTACAACATTCTTAAATATGGATTAAGAATATCCATGATTTAGTTAATTAAGTATAATCATGTTAAATTCTCATAACCTCAAAAAACTCTCATCAACTTCAGCTCAATTATCAATTTTGCAGAGTTATGAAAAGTGGGTGGCAGTAATCTAACAACATTCTTAAATATGGATTAAGAATATCCAAGATTTAGTTAATTAAGTATGATCCTGTTAAATTCTCATAACCTCAAAAAACTCTCATCAACTTCAGCTCTTTGGCAGAGTTCTGAAAAGTGGGTGGTAGTAATCTAACAACATTCTTAAATATGAATTAAGAATGACGAAGATTTAGTTAATTAAGTATGATCCTCTTAAATTCTCATAACCTCCAAAAACTCTCATCAACTTCAGCTCAATTCTTAATCTTGGTAGAATTCTGAAAAGTGGCTTAGACTTTAATACTATCACTAGTGGTAGTAATCTAACAACATTCTCAAATATGAATTAATAATGTGCAAGCTTTAGTTAATTAATAACCTCGGTAACCAGTAATCTAACAACACTTGCATCATCATTATCTTCATTAAATTATTCGCTTATGAAAAGAAGCTTAGATTTTGATACCATCACTAGTGGTAGTTTCTTCAATATATTAATCTATCATCAAGAAGATAAAGCAACAAGCTTTCACATGGGCATGAGAGATAAAAAGATTTAACAAATTTCTACAAATAAATAAAACCCTAATTTCTTCTCAAATATGAAAACCTAGATCATCATATACCTTATGATGATCAGATGTTGTTGAGTTGATCTTCGAGAAAGTGAGAGAGGGTGAGGGCGAGGGATCGACAACTTGAATTTTTTTCAAGCACGGTGGCGGGGACCGGCGGGGGGTTTCGCCGGCTTCGAGGGAGGGGTGACGGGTGTCAGATGTCGGGTGTCGGGTGGAAAATGTGAGAGTAAAAATTTCATTAATTCGGATCCATGGAATATTTTACTAATTTTTTCTTTATTTAGATTTTTTTATTGATTAGTTTAATCAAAAAATGCCATGTCACTTTAGTCTGACGACAAATGTGACAGACGTCACCAAGTGAACTAGGATTGCCCAAATTTGTAAACTAGAGAGACCAAAAGGCTCAAATTATATTAGAGGGACTAAAGGAGTAGATTTAGTATAATAGAGGGACCGTTTTGATATTTAAACCTTAAACTAACTTCAAATATAAGGACCTAAAATGTACTCTTTAAGAAAATTTAAATACATAGTTTTCATGTGTACCCTTGAAAAACATTAAAATTATATATATGCCCTGAAAAAACCATAATTATATGTATAACAACCATATTTTTTATCCCATTGCTTATTATGCCTAGCTTATAATAAATGGTATTTGTAAGAAAATACTATTATAGCCTATACTCCTAAAGGTTCAAATGATTATAAATTTACAAATATTTGAAAAATATTGATATTGAAAGAAAAGATAGAAAAAGAAAAGGGTACAAAAGATATTTTCTTACCCAATTGTTTAAATTTAACTATAGTTAAAACCTTTAGGTTAGTAACAGTTAATAGATCTTAACGAAGGAGTATATATGTAATTACATAAGAAACTTGAAGGTATACTTGTAATTATGATTTTTCCTAGAGATATATACATAATTAGGAAAATTTTAAAGGATATATATGTAATTTTTTCAAAATAAAATTGTTTGTCAAAGACCATTTTTAAAACACAAGCATTAGAAAAAAAAATGCAAAAGAAAATCAAGTTCATTAAAAAGGGTATTTGGATCATTGGCTGTGCTTAGATAAGTTTTTGAACAGTTTTATCATTATATTTCTTGAATTGCTGTTTTTTTAATTAAAAAAAAGTAAATTTCATTCATTAACTGTTATTTGTTTTTGTTAATAATTATGATAATGTTGAAAATTAGCATCATGAATAACATCCCAAATTATATTAATTTCATAATCAAAATATGATAGACTGTGAAATGGTGAAGCATCATACAGATAGCAATAGCATGATAAATAGGATCCAATAACATGCTATATTGGAAAGTCGGAATATTACAACTAGCAACACATTTAAAGAGCAAGTGGATAATGCATGTAATAACATTATAAAATAAATCTAACGGCATGCTCATTTGCAGATTCAGATAATTAATGATAAATTTAAATATCAAATAATGACATTATGAGGAAAACCTGATAGCATACTAATTTCCATATTCAAAGCAATAAAATATTTTAAGATTAAAATGATAAGATATGTAATGACATTATAAATAAAACCTAACATACTAATTTCCAGATTCAAAGCATTATAAATAAAAATATATTTAAAGATGAAATAGATAAAATATGTGATAATGTTATAAATTAAATCTAGCAGTGTACTAATTTGCGGATTTGGAACATAGTAAAAGTTGAAACCTAACATGATAAGATTCATTCAAAGGAAGGAGTGAATATAAATATCAGAAAATCAAAAATCCTACCCGATGCCTTACAGAGATAAATTAGCAGAGAAGCGCGTAGTCCCAGAAAAACTATTCGCCGCCTCGTGCAAGGCTTCCACAGCGATGTTTGACGGAGATACTTCTCCTCCCTTCGGTGGTGCACGTCACAGAAGGGGTCGAGGGTTGGAGATGGTACAGCACAATAGGAAAACAGGACACAGAAAGGCAGGAGTTTTTTTTTATCCAAAAGAAAATCAGAGGAAAAACCTAAAAACTCAAGAGATAAAAATCAGTTGTCTCCCTTCTCCTCCCACGGTTCCCTTTTTAACAGAGATCTCCAACGGTCGTGCTCGTTCTGCGAGACATGCCTCTGTTCAACGGGTGCCTTTTCCACGGGATAAGAATTTAAGTTTTTCACAAAAGTCCTTCAACATATCAGGTTTTAGATTGCATGATAAAATCCAAAATATATGTTGCATTATAGTCTTCGTATTTATAAAGTTTTGACAAATATAATAATTTTCCAAATTAAAGTCATAAAAGGTTTTGCAAAACTAAATCCATAATTTTGTATTTTTATATAACAGATAATTAAATTTTAATTAATTTATTATTTAAAAAGGTTTTCCTTTAAAACAAACGGCACATGAAAAGTTACCAAGCAAACAACTACTTTGGTTTGCCATACTTTATGAAGTCATATTTGTACTATTAATTCGTTTAATAATAGCAGTTGAATGAGCGGCTCAAATTCAAAGGACACATTTATTTAGATTATCACTGTATATGTTGGATGTTGATTTGATTACACAAGTTGTCAAACACGGTTTTTCGAATATCAATTTGTTTTCTTGTGTTTGATTACGTTCCCTATCGGGGAAGTTGTCAAAGATGGTTAGCGGAAGAGTTTCTTGTCAAACAAGAAAGAAAGTTTTTTTTTTTTTTTGGAATAAAAGTAAGAAGAAAGAAAGTTGACGGAAGTGTTGTCTTGTCAAACAAGGTTAACAAAAAGCCGTTTTATCGCACTTGGAGCTTCTTTGGTTAGATCAGAACTCATATAACCACGCTATATATAAAGAGATTAGAAGATTGCCAAAAGATCAAACACTTTGCACACAAACAACCATACCATGGAGATGGGTTCCATGGCTTCGAAGAAACCGCATGCGGTCTGCATGCCATGTCCAGCACAAGGCCACATAAACGCCATGCTGAAGTTGGCGAAGCTCCTCCACTTCAATGGTTTCCACATCACATTTGTCCACTCTGAGTTCAACTATAACCGAATCATCAAAGCTTATGGAGCTTCTTCTCTCAGGGGCTTAGATGACTTCTGTTTTGAGACTATACCTGATGGCCTCCCTCCATCTGATGAGGGTGTCAACCAAGATGTAGAATCCCTTACCAAGTCTATCCAGACCACATGCTCCATCCCATTCAGGAATCTCTTGATCCGGCTCAACGATCCATCATCTGCCGTGCCACCCGTGTCTTGCGTTATCTCTGATGCATTCACTAGCTACACTTTAGAAGCTGCCAAGGAGCTCAATATCCCTGACGTCTTCTTCTGCCCTGTGAGTGCTTGTAGTTACATGGGGTGCATCTACTACAAGGAACTGATTGACAGAGGCATCACACCATTCAAAAGTATGCCATATCCAACAGATATGAATGTAGTAGTTATATATGCATGTGTGTATGAAATTCAATATCTGATCATAAATTTGTTGTTTAATTTGTGTAGATGAGAGTGATCTCAGTAACGGATACCTTGACACACCAGTGGAGTGGATTCCAGGGTTGAAGAACATCCGTTTGAGGGATCTTCCAAGCTTCATTAGAACTACTGATCCAGATGACACGTTCCTAAACTTCTTAAAGGTAGAAGGCGAGAAAGCATTTGAAGCCAGTGCCATCATCATCAACACGTTTGATGAGTTGGAAGATGAAGTGTTGAGTGCTATGGCAACCATGCTCCCTCCTATCTACACTGTAGGGCCTATCTCGATGTTATGCAGTCAATTTCCTGACACCCAATCTACATCAATAGGTTCAAGCAGTACCTGGAAGGAGGATGACCGTTGCCTTGAATGGTTGGATGAGAGGGAGAGAGGGTCAGTGTTGTATGTGAACTTTGGGAGCATGATAGTTCTGTCTAACGAGCAGCTGATAGAGTTTGCGTGGGGGTTGGCTAACAGCAAGCACAACTTCTTATGGATCTTAAGGCCAGACCTTTTGAAGGGTGAGGCTGCAGTTCTTCCAGAGGAGTTGATGGATGAGATCGAAGGGAGAGGACTGCTGGCAAGCTGGTGTCGACAAGAGATGGTGTTATCTCATCCATCAGTGAGTGGTTTCTTGACTCACAGTGGTTGGAACTCTACAATAGAGAGTGTGAGTGCTGGGAAGCCGATGATCTGCTGGCCATACTTTTCAGATCAACCAACAAACTGTAGATATGTTTGCAATGAGTGGGGTATTGGCATGGAGATTGACAATGAAGTGAAGAGGGAGCAGGTTGCGGAGCTGATAGAAGAGTTGATGGATGGAGAGAAAGGGAAGGAGATGAAGAAGAAGGCGGTGGAGTGGAAGGAGAAGGCCATAAGAGCAACACAAGCAGGTGGTTCATCTTTCATAAACTTCAACATAGTTCTTGATGATGAGGTGCTCCTTCGAAGGAAATGATCTGTGATAACAAGAAGAGGCTGGCCACACATTGTGTGGGGCTTGGAACTTTGGCATCTGGCAACTCAATTAATCATGAGTCATGACACTGTTAGCAATATATATTTGGAATCCTAATTATATTGTGGTAGAAATGGAATGGTGATATTAGTCATCATTAGTTTTATATATGTTCTCGAGCATTCTTTGGATTAGAATTGTAGTTGTCAAGTTTCTGTCATCTTGATGCTGAGCTTTGAGAGACAGAAGTTGTAATTGTCAAGTTTGACTCAGAAGAGTCAATTTCACAGACAAATTCTAATTTTTGGGTTTCCCCTGCTCCATTCATTCAGGAGTTCCGTCAAAATTTGGTCTTGATTCTAATTGTGGGCCCTGCATTACCTAACATGTGACTAAAAAGCCTTATCTTCAAGACTGCTTGCTGCATGCCACCAAATAAAACTGCTGTAGACATAAAACCTAAAAAATGTAATCTCTAAACCTTTGTGATAAGAATAATAACAAAACATAAATTAATTATAAAGATAGTCATGATCTTTTGTTAATATTTAACTTCATATTTCTCTGTGTTCCTTCAAAATGTTTCTTACAGTTTTTTAATATTTTATATATTTTATTTAGGATAAACGACACATATGGTCATTAAATTATGTGCAAGTTCCTATTTTGATTACTCAATTAAAAAATAATTTTAATTGACTCTCTTAATTTATTATTATCTTTCAATTCGGTCATTATGCCCTACGGCGTTAACGGCAAGCTGACATGGCAAGTCACGTCACAGCCAACTTACCATGTCAGATTGGGTAAACGATATAGATGGTCACTAAACTATGTGTGAGTTCCTATTTTGATTACTCAACTAAAAAAAATTCTTGTGGTTCATTCTTGTAAAATGCTCATTGTTCTGTAAAAGCTAATAAGTTAATAAAATACTTTGATTTTTTAATTAATTTGTTAATCACATGGCTTTTTTATGGCAACATAGTTTTGACATGTGACATCAATTGCCACATCACATGGCACGTGGCATTTTTATTTTTTGAAAATTTTATTTTTTTTGCTAGTTGACACTCCACTACTTACTATTTTTTTTCTTATTTATTTTTCTTAAAAGTTAGTAAATCATTAGAGATTAAAGAGATAACAGCTACATATAGGGGCGCATGCATTACAATCTTTGTAGGGTGTCCAAGTGACATTCTAACATAGTTGTACCTGAGATGGACCCTTGGTTCCCTAGCGCTAGCTATTCCTCATCCATGAAGTCTGGCCTAGGAGGACGAAATGAATGATCCTCCCTTGTGCACTCTAGGCTTCTTTTTACAATCGACTCCATTGCCAAGAGCTTCAGTTTCTTTGAAGTGTGAGCTGCATAAACCTAAGAAAAGCATAAAGAAATATATACTTTGGATTAGTTACTTGCTACTTCAGCGTCATTGGATGATTTGAAATAAAACTTGGATAATGCATACTCTAATTTTAGGATTAAAAAAAATCAAAATTGGATATTGCAAATAGTAGAGATAAAATCAAACTATGATTTAATCAAGTAAAGATAGAATTTGAAAATGAATTAAAAGCAAAGTGTGATTTAATCCAAGAAATTAAAGTGGATTCAATTATATATAAAGTGAATGAAAATCTGAATCTAATCAAATAGGTTATAGAAATAGAATTCAAATGGAATTGAAGATCACTACTATTTAGGGAGGTGTGAGCACGCCGAGAGATCGGGTGTGGCGGTGAAAAATCACAACTCACTCTATGGATTAGAGTAAAACCTAATAGTAGGAACCACAGAACACTCAATAATTATAATGCAATCTTATTGTGAAGTCGCGATATGGGACTAGGGTTTTGTTGTCACGAAAGATCGGGTCAAACTAATTTAGGGCTCCTCACGGTACAAGAACATATTATTAGTAGCCTTTTTACCTGTCTAATCACACAAAGATACCCAAAGAAGCACAAAATAGAGAATTGATACTAGGAAACGGCATAAGTACATGCAAATATGATAGAAATCTACGTATGATCATGTACTTATCAAATACCACCACACTTGAACTTTTGCTTGTCCTCAAGCAAAGGAAACTCTACCCACAAGGAGGATGAGTACATGATCCCCAATCGCAAAATAGTCAGGAGTCGCTCCGGTGTCCTAGAAAACACAGTGTTAGGTGCCTAAGGGTTTTTATGAAAAATAAGTCTACCTTTCATTCAACTCCCCACGTGTGTGTGTGCACTTCCTATGATGCCGCTTATTAACTCAAGTCCAACCCAACTAGTCTAGACCTCATCTTACTAAACTACTTTTCCCACTCTTCTAGCTAGGGGTAGTAGCTTCATACATCGAATGAGGTAGCGTTTTCCCTTGGTAGAAAATCAAGTGAACATTGGTGATGCCCAGGGTCCGACTACTCAAGGGCGGCTTTCACTCTTCAAAGGTGATAGATTTTTCTACCATCTTTTCTATATCGATAGGGCATCCCTTATTGATCCAACTTTCCGGTTATGCCAGCCATCGAAAGATTTTTTTTCCTTTTTTTTGAACATCTAGTGGTTAAACTAGCTAGAGTATAAACCTGAGTAGGTAAGTGGCACTAAAGTCAAGGTTTGTGCTCAAATTTTTTTTTTGTGAGGTGTCAAGTAAAGGCAAGACTAGATAGATTTTCTTTTGAAAAATTTGGCACCTAACGCTAATATGATCAACCTAGACTCAAAGAGGATGCCCATCAATTTGCTCATAAATCATCCTAAATCAACACCCATCATAAACATTATAATTTTCAATAGTTAGTCGCTCCCCCAACTTAATTTGTGCATTGTCCCCAATGCACACGATATATGCACTAAAAAGAATATGTCATGTGATGGCAAGACGGGAGAGAGAAAGTGGACTTAGCTCAGTGTGCATCGTGATGTGTCTAGTCCTTCCATTTTGCTTCCTACCTAGTGTGACTATTAACTTATCTTGAGAACATGAAGGCAAAGAAAAAGTGAGGCACTATAGCATTAAGAAAGACAAAACCTTTTGTGACAGACTAACTCAACTAAAAAGAAAGTAAAAAGTACAAAAGTGGTAAAACTAAAAAATAAAGGTGATGCTCATATGCCAAAGACATCCTTCTCATCGTCGCCATCAGTGGGGTCCTCAGCATCTTGCAGCTGAGGCCGTGTCCTAGGGGTCTGCCCTACCTCTGTTATGGGTGGGGCTGGAGGCCATGGTGGGGGTGGATAGGCAGTTCTCTGCTATCTGAGAAGGTAATCTACTCCGCTCACCAGCTAGTGGAGTAGTGCGCGATCGTCCTCTGTATATACATTGACTAATGGTGGAGGTGCTATGGTCGACAGTGGAGGTGTTGTGCTGGGTCAGGCGGTAGCTCCTGGACATGTGACTCCATGTCTGCTACAACAGTGTATCTGATGCCCTGTGTGGTCTGTCTGGACAACAACGTCCCTATAGATCTCATGATATCCACAGTGATCAGAATGGATCCTTCGACTATCGTCACCCCCCCGGTAATGTAATTGGAGAGGGCATCCATCCCTCGTGCTAGGCTTGTAATATAAGGTCATGCAAATAGGACTCTGATCCTGGGGTCGAACGCCTGATGCATGAGAAGCTCGGCCACAATCCATCCCAGGTGTAAAGCGAATCTATCCAACACGCTCTGCAGTTATAAGAAGTCCATGGTGCTGACTACCCCCATGCTCAGTCCTCGTCCCATGATCGAGTGATAGAGGATCATTTGAATGTATCTGAGGGCTTGGGATCAAAGGGTGGATGCCTTCAACCGTCGTTGGTCGTAGTGTGGGTCCGTGTTGAGCCTCCTCCATATGGACTCTGTGTCTCCCTTGTTGGCCACTCAATCCTCAGTACCCTGTACTCGGGCGTGTAGTGAAATGGATATCATATAGCCCAGGTGGACAACATAATCAGTGTAGCTCATCTGGAACATGGTACTGCTTAACTAGAACTCGATCTGGTCCGGTTGATCCCATGTAACTAATCCTTCGGCGAGATGGAAAGTAGAAATTACCTCCAACGTCAACTCTCGATATGTTGTCTCGCAAATGGATAAAAGGCGGCCCTATGCCCCCATCTCCAGGTATCGTTGTACGTCCGTAGAGAGACCCACCTCCTCAAGAATATCCCAGTCGATGTGTCGGGCCTCGCCAAACTGTAGCTGACGCAGACAGTAGTGTCGCCCTGCGTGCATGGATAAGGTGAAGGTAAGCTCCGGCAGTGGTTGAGAACTCCTTCCTCATTTCATCTTCTTTACTGGGAGTCTGGAGGTTGTCTTCTTGCGTGGCAGTATGGTAGTGGTCGGTCAAAGCTTGTCGGAGAAGTGGATCCCCAAATGGGAAACACGGCCGTGCTCGCGGGTAGGTAATGGAGTGTGGGGATTCGCGGCCGATTTCCAGTGGAATCGGTGACATCCAACAAGATCTTGCAGGTTAGGCTCTGGCGAGGTCTTGGGGTGGAGGAAATGAAGGTCTAAGGCGTTGAAGGGTTGCGGCGAGGCGGGTTCTCCAAATAACAAAACCTAACGGCTGGTTCGTTTGCTGGAGTATGCCCTTTAAACACTGTCGTGTTTGATAAGCATGACCATGCATTTGAGTTGTGATGCAAGCACAGGGTGCGTGATGACTAACCTACAAGTGTACGTAGTCGATCAAGTAGTAAAGTACCCAAAGGTAGGGTTATCGAATCCACAGGAACTGGAATCCTAGTACTAACTATCCTTTGCTATCTAGTCGAAGGGTAATGGAAGTAATTGAAAATCTGGTTATGTGTCCTAAACAAAGAACTGACATGAACAATTGGTAGATTGTGGGCAGTAAGAGATGAAGCATGGCACCTTATATCACAATCCTCCTAGGATTCCTTTGTTAATAATAGAATTCTAAGTATCAGCTATCCATTGATTGATTCTTGGGAGTTCGACAAATGCACCATCTAGATGTCACATCCGATCTCTCGGTATACAGATCAAACTTATTACCGATGCCTAGTTATAATCAAATTGAGAGAGATATGGATCTATGCATAAAGAGACACGCAAGTCAAAACCCTAAGCACGTATATGCCTTGCCATAATATAATGAGGTATATGACCATAGCTCATGCAAAATACAATCACATAAATCAAGCAAAGACTAACAAGAATCATCACTAAGGGAAAGCCAATAAATAAAAAAATTCAATAACAAATAATCCTAGATTTCATGTGTCCAAGGTACCACCGAAGGGGTTTAGCCTCTCATGCTAATAGAAACAATAATAGAGATATCGGAGAAAGACATAATTGAAAATATATGGGTTCCCTTGCTCTATGTCTGCTCCACCTTCGGTCTTCTCCGAAACCCTAGCCGTCGCTCGGAACACCCTCCGAAGACTAGTCTAACAAAAGTCCCTGAAATCTATGTCCTTAGCGGCTTATATAGATTTTTAATTTAATTTGGCACGGGCGTGTGCATCTAATGCACCCCTGTGCCAAATCCCATTGCTTGATCTTCACTCGTTTTGAAGTTAGAGAGGTGCACAGGTGTGTGCACGGCTGTGCACATCTCTACTGAGGTCGTGCACATCTCTATGAGTGCTTTTTTCAGCTTGTTTCATCTTGGTTGGCCCCGTTTCTCATTCCTTTCATTCTAGGTATGTATTTTACCCTCTCAATCACAAAGCAAACCCAAAGGAGCACGAAAATAGAGGAATTGATGTTAAACAAAATAAGTGCATGCAAATGTGATAGAAATAAATGTATAATTGTGCACTTATCAAGTTGCAAGGCTGTGTTTTTTTGGCTTTGGTCTCCCGAGAAGTGCACGGCTTGAAGCATGGCCGTGCTTTTTTCCATGATTATCTTTATAAAAAGTGCACGCCTGTGCTTTCCTGATGCACAGCTGTGTTCAGTTGTTTCTGTTTCACCTATTTGTTCCCAAGAGGTGCACGGCCTAGAGCACGGCCGTGCTCCTGTACGTGCATCTCTCTATGGCCTTCCTGCTTCATAACTGCTCTGTCATCTCCTCTACCTGTATGTTAGTAGCTCCAAACAAAAAAGATTAATTGCTAAACATTTTGGAACGCACATAATCAAGGAAACATTACCCAATGAATGGGATTTACCACTAATATATACCTAACTAAAATCCTTGATTAACCTAGAAAGAAACTAGAAAACTAAACCGAGCTTGGGTTTCCTCCCAAGAAGCGCTTGTTTTCGTTACTAGCTTGACGTACCTTTCAGTTCAAGAGGGTTCAAAGAGTTGGATCTCGCCTCCTACATCGCCATGTGAGATACGTCTTGCAAACCGTTCACTCAAAAAAGATATAAATTTATACTCACAAAAGTTGTTCCTGAGTGGTGTTGAATTGGATGTTACAGGTGCGGGAGATCGATTCCTTTGGTTGCGTGCAATTGGTGGAGTTTGCTTATGACCCCTTATCTCACCCACCGACTTTTCCTGGGGTAGATCGTTCTCCAGTAGGTCTTCCAGCTGATCCTTCAACAATTCAACCTGCACAAAGTCAGAAACACAGTCATCAACAAAGTCAATAAAATAGCAAGAGTCATCAAGCTCTATGGGATATCGCATCGCGTCTTTAAGCTTGAAAACTACTACTTCTTCTCCACTATCAGGGTTATCCGGCCATGATATGGAATAGTGCCTACACAGTCTTTAGAAACGACCTTCCAAGGATGAGGGGTACCTTTACTTGATCATCTAAGTATAAAATATAGAAGTCCACCATAAATATGAGCTTGTCGACTTTCACTAACACATCCTCACCGATCCCTCGAGGTTGCCGGATGGATCTGTCTGCCATTTGAAGTGTCACCTTGGTTGGTTTCAGCTCTCAAATTCCCAGCTTTTGGAGTATCTTATAGGGCATTAGGTTGATACTTGCTCCAATATTAGCCAGGGCCTTTTCATCCACCAGTCCTCCAATAGTGCAGGGAATTATGTAACTCCCGAGATCCTTTTCCTTCTTCGGGAGTCTATTGGTGAGAACTGTTGAGCATTGTTCGTTCAATGTTGCCATGGACACCTCCTCCAGCTTCCTTTTGTTTGTGAGAAATTCCTTTAAAAATTTAGTATATCGCGGCATTTGAGCAAGTGTTTCCACAAATGGAACGTTGATGTGCAATGCCTTAAACATGTCTAGAAATTTCCTGAAAATCTAACCCTACTGGTCCTTTTTCATCTTGGCTGGGTAAGGCAACTTTGGCTTATATTTTGGTACCATGGGTGCTTCCTTTTTCTTATCCATACCCGACTCTCCTTTATCTTCAAATTTGTTCTCCTCAGGTTGTGTGATAGGTGTGTCTCCTGGTACTTTGTCTTGTGGTGGGGTCACCTCTCTTCCACTTCTGAGACTGATGGCTTTGACAGATTCCCTTGGGTTAACTTCTATGTTACTTGGGAGGGTGTCCGCTAGTCGTTCTGCCAAGGACTTGGTTATTTGAGCAACTTGGTGTTCAAGGTTCTGTAGTGATGCCTACTGGTTCTTCACCATCTGTTCATGCTTGGTGAGTCGCGTCTCGTTTGCCTGGAAATATTGTGTGATCCAGGTTTCCAGGCTTGGTGTTTTCTTTTCTTATTGTGATGGATGACTACTCGGTTATGATAGTGGATTCTCTTGGGGCAAATATTCTCTTGGTTGCTCTGGATGTTGTATCGGGATGTTGTAGGAAAAGTTGGGTAGTTCTTCTATCCAGGATTATATCTAGGGTTGTATCGGTTGTTCTGCGATCTTCCTACGAAGTCAACTTGCTCCACTTGTTCGGGTTGTCCCTCTTCTGGCTTATTCCTACATAAACTGCACAGTATCACTGGTGCGGGTTGTTGATAGCTGATGTTCTCCAATTTCTGGCTTATTGCTTCCACCTTGGCTGCCAAGTTTGTCTTTAAGTCCAACTCATGTATTCCGGCCACTTTACCCTGTTTGGTCCTCTCGGAGCTCCATTGATATCCATTAGTGGCCATCTCGTCTATTAGTTCCCTAGCCATGTCGGATTCCTTGCTGCAAAGGGAGCCATTCACTGCTGCGTCCAACATCTGCTTGGTAGCTACATTTAGCCCATTGTAGAACGTTTGGACTTGCATCGAATCCTCTATATATACCATGCAATGGGCACTTCCTGAGCATCTCTTTGTACCTCTCTCATATATCGTAGAGTGTTTTTGTCTCCATCTGTTTGAAGGAACAAATGTCACTCCGCATCTTCGTTATCTTTGCCGGCGGGAAATACCTCACTAAGAATTTTTTAGTCAACTGGGCCCATGATGTGATTAACCCATGAGTCAACGAACTTAGCCACTGATTCGCTCGACGTCCTTTGACTGAGAAGGGGAACAACTTGAGACAGATAGTGTTCGTTGATACCTCGTTTACTGAAATTGTGTCGTTGATTTCCAAGAAACTTTGCAAGTGTGCATAGCATGATTGCTTGACCATCTGGATGACATGAGGCTTCAGTTCGAAATTGTGGCATGTGACTGATGGCAGAATGACACTTGAGCCGATGCTATCCAGGTTTGGCTTCGCATATCCGTTGTTGCCATCTTTTTAAGAAGGGCTTCTCTTAATTGATGACAAAAGTCTTTTTTAAAAAATATATATATATATTCACAAAAATCTTATCCGAAAAATAGAAAATTCCACAATGACTCCTCCCCTTTCCATTCTGAATGGTTACACAAAATTTCCACTTGATCAAATCACAAGTCAGATCAGTTAGATTATTCAAATCATACGCCGCATATTAATTAATTTTATTCCATAACTTTTGAAAGATTATTGACGATTGATGAAAGATGTCTTTATATTAAAGAAAATGAAACCTCTTAGAAATCAAAACAACTCACTATCTCATTTTGTGTGATTTATCTCTTCTAGCGAACCACACGCATCTGAAAACCAGAATAACAAGTCACTATCTCATTTTGTGTGATTTTTCCCTTCTATGAAACCACACTCATCTGAAAACCAGAATAGGAATTTAATTTAAATTACTCCAATGCTATCAAAATAAGTTAAACCAAGATAACTTAGATGACAAAATATAAATTTTACAAAAATACTCACCAATAAGAGCATATTATGGATGTAATATAAATATTTATTTTTTATTTTTTATGAATATTGATAAACTATTTTTTAGGAATGCTTCGATTCCTCGACCTCTCAGTTTAAAAAAGAATATGGTACCCTACTTCTATTTTTAAACGTACTAATACAAATAATTTTAATATATTAGAGATGGAAAATTTTAATAATCATTAATGATCCTTTCATTCATCTCATATGATTCATGAACCATCTTCTTTACCTAAAAATAAAAGTTAACGAATAACAAGGCCATAAGACCGAATTGCATTAAAAAACTAATAAAAGAATAAAAGAAAAAAAAAAGATAGGTCTAGCCATGCATGTATGCATTGCGCCATGACACGCAAGATCAAACACAAGATTTGTCCAACATGCGTACATGATACTCATTCTATGAACTAATCAAATGTATGCAAACACAAAGCCTTCTTGTTGCCGTCCATCGAGATTCAAACAATCTTTGGTTTATTCCATGGGTGCAAAGAACTTGTTGAAGAACCCAATGGAAATTTTTTATTCAGGTGCAGAGAACCAGTTTAAGAGCCCAGTGGATATATAATATATATAACACTTGAAACACAAACATTGAGAGGAGATCCATGGCTTTGAAACCCCATGCAGTCTGCATGCCATGTCCAGCACAAGGCCACATAAACGCCATGCTAAGGTTTGCTAAGCTCCTCCACATCAATGGTTTTCACATCACATTTATCCACTCTGAGTTCAACTATGACCGAATCATCAAAGCTTATGGAGCTTCTTCTCTCAAGGGCTTAGATGACTTCTGTTTTGAGGCAATACCTGATGGCCTCCCTCCTTCCGATGAGAGTGTCAACCAAGATATAGAATCCCTTGCCAACTCGGTCCAGACCACTTGCTCAATCCCTTTCAGAAATCTATTAATCCGGCTCAACGATCCATCATCTGCTGTACCACCGGTGTCTTGCGTTATCTCTGACTCATTCACTAGCTACACTTTAGAAGCTGCCAAGGAGCTCAATATCCCTGACATCTTCTTCTGCTCCGTGAGTGCATGTAGTTACATGGGGTGCATCTACTACAAGGAACTGATTGATAGAGGCATCACACCATTCAAAAGTATGCTGTATCCAGATAGCTTTTTCTCTCATGAATGTAGTCATGCATGTGTATGAAATTCATCTGATCATAAATTTGTTGTTTAATTTGTGTAGATGAGAGTGATCTCAGTAACGGATACCTTGACACACCAGTGGACTGGATTCCAGGGTTGAAGAACATGCGCTTGAGGGATCTTCCAAGTTTCATTAGAACTACAGATCCAGATGACAAGTTACTTAACTTCATAAAGATAGAAGGGGAGAAAGCATTTGAAGCCAGTGCCATCATAATCAACACGTTTGATGAGTTGGAAGATGAAGTGTTGAGTGCTATGGCAACCATGCTCCCTCCTATCTACACTGTAGGGCCTATCTCGTTGTTATGCAGTCAATTTCCAGTCACCCAATCTACATCAATAGGGTCAAGCCTCTTGAGAGAGGATGAGAGTTGTCTTGAATGGTTGGATGAGAAGGAGATAGGGTCAGTGGTATATGTGAACTTTGGGAGCTTGGCAGTTGTGTCTAATGAACAGCTGATAGAGTTTGCGTGGGGGTTGGCTAACACCAAAAATAACTTCCTATGGATCTTAAGGCCAGACCTTGTGAGTGGTGAGGCTGCGGTGCTTCCAGAGGAGTTTTTGAATGAAATCAAAGGGAGAGGATTTCTGGCAAGCTGGTGTCCACAAGAGCGAGTGTTATCTCATCCATCAGTGAGAGGCTTCTTGACTCACAGTGGTTGGAACTCTACAATGGAGAGTGTGAGTGCAGGGAAGCCAATGATCTGCTGGCCATACTTTGGAGATCAACAAACAAATTGTAGATATGTTTGCAATGAGTGGGGGATGGGAATGGAGATTCACAATGAAGTGAAAAGGGAGCAGGTTGAGGAGCTGGTAGCAGAGTTGATGGACGGAGAGAAAGGGAAGGAGATGAAGAAAAATGTGGTGGAGTGGAAGGAGAAGGCCATAAGAGCAACACAAGCAGGTGGTTCATCTTTTGTAAACTTCCACAGAGTTCTTGATGAGCTGCTCCTTGGAAGGAAATAATCTGTGATGATGAGTTTATCGAAGAGCACTTTTAAAAAGAAAGATCCATGTAGAAGCTATGAATGCGAGGAGATAGAACTTTTGCTTTTTCTTGTGTATTTTCATTTATGAATATCTAAGTATTTCTGTGGCAATAATATTTGGATTATAATTTCTCTAAAAGAAGAAGAGGCACGCGCGAAGGGCTCTGAGGCGGAGCGATTTCCGACAACCGGAGGAGGGCACGGCGGCGGCACAGCGGACAGCACCAAACTGAAGGAGATGGCTAAGGTATGGCGAAGGGTGGTGGAGCCTCGACAAGCGACGATGGAGGCTAGACGTGCAGCGGCGGAACCCCCACGAGCAACAGCGGCTCGACCACGAGAAGAGGCAGGAAGACGAAGACGGGCAACACCTCCACCAAGAACCACAGAAAGAGGCACAGAAGCTGAACGACGCAGAAGGGAGCCATCTGTGGAGCGACAGGGAACACAACGGGAGCGACCATGGACATCTCTATCCCTCGAAGACAATCTCAAGTACGTTCAGATAGTCTCCGGGACGAGATCCAGTCCGAGCAACCCTCAGCGGGACCAAGAGGTGGAGGACCCAAACGAAGGTCCGTGGGAAGAGGTACACAACAAGAGGAAGAGAAGCCCACCCATGGCAAGCGAAGGCTTACTGAGAACTCCGAGCTGGGGAGAGAACCAGTTCCTCCGGCGCTCGCCACCTAAGAAGCGAACACCTAGTGGCGTGATGGAGGTTTGCGAGAAGTGTAGGCAACCATGGCACATGATGGTGGATTGTCGCCGGCTGGAGGTATGCCGGAGATGCGAGAAGCCAGGGCACAGGGCCTTCAGGTGTCCAGTACCCTCATCCGAACTGGGTACTATCCAGCTCCATGGGGCGGAGCCGACACGACTGAAGGGGAAGCGAGAGGACCAGCCTTCTTCATCAAAGTCGGAGATGAGGAGCCAACAAGAGGGAGACCTGTCTCGCAAGAAGGGGAAGAAGAAGATGGAGATAGGCGCCATGGCGTCTGGGGACCAGCTGGGAAACCAAAATGAAGCCATGAAGATACCTAGCCAGAAAAAACCATCAGTGACGGAGGACTCCCATAATGTATCGGCGTCGGTTGATGATATCTTGGTGGAGGAGGTCCGAAAACTTCGCAGCTACCTGGTAGTGACGGTAGTCAAGGGCTTCGCCGGACTCCGACCACACGAGAAGGTGAAGGAGGAGATGGCAGCGCTGATGGCACCATAACTGAATTGGGAGGCATAACCTTTCGAGGACGACAAGGATGACAAGATCCTCCTTCATTGCCCCTCTGAAGACCTGGCCAGAAAGATACAGAGCATGAAAGAATTGACCTTTCAAGGCTTCACAGTTCAATGCGCTCCATGCACGGCGGCAACCAACGCCACCGGGAAGGCCGACGGAGAACTCAGATGGATCACCGCAAAAGGGCTTCTCATCTATTGTCAACGGAAGGACACCCTAGCAAAAATGTTGAAGCCAGTGGGGGATCTCGTATATATGGGCAACAAAGCCTTCTTCGCCAGCCACTACAGGGCGGCCGTGAGGACTCGCCAGGGAAGGAAGCTCCCAACAACCCTGAACTACAGCGCATTTAGTGAAAAGTTCACCATCAGAATACAACTCGATAGAGGAGAACCACCTCTACCATGGGATCCGCAGCAGGAGAAGATGGTGACGTCTGATAGCATGGGGAATAACGAAGAAGAAACACAAGCTCCGACGAATGTAAAGACCGTCGGACCATCAGGGAAGGACCGTCAGTCCAAGGATAACCTGACAGAGGATAGGACTGCGTACGATCGCCCCCATGCAGACGTTACCGCCTGTGGCACTGCGCTGAAGGGACAGGCCTCGTCCGGCCACGTGGGAAATTTGAAAACCCTAACAGGCTGAACAGGCAGGCAATTGACGGCGAAAAAACTAGACACGTGGGCGGCTTGGATGCAAAGAAATCCCACAAAAACAGGGAACAAAATCCGCCACAGAGAAGCCACGTGGCAAGAGCCGAGCCGAAGTCAACATTCACAGCGCGGGATGGAAAGGAAACGCACTTTCGGAGAGAGCGAGGTTCCGGAGGCCACTCAAAACAGCCTAAAGAGCACATGGCGCAATCACAGCCACCCACCTCCAAAGTCAAAGGAAAACATGCGTTCGTGGCTGAATCAAGTGAAAACCTGATTTTTTCCAAGGGGGCACGTGGCAGACTTGGCTACCAAGCCAACTAACTCCATTAACCTCCAAGATGATGGTCTTAAAATTGTTAATGATGTATTAAGTGAAAATCATCAAACAAAAAACAATGGAAAAGCACCACTCATTTCCACTTACTCAGAAACTGAAAAAAAAAACAATTTTGGGGAATCTGATAATGAATATGAAGACCAACTAGTAAGAGAAATTGAGCTTGAAATGGAAAATATGTGGAATATACAACTAGATTGGGGAAATAATAAACAGGAAGAGGTGGAGGTAAATGTTGACCACCAAGAAGTATCCAAAATGAAAACACACCCTCACTCATGGAAGGGAAAGGAAATGAGACAAAAGAACTGAAAGGCCCAGAGACCACACACAAAGGAAGCAATGATCCTCAACAAGGGGAACCAAACCGTATGGAGAGCCCGAGATCAATTGGGCCTAGAGAGAATCAAAGCCCTGACATAGAAAACCCAAGGATAATTTTACCCCCCAACACAGGCCCAAAATCCGAATTTGATACATCCAAATATAAATGGAGATACATACATGGAGTATGGAATTACATGGCCGACTCAACCTGGGAAGAAATAATTGAAAAACTGGAACATGGAAGCGATGAACCTGCTGGTGATCTGGAAATGAAAGCACAACACACCCCAACAAATATCATTGACCGGCCACAAAAGAAAATCGGAACTGCACCAACCAAAGAAGCCACTCGGCGTAGTGCGAGGACCCGAAAGCAAATATCTGTGCGTCTCGAGAAGGAAGGCTTCATCGCTCCACCAACCACCTCCAGGAAGAAGAGAACAGAACGGGACCAGGCCACATCTAAAGGTAAAAATTACAACCCAACTGCTAACCCCCTAACTTTCTGTGATTGGCCAGACAGGGATATCTTATCAGCAGCTAAGAAACTCGGGGTGGACCTGGGAGATTCGGCTACTATAAGGGACGAATACATTCTACACATCCGTCAAGCGGAAGTGGAAAGGGAAAAGGAGGGGAGGAAAACCAGCTAAGGTTCTCTCCTCCTTTCCAAACATATCCGGGCAAGAACAGTTTCTTAATGAAAGTTATTTCTTGGAATGTTAGGGGTTTGGGTCAGAAAAAAAAAGAGATATCTCATTAGAGATTCCCTATATCTCCATAAGCCAGACATCTTCTGTATGCAAGAAACAAAACTGAACACCATCAGCAATGCACTTTGGCGGTCAATAGGGGGATCCTTCTACGATAAATGGGAAGCCCTTCCAGCAACGGAGATTAGAGGGGGTTGTTGTATTGGATGGAGTAGCAATAAATATCACCTCACTCACGCATCCAGAGGACAATACACATTATCAGTCATTTTAGAGGACAAGACAAAAGAGAATGCGCCAAATATGATAACAACAGTGTATACCTCGTGCAATACGACTCAAAAAACGGAATGTTGGAATGAAATTAGGGGAATCAGGGGAAGCTGGAGTGGGGCTTGGCTTCTTTGCGGGGATTTCAACACAATCAGAAGTCGAGAGGATGCCAACAACGCCTCCCACGGGACACAGGAAAGGGGAGAATTTGATTAGATGATACAAGATCTTCAGCTCGTTGACCCCCCTCTCCTGGGCGAATATACACATGGACCAATGGAAGGGAATCGCATGTGTTTGCCAAGTTAGACAGATTCTTGCTATCCATTGAATGGATCCTAGACTTCCCTAGGATATGGCAAACTGCACTTCCGAGGGTGGGATCAGACCATGTACCATTATGATTAGCTGTGGAGTACACACACCACAGAATACCCCTTTCAGATTCAACAAAGAATGGGTAAAGGAAGATGGATTCTGGGACATGATCCGAGAGATATGGGAGGAACAACATTTGGAAGGGGACGACGTATTCATTTTGGGGGAAAAATGAAAACTTCTGAAGCTAATCAGGGCTAAGAGTAAACTACTCCAAAAGTGCAGTGATCCCAATTAAAATGATAGAACAAAACATAGAGGAATTTGCACAAATACTAAATTGCACGACCGCAAGTCTTCCCATAAAGTACCTGGGAGTCCCACTCTCAGGAGGGCGCCCAAAGAAAGAAGACTGGAACACATTAATTGCAAAAATAAGAGGAAGGTTGGCATCCTGGAAAGGGAAGCTGCTATCAATGGGGGGAAGACTCACAATGCTTAACTCAGTAATATCCACAATCCCAATTCACTGGATGTCAGCCTTCCGTCTTCCAGAATGGGTTCTCAAGAAGATTGAGACAATCAGAAAGGAGTTCCTCTGGAAAGGAGTGGACAGGGCGGGGCATAGTTACCATCTGATTAATTGGGACAGGATATGTAGACCTAAAGAAAATGGAGGATGGGGAATCCTGAACCTCAGAACTTTCAACGGAGCTTTATTGGGGAAGTGGTGGTGCAGATCCTTACTAGGCGAGAAGGTATATGTCAAAAGATCTTCCAGGAGGCTTACTCAAGGCAAGGCCACATAGACCCCCATAAATAAGCACCGAGAAGAGCCTCCCCTTTCTGGAAAGGCATCTGTAGAGAAAGAGCTCCAGTCCTAGCCAACATTCTTGTACTACCAGGTTCGGGTGACACTACTAACTTCTGGGGAGACAACTGGTGGAAAGGAAATTCACTGATGAACGTCCACCCAGGGATGCATGAACTATCAATAACAAAACACCTAACCATCCAAAGGGCAAGAACAAGAATCCATAGGGGCCTACCGCTCCTCAAGCCGGGACCTCTTACAACTCTGGAAATGGAGGATCTAAACCTAATCAAACGGGCCCTAACAGACCAAAACACAAGTCATGAAGCCAGAGACAGCAAGGAGTGGAGACTAACACCCAACAACATGTTCACAGTCAAATCTCTCTACCGATTCAGAATTGATGGTGGATTGAGATGTGACCTAAAATAAAGCTTCTGGAAGCAGCCCTGTCCACTCAAGATAAAACTCTTCGCATGGCTGGCAAGAGAAAACAGGATTCTCACACTTGATAATCTCCAAAAAATAAAAGTGGAGGGGAGACCGCCACACCTGCTACTTATGTGAAACTGAGGATGAATCAGTACAACACCTACTTGTATCCTGCCCATTCGTGAGACAAATTTGGGGTCATTTTGAAAACCTGTTTGGGGCCATAGCTGGGAGGGACACTCTCCAGGCACTTTGGGGAACAAAAAATACCCCCTCATGGGTGGACAATACCCTACAAGAGGGATGGTATATCGTCGTCATGGGCATCACTTGGAGCATCTGGGGAGAGAGAAATAGGCGGTGTTTCCAGGATAAACAACGTGTTTACTTAAGAATCATTCGTGATATCTCTTTCCTCATTATTTCTCAGTTGGATGCTGCTCCACTCGCAAAGAGAACAAAACTGGAGGCAGCGGCGAACCTGGTCAAGCGCAGCTTGGAATTCACATCATCTATGCCAGGAAGACATGGTGATGGGGGACATGCCACTGGTGAGGAACCAGATCACACCTGAGGAAGACATGGCGACTGAAGTGCTTGATGTGTGTTGGAGTGGGTTGAAAGCTATTATTTTCTATTTCCTGTCTTATTCAAGCACTGTAATGAAACTTTTATCCTAATTAAATAAAATTGTGGTTTATCCACTTATTAGAAAAAAAGTATTTCTGTGGCTTATAATACCTGCATGAAACCAATTGCATGCATTCTTGCGAGTGTAGGTTATATATTAGTAATGCTTAGATTTATATGTTGACTTTAAAGTAATTTATAGTCAAAGTTATTATATTTATAATATAATTCAAATGAAATAAAGAAAAAAATTCTAGTTTATTTTCTTCATTTTTTAACTAAGAAAACTCATATATTTTAAACATAATCATCATTTCTAATGATAATTATAGGAGTAACTCTATTTAAAAAATAATTTATAAAAAAAATATTAGTTAATATTATTTGACAAACAAAAATTTATAGGGAGCAAAATTTTCAAGGAATAAAACATAAAAACACAAAAAAAAAGACCCTTAGGACCTGTTTGTATGCATAGTTATTTTTCCTATAGAAATTTTATTCCATAGGATGTGGAGATGAATAAGGAATTACTACAGGAAAAATTCCCTATGGAATGTTCTTTGGCCATGCATAGGAAAAATTCCTATGGAATGGTGTTGAAGCACAAGTAAGGATTGAAGATTCAAAAGACTCCATGTTGCCCGTTGAGACAAAGTTTGCAATGGATGTCGAGAGTGATTGCAACCAAATTTGTTTGATAATAATTCTATCACCCTGAGATAAGCGTACGTAGCAAACCTAATCCAAGTTTCAATGTCACAAATGAAATCCTTAGAATTGACACCTTGTAGACTTCCACAACAAAGATGTTTTGCATCTTTCAGCATGCACATTTGAAATTATTTTCAGTTGGGAACACCATTAAAAGAGGTTTCATGAGTGAATTGAAAACCATTAACAGAACCAAAAGCTGAGAGCAACAGTCAAGAGACAAGAATTGAGGAGATTCATAAAACATTCAAAGAGTTACCAAATCAATCATAAATATTTGAGCACTATTAGACCTAGAAATTTTGGATTTTGATACATAGAATTCAAATTCCAAACTTTCAACACTTCCACAATTAACAATAAACATATTCACAAAACAAACACCAAATAATACAAGAAGCAAGAAAATTCACAGTACAAACCTGTTAGTATTGGGGGACAAGGATTTGAGAGGCTAGTGTTAGGATTAGGAGTGTAGATGACTAGAGAATAGTGGAGGAGTAGTAGTTTGAAGAACTTTGTATTACACTTTAAAGTTTTTTTTTTGACTTGTTACAAAAGAGTTACATCTCATCCCTTTATATACGACCTTTAGAGACTTCTAGACCATATTCTAGGACATTCTATATTCTAGAACATTTCACATTCTAGTACATTCTATTTTTACATTATAGAGAATATTCTAAGGTATATTCAAGCTCCTCCAAGCTTCTACTATTATGAAGAAGATTCTAGTTGATGTAGGACTTCCTTGAAGCTTCTAGAAAATGGATCACTTTCTAACAAAACCAAATCTCATTAAAATCTAAATCATCACCGAAACATCTATCAAATCTCTTTAATTTATCTTGTCCGTGTCTTAAATCCATAATACTCTCCCACACTAAAAACAACTCAATTTCTTCTACATAAAACGAAAAACAAAAAACCAAAAATGTTTTTTTCTCTACAAAACATCCCCCGTTGCCAACCAGACAAACAGGAGACAAAGAAAAAGGAAAAGAAAATTTCTACAATCCATTCTCCTTCAATTGCTCACAAATCTCACAACCAGCAACCACCAACTACCAACCAAAGAAGGAAGGGAGGGGAAAGGGGAAAAAGGAAAGGCAGAGGGAACGAGATGGGTGACGCTCTCGACAAGCTTGACGAGAGTGTAGAGGAGATCGGTGGAATAGAGTGAAGAAGACGGGCTCTAGGGACGAGAGGGAGGGGAGTGCAGCGCGGACCATGATCTTTTCCATTGGCATGGCGGAGATAAGCAGCGTCGAGTAGCGGGAAGAGAGAGAGTGCGTGTCCTTATAAGCTGCTCACATTGGTTGATGTCACCAGCCGCGGATCTGATGGTGGAGAGGATCGTCGCTGGCCGTGGATTGAGGACGGAGAGGAGCTCGCGAAAGAAGAGGTCTGGGCTCGCGAAAGGAGAAGGGGCAACTTGCAAAAAACGTAGGAAGGAAAAAGAAAAAGGTCTGACCTAAAATTTGAAAGACAGATGACATCTTGAGAAAGAGCTCGACTCCCATACAAGAGCGAGAGAGGCCGCTCTATTTGAAAGAAGTGAGTCTCGAATCCGTTTCTTTTTATTTTCCTCATTATTTTGGTTTTTTTTTTTCTTTTGATTGATTTCATTTCCTTCTAGTGAGGCTCTGGTTTTCATTTTTGTATGTAATTTTGTTTTCGGGTCTTAGATAGCTAGTTGTTTTTTGAGATTTTGGGAATTTGGTTTTGATTGCGATTTCTTTGTTTGAAGAAATCATTGCTCATTTGCTCGGAATGGTTTGAAGTTTGAGATAGAGAATGAAGTTTTGTTGATCCAATTGATCCCGATTGACCTCATACTACTCATTCAATCAGTTTGTGCTCAAGCTTGACAAAGTCTGCACTACCAAGAAAGTCAGGGTATGAGCATCCTCTAATCTTGTTGATATTTTTCTTAATTTTGATGCCCTGATTCTTAATCATGATTTTCTTTTTTCCTTTTAATTTTTTGTGGTTTGCCTGAAAATAGTCATTAATATGTTGATCTCTGCCATGTGTGAGTAGTTTATGGAGTAATACCAATTATTTATGTTTCCCTGAAAATACAAAGAGATCTAAACATCGGTCTATGTTGTTCCTTCTTTCTAGGTTATCTTACCGAACGTTGACGAGAGGACCTATGATTACTATAAACTATGAATAGACAGTCATATACTACCAATAAGACTATGATTGGTGATTGGTGATTTCTTGTGCTTCAACAAAAGTTGCACAACAACATGGAAAGGCTAAACTGGACCCATATTCTCTTAATCCCCAAAACTCACGCAACAGAGACCGTGAAAGATTATAAGCCGATAAGCCTAATCAACTGCTCAATCAAAATATCTCCAAAGTCCTCGCAAATAGACTTAGAGGAGTCCTCAAAGAACTGGTAGATGAATCACAAACGGCTTTCATATGTGGAAGAATGATACATGATAATATATTGGCCTCTGAAGAGCTTATTCATAAAATGAAGATAGGCAATATAAATGGGGTCCTAATCAAGATTGATTTTGAGAAGGCTTTTGACACAGTTGACTAGGGATACCTGTTGGACATCTTCCAAGCAAGGGGCTTCGGACCTAGATGGATATTCTGGAGCAGCACAGTACTCACATCATCTAAAGCCACCTTCCTTATCAATGGTGCATTTGCATGCCGGATACATCCAAAGCAAACGAGAGCTAAGACAGGGGGACCCTCTTTCTCCACTACTATTTGTCTTAGCCTCAATCCTCTCCACCATGCTCAATGAGGCAATTAAAGCAAATATATATAAAGGAGTCCAAATAAGTCTAAACAAAAATGATAACATATTGGCTTTACAATACATAGATGACCTCCTTGTTTTCTACACTGGGGATCCGGAGAAATTCTGTACGCTAAAGCTGATCTTTTAACTATTTAAGGGACTCTCAGGTTTGTGAATAAACTACAACAAGAGCATTATCATATCTGTCAAGGCTGAGGACCCTTCCGCCCAGGACCTTGCACAACTACTTCACTACTCAATTGCAAGCTTCCCAATTAAGTACTTGGGGTACCAATCTCAGGGGGGCATCCCAAAATAGAGGATTGGTCTGCGTTAAGTGATAGAATTAGAATGAGCCTCATGGAAATGTAAACTCCAATCAATAAGAGGGCGCCTAATTCTCCTGAATTCAGACCTCTCTACCATGTTGATCCATTGGATGTCTATTTACCGTCTTCCGAAGTGGGTGATGCAAAAGATTGATTCAATTAGGATGGAGGGGATGGATAAGGAAGCCCACAACTATCATCTAGTTAATTGGGACAGATTGTATCGCCCTAAAGAAAATAGGGGATGGGGTATCCTAAACCTCCAAGAGTTCAACGGGGCGAATACTTACTAGCACTGTCGGAATATGTCTCAAAATTTTCATGGATGCATATTTATGATGAGGCTTCATTGACCCCCAAAACACTAGCCCTTGGACGGGCATCCAACTTTTGGAAAGGGCTAGGATGAGAGAACCTGCCAACTCTTGCAAATATCTTTGTCAAACCAGAGACAGGATAGTCAGTAAACCTATGGAAGGACAGCTGGTGGGGAAGGATCCTCCCTTGAAAACAAGTACCCAGAGGTGCGACCCCAATTCATCAAGAAATCCATAAATATTCATGAGGCAAGGGAATGATCTAGCAAGGAAAGCCACTTCTACTGTCAGGTTCCTTATTAGAAAGAGGCGAAAGGATTATCCACCTTCGTATAGGCCCTCTGGGAAGTTAGGAGTGACAACCGAGTGTCGAATTCAATTAAATAGAAACCTACGCCAACCAGGGCCTTCACAATCAAATCACTCTATACCTTCAAAGTAGATGGTGAGACCAAATATAATCTACAAAAGTGCTTCTGGAAGCAATCATGACCTCTCAAAACAAAACTTTTTACATGGCTGGCAATGGAGAATAGGGTCCTTACACTGGATAACCACCAGAAGAGAAATTAGTGGGATAATTGCACTAAATGCTACTTACATGATATGGAAGATGAATCGGTGGCACACTTACTCTTCACATGTACTTATATAGTAAACACCCGGAGCGACTTCTTTAACATATTCGGAGTTAAAATGGGGCCAAACAATATACAACAAAGCACCAGTGACACCCATCTTAGGGTGAACAAACTCTGGAACGGGGTTGGAAACTCACAGAAATGGCAATCATTTGAAGTATTTGGAGCGAACAAAATATGCGATTTTTTCAAGACAAACAATGTGTTTTTTTATTAAAATTATCCGCAACGTCTCTTTTCTCAAGCTTTCTTAGTTGGATGTAGCTCCATTCTCCAAAAAAAACGAAGCTGGAGACGACCCTCAATTTGGTGAAGAGGAGTCTCAAGTTTGCTAATGACACGCCGATATGAACCGCAAGAGGCGACAAAGCCTTTGAGGATGACGCGGTAGCGAATCGAGAGAGGATCTAAGATGCCACCCAAAGTCAGTCAGAAGAGAAACACTTCTATTTTGTACCTAATTATACTCTGGCAGAGTTTGTAATTTAAACTTATATTGCTAATAGCAATAGATAAATGTGGTTTGTCCACTTCATCACCAAAAAAAAAAAAAAAAAAAAATATTGTTTGCACAAGCAGAGGCTGTTTCTTTGCTTGGTGATCAAGCAACTTGGACCATGTGTATGGCCTTATGTAGTAGCCATTAATCTCTGAATACCCTTGAAAATACTAAGGAATGATAAAATCATTTTGTTACATTGAAACCAGGTATTGGATCCAGTAGATGGTTGTTACCTTAAATAAAAAAAACTTTAGTCTCTTAGTTTAGAAGTAAGATATCTTTTATTATATTATGAATTATTCATTCAAGTTGGCATCATGGCATGAAAACAATCATCATAGTAAGCACCCACAAACATCAAACCCACAAGAGAGTAGTTTTTTCGGAGAGTGGAGGCTGATATGATCTCTAAGGTCCTAATCAATATGTTAGGTATTTGACAACATCAGAATCGAAAACGGATCTTACAAAACTCAAATCTAACTAAAACCTAGATAAACTCACCCCCTCGAGTTTAGGTATTTTAGGCACAATAAACACTATAACTTAATCTCTCTCTCGGGGACAATTTAATTAGGGTTACTAATTTTTTAAAAAGAAACCTTGAAATTTCAAAAATTACAAATAGATCCCTAAGCTCCATTTAAATTCTAACTGGGTGTTACAATTAATTTATATAAATTAAAAAAAAATATCTCATATAATGAAAAAATTTAGGAAGAATAAAAAGAAAGTGTTTTTTTACATAACATAACTTCACTTCAACACTTGGGCAATACAAACATAAAAGATCTCTTAATAATAAGAATAGGAAATTTCCCATCAAAACAGGGAATATATATATATATATATATATATATATATATATATATATATATACTAAAACTTGATCAATCCTCATTAATTACTGTGGATTAATAAAACCCATAAAATTTAACAGAAAAGACCATGAAGAATCCCACACCTCACACAATACAAGAAATGGTGACGAAGTCTACATCGCAGGCTCCTAAACCTCATCACTGTCACCCTCCCTTAGCTCCAAGTTCCAAACCCTAATATCCATGAAGGTAAAGTAGCAGCAGTAACAGCACCATCACAGAGAATCCCAAGATGATAAGATGGCTAAGCATCTCACCATGACATGTATATGCATATTCTTTTAAAACAAAACTAAGAATTAATTCCATCTTAAATGCTTGTAGTTATTGGAGTAGTTAATGTAAGGAGAGAGCATGACCTCTCTCTCCCTCTCTCTATACAACTAAGAATTGGATGATGAATTAAGGATTGAAGAACTGGTTACCACACTGGCATTTCCATCCCAAAGGCTTGTAATTGGAGTACATAATGTAGGAAGTTCGTAGGAGGCCGAAGGCCGGACTCCGGCGGGGAAGTGTAGGTACTTGCACTGGAATGCATGGGACGCAGCCGTTGCACCGGTTGTGGCAGCTCGGCGGCATTGATCCTAATCTTAATTTGCTGTCCAACAATGTCCCCTGAAAGTAAAACAAACTCATGTATAGATGCACACAGTGATAAAGTTTTTGAGAATATAATAGTACCTTTGGAGGAGAGAGTGGCAAAGGGTGGCACAATGAGGCAATGAGGAGGAGGGTGGCAAGGAATGTGGAGGTAACCAGTGAGCTCATTGTCATTCACAATGGACCAAGACGAGGACGACAATGAGAACAAGGATCACAATCTTTTTGACTGCTAAGAGAGGAGTGACATAGGGGAGGGTTTTACTGTGGATGAAAAGGCTGCAAAGTTTGGTTGGGAATCATGAAAATAAGAAATAGACTCTTCCATTATGGGCCACCATTAGTCAAACATGGACAACTTCCAACTTGCAGAAAGGTATGGCAGAGTGCAGAGAGCAGAGAGTGAGGTGGTGGTGTTGTGTGCTGGATTTGAGAGATAGGAGGAAATAATATGGAGTTTGGTTTTCCTTTTATGGTTAGAGTGGATGAGATACTCTTTACCTGTCAAATAGAACATTACCTTCATTTGGTTATTATATAACTTATAAGAATTTCAACAACTTAGAATTTATATAAGTAGAAGGTCAAATACCTTTCAGTTCCTGGATTTGGTTGAATTTGATGTACCATCTTCCATGTCTGTCAAAGAAGAAAAACAGAAATAAATCTGAATAATTGAATTGATCATGGTGTTACAACCAAGGCTATTGTTAGTCCAGTCAGCAAATATTTATAAGAGAGAGAGAGAGAGAGATGCTATTTTTCATTCAAAATTGGTGAACAAAAGGAAAAGATGGTATTTTCACATTAGCCACAGCAATGTAATAATAAGAGTGGTCCATTTCTTTACAGAAGGCTGTCTTCATGCTCTGGTTTTTCATGGCTGAGATTTCATCCAAATTCTGCATCAGTGAGCATCAGAGAAATGGACAGTAAGTGGTCAAGCAACAAGCTCATCAGTTTGTTTTTCACCAATTGAATTCATCAGAGCTTTCACTCATGTCCAAACTATCAATATGAAAACAGCCAAAATAATATTCATACATCGTACATGTGTCTGTTGTACAACAACACTCACAAGTTCAATGAATAACTCTGCTTTATCAACCATGGATATTTTATATGATTTCTTATAAGAATGATAATGCACAGTTAATCTGATATCATGAGAATTCGTGTAAGTGACAAAGGTACTTCTGGGGGATCAATACATACTGCAGACATTAATTTGCTCATGTATGTCAGAGTAGAATAGGCCTGCGAGGAATGGCCTGACCATACTAAGTATTAGACATAGAATTGCATATAAAAGATGACATATAATTATTATTAGTGATATTAATGGAGATCGTTAGTGCTGAAGCAAGTAAGTTGACATCATTTGACACATGGTGATATGACACAAACAGACGTGGCAAGTTGACAAAGTCAAAGCATGCAAGAGGGCATTACATGGAAATAGAGGTGTCAAAGCAGTGGCCTACCGCAAGATTGTGCGGGTCTGGCCAGCGGCCAAGACTGTCTGCGAACAGTCTTGCGACGCGACGCGACAAAGGTTTACACCCCCAAGCTCGCCTAGGCACATCATGCTACGAGAGCATGCCGCGGCCGCCCGATGGCCGGGCAGCTACCTATATATATATTTTTTTTTTTAAAAAAAAATAAAATTTTATTAAAAAATCGTAAAAATCATTAAAAAAAAACAGAAAATATCCAGAAATTTTCTAAATTTATATATACATATGTTTAAAGTATAAACTATGGAAAACATATAAATATTGGTAAAATCAATGATTCAATTGTAATTTGTAAATAAACCAATTTTTTTAAGAAAAACTTATAAAATTTAAAAATATACATTGCACATTTGCACATAATGTCATAAAGGCATAAACACAAACACAATATTGCAAAACCAAATAAACAAATTATATTGATGAAAAAAATATGAAATTATTATTAAGATTCCAAATTAACTCATAAATTACAAAAGAATCAAATTTTAAAGAATTTGATTTTATTGAAAAAAATAATTAATAAAAATATTATGATTTATTTGAAAAATATGACAAATAAACATCATAAATTTATAAATACAAATGTCTTCAAGTATTGAGTATTCTAAGTATTTAATCTTCATGGTCTTCAATTCACTCTTCAATGTCTTCATGGTCTTCATTCTTCAACTTCAAGTTAGGTCTTCAAGCTAGGTCTTCAAGTCTTCATTGTCTTCATTCTTCAACTTCAAGTTAGGTCTTCAAGCTAGGTCTTCAAGTCTTCATGGTCTTCATTCTTCAACTTCAAGCTAGGTCTTCAAGTCTTTATGGTCTTCAATCTTCATCTTTATGTCTTCAAGTTTTGAAGTCTTCTAGGTCTTCATGGTCTTAATGCCTTCAAGTCTTCTATGTTTTACTCCAGGTCCGATCTTTCTGTTTGTATCTTCTTCAGTGCCACCGCTTGTGTCATGTCCTCCTCAATCTCGAAGTCTATCTTCGGCATCCAACCAATCCTTTAAGCAAATACACATCTCTAAAGAAGCTTGGTTCAACCGGCTCCTTTTATCATCTAACACCTTGTTCCCTGCACTAAAACATGACTCCGATGCTACTATGGACACCGGGGGAGTTAGTAGATAACGTGTCATGGCGGCTAACACAGGATAATTATGCTCCTGTTGTTTCCACCATGACAAAATATCTAAATTATTAAATTCCTCCGAAGTGAGGAAAGAACTAAAATCATTTGATAAATACAAGTTTAATTCATGCAAAGAACAAAGAGTAGTAGAAGAAGAAATAGAAGAGCTACCATGTTTTCTTCTCATCATATAAAATAATTGTAAAGGGGTTTTACTACTCTTAGATTTTGTTTGAGAAATATTTTGATCATCATCATCCAATTGGGATGATTTTCTACTACCATAAAGTCCATTATAAATTTCATACATTTCAAAAAATATGGATTTATATTCATCTTTTAATTGACTATGGTCTAAACTCATGTTTTCATCAAATGAATCTAAAATAAAGTTAGCACCTTCAATTTTAAACCTAGGATCTAGCATGTAAGATAAAATATAAATTGGACTAATTACACCAAAATATTTTTTTGAATTTTAGTTCCATAGAAGCAACAATAGATTCAAAACCATGATGAAATCTATATTTGTTAAAAATGACACTAATAAAATGCAAATGACTTATAGTTAAATAAGATGTAGGATAATAAACACCGGAAAAAATATTTGTTGTATTATAAAAAATTTCTAAAAATTCCCTAATCATATTTCCTACTTCCCAATCAAATTCCCTAATTTCATTTTCTCTAAAATGTTCATTACAAAAATAAGTGATAACATCCTTATATTCATAAACACAATCTAACATTAAATATATAAGTAGCATTCCACCTATGTTCAACATCAACAACAAATTTTTTTATATCTTTTTCCATATTGAAGGCAATATTTTTTTAAAGTCTTGTCTTCTAGTATGTGAGTTTCTAATAAATAAAATACAATTCTTAATTTTTTTTTATGTGAGGATCAATAATTTTAAGTCCATCTTGCACACACAAATTTAAAATATGGCATGCACATCTAATATGCAAAAAATTTACCCGAAAAAATAGGTTTTAAATGATTTTTAAGAACATCAATTGCGGCATTATTACTAGAAGCATTATCAAATGTAATTGAAAAAATAGAATTTTCAATTTTATATTTTAAAATTATGTTCATGATGCACCAGGCAATGGCACTACTAGTGTACCTAGATTTTAATTCATTAAAACTTATAATACGTTTTTGTAAATTTCATTCATTATTTATATAATGCGCGGTTACACAAATATAGCTTGCATGATATTTGGAAGTCCAAATATCCGAAGTTAAAGAAATCTTGGAAGAATAGTAGATAATTCACAAATTAATTTTTTCTTATATTCATTAAAAATCGAAAATGCATTTTTCCTCATTGTATTTCTAGAAACTTTTTTAAATTCTGGAGAAAATGCATTATGAATCATTCTTTCAAACCTACGATTATCGGAAAGACTAAATGGTTGTTCATCATGCACAATAAATTTAGCAATTTCCTTTCTTACATTTTCATAAGAAAAATGAAAAATACCTAAATTGGAAGTAGAAATATGTCCTAATTGAGTTTGAGTTAAATCATGTTGGTGTTGGGTCAAAACATGTTTGTCGTCATGTCTTTTAAGATGGCCGGTGCCACCTTTAGCTTGGCATGAAAAGTCCTTTTTGCATTTTTTACACCTAACCCGGGTGCCTTTGTTTTCAATTTCAATAATATCAAAAAAATCCCAAACCCCCGGTTTTCTTCCTATCACGCCCGCACCGCACACCAATAGATGGTCCAAAGACATCACCCATCATCGCATATTAAAGGTTAGTGTTATCATAAAGATAAAATGGAGTAGTATCATCCTAGAAAATTCGATGAACCGCCATTAAATATAAAATTTAAAATACGGGTTTTAATTACCTCCACTACTTGTGGAAGAAATTGAGAAAGCCGGAAAAATAGAGAAAAATAAGCCCGGGTGATCTCCTTGAAAAGTAGTTGAGGATTAGTGAAGACTTGATCTTGATGAAGCTTGATTCGATTGTAGGCTTGAACTTGGAAATTTAGAAATAATTTGATGAAGTTGAAAGGTTGAAGCTTTGAATCCTTGATTAAGCCTTGAATCTTGATTGTTTGAACTTGAATGAGAAAAAGTAACCTTGAACTTGAAAGTCTTGAATGAGAGATTGAGAGCAATTAGAAGAGAATTAAGAGCTTAGAGATTAGTTCTTGGTATATGAAAAAAAAATTTGAAAGAATGAGAGGTTTTATTTATAGATTGTTTTTTATATTTTTAATACCCCTACTACCCTCATAAACTAGTTCTTGGAGAGGGTAAATTTGTCATTTTACTCAAAAGACCCAAATACCCTCTAATATAGCCGTTTTATAGTTGTTGGAGGGGGTAAAAGGGTCTTTGAACCCTTTATGTGCATTAAAAAAGGTGGCGGGCTAAGCCTCCCCAATTAACGGCCACACAAGCGCTTTGCAAGTCGCGGTCGATGCCGACCCGCATCGCAGCGGGCCGCACAAGCTGGGCCAGTGTCGTCTTGGCCGCCCGCTGGCCTTGCGCCCAGCTGCTCCGCTAGCGGTTGCCCGCTTAGCAGGCCCGGCCCTCTTGCCACTCTGATTACTTACGCCGGGCTGCCGGGCCGTCTTCGGCCGCCACAACCCTTTTGACACCTCTACATGGAAAGCTTAAAGACTTCGTGGAACCAGCCTTGGCAAGAAGCTATGTTTAAAAATGCACAAGGCAAGACAAGGGAGTTGATCAAGCCAAGACAACAAGACAGTTGACAAGTCAAAGGCAAGGACATGAAGACTCCATATGAAGATGCTATAGGAGGGACTCGTCTTACCTGGTTCCGGAACCAGGGAAGTTCCCTGGTTCCCGATCTAGGAAAGGCGACTCTCTACAGGAGCTATACTTGGTATGGAGAAGATATTTACTAGGGAGCAAGCTTGGTGCAACCCAACTTGGCAAGGGATTTCAAGATACCTGGCAGCTCACTCATATTGGAAAGAAAATATTTTGGAGGGTGCCATCTTTGGAAGAAGATTCCATACAGGCCATATATGGAGAAGATTGATTGCAGGCTACACGTGGAAAGAAGCTGATTGATGAAAACTTAATTCAAGCTGATTGGAGATATGATTGGAGGCTAGATTTGGGAGCTGATTGGTGATTAATGCTAGTCATGATTGATGCCAAATCATGATATGATTGAAGAGCATGGAGGAGATCAATGAGGAATGATAAGCCAAACTGTGGTGAATCAAGACCAAGTTTGGAAGGAGATTGTTGAAGGCAATCTATAGCTCAAACTTGCATGATTGAAGATGAAGTTTGAATGAAGAACTCGTGCCTTGGGGAGGTGCGACTTGAAGCTGGCTGAGAACATGACTGGGAGGTGGAACGGCTAGTTGCTATGATCGGGATCAAATAGATCCGACGTAGTCGACTCAGAACTCAACTAGGAGGGTTGGAGGTGTCTTGAGGTCATAGAGCAATGGATGTTGTAGCTTTGGTCAGTTCATTATCCAGGCCACGTTGCAATCGAAGTTGCAACTTGGTTGGAAAAGCTGAATGTAGAAGGTATCCAATTTAGCAGTTACGGAGTTTTCAGAGATCCTAGAGGAAGGAGGTGCGTGTTGAAGGCAGGGAGATGTCTATATAAGATCAGGACTTTGAGGATTAAGATGAGCTGACTAGACTAGTCCCTTAGGAGAAGGGTGACAGTGGTCATCGTCAATCAAGAGAAGGTGCTTATGATAGAGTGAGGGAGTTAGTAGAACTCTTGTATTCCTGCCTTTACTATTCCTTTAGTGGATTATCTTCTCCAGGCTTGGCCCCTCAGACGTGGGCTTGGTTAGCCGAACTGGTTTACCAACTCTCTTGTGTCATTTCTTTGTGGTTTATTTTGTTTGTGTGTAAATTCTCTTTGTGAGCTTCTGTGAGAAAGAATTGTAAACTAGAGTTACAACTAAAGCCACACAACAGCCCCAGCAAAACCAACAAGACACAGTCGCACAAAGAGTTGTAAATGTTGTTGCAACACAACATATAACAGGCAGACAACCAGACGGAACTTACAAAGATCTACAGAGCGATCCTAATCAAGCTGAATGATATGCCCTAGTTGGGTTGGGGTATCGATTTCACAACTTCGAGCGCGTACAAACTCCAGTGAGAAGAAGGGAGGAGATTATCAACGGTGAAGAAGAAGAAGATGGAAAAGAGACTTGGAGAGGAAGCAAGAGAAAACACTTTTCTGAGATCTTGATTAATTGCTACAAACTAACAAACCTCTATTTATAGTAACTGAAAAAACAAATTAGTGAGAAAACGTTACTCGTTCCAGTATCCAACTAATATCCATCTAATACCCAATAGGGTTCTGTTCAACCGGGTCTGATGGCACCTCTACTTGCCTCTGCGCCTCAGTGCCCTGTAATGGAATCAAGGATTGCAGTGATAATGGGAGGCTCGTATAAACTCCCTCGCTCTTCAAATCCATCTTGTCCTCAAGATACTCACTAGCTGCTTCACAATTAACACACTTAATAATATGTACTGAAGTTGGTTATAGCCTTGAAGAACCTAACGGAATAAGTTCCCTCAACCAGCTTGAATTTTGAAGTTGCACTCCCTGAATTCTTGTGCTCCTCTTCAACCACAAGCAGGAAAGAGGAATCAGTCTGCCCTTGAAGGGTTGGAATGTAGGAATCCATAGCCTCCAGGAACTCATAAAGCTTGTACAACCAAGGGTCCATTTTGTTAAGAAATCTGACCTGATGAACAGCAGCTTCGGAGGAGACTAGAGTGGCATCTTCCATCTGATATTTCCCCAATAATGTGTTCCATTCCTTCTGTTTACTCCATGATCTTATAGATTTGTTATGGGGCAATGAAATTCTACAACTCACAACACCAAGAAAGACTACCTCATGATCAACAATTATCTTTGGAAAATTCAGATAAAGTCCTCCAAGGACACCAGGCCTGGAGAAGATCTCCATTGCGTAGGAATTTCGATGAATTTCATCTATGGTTGTTAAAGCATGCGCACCAGCAGAACCGATATACACCGCAATGAGGGTGAATGAAGTATGATGAATGCAGGTCCTCTGGATGTCCAAAAGTAGAATGCTCTTATGGGGCATTTCATAAAACACCCCCTCTGCATCATCAATCCTCTAAAGCTCATACAAATTCTTCATGCCTGAGCATCCGAATTGATAGCATATCCTTAATTATCTCCTGTCACAAAGACATCAAAGTGTTGATGGAAGGTTATGTTATTCACTACAACTAGATAATATTTCCCTTCCTACAACTTGGGATGACACGCGAGGACAACCCCCATTATAGAAGATCCTAACTGATCAAGAAATTTTCAAAGTAATATGGCTATCAGTAGATCCAACCCCAAATCTTTGCAAGTCCGAAAATGAACGGACATTTTATCTTTGATCACCCACAGAACAACCTTTTGATTGAACGGGTATTTTTGAGTTTCGCAAATCATAAGTCTCCCTCACCCCGCCAGTGGTTAGTAGATAAATCCCACAAGATAACATAGTCCCAGCCTCAGAATTAACTGACTTGCTACCCGCACCTTCAAACTTCATTTTTGGATCCCACAACATCAATTTCTTGCCCAATCTTGCCCTAATAACCTGACCAATTCCATCAGAGTACTTGACGCAGGTTGCCCCATAGTCATGCTTCCCTTCGATACCTTGAATTCTTGAATACAAATCATACATCTGTTTGAAGAGGTTGGGCGGATCTTGCTTCCTTGCTGATGCGGGTAAGGCGCTGTGCTCCTTCTCCGATAAGCAGTTAATCCGCTGGAATCCATAGGATAGAACTCGATGCCGTTGTTGGAGATCAACTGGAGATCATGTAAGGGTTCAACAAGAGAGGGAAGAGAGGGGCTTATTATCTCCCAACCTATGTGGCACCTGATCATGTTAACCTAGCTCTTAAGTTGGTGTTCAAGAACAGATCCCAAGGGGCTCGCACGGATGATCTCGAGGAATGTAAGGAACGGCTATGATATCGTCCCCGCATGATGGGGAACCACTGTAGCCTCCGTCTCCTCAGTGTCGCCTTCTGCGAGGCTGCTAGCCAACCAAACCTTTTGCCACTGTTGCCGATGTTGACGCGCAAGATTGGTTCTCGTCTGCCTGCCTTTGATTTTCTCCGCGTTGCCTGATTTCAACACAGCCGCCAACTCACCCAATATCCACAGCTCAACGAGCGAACTCGTTGGGTTAGGGTATTGGTTGTACGACTTCAAGCGCGTGCGAACTCTGGTGAGAAGAAGGGAGGAGATCAACGGAGAAGAATAGGAAGAAAACATAGAAGAGACGACTTGGAGAGGAAGCAAGAGAGAACACTTTTCTGAGATCTTGATTAATTTCTATTGACTAACAAACCTCTATTTTAACTGACAAAGCTAATCAATGAGAGAACGTCACTCATTCCACTATCCATCAAATATCCAACTAATACCCAATTAATTAGGTTCTGTTTAACCGGGTCTAATGGCACCTCTACTTGCCTCTGCCCGTCAATGCCCTATGATGGAATCAAGGATTCCACTGATAATGGGAGGGTCATATCACTGAACGAGATCAAAGGAAATTTGGAGCTAACTAGATCACTCATGATTCATTACTCAATGAGATCGGACACCAATACAGTTATATATATTTCTACATAAGGAAGGGTTTCAATCCTTTATGATTGATTCAGATCATTACTCAGTGATTCAGACACCAATATAGTTATATATGTTTTCATATAAGGAGAGATATCAATCCTCCATGATTGATTCAGTTTCCTATTCAAATGAGATTGTAACCTCATCAAACTTGTAAAGTGTAAATATATATATTAGATGAATGAAATAAAGGACAATGCTTCGAATTCTTCACATTATAACAGTTTAGTTGATCGTTCCACTTCTTTTCTTCTTTTCGATCATTTTATGTCATGACATCCTCTGCTGCTTCAAGTCATAGTACCTCCCCATCAGCTTTTGCTCCCGTGACGATCCTTCCAAGTCTCCCTGTTGTGAAGTCAATCATACAATTAGAAATCTCTTCCAAGTTGGTTGCTTTCAAGTATTAAGTTTGGAAAATGTAGGTAATCTTCCTATTCTCCGATGTCATGGCCTTCTTGGTCTTGTGCATGGAACTTTGCCACGCCCTTTTGGATCTGAGTTTGATCCTAATGTTATAACCTGGTTTCGGCTAGACCAAATGGTGCTCGGTTGTATTGCTTCATCCCTTTCTGACAATGTGCTCCTTCAGGTCATTCATTGCATCTCTGCCTTTGAAATATGGCATACCCTTGAGGTACTTTATTGGACCATGACTCACAATCGAGTCCAAAGCTTCAAATAAAAGCTTCATTTGCTCACCAAAGGGAACCTCTCTATCGATGATTATGTAAATCATGCTCGGGCTTTGTCTCGGACTCTCGCCATGGTTAATGATCCCGTCACAGATGCAGATCTAGTTTTTCTTCTTCTTGATGGTCTACCGACTGAATATGATGTTGCGGTAACTACGATTAATCTCTCTCGACCACTGCCATGTTTGGATGATGTCACCACTATACCTTCTAATTTTGAGCGTCGGATCCAAACCCTACTATCATCTTTTCTCCTTTGTAGCTCTCTTATCCCTTCGGCGATAATCGCAACAACCACATGGCCTCGAATCCTTATCCTCTTTGCCTAATTGTCGAGGTCAAGGTACGGCTGGCCATAGCCGCAATGGGTCCTCTCGTCAGGGTCGACCTCGAGCTGCTCCTATCACTGGTGATGCTTCATCAGTCTATTGTTACAAGTATGGCTACCCTAACCACAAAGCAAATGCTTGTTATGCTCATACATCACCCTATGATTCTGCTCAAGCTCTTACAACTTTATATCTCTCTGACTACCATGACTCTACATGGTATCCAGATATGGGAGTGTCTTATCACATGATCACCCCGGATAATTCTCTTATATAAGGTATGGTTCCTTATTCGAGCTAAGATCATATTCTTGATGGTGATGGAATGAGCCTTAATATCGCTTCTATTGGGAAGGTTTGTTTACCTAAATCTCTCAGTTAAAAAAAAGTTCCTATTGTGCTCAAGCTGCAAATAATAATAATAATAATAACTAAGCATCTCTAACTTTTGTCAAGATAATTTGTGTTGTTTTATACTTTACCCTTGGGGTTTTGTTGTTAAAGACTTATAGAGTGGGAAGACCCTAATGAACAAGCCTAGAACTGAGAATCTTTAGCAAGTCTTCTCCAGAACGACTGCCCAATCAACTCCTGTTAGTTTGTTGCATAATAAATTTGATGGCAATCGTTGGCCCTACCACTTGGGGCATCTGTCTTCTTAAGTCTTGAAGTTTATCAAGTTCTTTAAATAAGCATGTGTGTGACAGTTGTAAGCTCGACAAATCATCTAAATTGTCCTTCAGACATTGTACCACTTATTCTACTACTCCTTTCCACATATTACATAGTTACATTTGAGGTCCCTTCTCGATTTCTTCACTTGATGGTTTTTCTATTATTTCGTTATTGTTGATGAATGTTCTCATTTTACATAGATGTTACCTCTTTGTCGCAAATCAGAAGTTGTTGATATTTTTATCGCTTCTATCAATTTTAGTCGGTGGTAGTACAATGCGCTCGTCAAAGTTGTTCAAACCGATGGAGTTGGAGAGTATTTGGGCTCTACTATACAATCATTTTTCAAATCCGAAGGCATCTCAGACATCATGTCTTGCTCGAGTATTATTTCTCTCCCTCAAGTGCACGAAGTCACTCAAGTAGTAAAGTACCCTAAGGGTAGGGTAGTCGAATCCACAAGCAACGGTAGAACTAGTACTAATTTATCTTCTATTATCAAGCCTAAAATATTTTTAGTGTTTTTGTGACCCTAAATAAGTAATCTAAAGAAGAAGTAAAACTAAAATGACCAATTGGCAAATCTAGGGTGTAATCAATGTGGAGATTATGGTACCCCGGATTTCTGTCCCTCTAGGAATCCCTTGCTCGACTATTTTCCTAACACAGGCTGTCTAGTTGTTGTATTCGTGGACCGTGAGGAATCCTAAAGTAGTTTGACCCCTAAACCCTAGTCTCATATAGCGACTTCGTCGTACGACTGCATTATACTAACACTACAAGAAATTGTTGCTGGTGCGACAGATATTAGCGGCGGAATTTTATATCCGCCGCTATATTCAAAAGATATTACGACAGCTTAAAATATCCGCCACTATAGATGTAAGGAAGCGGATGACCCCAATTTATAGCGGCGGACAAAAATATCCGCCGCTATAGATATATAATAGCGAAATAAAAACTAACCTATAGCGGCAAATATATATATCCATAAGCTAAAACTACTATATAGCGTGGAAAATTATATCCTACCGCTATAGTAGTATGAACAGTTGCCAACAAACTAAATTAAAAGGTGCTATGTATACAAGTGCAAGTTAATTATGTCTAATATGTGGCCGGAATTAGAGTGTTCGCGCTATAAGTCCAATGAACCGCGAAAATACCCTCATCGCGCGCAAGACTGCGAGCTAGCCCGTGACTCCATTGTTTTGTTTTTCCGAAAACACTCTGTACCCTCGTTAGTTCGTGCCCACTTTTTCCTCAGCGCGCGATCTTGCCCGGTGAGCTTGCCCGGTGACTCCACCTCTTCCTCTCAATTGCTCACATTAGATCCTTTGCTTTTTCCTCTGCGGCGGATATATCCGCCGCAATATCTGGATTATCCGCCGCTAAAATATATACCGACTGAGGCTTTACCAGCGGGCTTTATTCGTGCGATATCCGCAGCTATAGATATGTAGCGGCGAAAAAATAACCTATAGCGGCGGATATATCCGCCGCTATAGGTTACATTTCCTGTAGTGTAACAATTACCATATGTTCTATGACTCTCTCTCAGATATGTATGAGTTTATACTCCCAAGCGCAAGAGTTGTCAAAGTTTAACAAGGGTGAGTCCCAAGATCATTTACCACAGGGAGCAATGAAATCCAAAACAGGGAACTTTTTAGATACAAAAAAAAGGGAAACAGTAAAGAAGATGTTTTTGTTGTTTTGAGATAAAGTTTGCAAGGTTTACAACATAAATAGAATAAAAACAAAGGTTGGATAACAGTTGGAGGAAGACGTAGACTCAACCTTCACTATCTCTCAAATCAGACTACTTATGGATCGTCAAACACCCGCTAGCTAGCATCCCCGCTACTAGAACCCTAGTCTAGGAAAATATGCAATCATATCATGTGAAGACACAAAGGTTAGAAGCCAAATGGTTTTGTCAAATCTTTGTTTCTAGGCATGGTGGTAGAACCAAGAGTCACTAGCCATGGACAATCGGATCATCAAGGGAATCTATACCCCTAAGTATTTGATGGGCTAGCCTCCAAGGTTGCTTGGCAACGAAGATTAGAGGGCTCTATACTTATAGACCTCAGTACTGTTAGGAAACTTCAACTTAAGTCTTTTGCTAGAAATAGAGGAATCTATACCTCTAATTCTATACAAAACATCAAAAGCTTTCCTAACTAGAGGGATGGTTATTGAGGGATCTATACCTCAAGTAACAAAGAGAAAGTGAAACAAGATCTTTAATCAAACCAAACTTTTCATTAAAACCAAACCAAATCCAAGAAAAAGCAATCCGATAGAAAAGAAAGATCGGGAAGAAATCTACAAGTGTTTAAGTATACATATGGTCTAAATCACAAAGATTAAAGAAGAAAAAACACAAGCTTACAAATATATGAAAAAAGAAAACCTAAATTTCTTTTCTTCTCCAATGGCCTTGAAGCTCCCCCTTTCTTTGCTGTGCTATGCCCTTTTTAGTCTTCAAAGCAAAAGATCCATTAAGAGCTTAACGGGTTAATGGATCTGGAATTTGGATCCAATAAGCTCTTAACAGACATTAGAACTCCAAAGGGCAATTTCGGCAATCAAAATCTTTTTTTTTTGAGAATGGCTATTTCTGGCAAAGTTGTAGATCTCTGAATGATCTTTCCAACGGTACCTTGTATCAGAAATTCTGATAAAACCACCAAAAGTTATGGTCAATTTACTGCATCTCTGTCTGCATCTCTATCTGCAGCTCGGTCAAAACTCAGTCAATTTCAAACCAAAATTCAGATATGAAAACCTCCTCCAACGAGAACAGTGTCTTATACAAAGTTGAAGATCTTCAAATTTTATTTCCAACAATACTTTGTACGAAAGATTCTGATTAGAATGGAGCCAGTTATGATTTTTTAACTTCAACCCTGAAAAATATGAAAAAAAGCAGAAAATTAGGTATTTTAGGTTCTCGTTTGACATGCCAAATTTTGATCTGAACACAATCTAATCAAACCAAGTATATGAGCATCAAGTACACATTGAAATACATGTGTGAGGCTATTTAATTGTATTTCTTTGAAAGTTATGCTATTGTTAAAAATCATCCAAGATCACACATGTTCATTCAAACATGTCAAACACATCAAATTAACACCAAATACAAGCTAAGGGTGCAAATGATCCAATTATATAAAATTCATCATACATATGCATAGATAACACAATTCAAGCATGATTTAGATATGAAAATCAACCAATAGAATGCAATATAAGCACCCAATCATTCTATGATTCCTACTATTAGGTTTTACCCTAATCTGGAGAGTGTGTTGATGTTGCGAACAACACCGAGAATCACCCAATCTCTCGACGTGTGCACCCCTATTATAAATGACCAAATCTAGCTTGACTGAGATCTCTCTTCATGCATCAAGCAACTCTAATTATGTGATCGGCTCTTTCGCACTAACAAACCACAAACATTAAGCACTCATAGACAATTCACAAGAACAATTGAAAAGAAAAGCCTATGTATTAAAGAAAAGGAAAACAATCACAAGTTCATCCTAGTGATTTAGAGTCCGAGGCACCACAAGAGGTTTAGCCTCTCATAATAAAGAGAGCCCTAATAAGATCTAAAGAGGGAGATATGATAAAAGATAGTAAACAACTCTCAAAATTGATGCCTCTCTTGCCTTCAATCTCCGCCCGAAACCCTAGCCGTCGGTAGAAGAATCACCAAAAGTCCCTCCGCCAAAAGTCCCCTCGTAAATTAGATCCGACGGCCTTTTATAGATTTCAATTTTAAGCCACACAGCCTTGTTTGGGCCATGTTGACCCCGTGTAGAACTCTGGAATAATCTAGAATTAAATCGATGTGGTTTCGGCTCATTCCGAGATATACATGGCATGTACATGGGCTTGACACGCCCGTGTCAATTGCCATATGGCTGTGTAATCCGACACACAACCGTGTGTAAGTAAGCCAGGCTCAATCTTGGAGTTTATCAGTTTAATTTTGCTTTTTAAATCGACACTCTGGATGACATAGCCGTATAGAGGTTATGTCACTCTCTGTAAATTAAGTATGGTCCCAGTTCGTTACACTCTGAATTGTTCAAGTTTTCGCTTCTTTTTTCCCCGGTACCTATAGATCTGTCCAATTACAACAAAATACTCAATGGAGCACAAAAATAGAGAAACCATGACAAAAGATAGATGAAGTACATGTAAATATGATATTAAAATAAGTATTATGATGCACTCATCAGTATACCCAAGCTAAATAGACTTACAAAGCGCAAGCATCTTCATATTGTGTAGGACTCACTTTGCTTGCTCACTACAATCTATCCAAGAACTATTGGCAGTTTGCCTTCTCCACAGCCGTCTACCTTATCAATCGGATTCCCTTTAAGACTCTGCTTAGTCGCTCACTTTATGAAGCATTGTTTTGACCAGATTGTCTTATTCTCATCTTAAAGTTTTTGGGTGCATTTGTTATCCTTATTTACAACCCTTTTGGACGGGCAAATTGGACTTCAAAAGTGTTGCCTTGGACACATCCTCCAGTTTCCTCTTGTTCGTGAGTAGCTCTTTTAGAAATTGGCATACCTCAGCATCTGTGAAAGGGCTTCCACAAATGGAACGTTGATGGGCAGTACCTTAAACATCTCACGAAACTTCTTGAATTGCTCATCTTGCTGATCCTTTTTGACCTTGGTTGGGTAATGTAACTTTAGTTTGTACTCAGGCACTGTAGGTGCTTCTTTCTCCTTACCCTTGACTGGTGTTTCTGCAGCAGCTGACTTCTTCTCCTCTGGTCTCTCACTTTCCTTTTTTTTAGTAGACACCTATTCTTTTTCTTTGGCTTAAGGCCAACTCTATTCCACTTCTGAGGGTGATGGCTTTCACAGATTCCCTTGGGTTGACCTCTGTGTTTCTTGGAAGGGTATCGAGTGGTCATTCGGCCAAAGACTTAGCTATTTGAGCAACTTGGTGCTCAAGGTTCTGCAATGATGACTGTTGACTTCTCATAAGCTCCTTATTTCTGTTAAGGCATCGTCGTTGGCATAAATGTAGTGTCCAGTGATGCTCTCCAAATTCAAACCTTACTTTTCATGTGTGGGTTTTTGGAAACCTGGTGGTTTACCTTGCCCTTGCCCTTGCCCTAGGGTGCTCCATGAAAAATTCGAGTGATTCCTCTATCCGAGGTTGTAGGTAGAACTATATGGGTTATTCTGATATCTGTTCTGACCACCCACAAAGTCAACTTGCTCAACAGGTCCCTCTGTAGGTGGACACATGGTACGTGATTGATCCCCATATGCCCAACAATTCATCACTGGTGCCTGCTACTAAATAGATATATTGTCCAATAGGCAATAGTTTGCTCATAGCGTCCACTTTGGTTGTCAGGTTTGTCAATGCATCCACGTCATAAATCCCTGCAACGCGATTGGTCTTGACATGTTCCTCTCTGAACTCTACTGATATACATTGGTTGTCATCTCTTCAGGTTGTATGTTGCACAGAGAACCGCCAGCTGTTGCATCTAGCATTTGTTTGGTGGCTACGTTCAGTCCATTGTAAATATCTAGACTTACATCCAGTCACTATTCCATGTTATGGACACTTCCTTAGCAGCTCCTTCTATCTCTCCCATGTGTCGTAAAGTGTTTTGGCCTCCAGTTAAGTATAGGAAGAGATGTCTGTCCGGAGTTTCGTAATCTTGGCTGCTGGAAAAATACCTCATGAGAAACTTTTCAGCCAATTGGGACCACGGGACGATGGAGCCCTGTGGTAGCGAGTTTAGCCATTGTTTGGCTTTGACTCTAATTGAGAAGGGAAATAGTCTGAGGCGGATTGTGTCCTCTGGCACGCCTCCTGCTTTGATTATGCCACATATCTCCAAGAAGTTTGTCAGGTGCGTGTATGGGTCCTCGTCTTGGAAACCGTCAAACTGGTATGTCTGTTGAACCATAAGGATGATACTGGGCTTCAGCTCGAAGTTGACTACTATGGTCGGGGGTGGATTGATGCGTGATCCGACCTAATCAAGATTTGGCCTTGTAAAATTGGAGATTGACCTGTCATGTGCTACCATTGCTTCTGGGTGGTTAACTTCTGTACTGCTCTCTACTGTTGTAATCTGTTCACGAGCGATTTTTCTGATCTTCTTGCTAAGTTGGCACACAAAGTATGGGTCTGGTGCATCTATTGGTTGTAAAGAGCTTTTGGTAATACATCGGTACCTGCAATGCAGAAGAGAATATCAAGAGATCAGATCCAAACTGAAAGAGAAGTAATAAACTAGATTATTCCTAATTTGACTAGATAGACAGAATCCTAATGTTCATATGGTTGCCAATCCCCGACAATGGCGATTAAAACTTTATGCGATGCGTATTGTTATCCATAAGTGTACGGAGTTGCTCAAGTAATAAAGTACCCCGAAGGTAGGGTAGTCAAATCCACATGGATCGGCAGAGCTAGTACTAATTCGAATTCTATTATCTAGCCCTACAATATAGATGGTGATCTAATCCTAACTGAAGATCTAAAGAGAAGTAAACTAAATAGAACCGTTGGCAATCTAGGGTTATTAGTCAAGATGACATGGCACCCCTGATCTTCATCCCCTAAGAATCCCTTATTGGCTAATTTCCTAATACAGACCGCCTAGTTGATATATTTCTAGAACGTGGAGAACCCTAAATTAGTTTGACCCCGATCTCTCATGATAGCCAAACCCTAGTCCCATATAACGACTTCACCATACGACTGCATTATGCCCACTATGAGCGTAGGTTCTGTGATTCCCACTATTAGATTTTACCCTAATCCAAAGAGTGAGTTGATGTTGCGTAACAACATAGTGAATCACCCAATCTCTCGACGTGCGCCCTCTCCCTATTCTCTATGCTTGAATCTAGCTTGACCGTGATTTCTAGTCATGCATCAAGCAACTCTAATTATGTGATTGGCACTTTCGCACTAACAAACCATAAGCATTCAGCACACATAATTAATTCACAAGAATAATCAAAAAGAAAAACCTAGTATTAAAAATAGGAAAAAAGCCACAAGTTCATCTTAAGGTTCAAGGACCCGAGGCACTACAGAAGGTTTAGCCTCTCATACTAAAAGTAAACATCACAGAAATTAAGGAGGAAGACATAATAAAGATCATAAACTTCTTGGAACGATGTCTCCTCCGCCTTCAATCTATCTCTCTCTGAAACCCTAATTGTTGATAGAAGAGTAGCCAAAGTCCCCTTGCAACATAGATCCGACGACCTTTTATAGACTTTGATTTTACATCACATGGCCATGTCCAGAGGTGTGTGTGTGTGTGTGAACGTGTGCCTCTCTATAGTTTTAACATGGTTTCAACGCGTACACAGTCTGGCACACGACCGTGCATACGCTCGTGTCATCTGGTACACGGCTTTGTCTTCTGTCACATGACTATGTCGGAGAATTTTGGGCGCGCTCTTGAATTAATCACCTTTTAAATACACACGCCTACAACACCCCCGTTTTAATGACCGTGTCACTCTCAGTAAAAGTGAATTCTCAGCTCTTTTCGCTCCTAATAGCTCCAGTATTTGCTTCTCTTCTCCTGGGTACCTAATTATCTGTCCAATCACAACAAAACACCTAGTAGAGCACAAAAGTAGAGGAAAGAATGCAAAAAGATATGTAAAGTGCATGTGAACATGATATGAAAATATGTATATGTATGGATTACAAGGTTTAAATGGGAAAAGGAATATTAAGAATTATTGTATTGATTGGTAAGTTATAGGATGGGAACATGTGTTAAAATTTGGCAGAGGATTAGGACTAGTTAGGAGGATGGGGACTATGGTTGTCAATAGATGAAAATTAGCAGAAAAAAGGAAAGTCTTGTTGGATGTGTGCATGACTTTCTTTTTTTTCCGAAAAGAAATTAACAATTGTAGTAAGGAATAATTGAATTCTTGAATGCAAGTGTTGTAACTTTTTATTTGAAGGATCTCGGTTTTTCTACATACTGTGTATTATGCTTGTAGTACAGGGGAGCAATAATATTGTTTATTATGAATTTACAAGTGGTATTCAAAATTGTACTACAGGGGACCGATAAATCAAAATATATATTGGAGGCAAATATAATTATTAGTGACGGAATAGTGAAGGAATCAATTAAAAAAATTCTATTGAATAAAGAGGGATATTGGGAGAGAATTTAGCAAGGACTTGTGAGGGAATTTTTGACTTTTGCTAAATACCTAGAGATAGCTTCCCTCACTAATCTCTCGTTAATATTCAGCAAGGGACTTTTCCCTCGCATGATATTTGCTAGGATCCAAATAGTAACAGAAAATCTTCCCTCACAATTCCTTCGCTGAAGTAATTTAGCGAGGGATTTCTCCCTAGCAAGGTTTAGATTTTCTTCTAGTGAGAGTAGACATCCAACACCTAGTATGTACCGGGACACTAGAGAGAACTGCAATTAGCCACTACGCTTTTCATTTAATGTACCTCTTTTTGTACTACTCATAAATAAATTAATATGGTTTATCCATTTTTTTTAAAAAAAAGAAATATATATTAATCGCTAAAATACATCTCTTAACTATTAAAATAAGAGCACTTATTGTCATTGGAAATAGAGAAATTCTAAAAATATTCTTAAAGGTCTGTTAATCAGGTTTCTGAATTTAGAAAAAAACGATAGGGTCTTTCCTTAAAAACTTGTTAGAGCATGGAAAATTAGAGTATAATATTAAAAAAAAAAGAGTTTTGTTATGAAATATTAAATTGTAGTGAATGTTCATGTGACATTTGATTTCTCAACTTTTTGACTTTTAGCTTTTTATTTGCCCGGAAGGTTTTTTAATTTCCCTTGTAATCTTTATATATATGTGGATGTATCCAAGGAGTTTAATAGAACAAGAAGAAAAAAAAAAACTTCCTCTACATTTCTTTTGTATTCCTTTTTCTTTACTATTTTCTATAGTTTTATAACAAGTTATCAGCATGAGGTTCTAACCAATCTTTCAGGATACTCTAATCTCATTTCTTGGCAAATCTGTATTCGAGAAATTTTTTTTGTAATATATGGATGTTGCCAAGTCCATGGCTGGATTGAACATCAAAGATGATGATATATGACTTGTTAATAGTGCAACAATGCACTCGATTTTTATGAGCAAGAAATATTTTTCCCCTTTAATAATGGGTAAAAACAGTGTTAATACGATATCAAGCAACATAAACTTGATTGAAGGCTCCAGAAGAGCAAATATATTGTTACATGGATAGACAAATTTTATTATAAATGATACATTATATTCTCCAAAGTCTCATAGAAATTTATTGAGTTTTAAAGATATACGTCTCAATGGGTATTATATAGAGACATCGAATATGAGAAATAATGAATATTTATACATTACTGCTATTACTTCTAGTAATAAACATGTATTGGAGAAACTAGTGACATTCTCATCTGGCTTTATTATACATATATTCGGATGATTGAAGAAAATGTTATAGCAAACTAGAAGTTTACTGACTCAAATGCATTTATTCTGTGGCATGATCATTTATGCCATCCTGGATCAATAATGATGCGAAAAATAATTGAAAACTCATATGGGCATACATTGAAGGACCTAAAGATTATTCAATCAAATGAATTTTCATGTCCATTATGCTCTCAAGGCAAATTAATTATCAGACCATCACCAAGTAAAATTTGGATTGAATCCCCTATATTTTTAGAAAAAATTCATGGTGATATATGCGGACCATTTAAGTGTTTTATGATTTTAATAGACTAATTAAATAAATGGTCACATGTTTGCTTATTGACAACTTGAAACTTGGCGTTTTCGAGGTTGTTGGCTCAAATTATTCGATTACAAGCACAATTTCCAAATCATGTCATTAAAACAATTCGGCTGGATAATGCCGATGAATTTACATCTCAAGCATTTGATGATTACTGCATGTCCATTGCAATAAAAGTTGAACATCATATTGCTCATGTTTATACACAAAATGGCTTCGCATAATCGTTTATTAAGCAACTCCAATTAATTGTTGGACCATTTGATGAAACAAAACTTCTAGTCTATGCTTGGGGACATGCAATTTTACATGCCGCAACACTTGTGCTCATAAGACCAACAAGTTATCAGAAATTCTCCCCCCTTCAATTGGTCTTTGGGCAAGAACCAAATATGTCTCATTTGAGAGTTTTTGGATGTGCAGTATACGTCCTAATTGCTTCCATACAGAGAACTAAAATGGGACCTCAAAAGAAATTAGTAATACATGTTGGAAGTGATTCCCTTTCTATAATTAAATATCTTGAGCCATTGACAGGGGATGTTTTCACGGCTAGATTTATTGACTGTCATTTTAATAAGACAAATTTTCCAATTTTAGGGGGAGAAAATGAAAAAATGAAAATGTTGGAAAAAGAAATTACATACAATGCTCAAAGTTTAATTCATTTTATCATCATATAAAACAATGTGACCTAGAAATTCAATGAATAATTCATTTACACCAAGTTGCAAATCAACTGTCAGATCTATTCTCTGATCAAAAGAGAATAACAAAATCACATATACCCTCCAAGAATGCCCATATTAGAATCAATGTCCAAGAAGGTCTCTCTATAACAAATGTGTGCCTGAAACGTGGAAGACCGGCCGGTTCAAAAGATAAAAATCCTCGAAAAAAAAGAAAATGAATGATAGAGTTTGTCATTGAGAAAAGGCGGATATTTATAAAAGGGTTAAAGCCATTTTTAGTCCCTGAAAACGGGACCAATGTTCATTTCCATCCCAAAATTCAAAATTTGTTCAATTTGGTCCCTATGTATTGCATATTTTGACATTTTGGGTCCCTATATATTCCATTATTTTGGCGTTTTGGTCTATTGACGATGTCGTGTGGAATACCAATGAAATGCATATAATCTTTTTATTATTATGTTTAGGTCGTTATTTTGTTGATGTGGAGTGATAAGTGTCAGTATATGCTGATGTGGACCATATTGAACAAATTTTAAATTTTTGGGATGGAAATGAACATTGACCCTATTTTCAGGGACCAAAAATGGCTTTAACCTTTATAAAACTAGCATTGAAATTAATGATAGCAAGCTTTGAGAAGAATACTGAGATCTTACAATTGATAGGGAAAATCAAGAAATTTCAATAAATTGTGCCTCAAATAAAAGAAAATAGGACCAAAAAAGAAATAGTTGTTGATGATATTTTTGCATATAATGTAGAAGTTGATATTTTGAAAGAAAATAAGGATTGTGGGCCTAAATCTATTGAGAAATGTCAAAAAAGAAATAATTGGTCAGAATAAAAAAGTACAATCCAAGCAGAGTTAAAGTCTCTCACAAAATGAGTAATTTTTGGACCCATAATTAAAACACCTGAAGAATGTTAAACTGGTGGGATACAAATGGGTATTTGTCAAAAACTTAATTAGATAAAAAGCAGACTCATCGCACAAGGTTTTTCACAAAGGCTTGGTATTGAGTCTATTGACTATGAAGAAACATACTCCCCTGTAATGGATGCAATCATGTTTTGTTATCTAACACATAAAAATATATGAAAAATTGCATATGTATTTAATGGATGTTGTTACAGCATACTTATATGGTCTCCTTGAAAATAATATATACCTGAAAGTCCTAGAAGAACTTAAGATGCCTGAATCATGTAATTTGAATTCCCAGGAAATGTATTCAATTAAATTACGAAGACCTTTGTATGGTTTGAAACAATCTGAGCGTATGTGGTATTATTGCTTCAGTGAGTTTTTGTTAAAAGAAGGGTACAAGATTGACATTATCTGCCCATGTGTGTTCATAAAGAAATCTTAAAAAGGGTTTGTGATAATTGTTATGTGTGTTGATGATTTAAATATAATTGAAACTCTAGAAGAACTTCCAAACATTGTTAATTATTTGAAAAAAGAATTTGAAATGAAAGAGCTTAAGAAAATAAAATTTTATCTCGGCCTACAGTTGGAACACTTAGGGGTGGTATTTTTATCCACCAATCAACATATACAGAAAGGATTTTACAACGATTTAATGTGGATAGAGCATATCTATTAACAAGCCCAATGGTTGTTTGATCCCTTGATATTCAGAAAGACCTTTTTCGACCTTGAGAAGATAACAAAGAACTACTTGTGATGCAGGAGAACCTAAGTGAGATGATGCTGAACTATTTTATTGCACCATGTGGGCTTTATCATATCACAAATTGGCTGACCGACGTAAAGGCCGAAGCTGATCGAGCCAATTCCGTGATCGAGGAACAATTTTGGACACGGTTCGGAGTTTTGGCCATAACTTTGGCTAGAGGCATCAGATTCACGCGCTCAAACCCAATTTGGAAAACACATCTCGACGTGCACATGGGATCCACCAGCTTTACTTTGTGAACCTTTCCTTTAACCTAAAATTCCACTGTTTCCCCGTCATTTCTTCATTTTTTGGTTTTTTTTTTCTTCTATTTTTGGTAATACTTCGTCTGCCAATTTATGATAGGATTTGAATCCAATTTGATCTCGGATTTTTAGGAGTTATCTGGTTTAATTAGTTCTTTTAAAATTAGATAAAAAAATTTTGGACGAAAATTTACCGATTTTGGCAAATTTGGATAAGAAGATAGGTTCTAGGTTAGTTTTTTTGAAGTTGTTTAAACTCGGCTTGTGGGTTGAGTTTTAGTCATTGAATATTGAATAATGCTTTTCCTTTGAAGTTTCAAAGACTTTCTTCTCTGTTTGTCTTCTCCTTGCTTGTTATTTTGTCAAATCCCCTAGTTACCACTGCCCGTAGGTTAATTACTATCTTGCCCTACATCAGTTGGTATCAAAGATCGTCTTCTTCCTGTGGCATCGACATCAATGGCTGGAGGTCATGGTGGACGTGGTGTTTGTCGTAGTGGATATGTTCCGACAGAGGTAGGCCAGTCCCTAGACCCAATCGCCTTGGAAGCGATGAACGAGGATCTACTAAGACAAGTCGCGGAGTTGACCCAACGGTTGGCGGAGCGAGATTTGGAGGATCATGTGGTTTCAGACCACGACTTTGACTCCACCTTCGTAAACCCCTATTCCCGACGTGGGCAGTCCAGAGAGTACCATACACGAGAAGAGCGACACAGAGATCTCGGCTTTCAGGTGGAGGTACCCGAATTTACTGGAACCCTACATGCTGAAGTCTTTATCGACTGGTTGAATCAAGTAGAGAGGATATTTGAGTACAAGGATGTCCCCGATCATCTGAAGGTGAAGCTAGTTGCCATCAAGTTGAAGGGTCTAGCATCCGCGTGGTAGGAGTAGTTACGGCGTTCATGAGATCGACAAGGCAAACTGAAGATCGTTGATTGGGACAAGATGAAGAAGAAGATGAAGGGGAACTTCCTCCCCTTCGGCTATACCCAGACCTTGTTTCAAAGGCTTCATACGTTGAGGCAGGGCATAAGATCGGTAGATGATTACACAGAGGACTTCTACCAATTGATCGAGCGGAACGACTTATCCGAGACGGAGGGAGGTCTACGTCAACCATTGTAGGATGTTCTCGGTCTACACAAATTATGGATTGTTTCTAAGGCATATCCGTGCGCCCTCGCTGTTGAAAAGCAGCATAATAGAAGACCACCAATCAGGAGCAATCAGTGTAGCCAGCTAGCTCACCCTTAGGCACCCCGCCTGGTCCAGCAACCACCGTCAGATAGTTCTAACTCTGTTGTTCATTGTTATCGATGTGGTGAGCAGGGGTATAAATCACCCGAGTGTCGGAAACCTGCTAGTCAGAAAGGTAAGAACCTGATGATTGAAGAGAACGAGGTATGCGAGCTTGAGGAGGCGGAGGAACTAGTTTATGATGATTATGGAGGTGATGATGATGGGGCTAGTGACGTGCTGATTGGGGATGGCCATGGGACTCTTGTTGTTAGCAAGAGTCTGCTGACACCGAAGGATGAATCAAGAGACAACTGGCTGAGAAACAACATCTTCCACACCACTTGCATAGTGACCGACAAGGTTTGCAAGGTGATCATAGACAGCTGTAGTTGTGAGAACGTGGTGTTTGAAGATGTTGTCCAAAAGTTACAGTTGAAGATGGAGCGTCATCCGAAGCCCTACAATCTATTATGGCTGAGCAAAGGCACAAAGATAAAAGTAGATAGACGATGTCTCGTGTCTTTCTCTATTGGGCAGAGGTACTTTGACGTATCAATGGATGCCTGTCAACTACTACCGGGGCGACTATGGCAGTATGATCGGAGCGTAGTTCATGATGGAAGGAAGAATACTTATTCCCTCAGCATCAAGGGGAAAAGGATCGTGTTGGCACCCCGCCGGGAAGAAAAGTCTCCTACCCCGGTAACCAATACTAACCAACTTTCTATGTCTAGGTTTTTAAGCGGGATCGAGCAGGGAGATGTTGTCTATGCACTGCTACCTTGTATGCATTGTGCCATGGACATGGATCCAGATCTGCCAATAGAGGTGCAATAGTTGCTCCTAGAGTTCACGGACTTGATGCGAGAAGAACTTCCCCCGGAACTCCCACTTATGACGGACATCAGACACAAGATTGATATTGTCCCAAGATCGAGCTTGCCTAACCGACCGGCATACCGCCTCAGTCCTAAGGAGGTCGAGGAATTACAGCAGCAAGTGGAGAAGTTATTAAGGAGCAGCTACATCCAAGAGAGCATGAGTCCCTGTGCAGTTCCAGCCCTGTTGGTGCCAAAGAAGGATAGCTCGTGGCACATGTATATAGACATCCAAGCAATCAACAAAATCACCATCAAGTACCGCTACCCCATCCCGAGCTTGAACGACATGTTAGACTAACTATCCGACTCAAAGGTCTTCTCAAAAATCGACTTGAAGAGCGGATACCACTAGATCAATATATGGCCTAGAGATGAGTGGAAGACGGCGTTCAAGACACAGCATGAACTGTAGCCTTTTAGGTTGTCCAACGCCCCCAGCATGTTCATGCGATTCATGCACCAGGTTTTGTGATCATTTATGGGCAAGTTTGTGGTGGTGTTTTTCGATGACATCCTCATCTATAGTCCGAGTTGGGACTCACACTTTGACCACCTTCACGCTGTCTTTGAGATGTGAGTACGGAGCGCCTGTTCGCCAACCAAAAGAAGTGCTCCTTCTTCACCACTTTTGTGACCTTCCTTGGCTTTGTTATTTCTACTGATGGTGTTCATGCAGATCAATCAAAGATAGATGCGATCTTGGAGTGGTCTAGACCCAGGACCTTGCATGATCGATGTTTGAAGCTTCCATGGGCTGGCCTCATTCTACAGACGATTCATCCGGAACTTTAGCACGTTGATTGCCCCCATTACAAAGTGTCTCAAGGGGCATGATTTTCAGTGGACGAATGAGGCCGAAACTAGCTTCCACCTGGTCAAACAGAAGATGACTGAATCACCAGTTCTAGCACTTCCCGATTTTGACAAATTGTTCGAGGTTAACTGTGATGCATCTGGAATTGGCATTGGAGGTGTTCTGAGCTCTTCAGTGAGAAGCTGTCGGGGGCGAAGAAGAACTTCTCCACTTATGACCTGGAGTTCTATGCCATAGTTCAGTCACTGAAGCATTGGCGCCACTACCTCATACAGAAGGAGTTCATCCTCTTCACCAACCATGAGGTCCTGAAGTACATCAATGGCCAACAAAAACTGAGCAGGCGGCACGCTAAGTGGGTGGTGTACTTGCAAGAGTTCATCTTTACCTTGAAGCATCAAGCATAAAGCCTCAATAGTGTAACAGATGCTCTGAGCCTCCGCAATTCTCATTCTCACCACAATAAGCGCCAAAGTTGCAGGGTTTGAAGCCTTCATAGATATGTATATGACTGATTCTTCCTTCGGGCAGATACTTCAGGAGGTAACCGATGGGCATCGTCACGATTTTATTTTGCATAACGGTTACCTGTTTTGTGGCCTACAACTGTGCATCCCGGACTATTCATTACGACAGTAGATCATAAGCGAACTCCATAACGAGGGGCACTTTGGTCGTGATAAGACCTACGCCCTCATAGCTGCTGACTTTTATTGGCCGAAGTTGTCTAGTGACATGGCTCACTTTGTGAAGCACTGCTTTGTGTGTCAGCGGGCCAAAGGAGTTCTCACCAACGCAGGCATGTATACTCCCTTACCAGTCCCTGAAACTCCTTGGGTTGACGTCAGCATGGATTTTGTTCTAGGCCTTCCTTGTACCCAGAGGGCCTCGAATTCTATTCTGGTGGTGGTCGACAGATTTTCCAAGATGGCCCACTTTGTAGCTTGTCGAAAGACTATAGATGCTACCCGCATTGCCCATCTTTACTTTCGAGAGGTTATCCACTTGCATGGTGTCCCTCACTCCATCACATCCGATCGTGACACCAAGTTCGTCAATCTTTTCTAGAAAAGCTTGTGAGGGGAATTGGGGACACAGTTGAACTTTAGTAGCACATATCACCCCCAGACGGATGGACATACCGAAGTGGTGAACCGGAGTTTGGGCAACCTTTTGAGGTATCTGGTTGGACTAAACCGAAGAAGTGGGATTTGGAATTACCTCAAGCAAAATTCGCCTACAACAGATCGAAGAATTGGACTATCGGTTTGAACCCTTTCGAGGATGTCTAAGATAGGAACCCATCCGGAGTACTTGATTTAGCCCATGTTCCACGGGTGAGGCGTGTTTATCCCCTAGCCGATAAGATGGCAGGACATCTCCAGAGTATCCATAAGCAGGTGAAGCACGCCATTCATGAGAGCCATACCAAATACAAGACCAGGGCAGACAGTCATCGCAGTCAAACACTTTTTGACAAGGGTGACTTTGTTTGGGCAGTACTAACTCGTAATCGCTTTCCTGTTGATGAGTATAACAAACTCAAGGAGCGAAAGATCAAACCCTGCGAGGTGCTGCAGAAGATTAATGACAATGCATACAGGCTGCGCCTCCCCAGTAACTTGAAGACTTCAGACGTCTTCAATGTGAAACATTTGAGTCCTTGCTATGTGGAGTTGACGGACCTAACCGAGAACTCGAGGATAAGTTCTTTCCAACCCGAGCCGACTGATGGAGGAGAACCTGAGTCAGGTGATGCTGAACTATCTGATTACACCATGCAGATTTTAGTATATCACGAATTGGCGGACCGACATAAAGGCCGAAGGTGATCGAGCCAATTCCATGATTGGGGAACAATTTTGGACAAGGTTCGGTGTTTTGGTCATAACTTTGGTTACATGCATCAGATTCACGCCTCAACCCCAATTCGGAAAGCTCGCTTCGACGCGCATGTGGGGTCTACTAGGCTTTGCTTTCTGGACCTTTCCTTCATCCTCAAATTCTACTATTTTCCCCGTCATTTCTTCATTTTTTGTTGTTTTTTATTTTTTTGATAATACTTCGTATGCCAATTTAGGATAGGATTTGAATCCAATTTGATCTCGGATTTTTAGAAGTTATCTAATTTGTTTAGTTATTTTAAAATTATACAAGTTTTTGTTTTGGACCAAAATTTGCCGATTTTGACAAATTTGGATAAGAGAAGAGGTTTCTAGGTTAGTTTTTTGGAAGCTATTTAAATCCGGCTTGTGGGTTGAGTTTTAGTCATTGAATATTGAATAATACTGTTCTTTTGAAGTTTCCGAGACTTTCTTCTCTGTTTTTCTTCCCCTTGCTTGTTCTTTTGTCAAATCCTCTGGTTGTCACTGCCAGCAGGTTAATCACTATCCTGCCCGGCGTTAACTTGGTCCAGAAGTACCATATCTTAGTGCAATTGATACCTTGACGTATCTTGCTAACTATACTCGGCCAAATATAGCTTTTGTTGTAAATTTATTACCAAGATATAGTTCTACATCAACATGGAGACATTGGGATGGTATTAAACATATACTACATTATCTTTAAGGAACAATTGATATAGGTTTATTTTATATACATGAATTAAATGGGCAATGGATTGGATATGCAGATGTAAGTTATTTATCTGAACCACACAAAACTCGACCACAAATTGGTTATGTGTTTTCAAACGGGTGATTGGCCATATCATGACGTCTATGAAGCAACCATAGTTGTTGCACATTCAAATCATGCAGAATTACTTGCAATTTACAAAGCAAGTCGTGAATGTGTCTGTTTCAGAGTAATGACACATTATATTCGAAAAACTTATGGTTTATTGTCCCAAAAGGATACATCGATCATATTATATAAACAATGCAACATGTATAGCTCAATTGGAAGGAGAATACAACATAGGTGATAAGACAAAATATATATCACCAAAGTTATTTTTCACACATGATCTTAAGCAGAATGGTGATATTGATGTTTAGAAAATACAATCAAGTGATAATCCTAAGTGATAATCCTGCATATTTGTTCACTAAAGCATTAATCACTTCAATTTTTGAGAAATTAGTTTGCAAGATTGGGATAGATCGCCTCACAAATATTCAATAATGTTTTTATTGAAAGAAGTTTATTGTGGGAGCTATTTGGAGTGTTGTATTCTTTTTCATTCACTTTTATATTTAATATAATAATAATAATAATAATAATAATAATAATATAGAACTTCGGCCCAGCTTTTTTATTGGTTACGTACATGAGTTCTAATGGGCCGGGCCTTCAACGATGTAACGCCCACCACGTCTCTTCATCGTCCTTTTCGATCGCGACCCCATTCCTCTCCCCAAGCTCCACCGCCATGGCCGACGACTCCTCTCCTCGAACCTCCTCCGCGCCGCTCTGCCGCTCGTGTGGCAGCCCAGCCACCGCCGAGCCGCCCCCCACCGCTGCCCCCTGGTCCGAAGCCTCCCCTCCTCCCGTCTACCGCCCCATCCGTGCCCCCGCCATCAACGCCCCCGCCCCCAACTCCACCGCTATCATCCTCTCTCCGGTTCCCCAACCCATCCCCGTCCCCCCTCTCTCCTTGCCTCACTCTTTTGAGCCCCCTTCCAAGAAGATCTCCTCCCCCGACGACATCGCCCGCTTCCACTCCATGCCCGCTGGCCGCTACTTCCTCGGCTTCGTCTCCGCCCTCTCCCACTCCGCCCGCGGCCTCAAGATCTCCGATCCTGTCCCCATCTCCGACGCCGTCTCCTACCTTCTCTCCCTCCTCCAAACCCTCTCCTCATGGATCCCTTCGTTTCCCCCTCTCCCCCATCCTTCTCGCTACGGCAACCCCGCTTTCCGATCATGGCACCAGAAGCTCTCCGACGACGCCCCCTCCCTTGTCCTCCCCCTTCTCCCCTCCGACGACCTAAGCCCTGCCGCCATCGAGATCGTCCCTTACCTTCTCGACTCCTTCGGCAATCCTACTCGCATGGACTACGGCACCGGCCACGAGACCCACTTCGCCGCCTTCCTATACTGCCTCGCCCGCCTTGGCGTTGTTTCCGAGCCTGATTACCCTGCCCTCGTCACTCGTGTCTTCGTTTCGTACCTCAGTTTGATGCGCGAGCTTCAGATGACCTACCAGCTCGAGCCTGCCGGCTCTCATGGCGTCTGGGGCCTCGATGATTACCATTTCCTGCCGTTTGTGTTTGGCTCCGCGCAGCTCCTTGATCACAAGTATATGAAGCCCAAGTCTATTCATAATCAGGATATCTTGGATAATTTCTCCAATGAGTATATGTACCTGGCATGTGTGTCGTTTGTGAAGAAGGTGAAAAGGGGACCGTTTGCTGAGCACTCACCATTGCTAGATGATATCAGTGGGGTGCCAACTTGGAGCAAGGTGAATAGTGGTTTGTTGAAGATGTATAAGGCGGAGGTGCTTGAGAAGGTGCCTATCATGCAGCATTTCCTCTTTGGTTCTATCATCAAGTGGTATGTGCCTCATGCTTGACTCCTTTACAATAAATTGGGTGCATTGTTTAACTTCATGTTCTTAAGTCTCCCATTTAGTGTGGGCCACTTCAATTTCTCAATTGTTTATGGAGTTACGATATCATTGTTCAATGATGGCAGAGTTGGCAAGTATGTAATATGTAAGATATGTTGCAGAAAAGATTTCATGACCCTAATATGCAACCAATCATATGAACATTAGAATTCAAATTAGAAATGTATAGAACCATATTTCCCCTTGCACTTGATTTAATTCTTTGAGCTATGGTATGCTTAATCTTCCACCAACCAATGAACTGGTTGACATCATGATATTTCTTGATGTTGATCTTAATTCAATATTCAATGTTATACTAAGGAATTAAACTCATGAGGTATACTACTAAAACATGAAAGTTTCCATTTTCCTGTTGTCACGCCTCTGGTTGTTTAAGTTTGCCATATATGGAGTATTTACTGTTGTTAATGAGTTGGCAAATATGAAATATGGATCATGTATCATTTTGTTTTGATATAATTTTCTTAAGTAGGGAAAAGGAGCGATATAGATAGCAATATTGGATTGATGATGGAACTATAATGCAGATGAAAGGGAAAAGGAGAAGCATTTACTGGAGTTCATTCCCAAAATATTTCATTAAAATTATTGATTCTTAGGCTGTTGTTGTGTTTGGGTCATAAAAAGTTGTACTGTGGTAGAAGTGATATGGGTGTATCGGACGATAAGTTCAAGCTGGCTTTGTACATTAAAGTCTTGAAAAAGTGAAATGCATAGACCTGAAAGCTTTGTCCAAGTAATTTGGCTTGTCTTTTAATTTTTTGAGAAGTTGAATTTATTCAACAATGAACAAGCCTACCTTGAACATTAGGGACTGTTCTGATTTCAGCTTTGGCCCCCACCCAACTTTGGGCTAGTTTGGCATACCGTTGACCAATACATCTGTTACCTTTTGATGTTTAGTTGTTGTTATGATCTGTATATAATAGATAGAAATCTAATATAAAGGATAATGATAAACGAAGCCTAATTGAAGCATAATCAAAGGAGCCAATTTTTTGGCATGCTATTATTGTTGGAGGTTGTGATTTCAGGCCAAAAACTTCCAAAGTTGAAAGTTCTAAACAAATAGTGCCTTGGAAGTCAACAGGGATCAGTTTAAGTTGACCTTTCATGATGTAGCCATTTCTTCCCTCAACTAATTGGCCATAAATAAGGTTTGCAATGGTTGAAGTATTGGGCAAGATTGTTTTTCGAAACTAAAAATCATTATGTGAATGAGATTGAATCTACTCATGGATGGGTTTGTTGTACTGGAGGCATTATTTTCTCCTTTCAATATCCAGTGTGCCTAAACTTATTCTGATGCACTTTTTTGGGTTTTCTGTTGTTAAAGGTTCTTGTTGCTGCCTTAAGTTCATCTTGTGCATACTTTATTTGAGCACCGTTGAAAGAGCTAGTTTTTGCTTGTTTCTCCATACAGTCTGCATTTTCCACCACAAAACTCTTATGTGTAATGACTTCCTATTTTAGTGCCTTGTTCCACCCTTCTTGAAGCAATTGTTCTGATATTTGTTTGACTATATCTGTCCTAAATGTGGTGAGAATGCTATTTAAATGCTTTACAAATTAAACATTGTCATAAGTTTGTGGGAATAAATTATATTTATGTCGCCTTTTGCTCTTGACAACTCTGTGGTTGCTTATCCAACTCCTGATGTAATCTAGTGAATGCTAGTTAAAAGCTCAAGAACTCATTTAAATCAATTTAATACTATCACAAAGTCCATATTTAAGATTGCCTTATGATATCTTAAAAGTTATTGAGTTCTTTGCATCAATTTTGTTTTCGTGATATTGCTTGAGTTCTTTCGGTTGCCTTCATAGGAACTGCTACATGATACATTTTAATATCGGGGATTTGGTGTTTGTTGTAGTTTATTTAAGGGGTTTTCTGTGCCACATCCTAAGAAATGGTGACATTATTTGTCACCCACTCATTTTTTAGAAATACTTATTAACTCCTTCCTTTTGTTTTATTTTACTCGCTGCCCCTTAGGTTAGTTCTCCCATCTAAGGGGTGAGAATATCCCAAACATTCTCTGAAATCCATTGAAAATAGAAATGACATCAAGTAAAAAAAAGGAACAAAAATGCTCTCTTTCATAATGATATTTGCATGGGATAACATATAATGAAGCAGTTTATTTGAGACTATGAGTAAATTATGATTTTACTAGGCTTTAGGGTGTTGAGATGAGATCTAGAATCCAAGGTAATGACAAGAAAACCAAAAGCCAAGTGTGTGAGAGGGAAGAGAAGTTAATCTCTAAATAAAGATTAGTTTCACTGTTAGGGGTGATATATAAAAGGTGCTAGGAGAGTCATTTTGCATGTAGGATAACCCGTGTGTATACATCTAATTTAGGTGTGAGCATAAAAAATTGTGTCAAGGGCAGCAAGTGAAACAATATTTTAAAAAAAATGAGGTTGCAAGGTATTTCTGCAAAATAGAGGGATGGCAGGCAATTTTCGTTTTTATTAAGGGGTGTCAACGGTAAAGTTGTTGCCTTGTGACCTGGAGGTCACGGTCACGGGTTTGAGTCGTGGAAACAACATCTTGCTTTAAAAGTAGGGTAAGACTGCATACAATAGATCCAAGTGGTCCAACCCTTTTTTGAACCCGCACGTTACGGGAGCTTTGTAGCACCTGGACTGCCGTGTCAAGTAAAAAACCATTTTTTTAAACAGTTGTTCTTACTAATATGTTTTAGAGATGATATCAATTATAGCTTGTATAATTCATTTATATTCTCTCAACATCTACTAGGATAAAATTAGCATTGTAGATTCAACCTGTTGGTTGGCTTGGAGTTTATTTTGAGTTCACACATAATGTTTAGCCTTAAGCCCTTGCTCAGTTTATTTTGTCCATGTTCAGCCCAAGGCTATCCTGATTTGAACCCAAACATGAAGTCCATTTTGTAGATGTATTAGGTTTTGGCTAGGCCATATGATTATTAGTTTAGCCTGCCTCATTTAATTGGATGAACATATTGTTGGTATGGGTTGCTTTGTCCCAATAATGTTTTCATCTAAGCAAAACCATACTTGTTTTTATTATGATAAACTCTCTTATGACTTCTTGATATTCAATCAGTTTTCATGAAATATAATCATTAATATATAATTCTCTGGGAGGTTATAGATCAACTTTATAGTTCTGTGATTTTTTTATTTACAACTATGTGATTTTTCAAGTGTGTGACTGTAGCCTGATGACAAAAAGCTGGTGATTATGTATAGAGCTTTATAGAGTACAAGAAAATAATCTCTTTGGCAAGCTCATGGTTATATATACAATTTGGCTCTATTGCTTATATTTAGGACAGTTGGCCAGCTAACCAGACTGTGGTGTTAATAAGTTGCTGGCCCAAACCCTGCCTGTTTCAAATCACGTTTGGAACACCTTGATCAGCTTGCCCAAATATAGTAAGATAGTCCATTTTGTGCTGGTTTGGTGCAATATGCTGGTGCTTGGTTACTGTTCCTGATACAATGTCAACCTAACAAACAGTAAGGTGTGAATAAATTCGGTATGCTTGATGCCCCCCTTTTCATGGAACCTTAACCTTATTGATGTTGGTTACTTCACTACCATTCCCAGATCCCAACTTCTTGAAAATAATGATTTGTTGATGATGATAATAACTGCCAAGGGGTTCTTTTTATCTTATAGAAAGAATAAAAGGGAAGGATGCATGCATATTGATCAGGCTATATATTTTGGATTTAGACAAATACATATTCCACTTCTATCAATATTTGAAACAACACTTACCCTAGAACAGTCCGAACTGTAAGAAATAGGTTCTGGAATATTTGTATTTCATCATCATTAAATGAAAAGGTCAGATCTCTAGTAACTGGCAGAAAGGACAACATCTGATGGTAAAAAGCCCGACTGCCTAGTGAAATTTTGATGGTGAGAGACATGCACTTATTATGATCATGTTTATTAGCTAGAATTTCCTTACTGTTTCCTCATACTCTCCTAACCACTGGCGCATATTTGTGCATATTTTCATGTTTATTTTATACCAAAGATTACTGTTTTGCAGATACAGACAGGAAACAAACAATGGTCTCATTTACATTTTTTATTGAGCTATCGTACTCTCTTTCTTTCTCGGTTCAAAAAGTCATGATTATGCGCTTAGCTGAATGGGTGTTATTTCTCCAGCTAAAACATTTTTTTTTATCTTCCATCTTACAGGGAGTGAATACAACAGTCTTCAGCATCAGGTGCATCCACTGGGGTACAGACAGGTTCACTAGGTTTCCCAGGTGCTGTGTAGAAATTTTAGAGGGTTTATTTGCATAGTGACACTACCCTTCAAAATATTTTCCTGATCGGGGGTTTGAAGCCTAAAAATTTCTACTCTTGATTTTGGGTGTTTTAATTACTGCTTCCAATCCTATATTTCTTCAACATTTTTGGCTTGTCTTACATGTTAAAATGATGCATCAACGTTCACATGTTTTGTTATACAGTAACAGCTAAATTTGTTGCAGTTGCTGTTTAATATTCAGATATATACTAATTTGCTTTTTGTTGCTCAAAATATTTTATCTGCATAACTTCTGACTGGCCTAAGAGCAGTGACATGTGATGATGGAACTGGGGAAATGATACGGGAACATTGAATGTGTCTTTCTTGACTTCTGATGCATTTTAATTGAAGCCAGCACTCAGAGAAGCAAAGGAGCAGTGAAGAGGCACTGCAGCTTCTGCAGACCAAACACTGGATTAGCTCTCGTATATGTTTATGTTGTTTCTGGAGGTGGTTGCTATCTGAGTAAAACAACAAAGCTTTCATTAATCACCCCATCAATTCAGTGCCTCTAAGATATTGTACCGCCATGAGCTACTCTACTGTTCTGTGGGGCTTAAATTTTATGTCAATCAAATGAATCAATCTGAGGAGATACACTGTGCCAGTCACATCTTGCAGGAACACCATTCCTTGAGATGAGCAACTGTTCTCCACTCTCTAAAGCCGATCAGCTTAGTGGATCTGAACATCTTTTGCTGAATCTTTTGCCTCAAGAATGATCTAAAAGTTCTCAAAAAAAGTCTTATGTTTCATACTTACTGCCTAACATTCATATGATGATATGAATGGAATTGCCTTGCAGATGGAGCTGTAGGTTATGGGGAGTGAATGGGTTGAATGTATGAGAGAGCAAACAAGACATCAAAAATTTCGAAAAGCTGATCCCCATTCTTTATTTGCTCCGGTGTGAACATTGTCTCGCCCAACTCCAAGCATACCATGGTAGGTGAACACATTTATTTCCCCCTTCTCTTCACTTTGAACATTTCTCTGTGTGTGTTTGTGTGTGTATATAAAAGGATCAGGCAAGCAGGAGTGTGACCAAATGTGAGCAGAGGACTGAAAGACATTTGAGTTGGATGGCTGCTAAGATGTGCCTGTGTAGATTGTGTCCCGTAGCTTCCGGATCTGGCAAACTCTAGTGTGGTGAATAGTGAGTGATAAATAGTACTGTTATAAAACAAAAGAATGCACTAGAAAAAGGGTTTCAATAGACAATAGTGACGATATATCTGAAATAGTGGACAGCATGTAGCAGAAGCCTACTGTCCTGAGATTCCTGCCTGCATAATACTCCATTGTCAATCACTCTGTCCATATGTAGTTGTTGTGCCTTCCTTGGTACATTTGTGCATGTTATTACCTAATTGGACCTGAATACTTGTTCAATTGAACTACTACCAGGATAGTATGGATTTAGTTGAGATATCTGAATTAATAGGGTGAACCCGTGGAAAATAGGAAACTGAGAGTATTGTGTAGTCTCACTTCTGATGTTTTTTTTTTAAAAAAAAATGGAGAAGCCATTTTCTTCCACTTCGGTTGTGATGGGGCAGAAATCCGGTCAATATAATTCGGTGAAAATTAAGAGCTGATACCAACGGCCACAAAGGCCTATTGATACCAGGGTTTTTTTATTAAGTGATGGGTTGTAAACCTGTGGAAGACTCAAGTTTGAATCCTCTCTTTTACAAAATAAAAGTTAGATGAATGGATCTCTGTCGAGTTTTTGTGTTCCAGTACTGTCGAATCTGTACATGTCCTTAACATTCTTCGGGAGCGCTTAGTTAAAAAATAAAAAAATAAATATAAATAAATAAAGAGCTGATTTTCTCCTCTTTCTATTTCCATGTACTTTAGAATAATTGACGAAAAATGAGAATTTGTTTGATTTGAGATTCTTGTGTGTTCAATTCAATCCCACTGTAGGCAGTATGTCTTTAGCAAAACGAAAACAAGTCTCACATTTGAAGTTGAGAAATTTGGGTGGCTTTATTAGGTAGACTTTTGATTTGAAGGCATGGGATCACTTTTTCAGGTGCACTAAAGTCTCTAGACTCTCTTGACACCCAACCCATTTATTATCTCGACACCGCTCTCTAGATTTTGAACAAATGCCAAGATATCTTAAAATCTTAACACAAGTCCCACAAGTTATGCTCCTATTTATTTATTTATTTATTTTTAAATACTTGAATTGTTTGCTTTGGTAAGAAAGGAATTCCATTTGGCTAATGGTTGTTCATAATCTAATTAATCTTATGGCCTAATATTTGTAATTTGTCTTACTTGTTCCGATTATCTACCATCTCTCTCTCTCTCTCTGTCTCTCAAAATATTTGAAGGCAAACTTGAATTATTTGGAAACTATAAATTATTCCATGGGTGGTGGTGATAAACGTTAATGGACAATTTACTTTTGATATAATTATTATTAGTTGGTAGTAATCAAGTTCATTAATTATTAATTGGTGTTAATAATCAAAAGTCTAATATAATCTGAATAGAAAACTAGTTATGTTAATAGTACTAAATGATCATCAAATTTTCAACAATTTGTTAATCATTTGGACATCCTTTTTATATAAATTCAGATTCAAAAATTCTTACCGAATCCTTAATTTACAAGAATAATCCTTCCTATGAAAGCTAAAACAAACATCAAGTATGAAAACAATTTTTTTGTAAATAAGTGATAAAAACAAACATTGGTTCAAAAGGTGCCCACCCAATGAAGCATTACTTAAATATTTACGTTATTACCAAGCAAAATGAAATCAATAGAAATATTTTTTTTGTTATATTTAATGTCACGTGTGCGGCAGGTGGGTGGGCCCTCCAGATTTTTTGTGACTCATTTTTGGAATTTGGGAGCTCGTGCTATTCTCTACTCCCACGTGGACCCCTTCTTCCGTTCAAAGCCACGACGTATTCGTCGCACGTGACGCCCGGTCCAGTTCGGTTCACTCCGTCCTTAACAAAACCGAACTGGACCGGTCTACGAGCAATAAATTCCAGTATTTATTATTTAGACCTTGAAATAAATGAAAGAGGAGAAACAAAGAAAGAAAACAATTTCTTATTTTTTCTTTGAATTATTATTATTATTATTATTATTGTATTTTTAATCCAATTCTTTAATGGGTTCTCTTTTGCCGTCTTCTGTTCCTTTTGCTGTGCTTTTTCCCATTTGTTGTTTTTCTTGGCTGGTTTGGTGGCCTCTCCCTTCATTCTCTCTCTAGAAATCCTCTCTTTCTCTCTCTAGAAATATATAAAATTTATATAAATCCTTTTTCTATCTCTCGTTGTGGTTTCTTTGCTGCAGATCTAAGGCAGGCATCGAATCAACCTGCTCTCTTTTCCTTCCATTTTGGGTATCAATTCATACTTCTACTCTTTATTTTATGAATCCCTCTTTTTTTTTTTCGTTTTAAACATTTGCTCAAAGTTGATAGCTTTTTGATGATTTGGTGTTGTGGAGTTGTTTGGATCTCTCGTTTAGTGAGTTTCAATAGCTGGGCAGCTGGAATTTGGTAGAAAGGAGCAATTTTTTTTTCCCCCTCTCTTGTAAACATAATGGTTTTGTTCAAAGATCTCATCTTTTTGTAAATCCATTGTGGCATCTGAAACTTTTATGGTTAGTGGTGAAATTTTTGGTTTTTGTTTTTGGATTTTGGATTTCTCATCTCAATGGGAAGTATGTTCACATGTGGTCTCTCTCAAACTCCAATCTTTATCTATTTTGGATGATTTCCCCTACTGGATTACCTTCCATTAGCCCAATTACTCACAAAAGGAAGCAACTTTCCTCTTTATTTCCTACCAACTATCAGTCTCTTTGCCTCTTTTTTCCACAGGACTTGCATCAATGTCCCACTTGTAACCTTTCCTTTGTAGCCATTACTTCTTATGTGCCTCCATTTTTCACTCTTGTTCTAAATATGCTATAGAATGCCACCATCCAAAGGGCTTTATGGTGTTTATCTGTGTGCGCTATACGTTTTGATGCCAGCTCTTGCCATCCTGGTCATTAAATCTTTTGCATTAGCATTATTTCCCCTCATCTGATCTTGATCTCCGGTGTCTTGTGTTTTGAATCACTCCTTGGCCTGGTATTTTAATCTTTTTTATACTTGGATACAGTTCATAAGGTCTTCATTTTAGCAAGGAGGTTTTTTACACTCTCCAATTTCCTTTAGAATAGTTTACTATCTAGCCTTCCTCCTTGGTTTCATCTATTTCATGCTTTTCTTCTTGTTAGTCATCTAGGATCCCTGTACATTATGTTAGTGTCCTGCATTCTAGTTCCTTAATTGATTCCTTTGTGACTGGTGTTTGTTTCTTGTACAGGACTCTAGGAGAGTATGGGGGAAAATGGTGAATTTAGGGGGTGGGAGGAGCTGATCCCTGATGCGCTTGGACTGATCTTCCGCAATCTCTCCCTTCAAGAGATCTTGACTGTGGTCCCAAGGGTTTGTAAGTCTTGGGGAAGGGCGGTTGCTGGCCCATACTGCTGGCAGGAGATTGATATTGAGGAATGGAGCCAGCGATGCAAGTCCGATCAGCTGGATCGGATGCTTCAAATGCTCATTAGCAGGAGCTGTGGCTCGTTCCGAAGGCTCAGCGTCTCTGGACTCTCCAATGAGTCAATATTCTCCTTCATCGCCAACCAGTAAGTGGGAATATTCACCACTGTAGATTGCTTCAACGTTGTTCTTCTTAATAATTCATGGAATGGTTGAGCACATTGCCTATTCTTATTAATTGTATCTTTAGTATCTCGATGCTCACATTTAAGACAAAAGGCCGTTGTTCTTCTTAGTAGATCACTCAACAATGGTTAATCGGTAAGCAATGTATCTATCTATATGTGAGTTTCATATACATGCTTTAAGAACATATATTGAGATGCAAATCTAGGCTTATCAGTCTAGTAACCTTCCTTATCACTAGTTTTTCCTTTTTAAAATTTCCGCATTTTATACATCACAAATTTGTATTGTATTCTTTTGGTCAGACCAACACTTAAAAACAAAATTATTTGGGTTTCATTGTTTATGGTCATTAGAAGTACTTTGTTGAATGGTTTTATGCTCTTTCAAGACATATTTCTTGGATCTTCTGATCTTCCAGTCATCAAGTCTTCTGTGTTAGTGTTTTGGTGTCTTGAGTTCTATAGAAGTTAATCCATAACACTCTAGAACCTTACTTAGGATTGATCAAATAATTTCAATTAAACCTTCTGATCTTTTACTTTTAACCTTCTAAACAAACTGATACTTTTGAACCCTTATTGTCCAGCTTGCTTTCACCATAGGGATTAGTGTTGCAAGGGAGATGCAGATGGTTATTGGGGTTATACTGTAACTTTATTCTTGGAATTATTTTTTATTTGAATTTATGTTGGATTTGTGATTGGTTTGCTTTTTATTTTGCAAGTGCTGGTTCTCTTCAGTCCCTTGAGCTCCCAAGGAGTGAAATAAGTGATGTCATAGTAGAACAAGTTGCAGGGAGATTATGCAACCTTACTTTCTTGGACTTGAGCTACTGTAAGCGGATAGGTTCCCATGCTCTTGAGACATTTGGGAAGCAGTGTAAGTCTCTCATAGGGCTTCGGCGTGCAATGCACCCATTGGAGGTGGCTGACAAAGTCTGCCAAGACGATGAAGCTTATGCAATAGCTTGCACAATGCCTAAGCTTCGGCACCTTGAGATGGCATACTTGCTCCTTACTACAAGAGGAGTTCTTGAGATCCTCTCAAGATGCACAAACCTTGAGTTCTTGGACGTGCGTGGTTGTTGGGAGGTTAACATCGATGAGAAGCTTCTGAGAGAGAGGTACACTGGGTTAAAGGTGTTGGGACCTAACATAGTGGACTGTTTCGAGAGGAATTTCTGGGATGATTGCTCTGACTATGCTGACTATTCTGATTCTTCTGATTACTCTTGGGACTTCATGGACGATGGTGTTGGAGTTTATGAGGGGGAAAGCGATGATGATGGCGTGTGGGATGATGAGCAAGGGTTGGATGCGCTGGAAGTAAGGTTCTACGGTGGTGGCTTTAATGAAGCCTTTTCCTCTTTTGATTGGCCGCCATCACCTTGACAGTTGATTCTGCAGTTGCTACTGCTGCTTGTTACTAGTTTCTGAATGTCACTGTTTATCGTCTCCTCAAGATTTGCCATATTCCCACTAAGAAAACTGGCTGGCACATGGATGTAATTGGCCACCATCTCCTTGCTGCTTGTGTTGCGACTAAGAACCAGCTGCTGCTTGCCATACTAGTACTGCCTCTAAACCATCATAAACTGCTACTTGTAACTTCTGTTTTTCCTTTCATGAAAACTATGACGAGGGTTGCATGATGTTTATGTAAATTGCCTGTTTACATGGAAGCAAGTATTAAGCTGTGTTTGTTTTCTCCTTTAAATTGTAAGCCTATTGTGTCTGCCATCTTCACTAGGATTCTGCTCCTCAAGTTTAAATCCTCTGGGCTACCAGTAGACATCATATAGGGTTGAGAACAGGACTATGTACCTCAATTGCTGAATTACCACCATTTGTAGCTTATCATCGTCTTCAAATAACTGTCACATTTCTTTTGAGAACATTGTGGACAGCTTTGGAAGGTGGACTGGTTTGACAGCTTTATCTTTTTGTTTGATCCCTCATACGGTTTTTGTTGGGAGCACAAAGCTTCAAGAGCTGTTTTGTTGCTTTTGTGAAGAAGACAAAGGTTTGGTGTGTGCTTTTGTTTTTCTTACCATCTCCAAAGCTTGTAACCTTCCAAAATCAAGCATCATATTCAAAGGCAAATAATATTCAAGGGACAGCTTGTGAAGGGACCATTTGCAACCATTTCTTTGGAGTGTGTTGATCTATGGTGTTGGTTTTCTGAGAAATCTGACAGAGATGGTTTGAATCTCATTAAATTTCTTCTTCTCATTATTTCATGGTGGTCATTCTTTTTTTTTTTTTTGACGATAAGAGCGGGTGGTCAAGTGAGCACCTACTAAGATCAATCAAAGGACGGGGAGACCCGGGATCGAACCCCAGAAGCAACGGGGGGATAATCGCCTCAGCGGGCTGGCCCACCACGTGCGTGAGGAACGCCTCAGGAAACCCCCATCGAGTCCTCGAACCCGCGACGGGGTGCGAGGCACGGGAACCTATTGCCGCTCGACTCAAGGGTCTTTGGCATGGTGGTCATTCTTTTAATTATATATTTTTGTGTATCTCTGCTCTCATCGGTTTGATAGGAACTGTAGAGAAGGCTAATGAAAGAGCAGTGAGGTATATGCTGAAGATATTGACAAACATGTGTTCTTCTGTGGCATAGTTATTTCCAGGTAATCCATTCCAGTTTGAATACCATACCAGGAAATTCATGTCAAATCCCCATAATAAGATAATCAACTCACTTATGCTCTCCATTTGCGGAGAAGATTAACACCAAAACTTCTAAAACACTCTCAGTCTTCTTATTTCCTCCAATCCAAAACCATCCAAAATTTCTTCGTTAGGTTTCAAGGCATGAGATACTTCACAAGCTTCAAAAAGGAAATAAAAGAACGAGATAATGAGACACACATGCAAATGTAAATCAGATAGACTTTCAATCAAGAAATTTCATATCATTTTCATTGCCATCATACAAGCCCTTCTCTGCAATGAAGGTGGCAGAGAGTTCCATACTGGAATGTTTTACAAGGTACAAACAATGTGCAAAAACACATTAACTTACTGAGAGTTTGATCAATAACAACTGATAATACAATGGAGTCAGGCATACATTGCCATTAGGGCATATGGCTGAATAGGCTTGTCAGGGGGCTTTATCAGTTAAATGCATGTGGTTCATGGGCTTTCACACCCTCATCATCAGCTGGAATCATGCCTTCCTCCTCTTCTTCACCATCATCCAACAATGATGATTGTTGAGTAGAAGGGCCATTCACATCCCTTCCTTGAACATCATTAGGGCGGTGTGGAGATAGCCATTGCCTTTGAACAGGGCTCAGAGATAGCTCACCCTTGTGCCTGTGAGAAGGGGATCTCTCACGTCCAGATACAGCCTCTCTCACAGACACATTCTTTGATGGTGAGCTCCGTTGTGGTGGAGACGAATCAATAGTGCCTCGAGTAAGATGATCCATTGGAAGAGGTTTCCTCCTTGGGGGCGACTGCTCCCTTGCTGGACCAGCTCCATGGTACCTATTAATGCCCTGGCTACCGCTGCGACTCCGGCTTCTGCTCCTGCTGCGACTCTGGCTACGCCCGCCACCCCAACCACGACGACTTTTATATGGACTACGGCTGCGGCTATGCTTGCGACCACTGCCCCACCCACTATGTCCCTTGTATGGGCTCCGACTACGGCTGCGACTTCGGCTGTGAACTCTAACTCCAGCCCTGTGATCACCTACAGGAGCATTGCCCTTAGTATCATATCGGCCACGTGTCTCTACATCACGCTCACGTCCATCTTGATAGGCTCGATCATACCTGACAACATTCATCACATATTAACAAGGTCATCAAGACTAATTTAGAAAAAGAAAAGCGGAAAATATGTTGGTCCGTGTAAAGGCCTCCACTCTGCTTTAGCAACTTGGCATGGAACTAACTTAATTTAAGAGAAGCTGCACCCAGACTAAAAAGAGTAAAATTGGACAAAAAGGTATCAACTTCGTTATGTTGTGAGGTGAGTAAAATACAATATTCAGGGTGTACATTGTTAGTAATTGATAATATTAAAGATAAATCATCTTTTGAACCTATAATTCAGCACCAGTTTCCCCTCAACTTTCAATTTTTCCAATTGAACATTGCACTGCAATTTAGTTGCAATGTAAATCATCACTCAATTTATTGCCAACCAACCATTTACATGTTGAACTAGTTTTTACTTGTGCCCTGTGGTACTTTCTATCCTTTTTTATGATGTCTCAATCTGCCTTTTATAATTAAAATATTCTTCTAAGAAGTTAAATTAGGTGGCAGTAGAATTTTTTTTTTAATGATTTTTCATTACCAACTGTTAAGTGAGCTGATTAACAGAAAAAGCAGATGGAAGATTTTCATTGCAACTAAATTTGAAGTTGATGCTTGAACTGAAAAAAATTGAAAACTCAGGGCTAACAGAGCTTTGGCCATTAAGTTTAAATGGTTATTTACCTAATATTAATGATTTTGGTTAATTCAGTTGGTCTGGTTACAAATTTATGGAAAACTGAATCGAAATAACCAACTTAAAAAAAGGAACCCAATTGTCTGATGTAGCTTTAAACCAAACCGAACTGACCAAATTAGTTTGATTTAGTCAGTTAATCCTATTTAAACAGAATAGATAAACCCTAACTAAGAATGTAATATAGTACAGCCAAGCACTCATTCAAGTAAAGACACTATGGCAGCCAAGTATTCATAAGAGGGATGAAAGAAGCCAAGGACACAAGTCATACAAAATTATCTAAATAAAGTGCCCAATGATATCTGCTAAAGAGAGATGTTTCATGGGTACTTTTATCCTAATATTGATTCACGTGTTACAGAAAGTAAGAGCCTGAGTACCTCTCACGTGGTGGAGATCGGGATCGTAAACGACCACCACGACCACCATCTGATCTACCGAAAGCGGCTGGTGGTTCCCTCCCACCTCTTCCACCAAAGCTACCACCAAGTGATCGTCCCCCGTCACGAGCATTAGAAGTGGGACCCCAGCGCCGTAACTTATTACCATAACCCCCACGTGTTACCATGGCTCTCAACTCAGAAGGAACCCGTTGGCCAGCTCCCTCCAGAACTTTCACCAGGTCTGATGCATACTTTGCATCCTGATCACAAAAAAATGTATATGACACCCCAGTGGCACCCGCTCTACCTGTCCTGCCAATCCTGTGAACATAGTCTTCTACCCCTGTGGGGAAGTCATAGTTGATCACAACCCTGTATCAGCAAGAACTCAAGCTATCAGGTAATTTCAATGCACCAACTACTATACAGGGAACATAATGCATGCTACATATGACCACAAATAAAAGATGTAAGATTTTAAAACCTGATATCTTTTATGTCCAGGCCTCGTGCTGCGACATCAGTAGCAACAAGTATGGGGGATTTTCCAGATCGGAATGAGTTCAAAACCCAATCCCTCTCACTCTGAGATTTATCACCATGAATTGCAGCAGCACCAAACTGTCGAGTGAGTGTTCTAGTTAGTTGATCACACATCCTTTTAGTCGAACAAAATATTATGACCTTAGAGCCAGGCTCTTGTGACCGAAGAATCTGCTCTAGACGCCTCTGTTTCTCCATAGGTGTAATAACTTCTATATACTGAAATGAAAAAACAAACACACACAAATATATCATGAAAAAATCTTTTACGATTTTCTAAAGGCCAGGGTATGTGGAAACATTATGAACCGATATCAACAATCAAATTTGAACCATCAGTAGTAGAAGGTTGAAGCTGTCCGCACCTGTGTAATGGCTTTGTTTGCAACAAGAGTGTCAATGTTGCCAATATTAACCTGAACAGGATTAACAAGTAAATCCGCAGCTATTTTCCGGACTTCCTTTGGCCATGTTGCAGTGAACATAAGAGTTTGACGGCGAGGTGGTATCTCGTTTACAATTTTTCGTATTTGCGGTTCGAAACCCATGTCAAGCATACGGTCAGCCTCATCAAGTACAAGATATGTAACTTGCCGAAGGCTAACTCTTTTCATCTCTAAAATATCATTCAACCTTCCAGGAGTTGCAACCACAACATCAACACCTCTATCCATATCTCTCAGTTGAGGACCCTTCGGAGCACCTCCATATAAGCACTTGAACCACACAAAAATCATATAGTGTGTTAACAGAAAAATGATGCAAAAGGTGAACATATTAAATGAAAAATCACCCGTCATCCATAAAAAAACATGATACCACAATAGAAGAAACATTAACAGTAGACACATCCAATTTAACTTAATAGTACAGACAGTGTCCAATAAGTGTGGTATCTTTAGCTATTGAAAACTAAATTCTGCCAAACTGAACTAAGAATGTATGTTAAATCCCCCCTGGACAGACAAGGGTTGGTCATTCATTAGAATAGATTATGTAACTTCTAGAAATTGAAAGAAAAAAATCTAATCCGCCAAAAGTGCCAAAATCAAGAAAGCTAAGAATATAAAATGATAAATCATTTCAGTCCAATGAACTAAACCCTGACGAATACATACAATTGTTTAGCGAAAAAGATGTATATTCAATTATTTCTATCATCCATTTGCATGATATTCTATACTCCCTGACAAAATAAAAGCAGCAGTGACGTTATGGTCAAACTATCAACAAAATAAAAAAAATCTAAATTGAATCAAGTTCCCCCCATCAATACTGATTGTAGTCATCAGATGTATGCAAAAGAATAATCAAAAGAAATAGAGGCATACCGCAGATGAAATTCTGGATGATCTACCAAACTTTACTGCTTCCTCCTGTATTTGTGTCGCTAGTTCCCTTGTAGGTGATAGAACCAACACCGTTGGACCCATTCTAGAATTGTTCCGGAGATGTTTGATATGAATAAATCCTGGGAGGAGATAACCCAAAGTTTTTCCAGACCCTGTCTTTGCAATAGCAACAATATCACGGCCACTTAAAGCAATTGGCCATGACTGAGCCTGGATTGGTGTGGGAGCAGAAAAGCCTGCATGATGTACCTGGAAAAAATTCGCAAGTCTTATGAGCAAGATACTATTCTAAATTTCCATTCTGCTACTTCTTCCTCTTGTTTCCTCATTTTAATAAAATGAAGTTAAGCTACTGCAGGAGGAGTAAATCCCTCAGCCAACTGCTAGCAGATGCAAGCTGAAGCACGAAAAAGGCCATATTGCTTGGACCAAGCGGTTGAAGGAACCAAATAACTGAGAGCTGGACCGGCCATTAAAAGGTGACCCGGAAAGCCTTCTCAACAAAGGTCAATGTGCGCTCCAACTATGCAAGCTTCCCCAAAAAGGGTAGCCAATCACAGCACGTGAGAATAGCTCCTCCACATAGATGGTGGCCCAATACAGCATGCATTACTTGAGCAAGAAAAAGGGCCTTCATTTGTTTGGACCAAGCAGCAGGCTGAACCAAATCACCATCAGCAGGCCCAGCCATGGACTGCTAACTCTCAGAAAGCCCTTTTCATAGTTAGTCCATCGTGGAGGGCTCCATCTATATGGAGGCATCCCCAATGAGCGCAGCACAATGTAGAGCAGCGTACGACATTAGCTCCTCCCGGGAGCGAATATCGCACCTGCGACAGTACAGGATGGAAAGAAAAATAAATGGAAATGAGACTGAAATCAAACTGAACTTTGTCCAATGGAAAACAGACTGTAATTTAGTGATTTTTGGTGGCCACTAGCCACCACTAACATTAGCTTTAATATAGACAAATGAACAAAAAGTTAAAAGTCAAAAGAGGCTGATAAATACCTCTCTGAGAATCTCTGAAGGGAATTCCGTAGACTCAAATGTTGTGTATGGAGCTGGTATGTCTTCTCCCTAAAATAATGCCACAGAAAAAGAAATCAGAAATTACTAAATATCCTGAAGGACAAGAAGCTGGTTAATTTTAAACTATAATACGAGATGTTACTGAACAAACAAATAAACTGAGGAAAGATATGTATAAATCTGATCTTAGACTAATGTGTTACATTCAGTTATCAATTTGATTTAAGCACATACCACAGGATTACAAGATGTGGCAAATGAAAGTTTGCTGTCTATGTATGCCAATTCCAGGTTAATAATTACATCCATGAATAAAGGCATGAAGTAACTTCACACATAAAAAAAAAATAACATATATTTGTCAAGAAACAATAAAAGTCTTCAGTAGCGGAAAATTGATAATCAACATACCCAAAGAATAAAAAAAGAAAAAAGATAGCACCACAATAAGATAATGCAACAAAAGGTGAATCATGAAACATAAGAGTTGACATGAACATATCGATCAAGTTGAATTAGTAGGAAACTATGGACAATGATAGCGTCAAAAACAAAAAAAATGAAAACTTGAATAGGCATATCAGTAGTGTATGTTATTAAAAAAAAATATATACAAGGGAGAAGAAAGCTCTCACCATTCTTAATGTGAGGGTGTATACTAAATTAAGAAGATAACCACATCACATGCAGAAAGAAACTATTTTATCAGATAGATTGGTCATAATTGATAAGGTTACTGTCATATGCCACATGACTTTTGAGTCCAAACAAGTAAAACCAGATTAAGAAGAAAGACGTGAAAACTAATGATTTATGGGCTTTTCTTTCTTCTTTTTTTCCTTTTTTTTTTCTTCTGTAGCACTAGCAACAAATTGATATAAACATTTAACTAAAAAATTAGCTTGAGCAAGTCAATACAACAGAAATGGTGGAAAGGAAGAGCAATAAATAGAAGCCATAAGATATGCTTAAGAGCAAAAACTTAATTCAAGACTGATTTAGAAAAAGAAAAAAGTGGAAAACATGTTGGTCTATGTAAAGGCCTCCACTCTGCTCTATCAACTTGGCATGGAACTAACTTAATTCAAGAGAAGCTGCACCCAGACTAAAAGGAGTAAAATTGCTAAATATCGAGAAGGACAAGAAGCTGGTTAATTTTAAACTATAATACAAGATGTTACTGAACAAACAAATAAACTGAGGAAAGATATGCATAAATCTGATCTTAGACTAATGTGATACATTCAATTATCAATTTGATTTAAGCACATACCACAGGATTACAAGATGTGGAAAATGAAAGTTTGCTGTCTAAGTATGCCAATTCCAGGTTAATAATTACATCCATGAATAAAGGCATGAAGTAACTTCACACATAAAAAAATAACATATATTTGTCAAGAAACAATAAAAGGCTTCAGTAGCGGAAAATTGACGATCAACATACCCAAAGAATAAAAAAAGAAAGATAGCACCACAATAAGATAATGCAACAAAAGGTGAATAATGAAACATAAGAGTTGACATGAACTTATCAATCAAGTTGAATTAGTAGGAAACTATGGAGAATGATAGCGTCAAAAAAAAAAAAAGGAAAACTTGAATAGGCATATCTGTAGTGTATGTTATTAAAAAAAATATATATACAAGGGTGAAGAAAGCTCTCACCATTCTTAATGTGAGGATGTATTCTAAATTAAGAAGATAACCACATCACATGCAAAAAGAAACTATTTTATCAGATCGATTGGTCATAATTGATAAGGCTACTGTCATATGCCACGTGACTTTTGAGTCCAAACCAGTAAAACCAGATTAAGAAGACAGACATGAAAACTAATGATTTATGGGGTTTTCTTTCTTCTTTTTTTTATTTTTTTTCTTCTTTTTTTTTAACATTTTACTAAAAAAATTAGCTTGAACAAGTCAATCCAACAGAAATGGTGGAAAGGAAGAGCAGAAAATAGAAGCCATAAGGTATGTTTAAGAGCAAAAACTTAGGTGATCAAAAGGAGTTGGTATGCACATACAGTGACAGTAATTTCATGTTGACAACGGTAGGCATCTAACAGACTACTGTTTGTATCACTTGTTCCACGTCCTCGCCCAGTTACCCTTGTGCTTTGTACACCATGCCCACGTCCATGAGCACTTGATGACTCAAGCCCAACACTGGTTGGACCATTCATTATATAGGGGCCACCACCCTTACCGCCTTGGTGCTGAAATGGTATCACAGATCATAATCAGAAAACTAAGAAAGATCAAAACTGCAACACTTATTTAAATTCTTGAATTAGATAAAAGGACAGAAATCACAACAGTTAAAAATGGTAACAGACCACCTCCTATAGAATTGCAATTATCAGTTTCAGGAAGAAAGCATTGGCATACACAGTTTATAAGTTCTATTATCAACAAAACATCATAAATTTAAACTCAGTTAGCATCCTATGTACAACAAAAGAAGGATATTTCATAAATACTCAACTTATCATGAGTTTGACCTCACAATCACAAAAAAGAACAATATAGCAGCACATTAGGGGCCAGCTAGCTGAATCGATTATTATCATGGTATCTAAAACTCAGATATCATTATGGAAATTATTACTATATAAAAACATCATATAATTCATGCTACAAAAAAAAGCAATTTCCTAATGAAATTTATAAATCTACAGCTTAGTTCGCAGATGAGCTGCTAACAAGGTCTATCCATTAATTTAATGGCCCAACAAATCTAATAATATCCAATGGCCGGCAAGGGAAACTCTTCAACCACCCCATATTATTAGTTTACAAATATTATCTTGAAGAAATAAAATCCACGTACCTGATGACCCCGAGGGCCAGATTGCCGACCATCATCCTCATGCCCTCCACGGCGTCCGGATCCAGCCCCACCCGCCGGCGGCTGGTCATAGACCCGAACAGACGAGCTGACCTGGTTAGGCGGTGGAGCAGGGAGCGGCGGTGGTGGCGGTAGCTGCTCCGGCACCGGGCGCTCATACTGGGTCACGTTGGTGACTGGATTCCAGTAATAAATGTACCCAGTACTCCCGTCAACGAGTCCCTTCCACGGCTTCGGCAGCGAGGGATCGTCAGGAGCGTAGCGAGGTCCGCTAGTAGGCGGATTCGAGGCGGCCGCCGTCATGGCGGGCAATAAAACCCTTGATCGGGGCGATATCGGAGAGCGTTTTGAAACCCTAGATCTAGGAAGAGAGAAAAAGGAGGGTATCTTTTGGGCTCTGGTTTTCGCTCTCGCTTGGCGGCGATGCGGACCGCGATCTAAGAAGTGAGAGGTCTAGCTAAAACCGCGTGATTCATTGCCTCGAGATTGGCGTTTGATGGTGATCCCGGTGTGATTGTGCAGTCCATGTTTTATTCCATAAATTCATGGCATTCATTCTTTTTCGTGATTTTTAAAAAATGCAGTTGCCAATTTTAATATAAAATACACATTTTAAATAATAAAAGGATAAACCCTACTATTGGTCCGTATATTTTGACCTTATGTTTATTTTCATCTTTGTATTTTAAAAATCTTCGTTATGGTCTTTGTATTTTAGTGTATTTGTTCGAATACATCCCTGGTGCTGACGTGACAGCATATGTGACGTATGAATGAAATACAAACAATTTTTTATAGCCGTATTTGCTCATGGACATGACACATCAGCAAAAATAAATTAAATAGAGAATTTAAAATATGTTGATGTGGCAAACTTTTTTAAATAAATGATAATATGATTAACTATTTAATAAATAACATAATTATTCTGATTACAATCAAATTAACAAAAAAAACAAAACTAATCCTCTTCAATCAAATTAACAAATGTCTAAACCCTAAACCTAACACTTCTCGCACCCTAAAAATCTCCCCAAAAATCGAAAAAAAAACCTTTGAATTAGATCGAAATGATCGAATCGAGAAGAGAGATGATGATGAATCAAAGAGGAAGGTAATGCCCTTCACCAATCCAAATTTGAAGTGCTTAAAAATCTGGTGAGTTTTTAGAGGCCATGAAGGAGACGAACGCGTAGGTGCTGAGTGGAGCTCTTGGGCGGCGACGGCGTGCAACGAAAGAGTTAGGGTTCGGGCTGAAACATTTAGGTAGGTTTGATTGCAGAGGATTAGTTTTATTTTATTTGTTAAATTGGTTATAATTAGGTTAATTATGTTATTTATTAAATAGTTAATTTTATTATCGTTTATTTAAAAAAGTTTGCCATGTCAGCATGTTTTAAATTTTCCTTTAAATTTTTTTGTTGACATGGCGTGTCCATGTCAGCAAATACTACCATTTGTCATGCCACATCAATAAAATACAACCACCTGTAAATAAAAAATTATAAAAAATAGTTTGTATTTTATTCGTATGCCACCTATGCTGCCACGTCAGCACCATGAACATATTCAAACAAATACACCAAAATATAGGACCGTAACAAAGATTTTTAAAATTTAAGAATGAAAATGAACATTAGGTTAAAATATAGGGACTAAAAATGACTTTAATCCTAAATTTAATACAACTCTCCACTATATTTGTTTCCAATTGCCAAAATAAGGGGATAAAAATAATGAAATGAAGTTTCTCATTCGTTGTAAATATATCCTAATTAGCAAAACAGGGTGAAAGATATGAAAGTAAAGTTGTTGGGATGAAGTCCAAGACTAAGGTCCGTTTGATACATGAAAAAAGTGAGGGACAATACAATATAACTTATTTTGTACTTCATCTGATTTAAATGGAATAGAGTACAACATAAAAATCAGTTTGAGTGCAACACAACTTTTTGAAAATTTTGTCTATCAAAAAGTATCGTACAACTTTTTAAGCGAGGGGCAACAAAACTGAAAGACAATTTTACCCCAAGTTAAATTTAAAAATTATAATAATGCCCCCAACATAAAGACAAATTTGACCATAACTTATATTAAAAATTACAACAATGCCCTCAACTTAAAGACAATGTTGCCCATAAGTTATATTAAAAATTATAATAATGACCCCAACTTAAAAACAATTTCATCCCCAACTTATATTAAAATTACAACAATGCCCCCAACTTAAAGACAATTTTGCCCTCAATTTATATTAAAATTACAACAATGCCCTCAACTTAAAGATAATTTTACTCCCAACTTAAAAACAAAATTTATGATTTTTGTAGTAATTATTTATTAATATATTTTAAAAATTAAAAAATAATTATGTACTAATAATTTTACTAATTATAAAAAATTTAAGTGGTCACTATTAAAGATAAGAGAAAACTTCAAAATAGATTGTTTTATGAATTTTTTTTATTCCAAAAAACCATAGGACAGTACAAGGGTATTGTAGTAATCTTACAGTTTTTTTGTCTAGTACTTTGCAAAACAAATAGAGAACAACACAAAAAAATTTGTGATATCCATTGAATATCAAACAAGAACAGTACAAACAATTGTGCTGTCAAGTAGCCACTTGTACTGTGTTGTACTCTTGTGTTGTTCTTATTTACATATCAAACGGACCCTCATACAAAAGTTCTTTATAAGGATTCTAGAGATTATATTAATAATTGTGCCAAGCATATTAAACTTTGAAATTATGATATGTTTTATCTTCTATAACTCTTAAGCTTATGTTTATCTTCCTATTATGTTTACGAGATATTATAGTTTATCTTCATGTTATGTTTAATTATGTTATGTTTACCAAACATTATAGTTTATCTTCATGGTATATTTATCTTCTGTAACTCTTAAACTCACATATTCTATATATATATTTTTATTCTTCATGTTTTAAATGTGAAAGTGTGTTTGCAGTCTAGGAGTAAATTATGGAGGTTGGTAGCCACTCAAGCAGTAAAAAGTCTGCAAGTAATATGCGATGGAGGCCGATTAAGAGAAAATTTTTCTTACAATTTATGGCAACACAGGTGGAAAATGGTCAGAAGTGTGATAATGAATGTTTAAGGAAAATATTGGAAACTATTTTGTGAAATGAAGCATGTTGTATTAATATTTAAAACTTTTCTTTTGTGTGCTCTGGTTGAACCTTATGCATGTTTAAAGAAAATATTTGAAGCTGGTTGTATGTTTAGGGAAAATATTTGAAATTGGTTTGTGAAATGAAGTTTGTTGTATTAATATTTGAAACTTTCTTTTGTGTGCTCAAGTTGAACCTTATGTATGTTTAGAGAAAATATTTTAAACTGGTTTGTGAAATGTGAAACTAGTTTGTGAAATGAAGTTGGTTGTATTAGTATTTGAAGCTTTCTTTTGTGTGATCCGGTTGAACACTTGAACCTTATGTATGCTTATGGATAATATTTTGCTTATAAACAAATGAAGGTCTTGCTTGCTACTCTTTTGTGTTGCTTGAAATTTAAGTTGTGGGATGGATTTTTTCTCTCCCACTATATATATTTTTTAATAAATAAATAAATACATAACATTGTCTTTTAGTTATCCATTAATACAAATAGTAAGCTATATTAATAAATAAAAATATTATCCTATTATGAAACATTCAATTGGAGTGAATGTCCATTACGTTACCCTTACCCCTTTATTTCTTAACTCCCCATCTTCTTATCGTTTCCTTTGTCCATAAGGTTTTTTCATTCTCTCTTGTAACTATATATATGTGGTTGTATCCAATTAGCTAAAAAAGAATAAGACCAACAACAACAAGAAGAAGATCTTCCTCCACTTCTCTTTTGTCTTGCTCTTCTTAATTTTGTCTTCATCTTTCTTTATTATTTTCTATAATTTTATAACACGTTATCAGCACGAATTGAATTGTTCTCTACAAGGAACAATTCCTCCTTGTTCTTCGTGTGAGAACCGAATTCACCGCCGGTCTCAAGGTCATAGTGACGCCGGACGGGGTAGCGATTATCCCGCGGGCTAGCCGGATCCAAGGATGCCAAGGAAGAACAAACGAAGAACCAAAAGAACCAGAGAAAATACTATAAAATTCAGAAAAATACTTTTATTCAAAACTCAATAATGAAAAATCAACCCACAAGCCGGGTTAAATAGCTTTCAAAGACTAACCTAGAAACTCTATCATCTTATCTAAATTTGCTAAAATTGACAAATTATTATTTAAAACTAAACTTATCTAAATTTAAAACTCTAAACAAATCAGAGAACTCCTAAAAATCCGAGATCAAATCGGATTCAAATCTTATACATATGAAATATTACCAAAAATAAAAGGGTTAAAGCCATTTTTGGTCCCTGAAAACGGGACCAATGTTCATTTCCATCCCAAAATTCAAAATTTGTTCAATATGGTCCCTATGTATTGCATATTTTGACATTTTGGGTCCCTATATATTCCGTATTTCGGCATTTTTGGTCCCTATCACGACGCTATGGCACATGTGGAATACCAATGAAATGCATATAATCTTTTTATTATTATGTTTAGGTCGTTATTTTGCTGATGTGGAGTTATAAGTGTCAGCATATGCTGATATGGACCGTATTGAACAAATTTTAAATTTTTGGGATGGAAATGAACATTGGCCCAGTTTTCAGGGACCAAAAATGGCTTTAACCCAAAATAAAAAAAAGACTGAAAACCCTAATTTGACGGATTAAATATTTCTAAAAATAAAAAAATAACTAAAATTCTCTCAAATATGACACCCCATGTCGTGCGCACCGCAAAGAGCTTTCCAAATTGGGGTCGAACGCGCGATTCTAATATCGGTAACCAAAGTTATGGCCAAAATACCGAACCACACCCACAACCAACCCAATCTTGGAATTGACTCGATAACTTCTCGTCTTTACGTTGACCCGCCAACCCGGCACCGACATTTGACTCAAGCCTCCTCCATCAGTCACCCTGGGTTGGAAAGAACTCGACCCCGAGTTCGACTGCACCTTTGTTGGTAGGTCTGGATCTTCGTGCTTGATCTCAATCAAAACCCTAGAGACAGAAAGTAGATTAGTAGTGTTGGTTACCGGGCCAGGAGGGTTTTCCCCCCATCGAGATACCAACACAACGCTAATCCCATCATCGTCATAGATGGGCTCACCAATCTCCTCCTCAGGCTCGCCAATTTCCTCCTCGTAGTCGTCGTAGATGGGCGAGATCTCTTCCTCCACATCATCGTTGAAGATGGGCAAAATCTCCTCCTTCACATCATCATTGAAGATGGGTGAGATCTCCTCCTTCACATCATCGTCGTAGATGGGTTGGTAGATGGATTGGCCAAACCTCTGATCGCTATGATTATGGTGCTGGACTTCCTCAGCCGGAAACTACCCACGACAACCACGATCAAAATCGATCACCGCCAGACGCCTTGATAATTTCTTGACTTGCCTCTGCAAATCCTTGATCATCAAGCGTTGGGTTAACTTCGCGACTGTCCTTTGTAGATCCTTGTTCATCGCCTCTAGGGCGCTCAAGTCACGGTACTGGACTTCATCAGCCGGAACCTGTCCAACCCGACGACCATGACCACCAGTCATTGATGTCGATAATGATGCTTCCCAGGAAGATGATGAGCTCTGGTACCAATTGACGCCGGGCAAGGTAGCGATTATCCCGCGGGCTAGCCGGATCCAAGGACGCCAAGGAAGAACAAACGAAGAACCAAAAGAACCAGAGAAAATACTCTGAAATTCAAGAAAATTCTTTTATTCAAAACTCAATAATGAAAAATCAACCCACAAGCCGGGTTAAATAGCTTTCAAAGACTAACCTAGAAATTCTATCATCTTATCTAAATTTGCTAAAATTGACAAATTATTATTTAAAACTAAACTTATCTAAATTTAAAACTCTAAACAAATCAGATAACTCCTAAAAATCTGAGATCAAATCGGATTCAAATCTTATACATATGAAATATTACCAAAAATAGAAAAAAGACTGAAAACCCTAATTCGACGGATTAAATATTTCTAAAAATAAAAAAATAACTAAAATTCTCTCAAATATGACGTCCTCATGTCGTGCGCGCCGCAAAGAGCTTTCCGAATTGGGGTCGAACGCGCAATTCTGATACCGGTAGCCAAAGTTATGGTCAAAATACCGAACCACACCCACAACCGACCCAATCTTAGAATTGACTCGATAACTTCTCATCTTTACGTTGACCTGCCAACCCGGCACCAACATTTGACTCGAGCCTCCTGCATCACATAGTCTTGCCGAAAGAATTTTTTTCCTAGTAACCTCTCCGTGCCGGTAATTATATTCATAATTTCTCTATTTGAATTGAATTTGCATTTTTATATAACCGAAAAGCTCTATTATCTTTTACAATTTTCATTGAAAAAAATTACAACATGAAGCTAAAGGAAAGACTTGAAGTCTTGTGCACATCAATTAAGGCTTGAAACCTTAAACCAAAATATTCTTTTTCATAATTTGGCTTAAGGATCAATGCAAGACCTGAAGTCTTGTGCAAATAAATAAGGCTTGAAGCCTTAAACACAAAAGATTGATTTCATAATTTGAAAAAGGGTGATTGCTATATATGTGCCATGAAAGACCATTGGTAACGTACCTGTCGTACACCCAAGCATCTTGTCAATATCTTACCCTACTAACCTCTACGGCCTAAACTCAATGGTGGCGATCTATGTCTGGTAGACAGTGCAACAACACACACTATTTTGAGAATAAAATCTATTTTTCTATTCTATGTCATGTTGAGGCTAATGTCAACACCATGTTTGGTACCACCAATTTAATAGATGACTCTGGAAGAGCATATATCATGTTCTCTTAAGGAACTAAATTCATTATTAGTGATGCTTTGTTTTCCAACATATCACAACGAAACTTACTCAATTTTAGAGATATTCGTTAGAATGGATATCGATATGGAGTAAAAGGGCACTGATTATATACCTGTCGTACATCGAAGCACCTTGTTAATCTTTATCAAGTGTCAATAAAAGGGAATAATCATTGAAAATTCATGAAGGCATCCATTAAAGAACCACAAGCTTCTTTTATAAAGTGAATTTCATATGCATTTTATATTTATTTTGCAGAATATATGGATATTGTCAAGTCCATGGTTGGATTGAACAACAAAGATGAGGATGTATGCCTTGTTGATAGTGCGACAACGCACTTGATATTTAAGAGCAAGAAATATTTTTCCCATTTAATAATGGGTAAAACCAGTGTCAATACAATATCTATAAAACCCAAGAATTGGAATAAATTGGGTTTTATTTTGATTGTTTTATGGTTGGGATGAATTTCTCTTAAACTTGGTTTAATTGGAATATGGAGATTAAATAGGATTAAACCCTAATTAGGGTTAATTATGAATGACGGGTACCCGTATATAAAATTCTAAAACCAGAAGGGCTTTAAGGAAATTCTGCCCCTCTCTATGTTTGAACTATGTTTAATTTAATAGAACTTCAGGGGGTACTTATGCAATTTTACATAACAAAGCATCATTTCAACTACGATTAATTATAAAAACTTCAGGGGGTACTTACTAAATGTGCAAATTTCTCGTGCAAGGGAATGGATTCATGGGGAGTGGACGGTGTGGATTCATGGTTGTTTTAAATTTGTTGGATCCAATGGTTGAAGGGCGTTTGGAGGGTCACTTGCGAAGCTGCTCTCTCGTCGCTGCCGTGAACCGCGCGCACCACGAGGATGAAATGTTCCTCCACGATCGTCGAGTGGTTGGGATAAGGACGAATCTTGCGCACACGTTAGGATCGTGATAAGGTCGGCTGGAGGCTACTATATGAAGGATACCTTCGGGAACCCTAGCACTATCTCCCCTTGTCCACAACCGAGCCACCGTCGTCACCGTCGTAAAACTGTGCGAAGGTGAGGAAAAAGGAGGAGAGGGGAGGAGCGGTTGGACGTGCTGCCAGATCTCGCCGGAGAGGTGAGCCAGAAGTGTTGTTTTGGATATTGTAAGAAGTGGTGACTAATCCACGATCTTCCATGCTGGTGTTGGACGTTCGCGATAGGTGATCAGAGTCCGGAAAGACGGTCGGACTGAGTACTCTATCGCCGGAGCGCCGCTGCTGCTCTATCACGACTGTCTCGAGTCGTCGTCGGAGTTCTAGTGAGCTCACTGTCCTTGTTATCTTAAAGGTTAGATAGAGTGGTGGCATGAGTAAAAATACATGAACTATGGTATGGATAGTAGCCTAATTGGGGTTTTGTGAGGATGTTCATAGAGGGGGGAATAGAAATGAATCATGCTTAAAAGAAACTGTGATTTATGTGAGCACCTATGAGCATCTGTGATAAAGCATGGATAAACTTGTTAATTGTGGGTTTTAGAGTGATGATACCCTCTGTGATTTAGTAGGGACAGAGGTTGTTCAGTGAGGGGACAACTAGCTTTAACATGTATGATGGGAGGGCATGTCTTAAGTTTAGATTGCAGGAGTACATGGTTGGGTTTATTGATGAGATCATAAGAGGGAGGAATATAGTTTTATAGAGGTATTGGGGTGCTGGTTGGATATATGGTAGTAGGCTTGAGGTTTTGTTTAAGGAGGACAAATGGAACAGGTTTTGATACCTGTGGTTGGAAATTAATGTTTGATGATGATGAGTATGATTGGTGAGCACGCTGGCTTTATCTAAGTTCTTGGGTCTATTTGTTGAGCTTAGTAGATAGAGAAGTATCCATTACTTGTTCATGCTAAGAATGAGAAGGATTGTGGACTTAAATGTGCATGGTTGGAGTTTAGTTGTTGTGAGGGGTCAGTGATGGTATGATGATCGATTGATGGTGAGATTCTAGACTAAGTTTATGGAGTTTTCCATGATAGAGTAGTGGTGTGGGAGTCTTGTTGGTGTCTATGTTTCACAGTTAGATGGTAGAGCTTGTAAGGAGCTTGGGTAGTATTGATTTAATGTGAGAATCAAGTCGAGGTTGCTGGTATTTTCCAGGGTTGAATGACTACCTGGCATAGTTTGCAAGGGTTAGTGGATGATCAGGTTTAGGTCCAGAACTAAAAAAAAACCAAATAATAATAATGGGATCAGTTGGTTGCTGGTTTGTGAGTATAGCTAGAAAATAAGATGTGGTGTTATAATGATGGTAGTTGGTTGAGTTTCAACAAGTATGTTAATGGATTTGGATTCGATTTTAGAAGAGGACAACACATGGATTAAAATGTGATGAGTTGATTTTATTTAAGTTGAATAGTTTTTTCAAACCAAGTTTGGGGTTAGTCAAGTTAATGGTGTACTAATGGCTACAGTCTGGTTGTCCCCTTCAAGGGACAGCTGGGCAAACTGTAAGTATCCAATATAGGAGTATAACATACCATTTGAAAGATGGGGAAGATATCTTTCCAACGAGCCTTGGTTCAACTCAAACGAGTTCTTGGATCAAAAGTTATGAGTTGTTCTTTGGAACTGCTCAGTGGGTTCAGGAATTCTACATTAATATTATTGTTAATATTAATAAATGTGAGGATACTAAGCTAAACTTGTGTTCATCAGATATCAACATGGATGCGTCGGGAGGAGGTTCCATGGGATTCCAGACTCCGTGATTACATGTAAGTACTCTTTCCTAGTTTCTACCCGATTTCAGGATTTCTTGGACTTGCTGCTATTTTGTGTGCATGATTTTATTGATATCATGCTTTTTTTGTTGATTTGTATACATGCATGTTTGTTCCCTTGTTTGTGTGGATTCTGGTGCATGTATGATTGATTTCGTGATATTGGTATCCCTATTGTTAGCTAGTTTTCCGCCCGGATCAGAGGAGCAGGTGAGCTCCGATTTGAGAGAGAACGTTTGAGGATGGGACACCCTGACGTTCCGGCATTCCATGCCAGAGGGGTGAAACTTTGGTTGTCATGCCTGTCAGCGGGATTGATATGTTGGCCATGTCGACATGTGAGAGAGGTGACGCTACCGAGGAGTGACAGGTTAGTCGTTAGCAGCGGATGCTGTGTGTTGATGACCGGGCGATGTTCGTTGAGTTCTTTTCCAAAGCCTGAGGGCTATTGTTAGATTAGGGGTCCCTACCGTTGGTTAGGCCTTTGTGATAGGTCTGAGACCCCTAGGCTATGATGACACGGGGCGTTGTCCCCATCTGTTTGTTGATATGTTGATTGATATGTCCTTGATCATATCTGATTCCTTGTGATCCCTGCGGGGTACTTACTGAGCTTTCCCTTCGAAAGCTCATTCGCTTGTTTCCCTCTTTTTTAGGTCCTGAGGAGCAGGCGGTTTGATTTCGAGGATCGTGCGAGGGTTGGGATTTTGCTGAGGTCGAGAATCTCACCTATTTGCTTCATCCTGTGAGAGATTGTGTGTTTCTTTTTAGGACCATGGTAGGGCCTGGACTTATGTAGGGTATTTTGGACCCTTGTATTTATTTTGGTGCTACTGTAATTTTTATTTTGAGATATTATGGGTTATGCTTTGTTATCTGCTGCACTTACTTAGGCCTAGTATCTGAGTGGGGCTTGTCTCTGCTTGGGTACGGCCAATCTGCTTACGTGCTCGAGGTCCCGGAATCCGGGTCGGGGCGTGACAATATCGTGCAGTATAAATTTTATTGAAGGAGCCGGAAGAGCAAATATATTATTTCCTGGAGAAACAAAATTTATTATAACTGATGCATTATATTCTCCAAAGTCCCACCGAAATTTATTGAGTTTTAAAGATGTACGTCTTAATAGGTATCATATAGAGCCGTCAAATGTGGGAAACACTAAATATTTTTACATTACTGCTATTAATTCGGGTAATAAGTACGTATTGGAGAAACTACCCGCATTGTCATCTAGACTTTATTACACATATATTCGAATAATTGAAGAAAAAACTATCATAAACCAGAAGTTTACTGACTAACTGACTCTAATGCATTTGTTCTATGGCACGATCGGTTAGGCCATCCTCGATCAATAATGATGCACAATATAATTGAAAACTCATATGGACATCCATTAAAGAACCTGAAGATTCTTCAATCAAATGAATTTTCATGTCCATCATGCTCTCAAGGCAAATTGATTATCAGGCCATCATCAAATAAAATTGGGACAGAATCTCTTATGTTTTTAGAGAGAATTCATGGTGATATATGTGGACCGATTCATCCACAATGTGGGCCATTTAAGTATTTTATGGTATTGATTGACGCATCAACGAAATGGTCTCAAGTTTGCTTATTGTTAACTCGAAACCTGGCATTTTTGAGGTTGTTGGCTCAAATTATTCGATTACGAGCACATTTTCCTGATCATGCCATTAAGACAATACGGCTTGATAATGCTAGTGAATTTACATCTCAAGCATTTGATGATTACTCCATGTCCATTGGAATAAAAGTTGAACATTGCGTTGCTCATGTTCATACACAAAATGGCTTGGCAGAATCATTTATAAAGAGGCTCCAATTAATTGCTAGACCGTTGTTAATGAAACACAAATTCCGATCTATGCTTGGGCATACGCAATTTACATGCCGCAACACTTGTGCGCATAAGGCCAACAAGTTGTCAAAAATTCTCCCCTCTTCAATTGGTTTCTGGACAAGAACCAAAGATATCCCATTTGAGAATTTTTGGGTGTGGAGTATATGTCCCAATTGCTTCCTCACAAAGGACTAAAATGGATCCTCAAAGAAGATTAGGGATATATGTTGGATATGAATCCTCTTCTATTATTAAATATCTTGAGCCATTGGCAGGGGATATTTTCACGACTCAATTTGTCAACTGTCATTTTGATGAGATAATTTTTCCAACATTAGGGGGAGAAAATGGAAAAATAAAAATGTTGGAAAAAGAAATTACATAGAATGCTCAAAGTTTAAATCATCTTGATCCTCGCACAAAATAATGTGAACTGGAAGTTCAACGGATAATTCATTTACAGCGAGTTACAGATCAACTACCTGATGTATTCTCTGATCCAAAAAGAATAACAAAATCACATGTACCCTCGGAAAATGCCCCTATTAGAATCAATGTCCCACAAGGACCTTCTATAACAAATGAATCTAAAGTATGCCTAAGCTTGGAAGACCAGCTAGTTCAAAAGAAAAAAATCCTCGAAAGAAAAGGGGAACAAATGCTTATAAAGAAAAGGGGAGAAAACGAGCATCGAAATAAATGATAGAAAACTTCCAGAAGAAGTTCAAGATCCTGAAATTGATGAGGATAATCAGGAAATTTTCATAAATTATGTCCCAAATGGGAAAAAATGGGACAGAAAAGAAACAATTGTTGATAATATCTTTGCATATAATGTGGCAATTGATCTTTTGAAAGAAAATGAAGATTCTGAGCCTAAATCTACTGAGGAATGTCAAAAAAGAAAAGATTTGCCAGAATGGAAAAATGCAATCCATGCAGAGTTAAACTGTCTTATGAAACGAGAAGTCTTTGGACCCATAACTAAAACCCCTAAAAATGTTAAACCAGTTGGATACAAATGGGTATTTGTGCGAAAATGAAACGAGAAAAATAAAATTGTTAAATATAAAGCAAGGCTCGTTTCATAAGGGTTTTCACAAAGACCTAGTATTGACTATGAAGAAACATACTCCCTTGTAATGTATACGATCACATTTCGTTATCTAATTAGGCTTGCAGTATATGAAAAATTAGATATGCAGTTAATGGGTGTTGTTACTGCATACTTATATGGCCAGCTAGATAATAATATATACATGAAAGTCCCATAAGGACTTAAGATGCCTGAAGCATGTAATTCAAAATCCTGGGACATGCATTCAATTAAATTACAAAGATCTTTATATGGTTTGAAACAATCTGGGCGTATGTGGTATCATCGCCTCAGTGAATATTTGTTAAAGGAAGGGTATAGGAATGACCCTATTTGCCCATGTGTGTTCACAAAGAAATCCGAAAAGGGATTCGTGATAATTGGGGCATATGTTGATGATTTAAATATAATTGGAACTCCTGAAGTGCTTCAAAATACTATTGATTATTTGAAAAATGAATTTGAAATGAAAGATTTGGGGAAAACAAAATTTTGTCTCAGCCTGCAGTTCGAATACTTAGAGGGTGGTATTTTTATCCACCAATGTACAGAATGGGTTTTGCAAAGATTTAATATGGATAAAGCATATCCATTAACAAGCCCAATGGTTGTTCCGATCCCCTTGACAATCATAAAGACCCTTTTCAACCTCGAGAAGATAATGAAGAACTACTTGGTCCAAAAGTACCATATCTTAGTGCAATTGGTGCCTTGATGGATCTTGCTAATTGTACTCGGCCAGATATAGTTTTTGCTATAAATTTATTATTGTAAGGCCCCGGAATTTTTAAATAAATAATCAAAAAAATTTCAGAAATTTCAATGAGATCAATTAGCATAGAAAATATATAAACTAAATCTTTTAACCTTGGATTAAAAGGAAATCGGGATTAAATGGACCCGAAATCCATCCTCGCAACCAGTGGCGGAAGAAGAAGAAAAATTAAGGGGGTGCTGACTTCAACTTTAAAAAAATTATAAATATAAAAGAGGAAAAATAATAGAAGGGATTTTGTACTAATTTCAAAAAAAAAAAAATGTGGCTACATTGCAAGTTTAAACCGTGGCTCTCTTTCAAAGATATCCATCATGTAATTTCCCATATTTACAGGTGTATAAATAAAAAAATCCATGTATAGATAAACATAGGGGTGTAACTAGAAAATGTTAGAAAACCATAGAAGAGTGCTGCAGTACTAATTTAAATAAAAAATGTGACTAATGAGATTTGAACATAGGTCTCCACAACCACAACTTGCAATCCTAACGACTAAACTATAGCCTTATTATGTTGTAAAATGTGGTAATAATATTTTATATTACATATTGATAACAACAATTTCATATAACCACATCCTCGAGGTAGGGATCCTCCTGGAGCCAAGGGGGTGCTTGAGCACACCCTTGACCCCCTTCCCTCCGCCCCTGCTCGCAACTATAGGGCTAAGAGACAACCTTATTGGGCCAGGCCACTTTTACATAGAATAGTCGGAGGTGGATAGTCAATAGAGTTAGATTAATTGAACGAGAAATTATTTAAATATTAATTAATCCAGATTAATTAAGTGAGAAATACCGGATAGTAGTTAGAGTCCCGATAAAGTAGATTTGGCTTAGTCAAAAGCTGAGAAAAACGGATTTGGGTCGAAAGAGGAGACAACCTGTGATGCTACAGTAAGCCCGTGTCACTAAGATCATCTGACCCGGGATTCCTGGATTTGGGTCGATGAATTATTGAGAAGATAAGATTAATTAATGGTGACGTGACATAAAGTTAGGGATAATTTAAATTAATGGATTTAATTATCATAAGATAATAATATTATTAGTTTATAAGGTTATTATATAGGAGGAGAAAGAGAAAGAGAATGAATAAAAATTCAACTCTCTCTCTCTCTCTCTCTCTCTCTCTCTCTCTCTCGATTTCATCTTCAAACGAACGCCCCCTTTCCTCCTCTATCCCTCCGCCTCTCCGATTGATTGAGCCGACAAGCTAGCCGGCACAAGCGGCGCCCGGCCAGCGCCGAGGGGCTAGCTAGGGTTAGCCCCCCGCCCGGCAGGCGTGCCACCAGAACCAACCCGTGTAGCGGCGCCACTCCCGCAGTGTCGGCGAGCTCTATCTCGACCACCATCGCGACCAGACCGCCTTTATTTCCCTTTGCTCCGACAACCCTTATTCTACATCCTGTCTCCTCCTTCTCCGGTGAGATCTGAACTGTTCCGACGATCCGAACGCCGTCGAGGTCCCTTTTTCTCTTGTGAGCTTAAATTGGGGGAAAACCCTAAAAGAAATACATGAACTAGGGTTCTGAAATTGATGGAATAATGTTGGAAGATAGGGCTGAAAACGAATGGAGTTTAAGGGGAATTAAGAGAAAATTTCATTTATGGACATATGTAGTTAATCATTTCAATTAAGCATGTTAATTATGGGAATGTTTGTATAATTTCGGGAGCCTAAAAGTAGGGGAGACACTGCCCAAATTTCTTTGAAATTTCATGCTTAATTATCCATGATTATGTTTAGCTAGTAATCACCTTAAGGAGAGCATGTTAGAAGCCTCAATATTGCAAAAGTTGAAGTAGATTCTATATTATAACATGAGGGAAATTCATGATAAGTAAGTGATTAATTTCATGTTAAGTTATAAACCTTGAAGACATAAGAAGCATGTTAAATGAGAATTCATGCTTTAATGAGTTAAGGTCTTCATCGTATTTTATCGAATCTAAATAATAGCATAAGCTATCTCCGTATTCACGATTTCCATATTTCGATTATCAGGAAAAGGAAAAGGCAAAGGCAAGCTAGTCGCTGCCGAAGGACCAAACCAGTCCTAAGCTCTTTCTAGGCTCAGGTGAGGGAACTAGCTGTACAGTATTAGTTTTTATCGTATTTCCATTTTATTATAGTTTTGACTTCAGTTTGTAAAGCATGAATTAGAACTTTTATGAAACTTTTCAGAGTTTTGAAAAAACATTCATACACAGTAATAAGTAACAGAATATAGAAACAGATACAGAAATTAATAGACTACACTTTATTGATATACTTGTTTGTACCAGTGGTGTCTCAAAGAGAGCCAGAAAGTACGGCCTTAGGTTAGGAAAGGGGTGATTTAAAACTCTGATTTTCATTACCGAACTATCTGTTTTAAAAAATTCCAATTTATGAAATTAAAACCCCCTTTTCATACTCTCTGAGTGTCTAGTGTACGTATATACATTGACCCCTGGGAAGCGTGGATAGATCTACCCGTTAGTCGTTGGCCTTGCAGTATTGAAGTAGATGTGTAGTTAAAGATGTTAGAATGATGATTATGACGTAATTCCGGATTGTCCCACCTTCTGATAGTGAGGCTATCAGTGTTGATATTCATCCACTGAGGAAAATCACGGAATTCATTCCTAGCTCCCATGATTAAATCATAGATAAAGATGATAGTATGGGATTATGACATGACTCCCAGATTGTCCCACCTCCTGATAGTGAGGCTATCGGTGTCGATATTCATCCTCGGAGGGAAATCACGGGTTCCATGCATAACACAATTGACTAATACTGAGATAAATATACATGGGACATTATTTGAGATTTTATGCATATACTGGCATGATTATAACATATTAAAAATAATGCATTGACTAGCATTTTTATTTGCTCAGCATTACTTCCAGTTTTCAATATTTATTGTCAGTTAATTATTCATGCATACTTTTATGATTCAGTATTTACAGTTTTATTCATTATACGGGTACCGTCTTATACCCGACAGTACTCTTCCCAGATCACTGAGCTTTAGTAGCTCAACCCCTTCTTCATGATATTTTTATGCAGGCGATAGACAGGAGACCAGATAGAGGGTTTGCCTAATCGCGAGATTATATGGAGATTTCCTGTAGCTGGCTCTGACTCCCTGTGTTTAGTTATTGATTATGTTTGTTGTGAGTGTATTTGAGATATTAAGTCTAAGACAGTATATTTTATTCAGTGATGTATTAAACAGTATTTGGGGTTTGAGTTTATAATATGTTCTGTTTGCTTTAAATAGCTTCCGCAAATTACTTGATTTACATTCCATTACAAGTTTTACAGCCTTAGGTTTAGGGTTCATTCCCTTGACTTGGCTGGTGTGACACTTATTCCCTTATTTTGAAATGGATGTTACAATTATCAAGACATAGTTCTGCACCAACACGGAGACATTGGAATGATATTAAACATATACTACGTTATCTTCGAGAAACAGTCGATATGGGTTTATTTTAATACATGAATTAAAAGGGAAATTAATTGGATATGCTGATACGGGGTATTTATTTGACCCGCACAAAGCCCGATCACAAACTGGTTATGTGTTTACACGTGGGGAACGACCATATCATGGCATTCAATGAAGCAAACCATAGTTGCCACTTCTTCAAATCATGCAGAAATACTTGCAATTCATGAAGCAAGTCATAAATGTGTTTGGCTAAGATCAATGACACACCATATTCAAGAAACTTGTTGCTTGTTGTCCCAGAAGGACACACCAACAATATTATATGAAAACAATGCAGCTTGTATAGCTCAATTGAAAGGAGGATACATCAAAGACGATAGAACAAAACATATATCACCAAAGTTATTTTTCACACATGATCTTGAGAAAAATGGTGATATCAATGTTCAGAAAATACAATTAAGTGAAAATCCTGCAGATTTATTCACTAAGGCATTACCCACTTCAACTTTTGAGAAATTTGTTCGCAAGATTGGGATGCGTCGCTTCAGGGATCTTCATTAATGTTCTCTTCAGTGGGAGTCATATACGCTTTGTACTCTTTTTCCTTCGTCATGGTTTTGTCCCACTGGGTTTTCCTGACAAGGTTTTAATGAGGCAGCACAGGAAGGGTATATAAGGAAAGTTGTACTCTTTTTCCTTCACTAAAATTTTTTCCCACTGAGTTTTTCCTAGTAAGGTTTTAACGAGGCAGATTCCTATGCAATGGACATTCAAGGGGGAGTATTATGAAACATTCAATTAGAGTGAATGTCCATTACGTTACCCTTACCCCTTTATTTCTTAACTCACCATTTTCTTATTGTTTCCTTTGCCCATAAGGTTTTTTCATTCTCTCTTGTAACTATATATATGTGGTTGTATCCAATGAGCTAAAAAAGAATAAGAACAACAACAACAAGAAGAAGATCTTCCTCCACTTCTTTTTTTTCTTGCTCTTCTTAATTTTGTCTTCATCTTTTTTTTATTATTTTCTATAGTTTTATAACTTATCCATCTTAAACTATTTTTAGTTAAATATTTTAGAATATTTTAAAAATAAATAAACAAATAAAAGGGGTAACTTCTTCACCCTCCCAAGGATAGGTTACTATACACCACTCCCATATCCCTCCAACCAAACACTCAAAAGTAAATATCCAAAACATTACATACCCTATTTGGTTTGGACTTAACCCCCCAGATCTATGCATGATCTTTGGGGTCCCAGAGCTCTCACCAAAAAGGTGCACAAAACCTTAAATATGGGATGAGAGCTCGCAACAATGGCAATCACCTGGACCATATGGCTTGAGCGTAATAGGCTATGCTTTCAAGAAAAACGTGTTCTTTTACAAATCATTTGCGAAATTAATTCTTTTATTGTCCTGGTTTGATAAAGCCAACCCGACAAAAACGTTGAAGCTAAAGGAGGTGCACATTGTGGGTGAAAAGGAGCCTTCAGTTAACGGAGAAGTTAGCATAGATAGAGGGGACCCTAGACCAAGCATAGGAGTGCATTGAAGGCAAAACAAATATATAATAGCCTTGTAAACTAAGATTGCTTGTAACCTTTTAAATATCTTAATAAATAAATTGTTGTTTACGCATTTTTTTTTTTTTAAAAACTTTACATATACTTATCCTTCTAAACAAACGCCCACCAATCTTTATCTCTCACTTTATATCCCATCAACAAAACATCCTACATCCTCCATGGATATCCTCATCCATGGGATACAATAATCCCACCGTCCAAATGCTACTTTAATGCACATGAGTAAATAAAAATAATTTTTAAAAGCCTCATGGATAATGCTGTGACATTTCGTGGCCTTAAGGCAAGACATCACTATCCACATCATCTTAAACCTCTTGATTGTCTCCATCAACAACAAAGATGGAAATAAATAAAACTTTTAATACCTAAAAAACATATTAAGAAATTTTAAAAAGATGAATAATAATATGGATAAATTAATAATGATTTTAATCTTGATGTAATCATCAATCACCTTCTTAGTAGGTTATCTAGAATATTAGTCATTTTACATATATATATATATATATATATATATATATATATATATATAAGCTAAGACAAAAGAAACAAACACGTACGTTGCATGTTGAAGTTGTGGCCCTTGTGGGTGTTACATATATATATATATAAACCCTAAACTATGATGAACCCCCAGTAGCGAGTGGCATAGTGGATGAGGGCTAGGAACTCCATCTCAGTATCAAGGTAGCCGTTGTGATTGAGATCATTGAAAACAAGTCCCCAAAATCCTTTCCATCCAGACATGTTATAGCCCATGGCGCAGAGGGCATCACATAACTCTTTCATGCTTATCCGGCCATCTCGGTTGCGGTCCACCACCGTGAACAACCAGCGTCGGAACTCCTCCGCCGTCATAGGGCGCTGCCTCCCGGTGAGGTGGGGCATGATTTATGTGTGTATTAATTCACCTTAGCAAGCTAGTTGTGAGATTAATTTGAGAGGATGGAAGGGGTCTTTATAGAGCTCAACAGCAGTATAAAGTATATTGTTTGTGATGGGCATCTGATTCAGATTCTATATATTTATAAAAATTTAGTTTAGTTTAACGCACAAGTTGCACAACACACTACTTGTGTTTCACAAGTGTATCTCCTCTGTTCAGGATTTGAGTGCCGTTTAATTAGATTGACTTATAATTTTTTTTTTTTTGAGTTTGATAAAAATACGTTTGAAAAAAAAAAAATGCTTCTCAAGTAACTTGAGTGTTTTTATTATTTTTTTGTGTTTAGATATATTAGTTCATAAATATTTTTATAATAATAATAATAATAAGAGTGTCTTGATAATTGACATTTTTTAAAATAATTTAAAAAAAATTAAAAAGGGTGTTTTGATAATTAATAATTTCCAAAACAACTTCTCGAATATATTTTTTTTAAAATAAATTACAAATCACTAGTTTTTTTCAAATTTTTTTTACAGCTGCTTAATTCTCCAGAAAAGACAATACAAATATGTTTGTTCTTCCCAAAATCACTTATAAAAAAGCACTTTTGGGCTTCCTCAGAAGCTGATCCAAACAAGCCCTTAATTGAGGTTTTATATAGACTTTATGTAGAGTTAGACATAACTGATATTAGGGTTTGAAATAATAATTATGTTTTAATATTTGAGAATGGGTGGTTTTGTAGAACAAATAATGAAGAGTTTTGTAAGATGGCTATTCTTGAAAGCCAGAGATAAAGAATGGTATACTTTTGTAGTCTTTCTTTGATGGTCTTCTTCAATTATGTTTAGTCTTTAATTGGATGCTTTCCTTCAATCTTCCATACATTGATTATATTCTTCTCAAACATTTTAATGAACTATATTCTCGCCCATCAATCAATCTCAATCAATTATTCTTAGAACTTTGTTCCACTGTTCAAAAACCAATGAACAAGGGTTTTAGAGCAAACTCAAGAGATATGTAGGCCCTTTTTGATGGATTTGTTCTATTTAGTGTTTTTAAAAGTAAGTTAAGCAGTTTTTTATTTAAGCCAATTAATATAGAAACACTTATGAGAGTATTTTCATCCAAAAAACACATATGACATTTAACCTCATATGCTCCTCCAACGAAGTTAGAACTTGCATGCCAATAATTGGATGCTTGAGCTTTGTATAAGGGATGCATAAAAAAGGAGGATTGGCTTATGATTCAAGTGTCCATGAATCAATGGAAAAGAATCCATTGACCCTATCCTTCCCATGGTTTAGGTTGAGCAAGCATCTCTTACCTATCAACTCACAAGTTCACAACCATCTTGTCCTACCATGAAGGTGAAGATAATTAATTAAACTTTTTTTTTTTTTTATAAAGGTGACAAGCGCCTCTCAAAGGAAGTCAAGGATGGACAACAGATGTGAAACCTGTTCAACGCAATTGCGTCCACACCTTGCAAGGGGAGGGGCTCGATTCCGGGACCCGTCCATGAAGATCGAGGCCCACCTCTTAGCAAAGGGAACCCGGTACCAATAGACCATCATGGCTGTTGGTATAATTAATTAAACTTTAATGGAGCTTTATATATTCTCCACGATACTAATTATTGCTAACAATGGGGATGATCTTCCAAAACCGACTCAATTTAAACCAGGACTGAAATAACAAAATACAATTTTGTATGATTTTTTTTTTTACTTAATCTGTAATTTTAAAACTTGGAAGGCTGCATATATTGACTTAGGCCAATTTCATTTCATGGTAGAGGTCTTGGTGGCCTCGAAATACTGAATTTGAATACAAATTTTCATCATAAGATTTCAAATTAAACAAGAACAAAGTATATGATTGGGAAAATCTTTAATTTAAGATTTTGTATTTTAAAGTATTTATATTTATCTAGTTAATTTTAAATTCCTTAATTTCATGTTTGTTTATAGGATTTGAATTTCTTAATTAGAATCAATGTTATATTCTATATATATTTATTTAGGGTCCGTTTGGTTATCTGTAAGTGAAAGCGTAAGTGAACTTATCGGTAAGTTGAAATATTGTATTTTGATTTACTTCAAAGTTGTTTGATTTGTTGTAAGTGTAAATGAGCTTGATTTGATTTTTTTTTTTTTTTTTATTAAAGTGGATAAACCACATTCTATTATTCATTGCTTAAAAAAGAGTTGATACAATGGTGCTCATATTTGAGCTCCCCCAGTTGCTCCCCTTTATCAAGGGTTGCCCCTGACTTGTTAGCTACATTGTAGTGTTGGTGGTCCCCTCCCGTGAGGTTAGCCGTGTAGCCTCCTCTTTAGAGTCGTCCTCGTTGGTTAGTGGTTGGGGCTGGCTGGCTTGGGTGGAGGTCAGTGCGCTGCGAGCAACGGATGACAACAAACCCAGTTTCTGCTTCGTGACGGCATTAGCTCCTTCGATCCAGGAAGGCGATGCACCGGATAGTTCCAGAGCAAACGCGTTGTTTGGACTTGAAGCATCTTTGGTTTCTTTCTAACCAAATGCACCATGTTGCGGCCATGACTAGAAGGTTCTACCCCATGCGTTCTTCCTTGGGCAGCTTTGTACTCAGGCTGTGGTATCCCCAGAGATCCTGTGTCGCCCGAGGGGAGGTGGATAGATTGAAGAGCGGGCAGAAGTGCTCCCATATTTGCTTTGAATACGGGCAACACGTAAGGAGGTGTTGCGTCGTCTCAGCTTGATCGTTGCATAAGTAGCACAGGGTCCGATTCCCCTTCCAGTTCTTTTTTAGGAGGTTGTCTAAGGTGAGAATTTGTTATCTGCAGCTAACCAAGCAAATAGTTGGATCTTTTGGGGCATGGGAGGCGCCACAGGTTGTTGGGGAATTGGCCCCGTGCGCCACCATCCACCGCAAAGGTGTAAAGGGACTTGACCGAGTACATCCCGTTCCCCCCCAGGTGCCAGACTCTAGCGTCCTCACGGTCCTCCTGGGCCGTGGAGATAGCCTCAAGGAGCGCGTCGAGCTCCATCGTACCCTCCCTGGTCAACAGGCCTTGCTTCAAGAGTGGTTGGGTATATGCGAGGTTGTCCCTTGCCTTCCCTAGCGAGAGGTGCTTGTCCATTGCGAGGTCAGCGAGTGTTGGGAATAGGCTGATCGGCGCTTGCCCTTGGACCCATTTATCATGCCATAGGTTGACTGTATCTCCTCTGCCTGCTTTTACTGCCAGCCCAATCTCCATCAATCGCCATTGTTCTGCTACCCCTCTCCAGAAGTGGGAAGTTCTCGATGTCGCTCCCTTATGCGGGTTGATGAAGGAGTTCCTGAAGTATTTGTTGAGGATGATGCGTCGACATAAGTTGGCCTGCCCATTGAGGAGTCGCCACCACCACTTGCCGATCATAGCTGCGTTGAGCTTGATTTGATTTAAGTTGGGTGATATAATCACCTATAAAGTAAGTGGTGAGATTATCCACATATTATTCAGCTATTTTTTTTTTTTATATTTATATTTTAAAATTTAATATCACTTATAAAAGAGAAACATAATACACTCACTAGCTAGCTCAACTTTGAGGATGACCGATTTTTAACATTTTGATAAAATTAAATGAATTAAAAAAATGATAAATAAACACTATTTCTTATTATTTCTTATAATTTTGTATTTTAGTATGATTTTGAAAGAGGGTGTTATGAGGGTTGAGATGGTTTTTTTATGGTCATTAACTTCATGGCCACACTTCTCTTGGTCACCAATTATGACTACAAGCTTACAGGAGCAATGATCAAAGCTGAAGATGTTTATATAGACGTCATCTTGCTGTTTAAGCATTGATGCTTTAAAAAAAATAAAAAGTTCACTTTGATTTTGATAAAGCAGTGGAGTATATAGTTTTTTTTATTGAAGTCATCTCGCCTGGTTCTGGAATTAGGGGAGTCCCTACTTCTAACTAATTGCGAGATGACACGTGCTCCATTGTTAAGATGATGTTGATGAGTTTCCCATCAATGGGATACGTGTCATCTTGTAATTGATTGGAGAAATGACTTCGTTTTTATTGACTCCACTGTCTGCATATAGACTGGTCCATAGTGAGTGATTGTGCAACTCATGGACTAAGGAGTAGATATTCATCTGAATCAATTTGGTGGGTGGTCCAATATGCTATTCCAACAGTTGGAACTTGAAGACCATTAACGAGGTACCTTGAGATTTGAAAAAGGATGCATGAAACATGGATGATTGGTTTCTGATTTAAGCAGCAATTGAGCTGATGTTACATCATATATATCATCGTTGTATTTATCATCCATTGATACATAAAGTTGTGCAAGTAACTGAGAATCTCTTGGTTATTATTAAGTGCACCCACAAGCATCTTATCTTATCCTTCAGCAGTGTGTATAGATGAGGATAAACTTGGATGGAGCTTTATTTATTCTCCAAGGTGCTAGCACAAGGAGGATCTCCAAAGACTTTTGACTCCATTTAAACCAGGAATAAGAAATAGCACAAATATAATTATCCTTCTTAATTACTTGATCTTTAGAATGAACTAGGGGAGCATATAGATCAACTTATTATTGAGAAGACTGTATATATGTAGGAATTAGACCAATTTCATTTCAAGGTAGAGGTCATCATGGCCATGAAGTCATCCATGTCGACGAGGCCATCTGAATTCTTGTCCACCTGTCGGACCATTCTCCGACAGTCCTCCAAGCTGCAATGCTCCCCGAGCTTCACCATTAACAGCCTCACCTCCTCTGCGCTGATTCTCCCATCACCGTCCTGGTCAAACATCCAGAATGCACTCTTGATGTCACTGGTCCTTATCCCTCTCCGATGAACTTCCATGAACTCCGAGAAGTCAATATACCCGTCCTTGTTTGTGTCTGCCACCAGCATCATTTCCTTCGCCTCCCCTGCCGGGTCATCCTTCCCAAATGCTTTCAACAATGCCTGCAGCTCATCCAAGGATATCTTCCCATCTCCATTCGAGTCTATTTTGTCGAACACCTGCCTCATCTCTCTGATGTTTGGCTGAAAAGAGATGAGCAAGTCGGAGGATTGCCTATCTTTGATGATCAGCCATTTCGTCATCTTCATTGCAGGGAGCTTCTTGGAGAGATTGTACATGAAGTTGAGGACCCTCAGCTTTGACATTCTTAAAAGAAGTTCCCCAGATGAGGAAGGTTCAAACCTGAGTGAATGAATGAAAAGTAATCTGGCAACATCAGTCCTTAAGAAAGCATACAGCCTTTGTTCTTGTCTGGCAGTTGATGCTGGGAATGAGATTCTGGTTTTCAACAGAAAGTTTAGCATGTCCATTTCATGTCACGACGAACGTTAACAGAACAAGTCGGGCTTTGGGATGGAGTGTGTGGAGAATAGAGGACAAGAATGAGAATGACTTTCCCTGTACTTCTCCTCTTTAATGGGTTTCTGTAACAATAGTTGATAATTGGTGTTGTATAGAGTGTCACAAATGTATGTAAATTTATACTGAAATAAATAAATATATATATATATGATTGAAATATAATCAGGATGAGGCATTGAGCAAAATGAAAAAATCAATGCCTCTTACAAGGGAACAATGAGATCACAGCGGTTATTCATTGTCTAGATCCTCCATCACATTGATGTCCTTCCTGGAAGTAATTTTCTGAACATATCCTGGACAAATAAACAGGAAACAATAATCATGAAACCATAGAGAAGAATTTAAAATCTGTATTAGATATAGCCAAAAATATCTGCAATATACCTCTTGCAAAAGAAATAAAACACAAAAGCTGATTGCAAGGAGACACCCAATATACAATAACGATATAAGCAAATGAAGCTATGAATGAGTGTAAGCTTATCCAAAACAAGGGAAAATGGCAAAACTAACTTATTAGCAACGAGCACCTTTATTTCAACATCAAATTCATGACAATAAAAAATTTTACAGCACAAAGTCACCTGGTCTTTAAGCAATGGAAAATAAAATAAAAACAAATGAGACTTGCAATGCTTCCACTTACAACAGAGCAGGAAAAAAGTTTGCTCTCTGAAGGAAAGATTGGAGTTCAAAGAGTCTTGTCAAAGGAAAAAGAATGAGGCTTGCAGTCAACTACAAAAAACTTCAGGCCAACTACAAAACAAACAGCAATCTTCAAAGCTTCCTAGAGATAAGGAGTGATACCGAGATATTAGCAAGACCTGAAATGTAATATTATGTTCTATGGTCCGCCACTTCCTTAATCTTGAGCTGCATGACCAATTTATTTGGGGTGGATGCAAGGTTGTTTTTCAACATGCCTGTCCCTAGAACTTGTTGTGCATCAACACTCACGATATGCTTTACCTTCTAAATCATGAGCTGTGCACCTTATTTAGTTAGTCTATGAGTTGACTCGAGAAACATGGCACACATTTGATAGACATGTCTCTCAAAATTCCTGAAAATAAATCTAATAAAAGTTTCTCTTCAATGTTCATATCTTACTATGATGGCTCTGACCAAGATTATTAGTACCAAGTGAAAATCTAAATTAGTTTATGGCTCATGCTTGATTTGGCTTTGGACAGGGTGAGCTCAAGCTAGCTGGTTCTGTCTTTGACTGTTAGGCCAAGCTCGAGTTAGATCAAAATAAATTCATGCTAAACTCAAGCCTTTAGTTGTAGCCTATAGTAGACCCCAATTCTAAAAGAATATCTTTGAACATCATAGATATGAAGGGTAAGAAGCAACACCAACATTAACTATTAGCACTATTAACTAAATATTTGAGCAAGCAAAGCATTTTGCATATGAATATTGTTGAATCACATATTCCCAATAATGAACCTTATAAAATACGGCCCAGGAAAACAAAAAAGTAGATTTCTTTGGTTAGCCATTCTCTAGCAAAGGGTGTTTTTGACTATTCCACCAACATCCATTAACATCTGCTACTGTCCACATATGGGGGTGTTTGGATAGGTTTTTTTTTGCCCCAGAAGTGCTTCTGGAGTAAGTTAAGCACTTCTGGGGAAATGAAAGATGTTTGGATGGGTTTTTAAAAAATGCAGAAGCACTAAAAAAAACCCCATAAGTGCTTTTGAATTGTAGAAGTTGTTTTAGAAAGTATTAATTACCAAAACACCTTTCTTAAACCTTTTTAAACCTATTTTGAAAATGGTCAATTATCAAAATACCATTATTACTATTTTTATTATTTATTATTATTATAGAAGCACTTCTGGATTAACATGTCCAAACATAAAAATAACAGAAGTACTTAACTTACTCTCAAAAGTCCTTTTTTCAAAAGTCTTTCTAGCAAACTCAAAAAAAGTCCTTTTTTCAAAAGCCAATCCAAACACACCCATAGCTTTCCTTGCCTCAAAATATTAAGCATTTCTGTCAACTATTTTACTCACAGCTGACCAAAAGTTGTGCACCACATTCAATTATGTCTATCATATATTCACCCCAGAAAAGAGTTCCACTTGAATTTGCCCAAAATTAGAACTAAAAAAATTAAAATACATTGACCTTGCTTCAAAAAATACATTGACCAAGCACATCTGTGCACAAATGATAAATATTAAAAAAATATATATCAATTATGATTGCTTCACAAAACTAAGGTCTTAAATGAAAACCATAAAACCATGGAGGTTATGTAAATCCCATGGTTACATTCTCTCCAAATTAGTATTTTCACTGTTCATTGTGCGCATTAGACGTCTTAACTCCTATCCATATCAGCTATCATCTACTAGAGGTTTTGACAACCATGCCCAAGAAAGAGATATTGTATGCCTTCAAAAAATAATGGAAATAAGTCCCACCCTCACCAACCCATATGCAGGTCAGTATGTAAACTGTCTAACCTCAGCTGGAAACATCAAGTTAAGCAAAGAAACACATGCATTGACATCAGTTAGACCTACTCAGTTTAGATAAAGAATAATCACTTCACAAGGCATAAAGGCACACAATAATATATTACTATTTCTTCCAAATTTTCCCCTAGACAAACACCTAAAATGGAAGCTCTGAACATTCCGACTATGCCTACTAACTGTCACCAATGACGTCAGATTAAATGCCTAGAGTAGAAAATTTGCTAAAGCTCATACCATTAATTCTTTCTTAAAAACATGACCTTTTCCCTATTACTTTCCTTAAGCAACTTGAAACACTACAAAAATGTCAGTCATTTCGCAGACTGATGAATATATGAATAGATTACCCTTCCATGTCAATATTAAACATCAAACATCAGTTGAATTGTCATTACCTAATCAAAGCACATTTCTTCTCCACATAACTACTTTTCAAAAATCAAAGTTTTCATTACTAGTCCGGTAAAAATGAAAGCAAATGGGGCAATGTATTAAATTACAAAGCAATCCCGTCCCACTAGAATGGAAGAGCAATACATTGTCTGGCTTAGACTAAAAGAAAACAAAATCAAGCACCAGATGTAATGCGTAGCACAAACTAATGAAAACCATTTCACAAGGCAGACAATTTTCGCTCTTGGAAAATGCAGTATTAACAAGCAGGTTTGATGAGTTCCATATGAATCACACTTTTATACAAAAACCAGTGTTAGGAAGATTCAAGAATGAACTATAAGCAAATCCAATTTTGCAAAGACAGGAGGACTAAAAGCATTAGGTTTCTGAAGCACATACACCACCTAGGGAAATTTTTCCAAACACTTTAAGATAAGCACATTTAATGTTGAAATATACATTAGTTTTTAAATAAAACATGCCAGTCACAAAAAGCATCAAAGACAACAGTTCCTCCTCCTGTCCTGAACGATAGAAACCAAACACAGAGGGAAAAGAATGGGAAAAATCAAAGAACAGGAAACATTACCAATCCCCATGCAAGGAACGCACTTGCAGATGGTCTCACGGCCCTTCTTGCTATAATAGCTAACAAAGCCCGTCCCTTGGCAACTCCTACACTTCCCCGTCCACTCATAAACCACTTCCTTGCAATCCTTCACAAGCGCAAGCAATCAAATCAACATCAAGACAAACATATTTTTAAAACCAAAAACCCTAGTGGCCTAAAAACCTCAATTTCAGGGTCGCAGAGTATCCGCCGGTTTATCTCCTCCGGAGGAACCGGGGATGAACCCGGGTAGGTCATGGGGAGAGGAAGGGCATCAGAATCATCTGCGAGGTAGCTTTCTCTGTTCCCCGACCACCACCACCATTTCTTCTTCTTGCCGTCCTTGTTCTTGTTATCGTCGCCGGCGTTGGCATTGGCTCTGACTCTATCGGCGTGGCCTTCGTTAGGGCTGAACCAATCCGGTGAGGGGGCAGCGCCAGAGGCCTCGGACGCAGCGCGGCAGCGGAGGCGGGAGGCAGGGAAGAGGAGAAGGGAAGGGGGAAGCTTGGGCTTTGGGGGGATGGAAAGGATGAGGTTGTGGTGGGGGATAGACATAGGAGAGGAGGAGGAGTTAGGAGCTCGAGAGGGCGAGGAGAGAGAAGGAGAGGAAGTAGGGCATCGTCCTCGTCTGGTGCCTTTGTGGTGTTCGATGAAATGCGTGTGAGAGTGAGGAGAAGTCGTTAACAACGCCGCTGGGCGCTGGGCGCTCGACGCGAATTGTGCTATCGTTTCACACGTGATGAAAAAAAATTGAAAATTGAGACACCTCTGAAAATTGGATCTACGTGCATGTTAATTATTGGGTTTTAGCATGGTTTTCAACGTTAATAATCACCCAATTAATTAGTAGGAATTTGTAGGGATCTAGAGGATCGCGCTTCAATTCTTAGGGTTCATGAATAGGAGTGTTTATACTGTGTAATTGTATTATCTAAATTAATAATAATAATTTGTACTAAAAATAAATAAAGGGATTTTGATGTTCTTTTATTTAAAATTAATTTTTGTTTTTAAAAAAGGAATTTATGATTAATTAAAACTCCTAACATCTATTATGTTCATACTAAAAAATAAACATACTCTTAGGCCTTATTTATTTCATGATTTCCCATGATTTCATAATATATGGTATGGTTTATTTTCTTGTTTGTTTTCACTTCCATTCAGATGGTATAGTTTAATTTCTATGGTTTTTTTTTATACCATTTTTGATGGATTTTTCAAACCACCGATTTGGTGGTTTCCTATGGTTCTAAATTTTTTTGTCGAAAATATCTCTAATAATTTTTATAAATACCAAGTTTATTTCAGTCCCATCTTCTCTCCACCAATCAAGTAACACAGTCCTATTCTTCACCCAAAAAAGTCACAATTCTAGAAAATATCCCTAATAATTTTTTTATATTAATTTTATTAAAATTTTATCAATTTTAAATTAATAAGTAACAATTTGATGTATATTTTGCAAACTTTAATTGAATTTAAATTTTGGATCTTAAATCATTGAATTTAATATGATTTACACATTAATTTGTATTTGAGAGTATTTTTATCATTTTATTATTGCTACAACTATACTATACTATACAATCTTTTAAAACATGATAAATATTAATTATAATACCATATTATATAATATTATATTATACCATACATTATTAAACCATGACTGTGAGTCGTACATGGAGGGCATGGATATTGCCATCTCCACACATCTAGGGAGTCTTCTTGCTTAACTAAGTCTCTCATTTGGTCATTAATGCAATTCTGTTAAAAACTAGTACCACACTCCAACAAAGAGAAACACTATTTTTCAAATGAACGCACCTAAATCTGAGATGCACCCCTTACCTACAGCTAATATTAAGGTGGTCAACGTTATTGTTTGCCTAGTTTTCTTCATTATAATAATTTGCTTTGCAAAATACACACTATTCTTGAGAGAATCACCCTAAAAATATTGAAACATAATGCAAAATGTTGATGTCAAAAACTGGTCCACCTCACGCTTTGGCTACTGTTGCCTCGTGATGCCTCGTGATCTGGTCTCAGCCTTTGACAAACGGTTGAAATTTATAGTTGGTGTGGACGCTTACTTCAACTTCTGAACAGGGAACACAGAGAGTGTTTTGGAATTCCGATCGAAATTATCAGCTCTTTGCTTTGGGGTGAATCTGTAAAAAGGAGAAGGGAGGGATCGGAATTGGGCCTTTCTGCCCGGATTTAACTCTGATGCTTAAGTCAGAAAGCTTGCGAGAAGGAAGTCTTAGACATAAGTTAGTTCTTTGTGTAATGATTTTTCTTATCCCTTTCTTTCTATCATTGCTCTTCTTTTATAGCAACTTAAAGGCGGTGTAGGAATGGCGGTGGGTAAGGCGGTAAGTAAGGCGGTGAGTAAATATCTCCTAAGGCGGCAAGAAAATATCTGCCTACTGCGTAGGTGGTACGTAGGTAAGTAGAAAATATCTGCCTACTGTAGAGTCAAGTGGATAAGATCTACTTACTGTAGAGGCATTAGATATTTTCTTCCCTAGGTGGCTGTAAGCACCTTATGAGACCCTCACGCCTTGTGGATAAGAAGGTTGCTATAATTCCGACGGACTTGTTTGTAGGATTGAACCCTCATTTTTATTTGCAGAACGGAATTATACTAGGATATTTGGTGATATTGCCGCGCGGCCAAAGGGACACAGTCCTGTGTATGACAGGTGGCCATTTAGGTCGATGACAAGCGTCTTACCAAATATATCCGTAACACAAAATATATAATTATCAAAACTATTACTCCACCAGTTCATATGTTGCATGTTATTGTTTACTTTTCAAACTTCAATAAGAATGGATCAAATTGAATGTTCCAGATCTTGTACATAATTATTCATCTTTTATGTCGATTAATTTTCCATACTTCAATAATAACTATTTGGATTGCATGTTGAAGAGTAGTTTAGGTATTACAGGTTTTAAAAAATTGAAAAAAATTGTTAAATGGGAAAAAATTTATCAAACTCAAAAGGAATTTTGTATTTTCGAAAATAAGGTGGTATATTAAAAATGAGAAATTGATAAGGGAAAAATGTATCCTTATTTCTCATTGAATAAAACTGAATATATATATATATATATATATATATATATATATATATAGGCTGATGCAGCCGCCTAATTTAACATTTGATTGCTACTATGTGGCGAGCTGATGTGGCCGAATTTTAATTAAAAAATCATTGATTGGTTCCCGTGCTTCTTCTCCCCCTGCGTCCGTACATCTTGCCCTCTTTCCCAGTGAAAGCGACCGAGATCCAGTGCCCTCTTTCCCTCTCTCACCCTCGCCTCTTTCGCAAAAGCTTGGCCCATCTCGCCGGCGATCAGCTCTCCCTTCGCGAAACCAAGATCATCTCTCGCCCTTTCCCTCCGATATCTCCAAGAGCCGTGTCTCCGAGGAGGACATCCAGGCCTGCGAGGAGCGCTACAACAAGAGCAAGGTCTCCATTCTCTTATCGCTGGTGCCTCACCATTCTCAAACCCTATTTCTCTCTCTCTCTCGCTCCATGAGCGACCGATCAATGAAGTTCGTACCAGCTCGAAACCCCAGTAAACCTCCTTGAAACCATCCATTATAGTCTCCTCTTCGATTTTTTTTTTACTTTCTTCAGTACAAGATTTAGTGATTGATGCTTATTTTATCTGGTGTTTTGTTCGGGTTTGTGTTCATCCGTCGTTTCTTCTGTTCTTCGATCTTTCGTCTTGGGTTTGTGTGTGTGTGTGTGTGTGTGTGTGTGATTAGATTGACCGCAAGCGATTTGGTCGTGAGATTGAGAATTAGTTTGGTTTTTTTAATGATATATAAGCTGTAAAAAATCAGATTTGTTACTTTAATTGGATTCATGAGCTTTATAAGTGTAGAAAACTATCTGAGTGTGCCACTAACAGGTGTTCATACATTTGATATGAGTGTACCCATGTTCACATGTGTCATTGTTAAGTAGCTTGTGAAATGATCTAGCTTTTCTCTTGTTTGAGATAAAGTTTTGTTCACAAACTAAAAGGTAAACTTTCTATAGTTCTCTTATATTGATGTTTGTCTTGTTAGTGATGAGCTGATGATCCGTAGATGTTTCTCTTTCTTCCGACAAGTTATCATCAAGCTGATGATTTAGCATATGATGTAAAGAAAAACAAAGATCATTATGCTTCTGGTGAAAATCTGAAAGAGACTGCAGTGGGTGAAGCAGCAGCTTTTAGTGCCAAAGGGATGAAAATATCTGAACATGATTCTGGATTGCATCTCAATAAGAAGAAGCATAAGAAAGATGATAACACTCCTGCATTTCAACTTTATGGCCATGGATGAGAGCAAAAGTAATCGACGTGGAACTAAGGAAATAGTTGATTCAGCAATGGCCAATTCAACACCAACTTCCACTCCAAAGATGTTTTCTCTTCATTCACCTTCAGACAAAAACATGAATTCTTCACGCGGAATTAGTCATAGAAGTAAAGTTGGCAATCGCCTTGTTCAGTAAAGGATCTAATATCGACTTTCTCGCAAGTATGAGAAAATCTCCAATCTCTTTGTTAAACCATCGAGCGTGAGATGTATGTCATCCAATTCAAGACAACCTGTTAGAGACCTTGTCTTTGAAATCAATGATACAAACATCTAAATTAGCTTGAATTATATGGCCAATCAAAGGAAAGAAGATGAGAATATTACAGTCTTTCTCTTCTTGAAGCAGAGACTATTACAGCAAGAAAATTGTTTGCTAGAGTTGTACTAATATTCAAATGTATGAAACCAAATTCAATTGATTTGTTTATATTCCAAATGTGATCATTGTAAATTTTATTGAGAATACATTCCAAATGCATATAAGTATTTAGTTAAGTAAACTGCCCTTAAAATGCTTGATGAAATGCCTGAGAGGATAGGTCTCCATGGGTAAATCATACAAACACTCAATGAAAACTTGGAAGACAATATAATTCCAATCACCCTACACAGCTACAAGACAATATAATTGACAAGGGAAAGGCCCTATCAACTTGCCTAGCAAGTGAAATATTATATAATTCCAATCAAATTGACAAAGTTAAGAAATATTAACTTGCCTATCAACTGAAGATATAATTCCAATCAAATTGACAAAATAGATTTCATTGTAAAAGAATGTAACTGAAGACTATGAGCAGTTTTCTTATAAGATTGCTAACATTAACAGACTGGTAACATTAATAACATCACAGACTGGTAACTCAAAACAGTAATAACATCACAGACTGGTAACATTAACAGTACCAAGAATGTAATAATTCTTGCTTGGATATGAAAATGTTGCTGCCATTTTCACTTGAAGAACCTGGTAAACTGGTAATAACATCACATCCATAGTTATGATGCACACAGCTCATGCAATCATTGAGCTTGAAAATGATCTTTGTCAAACCTGGTAAACTGGTAACAGCAGCAACAAATAAAAGCAAAATTGCAGACAAAACAGAGACACTCAAACAGGTAATAACATCAGCAAACTGTTAACATTAACAGTACCAAGATTACAAAATGTTCTTGCAAGATCCAACAACAGCAAATAAATATTCCATATCAGAAAAAAAAGCAGCAATAAACATCACAAGAAGACTAAGAGGGATCCATGAACTATCAAGAATCACTTCCTTTATAACTTTGATCATCCTCGGATGGAGAACATTCACCTTGTGATACGCTGCATGTAAACAAAAGGCACTAGTTAAAACAATACTATTTTAAAAATTATTAAAACCAAAAAGAAAAATGAAAAAATTCATACATATTTTTCTTTTCTGGGCAATTTCTTTTGTCATGTGTCACTCCAATGCCACCGCAATAATTGCAACGTCGGCCTTTTGGCTTAGACCTCTCCTTCGCTCTTTTAAGACGCTTCCCTGATCCTTTAAAACTAACTTGGCTCGGCTCCTTGTATGAGAATTGGTGAGGGCGATTCACAGTTATAGAATCCCCAACACTACTACTATTGTTTCGTTGTTTCAAGTTAGCACGAAATTGTAACAAAAGTTCTTGAAAGTTTATGACATCATCTTCATTTCGGAGGACATCATCAATTATAGAATTTGCAAGTTGGCTCAACACTGTTCGTTGTGAAAACAATGACTTATCACAAACATCGGTCACCTCCCCCAAACCCATCAACTACTACTTGCTTTTTGGCTTCCTTGGTCCAACGCGGCAAGATATATTTTGTAGGCAAACAGTCAATGTCTTTTTTCTTTAAAAGTGCTAGAATATGGCTACAAGGATGTGGGATCGAAAATACGCGCCTGGCATCGTGTGATACCAGACGATATATCGAAGCACAAATATCGTATTTTTATTGTGTGGGTTCTTTTATTCCTAATAGAGGCAAGCCTCTATTATTAATTACCCCAGACATTGTCTTGGGAACCTCCGATTAAGAGACAAAAGTACAAGTAGAGACAATAAGAAAGAATAATTGATTTTTATTGCAATATAATATGATTTGTTACATATCAGCATATGTTTATATTTATTTATTTGTTTATTTATGACGCCGCCCCCGCCTCAGGATCTGTGCCCCGCCATATGGGATCCATGATCCACCGGTTGTCTTGCACGTTGTGACCGAGGTTTAGGTCGCCAATTAACTCCCCCTTTCATCAAGAACTGCGTCTAACTGAGCCGCCTTTAGGAGTTGCATTATGCATGGTTGGAGATATCAGGAAGTCTAAATTCCAATGCCGCCAATTTTGTCTTGATCGGAGTTCTCCAGCGAAAGTTGTCCGCGTTTGAACGAGAAGTGGTTGAGCTGGCTAGACAGTAGGGATTAGTCTTTTTCTCCATCAAAATATGCACTGCCCGAGTTGCAAAAGGGGCTTGTGCTATATACGGCTATCGAAGCTCTTGGTATCTAGTCTTCAGCGTCGCAAATTTCATTCCCATTGGGGTTTCCAAAGGCGAATTATGGATTTTTGAAAATGAGTCTTGGCATTGTCAACGGTAGGATGGCTGAAATTGACTTTTTATCCGTCAAAATTTACACCGGTGAGCCGCCCGAACGAAGTCAGTGTTGTATATGACTATTGGAGATCTGGATATCTAATTTCCAATGTCACAGATTTCATCTTAATTGGAGTTTTCTGGCCAGAGTTATGAATTTTGAAATTGGGCGATCAACATAGCTAGCGGCAGAAATGCTGAAATTTACCCTTTTGTTTATCAGGAATTCACACTGATCGGACCACCGAATGAGTTTGTGTTGTATATGAATGTTGGAGACCCAGATGTCTAATTTCCAACGCTTCAGAGATTGCCTCAATCGGAGTTTCCAGGCCAAAGTTGTGAATTTTTGAAATTGGGTGATCAGCATGGCTGTCGGCAGAAATGCTGAAATCTACCCTTTTATTTATCAAAATCCACGCTGATCGGGCCACCGAACGGATCTGCACTGAATATGAATGTCGGAGACCCAGGTGTCTAATTTCTAACACCGTAGAGATCGCCTCAGTCGGAGCTTCCGGGCCAGAGTTATGAATTTTTGAATATGGGCAATCAGACGAGATTTCAGGAATTAATTTGCCGAACTATAATGTTCATCCTTTTTCCCCATCGAAATAAACACTGATCGGTCTGCCAAAAGGATTCGTGCTGTATATGATTGTTGAAGATGTAGATGTCTAGTTTCCAACGCCGCAGGTCTCGTCTCAATCGGAATTCTCTGGCCAACGTTGCGAATTTTTGAAAACAGGTTCTTTATAACAAAAATCTGCAGCAACAGTCTTTTATTTCTGCAGCAGCAGCAACTTTATATATTTTTTTATTTCTTTGGCAGAAACAGCTGCAGTAAATAGCCAGCATACTATAGAATGTGAAAATTCTAATTCATAGAATTCTTGCAAGTTTCTTTTCTGCAGTCATTGAGCAATCTGAAGTGCCCTTTGCTGTGAGCATTGTTGAATAGCCATTGTATCATTGAATGCATTTTTTTACAAAAGTTACAAAATGAATTCTGCAGCAACAACATAGAGCTTGCATCATTCATTCCATCTTCCTTTATATTGTATTCTTTCTCTTTGATTTTGCAACAATAGCAACTTCAAAAAAATCATTTATGGCGGTAGCTATTCATAGTAATGGCGACTTCTTCCACATGATGGCAGCAGCTATGATGGCAGTAATTCGCCAGCTTGTCGGCCTTGTATTCAGGTCAAAATCTCTTCTTGACAACAATGAAGATGATGAAGACACCCTCTGTGCTACAATCTGTTAATGGAGCTAAAAGAAATCCAGAGGTAGATGTTGCACAGCGGAGCTCCGCAGCTTTGAGACAAAACAGCAGCAGCGTCTTTCCCATCAGCCAGCAACAATATGACAATCTGGCCTCTTTTTTTTTTGGAGCTTGGCGTCATCCTAAATGCAGCAGCAGCGCATAATGACAGCTCTCTTTCATTACTTTATGTTGAGAAAATTTCGACAGAGTTTTCCCTGTATTTGGGGTTTTGACTTTTATACAAACATTCACAATTCATTCACACCACATCAATTACAACATATAATTTTTTGCAACTTCATCCTCCAAGGCTCTAGAGGCTGTTGGCGACAAAAATTGATGGCGATTGACGGCAAGCTTCGAAACTGTTGATGACGATCGTCAAAATTTTTGGTGACGATCTTCAAGTTTGTTGACGACGATCTTCAAGTTTGTTTGTCGACGATCTTCAAGTTTGTTGACGACGATCTTCAGTTTTTGTTGATGACGAACAGAGGGGGCTGCTGATGTTGATGCAGGTGCTGCAGATGCCGGAGTTGATGCATGTGCTAATGCAGGTGCTGGAGTTGATGCAGGTGCTGCAGATGCCAGAGTTGATGTCGCGCAGGAAGGAGCCGGGGCTGCTGATGGCGATGGAGCTGCTGTCGGGTTGCGAGCGGGTTGCAGGAGCTGAGGACGTTGATGCCAAAGTTGCTGCAGATGTTTGGTGCCGATGTTGCTGCAGTGTTGATGATGGCGAACAGGTGCTGGTTGGAGTTCTTGGCCGAGCAGTCTTGGGCCGGAGTTGATGCAGATGGGTGTTGATGGCATCGATGTCGATATGTTGTTGATGCCGATATTGAAGCGCGGGTCTTTGATGGCGAACACCAGGAGTTGATGCCGGGCTGCAGGTGGTAGTGTTGATGCCGGGCTGCAGGTGGTGGTGTTGATGCCGGGCTACTGTGGTGGTGTTGATGCAGGGGTGTTGTAGAGGGAGGAGTTGATGCCGGGCTGCAAGAGGAGAGGCGGCGAGGAGGAAGAACTGGCGGCATGGCATGGCCTCGAGCGCACGGGCAGTTTCAGCGTGGTAGCGCGGTTGGCGTCTGAGGGGAGCTGGAACGCTGGGCGCGGATCCTGGGCCGCAGGGGCGAACAGTCGTGATGTGGGCTTCAGTACAGTTGCCGGGCGCGAGGCCGGTGCGCGACAGGCCGGGGCGGAGGCGTCGGCGAGAGAGCGCGGCGCAGGAGCAGTGGAACGGGCCTTGGCGCAAGGCGCTGCTGCTGCTGCCTGGCGCTACTGGCCTGTAGCAGCCTGCAGCGCGCTAGAATCTTGGCCGGGAGGCGCCGGTAGCTTGGCCGGGGCCAGTCTGGCAGCGGCGGCACGGATCTAGCAGAGGGGCTTGGCCGTGGCGTCCGACGGGCAGTGAGGGCGGTGGTCTTCGTCGGGGACCGGTCGTGAGAGAGGAAGAGATGGAGAAGAAGGGCTGCCTTTTTTTTTCTTCCTTTTTTTTATTATTATTCTTTTTTTATTATTATTATTTTTTTTTATTATGATAAAAAGTTTGAGAAGAATTACCTTTCCCTCTGTGAGTACTCTTTCCTTCTCGTCTCTGTCTTTCCCTGCCTCCTCTGTTCTCTTCTTCTCTCTTTTGTCTCCGGTCTTTTTCCTCTCTTTCTTTTTGTCTCCCCGTCCTTTTTTTTTTTCCCTTCTGATTTTTTTATATTAACTTTGTCTTGTTCTTATCTCCAGGATTAGTTCCCCCGTGAAATCCCGGCGAGGAATCCCAACGTTTCCACCAGATGGATAAGACCAAATCTCGTTTTAATTTTTTTTTTATTTAATAATTAATTAATTCAATTAATTATTAATTGTTTTCATGCCTCGGGATTAACATTCATGCCTCGGGATATGGATTATGTCTCGGGATTTGCATTATGCCTTGGGATATGTTTCATGTCTCGAGATATGTTTCATGCCTCGGGATTGGTATTCCACCCCCCTTTTTTGTTAAGATAATATTTATACCCCTTAATTTGTCTCGGGATATGTTCTTGGATGGGATTTATACCCCTTGATTTGTCTCGGGATATGCTTTCTCATCAAATCTTGATTTGGCCAGGATTATGATAAGTTGAATTCATTAGAATTAGAATTTTAATTCTAATGAGATAAAGACATATATTTTTTATATAAACAAATTGCCCCCTTCACACTTCTTTCACGAAATTCCTTTGAGTGAGAGAAGTGTGAATCCTTAGCTTCTTTTGTCTTCTTTTCTTTAATATGGCCGACAATCTTCACCTCGAGCCTTTTTGGGATATCGGTCAAGATTGTCGCGAGATTCCAAGAGGTCAGGTCTTCCCCCGTTGCAAACCTATTTTTGGTCCCGGGTCTGAACCTCCGATCAGATATGAAGGAGAAGAGCACTCAGAGTGGGTGAAGCGTCCTCCAGCTCGCATGGCTACAGCCCGACTATCTTCAAATCGATGTAATGAAGGTAGTACAATTGATATAATTCACTTGAAGCCCGAAGGGGCTATTAGGGATTTGAGTATGTTTCAAACTTTAGGTCATAAAATCTTTAACCATCACCCGGGGTGGAGGGCTAGGAATCCTATCAGGAGTGAATTAATAGATTTTCCTCATTATTCTGATTGGGCTAGATATATTGTTGGCAAATATTTTGAAAAATTATCCCGGGTAGAATTGATTGGGGGAATTGTGGCCTCAGTTGGTAGGTATGACTTAGATTTGAATTTTTTCAAAGCATTGGTAGAGTTTTGGTGTCCGGAGACAAATACTTTCCACTTCTTACATGGGGAAGTGGGGATTTCTTTGTGGGAGATCAAAAGCCTTGGGGGGCTTTCGGTAGTTGGTGATATATATGATGAAGTAATCCCACCCAATAGTGTAATATGTGACAGAGAAAATTCAGAATTTTACGTGGTTATGGAATCTTTTGACATCTTTCAATGGCTTGCAAGGCGAGATGCCAACAAGAACGTATTTTTCTCGTGATTGGGTAGATTTCTTTAGGAAGTCAAAGTCCAGTTCCCAGTATGATTCGAGTTCTGATCCTCCTCCAAAACCCGTTTCAAACACAAATTTGGCCGCTTTTATATCATTGTGGATTTGTTCCTTCATTATGCCGGATAATCATAAGGTAATTAGACCCGGGGTTTTTATGATGGCGTGTAACCTTGTGCATGGAAGGTCAGTAGCTCTTGCCCCCGCAGTATTAGCACGCTTATACTTAGGATTAAATTCTATGGTTAATCATAGGAAGGGGCCCGGACATTCTACTGTAGCCTTTCCTTCCCACTTTTTGTATGCTTGGGCTAGTTGTCATTTTCATGGCATATCTCTTCGGAGGAAAATTGATCCAAGTACACATACAATCCCCGGGCTCTTAAGGGTACCGGAGATGTTATATTATATGAACGCCTCCGCCTCCCCGTTTACTCCTTTGGAAGCTAGGAAATTCTTTAAGTTTGAAGCCAACTTTAAATGGCGTCCTTTTCCCTATCTTCTTCATAATGATGAGACGGTGCGGGATACGAGGCATCTTGCGGGACCCGATGTGCTGGATATTCAAACCATGGAGTATGTGATGGGCCTTCGCTGCGGCATCCTTCCTCTTCGATGTGGTGGAGAGTTCTATGCAGAGCCCTACAATCCTCATCGTTTTGGGCGCCAGTTCGGTTACGACCAACAATGCCCGGCGTATATTGATGTCCCGCGAAAAGCTTCCTCTGCCCGGGTGCTTGCAGGTTATTGGCGTCATTTTTCCCGCCAGAGGACTTCCAGCTCGTTCTATATTCCTGAAAAGGATCGAAGCGGGGAGCTCATGTACTTTTATGCACGGAAGTGGTTTGAAAACGTGCGAGCTTTCTTCCAACAGGACATCGCATTGTTAGTCCAAGAGGATTATGGTGATAAGAGAGATAATAGGAGGATCCATGAGCAAGGTCAATCTTCAAAAAGGCCCCGATTCATTAATGAGAGTATCTTCATCAGTCAAAAACGAGGTCCTTCTCCTGCGGATCTCCCTGTTCCAGTGAAGCGGCGACAGACTCAAGGTATGTCAAACTCTTTTTTTTTTTTTTTTTGATTTTTTTTTTATTTTGATTTTGATTTTTTTGATTTTTGATTTTTGATTTTTGATTTTTGATTTTTGATTTTTTGATTTTTTGATTTTTTGATTTTTTTTTTTTTTTGATTCAACACCTGAATTCTCATTTGATTCGAAGTTTGAATCTTTATTTGATTCAAAGTCTAAATTCTTATTCGATTCAAAGTCTTATTCTCCATTTGAATCAAAGTCTAAATTCTTATTTGACTTGAAGTCTGAATTTTTATTTAATTCAAAATCTTTGGTTAACAGGTATACAAATTCGTGAAGCCCCATTGGCCAATGTCGGGGTTGCCTACAATCCACCAATTGGTAAGAGGATCATGTCCCCTTTTCTTCTTCTTTTATTTCCCTTTCCTCGACTTGACCCCTTTAAATTTTTTCAACACAGCTCCAAGAATAGATGATATTCCTTCACCGAATCCGGGGATGCCTCTAGAGTCTCAAGTTGGTAAGAAAATACTTCCTTCACTCATACATTTTTAACAGATTTAATTAAAGATTTTGATTTCAGGTTCAGCGAATCCGCAAGATTTTAATCTTTGGAGCTCAGTGGAAACATTGGGGTTGAGGAAGTTCCTCTTAATCCCGCAAGTAAGGTAGTATTCCCTCTTTCTTCCTCCTCCTTCTTTGTGTACATATGCTTTTATTTACTTTCAATTTCTTGTTAGGAGATATTCCTATCGCGGAAAGTGCGGCACCCCTTAACTTGCCCGTAAATCAAGAAAGCGAGGAGCGTACTTCGTCTTTTAATAATATTCCTTCTGCAAATTTCATAAGGGATGGTCCGTCCTCAATGGAGAAATTGAGACCGTGTCAAACGCGTTAATGTTGAAGGTGCACCTTTAGTGGTACAAGATCTAACGGAGGGAGTAGAAAGTGGTGGTTCCAATACTGGTGCCAGAATCTCAGTTTCTCCAGAGCAAAACCAAGGTCCTCCTCTCCTCCTTTTTTTTTTTTTTTTTTTTTTTTCAAGGAGACATGAGTATTGACGACTCCCTTCTTCTTCTTCTTCTTCTTCTTCTTCTTCTTCTTCTTCTTCTTCTTCTTCTTCTTTTTTTTTTTTTTTTTTTTTTTTTTAGTTGCCCAAAAAGGTGACGGACCTCCATCTTCGGGGCAAGGTCTTTCAAAGGATATTATCGAGGATGCTCCTGCTCCTACTCCGGTGGAAGGTGACGGCATCAATACTGATATTGGACTTCCAACTTCATCAAAGCAAGAACAAGGTTTTTTTTTTTTTTTTTTTTTTTTTGAATCTTGATCTTGAATCTTGAATCTTGAGTTTTGAATTTTATATCCTGAATTTATATATCCTTTTTATAGGTCCGAAGAATATACCAAGTATGGTATTACGTCTGCGAGCCGATGTGATTAGCAATATCAAGTCTCTCAACTATGACAACTACCAAAGCGTCATCAATAAAGTGAAAGAGTCAAATTCACTCCTTGAACCTTTCAATGTTGGATTGACTAATCTTGAGCCTTTCATAGAGAGGATAGCTCAGTGTGCGGTCTATGCCAAAGAAGCCTCAGAGGACCCCAGCGTCCAAGCCTATATTCATAACCAACAAGCCAAGGCGTGTGTACATGAGAAGGCTTTGGCCATTGAACGTCTTAGCAAAAGCAGGGAGGGGTGGGCTAATGATATCAACATAAACAATGAAGAGCTTCAGAGACTTGCGGAAAGGCAGCAGAAACTTCAAGCAGAACTTTGTGAGATTCAAGATACAATGAAGACTTTAAATGAGAAGATAGCAACTTCAACAAGTTTCTTTGAGGCTTCTGGGCATGCGCAAACAGATCTTCAAGCCGAGTTGGATAAGGCGAAGGCACAGATTATTGAGGACCAAGGAGGTTATTCAGATGCTAGCCTCATGGCTATTTTTACAAAGTGGCTTGATGAGTTGGAAGAAGCAAAGAATTCATTACTGAAGCATGCTGGGTATTGAAAGCCCTTTTTCTTTTTTCCTCTTTTTGTTTTTGTTTTAATTTTCCTAATTTGTTTACGCTTTGGTAGTTGACTTTGGGGCATCTGTTATGAACATTGAACTTGAATAAATTTTAGTTCCTTCCTTCCCTTATTCTGAAATTCAGAATTAATATGAGGACTCTCTTTTTTTTTTTTTTTTGATTTTTTTTTTTTTGATTTTTGATTTTTGATTTTTGATTTTTTTTTTTTTTTGATTTTTTTTGAATTTCCGAAAATTTGGAATAAATGTGAAGACTATTCTAGAAATTCGGAATTACCCTTTTTTTTTTTTTTTTTTTTATAGAAAAAATAAGGGATCAATGTGTTTGCCTCAAGAAGCACATTTAATTGTGCATGACCGATATGCCCCCAACTAGGAGCCGGACGTTCCATCATAGACAAACACATGCCTTTTTATTTCATTGAATAAGTTTGGTACAAAACTACATAAAATTAATGTTTTGCCTCGGGAAGTACATTTAATTGTACATGACTAGTCTACCCTTATAAGGGACCAGACGTTCCGTCATAGGCAAACATTGTTACATTATATATAGTATTTCTTCAGGAAACGACCATTGATGGGCGGCATCGGTCTTTCTCCGTTGGCGTCAATGAGCTGATATGCGCCTCCTTCGTAGACGGTCTCCACAACATAGGGCCCTTCCCAATTTGCTTTGAATTTGCCCCCGGCCCTTTTGTTGGTGATGATGGGTCTTCTTAGGACGAGGACCATCTCTCCTTTGGTAAAGGTCCGAAATCGAGCCATTTTGTTGTAGGCTTGTGACATTTTGGCTTTGTAGACTTCAAGATTCTGCTGCACTCCCAACCTTTTCTCGTCGAGAGAGTCCAACTCATCCAAGCGAAGCCGAACATTATCTTCATTTGAAATTTCATTTTGCACTGCCATTCTTAGTGAGGGTATCTGGATTTCGAGGGGTAAGACCGCTTCAGTTCCAAATACCAAGGAATACGGCGTGCATTGTGTTGGAGTCCTATAGGTGGTGCGATAGGCCCATAACATCTCCGGGAGCCTTTCATGCCAATCCTTTTTGTTCTTGGACACCGCCTTCTTCAACAACTTCGAGAGGGTCTTGTTGAATGCTTCTGCCAACCCATTCGCCCTAGCATTATAGATGGAAGTATATCTCCGTCTATTTTATGGTCTTTGTGCAAATCTCCGACTTTGAAGCTTCAAGGCGTGGCCGTTATCTGAAATGATTCTCCTCGGAGTTCCAAATCAGTATAAGATATTCTCCCCTCAAGAACTTGATAACATTTTCGCCTTGACTTCTCTGAGTGGAATTGCTTCTGCCCACCTGGAGAAGTAGTCTGTTGCAGCCAATATGAACCGGTGTCCCAAAGATGATGGTGGTTCGATGGGACCGACTACATCTGTCCCCCATATCTCGAAGGGCCATGACGAAACTGTGGGGTGTAGAGGATTTGGATGTTGGTGAATGAAGTCTCCATGTATCTGGCATAGATGGCATCTTCTGGCATAATTGATGCAATCTCCAACCATGGTTGGCCAGTAATATCCCAAGCGCTTGATCTTAAGTCGCATCTTGGGTCCGGATTGGTGTGCACCACATATCCCGGAGTGTACATCATGCATCACTTCTTGAATTTCTTCATATGAGAGGCACCGCAGGAGTAGTTGATCATATGACCTGCGGTACAATATGTCATTTATGAGGGTGAATCTTAAGGCTCTTCGCTTTATCTGAAGACCTTTTGATTTGTCCTCTGGAAGTTTATCATATTTCAAATATTCTATGAACGGTCGTCTCCAATCTTCCTCCGGCATTTCGAGGGTGAAGACTTCCGCTTTGCCCCCAGCACTTTCCTCTTCATCATCATCAAGGATCGTACTTATGGGCCTTCTATTTCTTATGGTTATATGGATTTCTTCATAATCTGGATTTGCCAGCTCCTTTGCTACTTTTGCCAAAGAATCAGCTTCTCCATTTTCTGATCTTAAAACCCTCCTCAACTGTACTTGGGGGATTTTCTTCATCAGATCTTTGACCTTCTTGTAGTATTTAAGAAGTTCGGGTTTATATATCTTGTAGTCTCCTCCGACTTGCTTGATAATAAGCTGTGAGTCTCCAAATATGTGTATGTCTTGGATCTCCATCTTGATTGCCAATTCCAAACCAGCTATGAGAGCTTCATATTCTGCCTCATTGTTTGTGCATGGCTCTGTAAGGGAGAGTGCATATCTGAGGATTCCCCCTTCCGGTGTGACGAACACAAGCCCTATCCCAGCTTTTATTTGTGGAATTTGGGACATGAGTGCCGGCTTTATAGATGATGCTCCATCAAAATATAATCGCCACCTTGATTCTTCCACTGTTAATGTCTCTTCATCGGGGAGATCATAATTAAGTGGTGAATCATCGGGGAGGGGGTGTGCTGCTAGGAAGTCTGCCAACGCCTGCCCTTTAATGGCCTTCTGCGGAGTGTATGTTATGTCAAACTCCATCAGTATCAGCGCCCACTTTGCGAGTCTTCCCGTGAGCAATGGCCTCGTCATAAGATATTTTAGAGGATCAATTTTTGATATGAGTATGACTTTATGTGCTAGCAAATAGTGTCTCAATTTCTTGACTGCGAACACCAGAGCTAGACAATGCTTTTCAATGGGGGTGTACTTGCTCTCAGCTCCTATCAACATCCTACTGAGGTAGTAAAGTGCATTTTCCTTGCCCTCTTCATTGTTCTGGGCCAGCATAGCTCCCAATGACCCTTCCAATGCAGCAGTATATAAAATCAGTGGCTTTCCGGGGATCGGGGCTGCCAACACTGGTGGACTCAGCAAGTACTGTTTGATGTCTTCGAAAGCCTTCTGACATTCGTCATCCCATTTGAATGGTGTGTTCTTCTTGACCAGCTTGGAGAAAGGCTTACATCTTCCGGACAAGTTGGAGATGAACCTTCTGATATAGGCCAGGCGTCCTTGAAATGATCGCAGCTGCTTCAGTGTCTGAGGAGGTGGCATTTCTAAGATCGCCTTTATCTTGGAGGGGTCTATTTCTATCCCTCGATGCCTTACGATGAAGCCCAAAAACTTCCCAGATAGGACTCCAAAGGCACATTTCATGGGATTCATTTTCAACTTGTACTCTCTGAGTCGTGTGAAAACTGTTCTCAGATCATCAAGATGTTTGTCTTTAGAATTTGTTTTGACTACAAGATCGTCCACATAGCATTCGACCACTTTATGGATCAGATCATCAAATATCCTGGTCATAGCCCTTTGATATGTTGCCCCCGCATTCTTTAGACCAAATGGCATTACTCTGTAGCAGTATATGCCCATAGGCGTCCGGAAGGCAGTATGTTTCTCATCATCTGGATGCATTTTGATTTGGTTGTATCCAGAATACCCGTCCATGAAGGAGAACATCTCGTACCCTGAGGTGTTATCGATCATGATCTCCATAACTGGAAGGGGAAAATCATCTTTTGGACATGCTTTGTTCAGGTCTCTGAAGTCCACGCATATCCGTATTTGGCCATTTTTCTTTTTCACAGGGACTATGCTGGCTACCCAGTTAGGGTATTTTTCCTCCCTGATGAAATCTGCTTCAATCAGCTTTTTTGTCTCTTCTATCACCCTTTCTTCCAGGTCAAACTTCATCTTCCTTGGTGCCTGTTTGACCGGGGTGGCATTAGGGTCGATGGCTAGTCTGTGAACTGCTACCTCCTTATTCAACCCTGGCATTTCATTATAGTTCCATGCAAAGCAATCAATATACTCCTTTAAAAGGGCTTTGAAAGATGTCTTTTCTTCTTCAGACAGCTGCGTGCTTAGGAAGGTCGGCCTCGGGTCCTCATCACTTCCCAAGTTAACTTCAACTAGCTCGTCTATTGTTGCTTGCCCCCCGTCTTCGAGCTCGAGTGGCGCACTTTTCAGCCTGATCTCTTCTTCCTCCTCCTGGGACGTTGTCATGTAGCATGAATGCCTGGAAGATTCGGAGTAACCTATCCCTCTTTTATCTATATGTATAGGGTTCCATAGTCGATGGAAATTTTGATATGATTTCCTTGACCATTTGATTTCCCCGGCAAAATTTTCAAACATCTCCTTGAGCTTATCAGGGTAATAGTTAGGGAATCTTATGGGCTGAACTTCATCATCTTCTAGCCCTTCAATATTTATGATATCATCATTTGGAACCTTATTGCTCCTGGCTTTGTAGAAGAGGACGCCTCTCTCTCCTTCATGTCGAGCTGGTACATAGAAGGTCTTCAAGTGCTCGACAGTGTTGACACTCAAGTCAGCCAAGGATTTGTAAAGCCCTTCAGGAATTCTTGTAATATGCAATGTATTTTCTTGAATAGCTCCCCCAGCCTGATCTTCATAGTCATCGCTCTCGTCTTCTGATGACTCAGTGTCACTCCCAAAATGGGGTAATACCGATTCCTTCTTCTGAAGCACAGGAGCAGACTTAGGTGCCTTCACCAGAGGTTCTTCCTTGGGACTCGACGGCTTTCCCCTTTCGGATGACGTGCTCCCCTTGGATAACTTGCCCCTTTTAGATGCATTAAGGTAGTACCTTGCATCTTCATAGTGAATTTCATGGATGCCGAAGGGCTGGATTTCTCCGTCGATCCTGAATTCTTCCCCATTCACCATATATTTCACACATTGATGGAGTGTTGAGGGAACCACATGATTTTCATGGATCCATGGCCTTCCCAGGAGGGCTTTGTATGAAGCATCGGCATCAATCACATGGAACTTCACATCTGATGTCATCTTTCCAAATTTAATTGGCAAAGTGATAGATCCCAATGCCTTCTGGCTATGCTGATTGAAGCCTTGAATAATGATCCTTTCCGGGGATAGATGACATATTTCAAGAGCCAATGTCCGGAGAGTATTGAGGGTCATCAGGTTCACAGAGGATCCTGGGTCAATCAGAACCCGGTTAATCTTCATCCCATCGCAATACCCTGTCACATATAATGGCCTATTGTGCTCTGTAGTTCCAAGTAACAGATCTTCATCGGTGAAGGATACTGAGGGAGCATGGAACGCATACAGAGCCTCCTTCATATTGATTTCAGCAAAGTAGGCTTGATACTCCTCAGGGTTTTGTAGGGCGTGTATTAGAGAATCCCTAACTTCCGCTGACATCATCAATGCGTCATACATGCTGAGGAGAGCCTGACTTTCTTTAAGTGTGCTGTGATGTTATAATTTGGCCTTTTTGATGGCCTTTTCGGGGCGATATTCTCTTCTTCAACTTCCTTCCCTTTGTTTTTGTCGTTGGAGTTGGGCGACTGTCTACCAAGTACTTTCCCGACCTGAAGTTGCATTTGATGCACATGCGGCGGCCCTTCATCTTCTTCGACTGGGAAGTTCAATTCATCTTCAGAATCATCCTGGACGGCTATGGCGTGACATTCACTTTTTCCTTCAAAATAATCGTTGGTGAGTGTCACTTTCCCCATTTGCCTGCGATATGACCTTCTGGAGCTAGGTGCCTCCCACCCTACAGCTTGATTAAAGGACTCCTTTGTTTTGCCCTTCTTGATCTTGATAGTCTGAGAAGTAGACTCTCTCTTATCCTTTGTTGTTTTTGTAGGGGGCGTAGGCTTCACGACTTCTGGGTCATCGTGATTTGATGACCCTGGAGGGTATGTCTTAGCATCTCCAATGTGTAATTGCACCAGCCTGTTAGCTGACTCTTCCGTAACCCTTTGAATGAACGCAGGGATCTCTTCAGCAGGCATAGCTTTTCTCAAGACTTTATATTTTGGAGTCTTAGGGGTGTAATGTAGTGTCTTGGGCTTTGATGGTTGGTATGGTTTTGAGAGCTCAACATTCGCTTTCTTCACTCTCTCCCTGAATGCCATCTTCTTCTTCTGCTTCTTGCTGATGTAGGGTCGGCCATGTCGGTCATAATGACTCTTCCGTTCGTGAGAAGCTATCATCATTGTCGCTATCCGGGTTATACAAGGGGTATTCTCCTCCGTAAATAACCCTACTGTGTTTCCACTTGTACATTTTCATCATCTGCTGATTTCTTCGACTAATTCCCCGGTAATTCTTGACTTCTTCGGAAAAATAGTCTCACGAGAGTAATCAAGGCCCTTTCCTTCTGCTCATATTCGTCAAGGGACTCGATATACTCTTCTATGATGGATTTTCTCAGCTTTGATTGCTCGCGCTTCTTCTTCTTGTTCTTCTTCTTTGTCAATTTTGTTTGGGGTCTTTTAGGAGGTTCTTGGGAACGCTTCCAAAGCGATCCCCTCGAGCTCATTAACCTCTTCAACATCTTCATTGATTTCTTGGATATAAATACTTCCCACAACTCTTCTGGTACAGTAGGAGGCCTGTCATCCGTTGCTGGTGGAAGTATTACTTTGTTACCCACCACTATGACTTCTCCTTGGGATAATCCTTCTGAGTTTGGAGTTGTCACGTAGCGAGTGTGCTCAGTTGACTGTTCTGACAGAACATTCTTTGAGAGTGTAATTTTACCCTCTTGGTATTGTCGTTCAACCCAATCCTTGAAGACATAGCAATCTTCAATTGTGTGTCCCAGCACCCTATGATATGGGCAGTAATTGGGGTGATCTTTTTTGTTCTGCTCCTCTGGTCTCTTGCATTCAGGAAGTTGCAGACCTTCTTTCACAGCATCCTTGAAGATCTTCATTACCTTATCCCTTCTGAAAGAATATTTCTTATTCATCCTTTCTTTCAAAGAGGGAATAGGCTTGGATTCATTACCGGCAGCGCCTAAAGTGGGTGGTTTGGCTTGTTCCGGCTTGTGAGACTCCACAACACCCTTTCCTTTGTCGATATTGAAGGTTGTAGCAGTATATTTGACACCTTCAGTCCTCTTTGGCTTATCTCTATCGTTTCTTGGAGCTTGAAAATTGGAGAATACCCTCGGGCTTGTCCGTTCCAACTTCTTAGCTTGTGAAATCAATTCCTGGAATGTGGTAATACCGGATGTGCTTAGAAAGGGCGCCATCCAAATTGCCGATGTTCCCGAGTAATAAACCCACCGCTTGCGGCTGGTCAAGGGGTTGTTCACATTTGATGCTCAGATTCCTCCATCTCATAATATAATCAACCACTTTTTCATCTTTATTTTGGCGAGTGGCTGCGAGATCAGCGATTGTGATTTTGTCACTTACGCCTCCGAACCTTACCCGAAAGGCATCTTTTAATTGTTGCCATGTTTGGATTGATTCGGGTTGCAAGCTTGCATACCACTCGAATGCCACTCCTGTGAGACTTGCAGAGAATTGTCTGAGGAGAAGCGAAGGTTTTGCACTTGTGTCTCCACAAGCCGTCACGAAGTGAGCTAAGTGCTGATCAGGATTGCCAATCCCGTTAAATTGCTTAAATTTAGGGACGTTGTACCCTTTGGGGTAGGGTACCAGGTCATGGTAGCTTGGATAAGGTTTGTCTCCATCGACCCTTATCTCCTTTCCTCTGGCTTGTTTCATTTCAAAGCCCACTATCTCATTTGTATCTCCTCCCGAAGTCATTATACCGACTGTTCCGGGACAGGAGTGTGTGAGGTTCCCCCTTGTTCTCGTGGCCTAGGGATTTCCCTTACAGGTGCATATGAAGTTCCCTCCTGTTCTCCTGGCCTAGGAATTTCTCTCAGTTGTGGAAAGGTTCCCCCTTGTTCTACCAGCCCAGGGATTTCTCTTGGTTGTGGGTTTGGACTTTTAGGCCTTTGTACCTTTTGACTTTCCATCAAGGCAGCCATTTGTCTTTGCATCTTTACCATTGACTCCATCATAATTGTCATATTTTCATTGAGCCACTGATATTCAGCTTCTCTATTCTCCATTTGCCGGAGTCTTTCCATCTGCTGGACTCTTCTCGTAATATCATCGCCATTGTAAATAAAGGTAGGTTCATCCTCTACTTCCACATTCGGGGGATCTGCTTCCTTATAATTCGTGGGCATGCGAAATACCGGAAGGCTCCCTGTTCTCTGACCTTCATGTGGCATTTGGCTGGTACCTTCATCTCCAACTCCACTATGAGAGTCTGTGGCCCTCCTACGAGATCTCGTGAACACGCCTGGTTGTTCCGTTCGGTCTTTGGATCTCCTCGGGCTTCAAGAACCATTCTGATCAGATGTACTTCCACGTCCATATCAGACGTCTCTTCATCCTTCATCTCTCTCCTCCACTGAAACTTCGATCGGGAGGTCTTAGCTTGATTCTGTGCAGAAGCTATCCGATCAAACACCGTCTTTCGTGTATTCGATATTAGCTGCTTCTTCTTTTGGTAGAACTCCCTCGGCGTCATCTTCTCCATCTGCAGCTTCTTTGACGCCGTGTAAGTCTTGTAGAGATTTTTGTTGAAAGAGTCTTTATGGTGGGACTTTGGGGGTCTGCCACCTTTGTTTTCATTTGGCTGAGGCCGCATCTCTGCTGTAGTCGAGTTCTTCTTCACCAGCTTGAGTGGTTCAAATAAGTTATTGAAAGAACCCATTTGGTTATGTTTGTGCTCTTGGAAGGACACAAAATCCGATACGCCTTGAAATTTTGACTTTCTTTGGTGTGAGTCTTGAGAACACACTCTTCTTCTTGGGTGTATCCTCATCGATCGAATATCCCACTCTCTCTTCCCTTGGTGGTGACAGTGAAGGTGGGTTCATCATCATCATCGTTCAAAGAGACTACCCTCTTGGGATGGGACAATCTCTTAAAAGCAGATATTCTTGATGGTTTCTCATCAGCAATGTCTTCGCTAGTCTTTGGGACGATCACATTCGGGCGACGACCCTTGGATGGTAGACGAGGAATAGTCAGGGCCTCCTCCGTTGGTGAAGCCTTCCTCACGAACTCTACAGATTCAGAAATTGTGCCGAATCTCAATTCGGCTCCGGCAACCCCAGTGCTGAAGGTGCAGTTGGGTAGTCGAACTTCAGCTCCCTCCCCGAGGAAAATGGTGAGCTTTGGGCTTCCGGGTGCAGTTGAGCTGTTGAATGCCATTTCGTTCTGCAATAAGAAGATAACCACGTTAGTTTTCTTTTACAGGATGTAGGAACAATGCCTCTACTTGTACTTTTTGCCTCAAAGATGGGAGGAGGAATATGTCCCCACCGGGCGTGCCAGAATTTGTGGGATCGAAAATACGCGCCTGGCATCGTGTGACACCAGACGATATATCGAAGCACAAATATCGTATTTTTATTGTGTGGGTTCTTTTATTCCTAATAGAGGCAAGCCTCTATTATTAATTACCCCAGACATTGTCTTGGGAACCTCCGATTAAGAGACAAAAGTACAAGTAGAGACAATAAGAAAGAATAATTGATTTTTATTGCAATATAATATGATTTGTTACATATCAGCATATGTTTATATTTATTTATTTGTTTATTTATGACGCCGCCCCCGCCTCAGGATCTGTGCCCCGCCATATGGGATCCATGATCCACCGGTTGTCTTGCACGTTGTGACCGAGGTTTAGGTCGCCAATTAACTCCCCCTTTCATCAAGAACTGCGTCTAACTGAGCCGCCTTTAGGAGTTGCATTATGCATGGTTGGAGATATCAGGAAGTCTAAATTCCAATGCCGCCAATTTTGTCTTGATCGGAGTTCTCCAGCGAAAGTTGTCCGCGTTTGAACGAGAAGTGGTTGAGCTGGCTAGACAGTAGGGATTAGTCTTTTTCTCCATCAAAATATGCACTGCCCGAGTTGCAAAAGGGGCTTGTGCTATATACGGCTATCGAAGCTCTTGGTATCTAGTCTTCAGCGTCGCAAATTTCATTCCCATTGGGGTTTCCAGGCAGGAATTATGAATTTTTGAAAATGAGTCTTCGGCATTGTCAACGGTAGGATGGCTGAAATTGACTTTTTTATCCGTCAAAATTTACACCGACTGAGCCGCCGAACGAGTCAGTGTTGTATATGACTATTGGAGATCTGGATATCTAATTTCCAATGTCACAGATTTCATCTTAATTGGAGTTTTCTGGCCAGAGTTATGAATTTTTGAAATTGGGCGATCAACATAGCTAGCGGCAGAAATGCTGAAATTTACCCTTTTGTTTATCAGGAATTCACACTGATCGGACCACCGAATGAGTTTGTGTTGTATATGAATGTTGGAGACCCAGATGTCTAATTTCCAACGCTTCAGAGATTGCCTCAATCGGAGTTTCCAGGCCAAAGTTGTGAATTTTTGAAATTGGGTGATCAGCATGGCTGTCGGCAGAAATGCTGAAATCTACCCTTTTATTTATCAAAATCCACGCTGATCGGGCCACCGAACGGATCTGCACTGAATATGAATGTCGGAGACCCAGGTGTCTAATTTCTAACACCGTAGAGATCGCCTCAGTCGGAGCTTCCGGGCCAGAGTTATGAATTTTTGAATATGGGCAATCAGACGAGATTTCAGGAATTAATTTGCCGAACTATAATGTTCATCCTTTTTCCCCATCGAAATAAACACTGATCGGTCTGCCGAAAGGATTCGTGCTGTATATGATTGTTGAAGATGTAGATGTCTAGTTTCCAACGCCGCAGGTCTCGTCTCAATCGGAATTCTCTGGCCAACGCTAAAATTTTTGAAAACAGGTTCTTTATAACAAAAATCTGCAGCAACAGTCTTTTATTTCTGCAGCAGCAGCAACTTTATATATTTTTTATTTCTTTGGCAGAAACAGCTGCAGTAAATAGCCAGCATACTATAGAATGTGAAAATTCTAATTCATAGAATTCTTGCAAGTTTCTTTTCTGCAGTCATTGAGCAATCTGAAGTGCCCTTTGCTGTGAGCATTGTTGAATAGCCATTGTATCATTGAATGCATTTTTTTACAAAAGTTACAAAATGAATTCTCGCAAAGAACAACATAGAGCTTGCATCATTCATTCCATCTTCCTTTATATTGTATTCTTTCTCTTTGATTTTGCAACAATAGCAACTTCAAAAAAAAATCATTTATGGCGGTAGCTATTCATAGTAATGGCGACTTCTTCCACATGATGGCAGCAGCTATGATGGCAGTAATTCGCCAGCTTGTCGGCCTTGTATTCAGGTCAAAATCTCTTCTTGACAACAATGAAGATGATGAAGACACCCTCTGTGCTACAATCTGTTAATGGAGCTAAAAGAAATCCAGAGGTAGATGTTGCACAGCGGAGCTCCGCAGCTTTGAGACAAAACAACAGCAGTACATAGCCAGCATCTTTCCCATCAGCCAGCAACAATATGACAATCTGGCCTCTTTTTTTTGGAGCTTGGCGTCATCCTAAATGCAAAGCAGCTAGCCAAGATAATGACAGCTCTCTTTCATTACTTTATGTTGAGAAAATTTTGACAGAGTTTTCCCTGTATTTGGGGGTTTTGACTTTTATACAAACATTCACAATTCATTCACACCACATCAATTACAACATATAATTTTTTGCAGCTTCATCCTCCAAGGCTCTAGAGGCTGTTGGCGGCAAAAATTGATGGCGATTGACGGCAAGCTTCGAAACTGTTGATGACGATCGTCAAAATTTTTGGTGACGATCTTCAAGTTTGTTGACGACGATCTTCAAGTTTGTTTGTCGACGACCTTCAGTATTTGTTGATGACGAACAGAGGGGGCTGCTGATGTTGATGCAGGTGCTGCAGATGCCGGAGTTGATGCATGTGCTAATGCAGGTGCTGGAGTTGATGCAGTCTTTGCCGGATGCGAGTTGATGTCGCGGGAAGAAGGGCCGGGCTGGCGATGGCGATGGAAATTTCTTGTCGGGTTGCGAGCGGGTTGCAGGAGCTGAGGACGTTGATGCCAAAGTTGCTGCAGATGTTTGGTGCCGATGCGTTGCCTGCGGTGTTGATGATGGCGAGCAGTCTTTGGTTGGAGTTCTTGGCGGAGCAGTCTTTGCCGGAGTTGATGCTGAGATGGGTGTTGATGGCATCGATGTCGATATGTTGTTGATGCCGATATTGGGGCGCGCGATCTTGCGATGGCGAACACCGGAGTTGATGCCGCTTCATGTGGTAGTGTTGGTGCCGGGCCGCAGTGGTGGTGTTGATGCCGCCGCAGTGGTGGTGTTGATGCAGTGGTCGCTGTAGAGGGAGGAGTTGATGCCGGCCGAATCGGAGGAGAGGCGGCAGGGAGGAAGAACTGGCGAAGGCATGGCCTGGCGCGCACGGGCAGCCAGGCGTGGTAGCGCGGTTGGCGTCTCGAGGGGAGCCTGGAACGCTGGGGCGCTGGATCACGGGCCGCAGGGCGAAATGTATCGTGGAGGGGCGATGCGGCGCAGCGAGGGATGTGGGCTTGAGCGAGCAGTTCTTGGCGCGGCCGGCTGTGCTGTGAGCTGGGGCCAGGCGGCGTAGAGAGAGCGTCGCGCAGAGCAGTGGAACGGGCTCGGCGCGCTGGCCTTGCTCGGCGCGCTGGCGCTGCCTGGCGCTGCTACTAAGGCTCGGGCGCTGCTGCCTGGCGCTGGCGCTGCACGCCTGCCTGACGCTGCTACAGCGGCTGCTGTGGCGCTACAGGCCTTGGCGCTGCCAAGCGCTACAGATCTTGGCCGGGGCGGCGCTGACGGTGGCTTGGCCGGAGCGGAGTCTGGCAGGGGCGGCGACGCCGGATCTGAGCAGGAGGGGCTTGGCCGGTGGCGTCGACGGCGGTGAGGGCGGTGGTCTTCGTCGGGGACCGGTCGTGAGAGAGGAAGAGATGGAGAAGAAGGGCTGCCTTTTTTTTTCTTCTTTTTTTTTTATTATTATTCTTTTTTTTTATTATTATTATTTTTTTTTTATTATGATAAAAAGTTTGAGAAGAATTACCTTTCCCTCTGTGAGTACTCTTTCCTTCTCGTCTCTGTCTTTCCCTGCCTCCTCTGTTCTCTTCTTCTCTCTTTGTCCTTCGGTCTTTTTCCTCTCTTTCTTTTTGTCTCCCGGTCCTTTTTTTCTTCCCCCTTCTGATTTTTTTATATTAACTTTGTCTTGTTCTTATCTCCAGGATTAGTTCCCCCGTGAAATCCCGGCGAGGAATCCCAACGTTTCCACCAGATGGATAAGACCAAATCCCGTTTAAAATTTTTTTTTTTTTTTTAATTTTTTTTTTAAATTTTTTTTTTTTTAATTTAATAATTAACTAATTCAATTAATTATTAATTGTTATCATGCCTCGGGATTAACATTCATGCCTCGGGATATGGATTATGTCTCGGGATTTGCATTATGCCTTGGGATATGTTTCATGTCTCGAGATATGTTTCATGCCTCGGGATTGGTATTCCACCCCCCTTTTTTGTTAAGATAATATTTATACCCCTTAATTTGTCTCGGGATATGTTCTTGGATGGGATTTATACCCCTTGATTTGTCTCGGGATATGCTTTCTCATCAAATCTTGATTTGGCCAGGATTATGATAAGTTGAATTCATTAGAATTAGAATTTTAATTCTAATGAGATAAAGACATATATTTTTTATATAAACAAAGGAATTCCTTCAGAGTCAAATTTCTTACAACTACATGTTATTAGTTCTGAATTTTTTGGTTCAACAAGTTCTCGCCCTAGCTCCCAACTTGATGACATATCACCCTTAACCACCTTGTACACAATGGTGTTCTCATCATCTTTAATAGGAATCACCCTATATAACATGCTTTGCCACAACTCTTCTTGAAATTTATGGAAAATGTACTTCGTGTAAGAATCAACCATTTGTTTTTCTATTGGAAGAGGTGTTTTGAGACGTGGGTGCTCATTAATATTCACATGTTCATCATTCAATTCTTCGTGTCTTTGCCTTGCAAGACCTCTATTAAACCTTTGTATGAAATCTGTAAGGGAATTCCTTCTGTCACAATATCTCTTAAAGAATGAATGATGGCTTTCGGCGCGCTGACTGCTAGACATCCCAGCTGAAAAGATATGCCTCACATATGCAGGCACCCATTTACATCGCACCATAAACAATGAATCCAACCATTTGTGCTCTTGCAAGTTAGATATTTCAAGCAATTTCTTCCATTTCTCATCAAACTCTTCTTTGGTTTCAGTATCCCAGATGCAGGTTTTGAAGGAGTTGTAGTAGTCATCGTATATAGATGGGCCAAGCTTCTCAGAAAATTTGTTCAGAATGTGCCATATGCAAAACCTATGATACGTACTTTCCAATTTGGTTGCAATGGCTTTCTCAATAGCCAAATCTTGATCCGTTATAATCATCTTGGGCGGTGGGCCTGTCATTAATTGCAAAAAATGACTAAACAACCACTCAAAGGAATCCGTGGTCTCGTCACTCAAAAAAGCACATGAAAAAGTAACAGTCTTTCCATGATTATTAACCCCTAAAATTGGGGCAAAAATCATCCCATATCGGTTAGTGTTGTGGTGGTATTGAACACAATGACATCTCCATAATAAGAATACGCCATCCTCATCGACGCATCTGCCCAGAATACATGCTTGAGTTTACCATCACTGTCAGCTTCAAAAACATATTCAAAAGAAGAGTTATTCTCTTTTTCTGCCAAAAAATGTTCATATAACAGTTCGGCATCATGTCCATCAAGCATCCTCCGTACTCTAGATTGCTCGTTGCGGATATCTCTTTCGGTGCAACCTATGCTCCCTAACCCACCTGCCTGTAGCTCCAAAACACTCATTTGTTGATGCGTAGAGATATTAGCAAGGGAAAATTGTTGCATGAGACACTTTTTAACCTCACTAACTTGTCGATGGGATCGTAACAAACCCACTTTCCTTGGAGTGGCAAGTGGATGATTATGCTCCTCCTCAAAAATGGAAACTATGTAATGGTTACCCAACTTCGATTTTGTAACCCGAAGTCGTGCCTTGCAACTTTCTCGTGTAATTCCACGACGCCGCTTATCACCTCCATCTTCATTTGTGTCACTATTTTTCCCCAACTGTCTCTCGCCTTCCTTGTAGCAAACAAATTCTTTCATCAAAAGTTCATCCTCTCTATCCTTGTTTTTACTCCTCCTGCTCGAATTTGCACGAACACTAAACCCCACTAATTTTGCATAGTTGTTGTAAAACTGTCGAACATCATCTATTGTACCAAATTCCTGCCCAATCTTCGGTTTATCTTCATCCCTAACCTGAGGCATGTACAAATCTTAAAACAGAAAAACAGAAAAACAGAAAAACAGAAAAACAGAAAAATAAAAACAAAAAAATAATTAATGTAAAGCCAAGATTAAGGTTTGCAAGAATTTGAATCTTTAAAGCCAACAAGGTTTGCAGCAACAACAGTAAACTGGTGTCAAGAACGAAACAATTTTCCCAAAATATTAATTTTGTTAAGATCTGAGTTGGAAAATGTTCTAAATGAAAATCACTGCATAAGTAATACTTGATCATTTCCTATTGCAGCTGAGAGCACAATACTATAGATTGATAAACTAATCATGGGGCATTGTGAGGAATCATTTGGATGGATGTCTTCACCAACCAAACAACTTTATGGTCTGCTACTTTCCTCTTAACTTTGACTGGCTGTCATAATTTTCAGCCCCATTATCTTACTGAAATTCCAAATCACTATATATATATATATATATATATATATATATATACATGCAGATGCCCCAGTAAATGGATTAGAACAAGACATATAAGAGAGAAAAAATAAAAATGGTTGAGAATACATACTATGTATATATAGCAAAATATAGTTAGTGTCCAAGTTTTGTTGAGATTGCCATTAAAGAGTAGAGATCATAAAGCCGGAGACACTTGTTAATTAGCTGCAGTGTTCATATATAGCCCCTGTATGTATACTCAAGTCAAGGCGTGCTAGCTCATTGGAACACCTCTTTCTCCCTCTCACAAACACAGTCACACATTCACACTCAAATATATGGTCATGGGATATGTTTGAAGAGGTAGTACTAGTAGGTAGGTTATTTCAAATAATGTCATTTTAGTTGATATATATAGGAATAGATGAAATCTGATTGCCCTTTAACTCCAAGTAATCCTATTATAAGTAACCATATAATAGCGAGTGATTGGACAATAAAATGTTTCCTGCTGGCAAGAAGGCCAAGCAGAGGAGCTCTGTCCAAATCTCTTGCAGGTTCATAGTAGCTAACAAGCATCTATATAAAGTAAAGTTTCAAATGACATGCATCCAGTGAGTCCCTATCATTTTGCTTGATTATATAAACTACCATAAGAAGTCTAAAATGGAAGAAGAACAAAAGATGGTGGAGAAGTCTAAAATGAACAGGTGGAGAAGCTCACCACGAAGGGCGCCACCTGTCCTTGCCCTTCTTCTTTGGCCGCTTTCGACATAGATAACCAAAACAATGGAGGGAGAGGAAGAAGCACACGAGGGAGAGAGGGAAAGGGCGAGAGATGATCTTGGTTTTGCGAAGGGAGAGCTGATCACCGGCGAGATGGGCCAAACTTTTGCGAAAGAGGCAAGGGTGAGAGAGGGAAAGAGGGCACTGGATCTCGGTCGCTTTTACTGGGAAAGAGGGCAAGATGTACGGACGTAGGGGGAGAAGAAGCACGGGAACCAATCAATGATTTTTTAATTAAAATTCGGCCACGTCAGCTCGCTACATCAGTGCGACCCCAAATGTTAAATTCCGGCCGGCCTGACTGTATCAGGCCTGTGTATATATATATATATATATATATATATATATATATATATATATATATATATATATATTAAGACCGGCCGGATTACTGTGCAAGTAAGGTCGCCTCCCATTTGGCCACTTGCACAGTGTTTTAAGGATTTCCAATCGTATGGATGGAAAGAACATCGAAAAATAAGCTAGCATGTCAATTTTCATACAATTTGGGAACTTGTAGGGTCTTCATCTTAACGGGTGAATATTTATAGAAATGCTACCAGTTCATAATTTCACCCTTTAAGATGAAAACCCTACAAGTTCCCAAATTATATAAAAATTGACATGCTAGCTTATTTTTCGATGTTCTTTCCATCCATACGGTTGGAAATCCTTAAAACATGCTCCAAGGGCCAAAATGGGAGGCGACCTTACCGAAACAGTGTTCCGACCGCCCTTATTGTAGCATGCCCGTATATATATATATATATATATATATATATATATATATATATATATATATATATATAGGGTACAACAATAATCATAACTAAAAAAATTCAAATCTTAAAAATAAGTTTTAAAATATATCTATATTACTAAGCTGAAGGTATAAATAATTTTAATTTAAAAAAATTTCAAAAAAATAAAAAATCAGATTCATACTTTCAAAAAAAAATTGAATTTTAAATTTTTACTTTTAAAAATCATAAGAACTATTTGGAACAACACATTTTATGAAATGAAATTGAAGAGAAAAACACCAAGAATTCGTGGAAAACTCAAATCGGGAAAAACCACGGGCAGAGGAGCAGAAACAGTTCACTATGATCAAGATTGGTACAAGGAGAGAAGAAGAAATGCAGTTACATGGAATAATTTTAGATCCCCTTCTTTATGGCTTTTAAGTGACCCAAAGACACTGTACATCAATGTGTAAAATAATCCCTAACCCAACATTACAAAGGCCCAGATATTATACAAGTCCATGTTAAAGGAAACCCAAAACATTTCTTCACCTGTTTGGGTCACACCATAATCTTCAGACCTGGCCAGGAATTTGGGTCACCAGCACTAACAAATCTCCACCTTGACGCAAATTCTATATCAAGGAACAAAAGTACAATCACCAATCTTCAACATAAAAAACTGTCATCCTCTATCATAAGCCCTAATGGGTTAACAAATCAGCAACTAACTCCAACCAAGTCCAAGCAATGCTCAAACTTGGCAGCTGGAAGAGACTTAGTCAATCAGCAGGGTTATCATGAGTGCTGATTTTGTTAATAGCTATATTACCACGAGCAATCACATCACGGACAAAGTAGTAACGAACATCAATATGCTTTGTTCTTTCATGGAACATCTGATCTTTCATGAGAAAAATGGCACTCTGATTATCACAAAAAACTGTAGTAATCTGCAAATCATCACTAAGCTCACCAAACAAGCCCTTCAGCCAAATGGCTTCCTTGCAAGCTTCTGTGATAGCTATGTACTCTGCCTCTGTAGTGGACAAAGCAACTGTAGTTTGCAAAGTAGCTTTCCAACTGATAGCACAACCTCCAACGGCAAACATATATCTAGTAAGTGATCTTCTCTTATCAAGATCTCCAACAAAATCAGAATCAACATATCCAATGACTCCATCTCCAGTTCTCCCAAATTGCAAACAGACATTAGAAGAGCCACGCAGATACCTGAATATCCATTGAACTCCTTTCTAATGTTCCTTACCCGGGTTCGCCATATATCTACTAACTACATTGACTATATATGATAGATTTGGGCGAGAGCAAATCATAGCATATATGAGAGATCTCACTGCACTAGAGTATGGAACCCTAGACATATAGTCAACATCATCATTTGTCTGAGGAGATAAAGCTGATGAAAGTCTAAAATGGGCTGCTAATGGAGTACTAACATGTTTGGCATTCTGCATGTTGAATCTATGAAGGACCTTCTCAATATACCCTTTCTGGCTAAGGTACAACCTGCCTGCCTGTCTATCTCTAAGAATCTCCATACCAAGAATCCTCCTAGATGCTCCTAAATCCTTCATCTCAAATTCTCTCCTAAGTTGGATTTTAACTTTCTGAATTTCCTCCCTGTTCTTGGCTGTAATCAACATATCATCAACGTATAAAAGGAGATAAACAAATGACCCATCTTTACCCTTTCTGAAGTAGACACAACTGTCATAACTGCATCTCTTGAAACTCTGAGAGATCATGAATGAGTCAAACCTTTTGTACCATTGTCTAAAAGACTGTTTCAGGCCATAAAGGGACCTTTTTAGTAAGCACACATAGTCCTCTTTGCCTGAAACCACAAACCTTTCGGGTTGTTGCATGTAGATATCCTCCTCAAGCTCTCCATGTAAAAAGGCAGTTTTTACATCCAATTGCTCCAACTCAAAATCATGCATCACCACAATGCCGAGCAAAGCTCTTATAGAACTATGTTTTACAACTGGGGAAAATACATTTATGAAATCAACACCTGAAATCTGACTATAACCCTTTACAACGAGCCTTGCTTTGTATCTGGCTTCTTCAACTCCTAGTATACCTTCTTTTCTCTTGAATACCCATTTGTAATGAACTGCTTTCTTGTTCTTGGGGAGTGTTACCAAAATCTATGTGCCATTTTTATGAATGGACTCCATCTCTTCATGCATAGCAATCATCCAGCTGCTAGAATCCTCAGAATGAACTGCCTCTGCATAACTAGAAGGTTCTTCAGTTGAATCAATATCTTCTACAACACTCAAACGTAAGCAACCAAATCAACCTCAGCAAATCTCTGCGGTTTCTTGATTGTTCTCCTGTCTCTATCTCTAGCAATAGTGTGTTGTGTGGCTGGCTGTGGTTGTGATTGTGATGGCAGTGACTGTTATGTTCTAGAGTGTCAATATCATCTGGCTCATCTGAGCATGATTGAGAAATAGATCTAGGTGTAGGCTCTGAAATATGAAACTCCATCCGCATCCCTGAACTCTGCTAAGTTGTATCACAAGAGTCGCTAGTTGGAAAATCTCGTAACATAGCAGCTTCATCAAAGATAACGTCTCTGCTCATAATGGTTTTATAAATCTCTGGACACCACAATTTATATCCTTTAACACCAGATTTATAGCCAAGAAATACACAATTAACAGATCTAAGTTCCAGTTTTCCATTGTTGACGTGGGCATAAGCAGGACAACCGAAGATCTTTAAATCAGAGTAAATAACAGGGGTACCAGTCCATACCTCTATAGGAGTCTTCTTGTTGAGGGCAACTAAGGGAGATCGATTTATGAGGAAACAGGCTGTGGAAGCGGCTTCTGCCCAAAAAGACTTTTGCAAACCGGCATTAGAAAGCATGCACCGAACCTTCTTTATGATAGTTCTGTTCATTCGTTCTGCAACACCGTTTTGTTGTGGAGTACCAACAACTGTATGGTGTCTAACAATCCCTTCTGACTTGCACAAGGCATCAAATTTATTTGAACAAAACTCCAAGCTGTTATCGGTGCAAAGGTGCTTTATCTGCTTCCCTGTCTGCTTTTCAATCATAATTTTCCACTGGTTGAATGTCGCCAAAACATCGCTCTTGTGCTTAAAAAAGAACGACCAAACTCTTCTAGAGAAATCATCAATAATGGTCAACATATAACTGGCACCTCCATTAGAAGGAACTTTCGAAGGTCCCCAAAGATCAGAATGCAAGTAATCAAGTGTGCCTTTTGTATTGTGAATGCCTTTGGAGAATCTCACACGTTTCTGCTTGCCGAAAACACAATGCTCACAGAACTCTAACTTGCTAATACTCTGACCATCTAGAAGTCCTCTTTTGCTCAACTCAACTATGTCATTCTCACTCATTTGCCCCAGACACATGCCACAATTTCGTAACATCAGTCTTTTACATGGCCTTAGAAACAACAGCCCATCACCTGTAACTGTAGTACCTTGCTAGATATATAACTTGGCAGTTTTTCTCTGCTCTTTCATCACAACAAGAGCACCTTTGCTAACCTTCAAAACTCCACCTTCACCAGTGTACTTGTACCCTTTAGAATCAAGAGTACTTAGCAAGATGATATTTCTCTTCAGATCTGGGACATGCTTCATATATCCTAATGTTCTAACAAATCCATCAAACATCCTAATTTTGACAGTACCCACACCGGAAATTCTACATGATGCATCATTGCCCATCAACACAGCACCTCTAGATACAGTTTCATAAGTTGAAAACCAGTCCCGATTGGGACACATATGAAATGTACAGTCAGAATCAAGGATCCATTCATGAGAAGATTTGGAGTCTTTATCAGAAACAGCAAGGAGTTCTCCATCACTGTAATCATCTTCTACAACACTAACTTGGGCAGAGTTAGTTGGTTGCTTACTTTTATTCTGATTTGCAGCAAACTGATTGTTCTTGTTCTTGTTCTTGTTCTGCAATTTATAACAATCAGAAATAACATGTCCCTTTTTCTTGCAGTACCTGCAAATCTTGTTTTTATTCTGGGACTTTGATCTTCCTCGTTGGTGATTTCCAGGGCCCTTTTCTTGACTCCTTCCTCTAACAATAAGACCCTCAGCTTTAGTCTCAGAACAAGTAACAAGTTGCTTCATTGTTTCTTTAGAGCGTAGGGCTTCATAAACTTCTTCTAAAGTAAGGGAATCAAGACTATACAAAATGGTGTCTCTAAAAGTTGTGTATGAAGAAGGCAATGAACATAATAGAATCAGCCCTAAATCCTCTTCATCGTATTTGACCTCCATAGTCTCTAAATCAGAAACAATTTCTTTAAAAGTGGAAATATGGTCAAGAACAGACGCACCTTCCGCCATATGATGCGAGTATAATCGTTGCTTCAGATGCAATTTGTTGGGCAGACTTTTCGTCATACATAATTGCTCCAGCTTCAACCATAACGCAGCAACACTCTTCTCCTTGAGAACATCTTGCAGGATATCATTGGATAAATGGAGATGAATCTGTGACATAGCTTTGTGATCCTTTTTAACCTTCTCATCTGCTGTCCAAGAAGAGGGCATCTTCTCAAGCCCTAATAGAGCTTCATCCAAATCCATGTGTGTAAGAACAACCCTCATCCTGCCATAAAGTAAACCTGGTGTTGCGATCCAACAGCGAGATATCGAATCTCATGGACGCCTTATCTCTGATACCAGTTTGAAATGAAATTGAAGAGAAAAACACCAAGAATTTAACGTGGAAAACCCAAATCGGGAAAAACCACAGGCAGAGGAGCAAAAATAGTTCACTATGATCAAGATTGGCACAAGGAGAAAAGAAGGAGGATGCAGGTACAGGGAGTAATTTCAGATCCCTTCTTCATGGCTTTTAAGTGACCCAAAGCTTGTGTTTGATAGGGGGATATTCCCAAGTGGGATATCCCCAACACATTTCCCAATGAAATTTTTTCCCGCCAAAAATTTTAATTCAAGTTTAAGAATATAATAATGCCCCACTCACCAATACATGGAAGCCACATAGCTATCTTATCATTAATATCTTTACTTTAAAATTTTCCCTCAAAAAATTCAAAACTTTTCAAAAATTATTCTTAATCCCATGTGGGATATCCCCCTATCAAACACAAGCAAAGACACTGTACATCAATGTGTAAAATAATCCCTAACCCATATATTATACAGGTCCATGTTAAAGGAAACCCAGAACATTTCTTCATCTGTTTGGGTCACAACATAATCTTCAGACCTGGCAAGGAATTTGGGTCACCAGCACTAACATTTTAAATTAGTAGTCACCTAGTAATTGTTAACTAACTCAATAATTGTTAGTTGACTCAAGTTATCCTATGTAACTATTGTTTTTTAAGAAAGTCGTTAAAACATGAGGGGCATTTGTTATATATAACTATTGTTTTTTAGAAAGTCACAAGCAACACAATGACTATTTGCTAGTCAGGTATCTAAAACTAACTGCATAATAATAAAAATTTTAAAATATAAAATCCTAGATTAAATATTTTCTCTATCATGCCCCGCCAAGATGGAGCTCTGAGAGGAGAGTTCAATCTTGCACTTCAGGAGAAGGAAACGTGCATGCGAAAGCGATTTGGTGAGGATATCAGCCAATGGATCAACAAAAGAGATATGAATCACCCTAATAACACCACTTTGAAATTGCTCACCAATAAAGTGATAATCTAAAGCAACATGCACCATATGGGAATGAATAACTAAATTAGACAATAGATTCATAGAATCAACATTATCACAATCTATCACAAGTCTCTGAGAGAGAAAAGCACAAGTTCAATAAGAAAGTACAAATCCAATGGAGTTCAGTTGTACTTGTCACAACTAAGCGATATTCAGTCTAGTAGAGGAACAAGCCCTAGTATGTTGCTTCATGGAACTCCATGAAATAGGAATACGACCTAGGTAAACAAGATAGAAACCGGTGGAAGTGAAATCATCCTTGTTACCTATCCAATTTGCCTCAAAGAACACATAGAGAGAGAGAGATGAGCATTAATAGAGAATAACACCATGAAAAAGAGTCCTGCAAAGATAGCGTAACAATTGCTTAACAACATCCCTATGTTCACTGGTAGGTCAATGCATAAACTAATATAGTTTATTCACCGTATAGCTAATATCGGGGCATATAAGTGACAAGTGATGGAGGCTACCAACAATGGATTGATACGCAGAGGGATTAAAGAGCATTGTGCACGAATGAAGTGTAAGTATAGGGCAATAACTAGAGGTATAACAACAAGCTCTCTATAAATCATGTGTATACGAGCAAGTAGATCAGTAATATACAAATGCTAAGACAAAAGTAAGTTTTGAGAATGAGGAACAACTTCAACTCTAAGAAAATAAGTTAATGGTCTAAGATTCTTGAGAGATAATCTATTAGCAAGGAGTTGGATGAACTTCTCTACAATCCCATCATTATCACCTATAATAATAATGTAATCCACATAGACTAGCTAGAAGATAAATTATTGTACCGTTGTTGGTGAAGATAAACAAGATGGAGTCTACATGAGACTTAACGAAGACAAAGATGAAAATAACTTGTTATAACTAATGATATCAAGCATAGTGAGCTTGTTTAAGACCATAAATACCCTTGTGTAGTTTGCAAACATGATGAGGATGATCACGATCAATGAAGCCTTGTGGTTGTGACATAAATACATCCTCAAAGAGGATACCCTAGGGAAAGGCATTATTCATGCTAGTTGATGAAGAGACCAACCACGAATACTCTTGAGGCTAAGGACTAGAAGAACAATGATAGGTTTGACAACTAGACTAAAATTGTCATGATAATCAACTCCAGGATATTAATGGAAACCCCTTGATTGCTAATCGAGATTTTATATCTGTCAACAGAACAATCAAGTAAATATTTGGTACAAAAAATATACTTGCAACCAATCAAATTTTGTAGTGGGTCAAAGGGAACAAGTTCCTAAGTCCCATTCCTAACAAGAGCATCATACTCCTCAAGCATAGCTTGATGCCACTTAAAATCTTTGATGGCTTGAATCATAGATGTTGGTTCAAGATCATTAGATTTAGTGAACTGAGTTGTAAGGTTTAATTTGTTGATAGGCTTATACATGTTATTTTTAGATTTGGTGATAATAATTCAAAGAGGATAGGCTAGAGGGATGATGGAGGTGGGGTGGGTGATGAGTCAATAGTGACAACGGTCCTTTGATTTGAGGCAAGAATACATAGAGTAGAGAGGAGAGGGTTAGTGTGAGAGGAAGAAGAGAGGTCCGAGATGGACTTCTTGACATCGAAGTTGAGAAAGATGAGCATGTGACCGGAAGTAAGGCCACAGAGGAATACTATTGAGAGAGAGTATAAGAGGAAGGATGGTTTAATTGAGACTAAAGAGAAGTGAAAGAAAAGAAAGATTCCATAAATTTGATATGGCGCTCAACCGTGACATCAGATCTGGTCTTCACCTTTTAGATCCATTTAAAGGTGATTTGAATAGAATGAGAAGGGAGAGGAACCAGATCCCAAGTGTGAGTGCAAGCCAGAGCATCCAGCTCCTCGGTCATAGTAGTTTGCCACTCAGGTGATCCTACATCATCACAATAGGTACCTGGCTCATAAACCCCTGTGAAATTGGTGCTATCTACAACAAAACAAATAGGGGGTAATAGGGAAGAGCGATCTCAAAGAGAATAGGAGTGAGAAGGTACCTTGTCAGTCAAATCAACAGTAGGAGGAGCAATTGGAGACACCTCACCAAGTGGGGCTGTAGTAGGAACTCGTCGATTGTAGTGGTAGGGTAGGACTGTAATGCAGGAATCAACTTGTGGAGAAGAAGCTAGGAGGGGGGAAGACAAGGAAGACATTATGGTAGAGGTAGTAGGCAAAGAGAAAGGATAACTAGAAGGGGAGACTAAGCCTGCATAGTCCTCAAAAAGATTGGCATGGAATAGAAAAGAGAGAAATAGAGGGAGAGAAGGTACAATGGACATAGGAGGAGCATAAAAGGGGGTTGACTCATAAAAAGTGACATCACGAGAGATGCACACTGTGGGATCGAAAATACGCGCTTGGCATCGTGTGACACCAGACGATATATCGAAGCACAAATATCATATTTTATTTGTTATGTGGGTTCTTTCAATTCCTAATAGAGGCAAACCCCTATTATTAATTACCCCAGACAATGTCGTGGGAACCTCCGATTAAGAGACAAAAGTACAAGTAGAGACAAAGAATAATCTATTTTATTGCAATATGATTCGTTACATATCAGCATATGTTTATTTATATGGATATATATTTATTTGTTTATTTATGACGCCACCCCCCGCCTCAAGATCTTTGCCCCGTCATATGGGATCCATAATCAACCGGTTGCTTTGCGCTTGAGACTTGTGATCGAGGTTGGTGCATGTGAAGTGGCCTTTTAAGAGTTGCATTAGCCTTTTTCTCCATCAAAATATGCATTGCCCGAGCTGCAAAAAGGGCTTGTGCTATATACGACTATTGAAGATCTTGGTATTTAGTTTTCAATACCGCAGATTTCACCCCCACTGGAGTTTTCAGGCAAGAATGAAGGGTTTTTGAAAATGAGTCTTGGCATTGTCAATGGCCGGGATAAAATTGAAATTGACTATTTTATCCGTCAAAATTTACACCGACTGGGCCACCGAACGAGTCTGTTTTATATATGACTATTGGAGATCTAGATATCTAATTTTCAATGCCATAGATTCCATCTTGATCGGAGTTTTCTGGACAGAGTTAAGAATTTTTGAAATTGGGCGATCAACATAGCTAGCAGCAGAAACGCTGAAGTTTACCCTTCTATTTATCATAAATCCACACTGATTGGACCGCCGAATGAGTTTGTGTTGTATATGAATGTTGGAGACCCAGATGTCTAATTTCCAACGTCGCAGAGATTATCTCAATCGGAGTTTACAGGTCAAAGTTGTGAATTTTTGAAATTGGGTGATCAGCATGGGTACGTGAAATCTTTGAAATCTACCCTTTTTATTTATCAAAATCCACGCTGATCGGGCCACCGAAAGGATCTGCACTGAATATAAATGTTGGAGATTTGGATGTCTAGTTTCTAGCGCCGTAGATCGCGTCTCAATCGGGGTTCTCTGGCCGGAGTTATGAATTTTTGAAAATGACCCCTTATACTTGATAATTTGCGACAATCTGCGGCCGGCATGATTTTCTTTTATTTCTCTGACAATACATCAATGGCAGTGGCATCAACACGCAATTGTTCACATCAAGATTTTCTGATGCTTGAGGATACTTGTGTTCAAAAGCGGCTATCCTTGATGTCATGTTATGTATTTCAATATTTTATCCTCATCGGGACCACTCTTTTGAAGGGCTTCCCGTCTAGTCAAATGAAAATTTCACGCTCCTCATGGCGGCCACAATTTTAAGGTTGGGAAACACTTGGATATGTGACTGAAGATATTATATTCAGTAGCATATGACCTTCAGCTCTTTATGGCAATATTAATATCCTTGACCTTGGTCCTTCTTTTACTCCCATAGCAGTAGCATCACTTCACTCAAAATATTCCATCAGACAACAAGGAGGCAGTCAAATGTGACATATATGCATTTTTTAATTGGATCTTTAGTTTCACTTTGCATTGACAAGTTTTCTGGATTTTGTGCATCACCTGTGTGTTCTTTAGATGATCTTGTGCAGGCTCCATGCATTATGCAACTTATCAGCTTATAAGAAATTATAAGAGCCAGCCTTTAATCCTTCATCAAAGCACGGGCATCGCAACAAACGTCTTATCTGTATTTTATCTTCAATCTTAGCAGCTTCGATATGCTTAGTATTCCAATTCCTTCATAAAGAATTTTAATTTTGATACCCCTTTTCAGTGAGATGGAATAAATTGGCATGTTTCCAAGCGCTTGAGCCCTCTTTTTTTTATCTTCATAGAAAGCGGACTCCAAGGATTACATTTCATGCAATGTCAAACATAACATCAAGCTCTTATTTGGCATTTCATCGAGCGTCTAAAAGGCGCTTTACATCATTAGACATTTGGCATAACTTTTGGAAAGCTTTCTCAATAAAATTTACAATCATATAATAACATAACCAAAACCATATTAGTCTTTATCATCCTTATCCAAAGAAAGCAAGCAGCTCCATATCAGCATCTTTCCCTCCATAACAGCAGCAACTTCTTCTTCTTCAGTATTCTCTTTGAAAACCTTCCACAACACTGTAAGAGATCCACAAGTACTATAACCTTTGAATGTATGCATTTCTCTTGGGCATTTCTTCAAACAAGTTATGTGCACGCTTCATGGTTGAAAGTATTACATTGTGTTTACAGAGAGGGCTTTCAAGATTACATTTCTCATAATATTGCATGAAAGTTCTGAAAATCTGCAATGCTCTCTTCATGAGCTCCCTGCACTTTGCTTGTAGCTCAATGCTCTTCCCAAGTTTTAATAAATCTAATTATGAACATAGGTTTTCCTCATATATCATTTTGCTTGGGAGACACCTGACCCCTGTTGAATCAATCTCTACTTCATTTATAGGAGATGAATATCATTCTCTGCTTCCTCCTATTGAAGAGCTTGGATGTTTATCATTCAAAGCAGGACTAAAATCCATGAGCTGCTTTGGAACAAACTCTTCCTGTTCTTGCTGCAGCAAAGAGACGGAGATGTATCTGGAGGGGGTTGTAGTTGGTTGTAACATCCTTCGGAGTCTTTGGTTCTCTTCAATCATCTCTCACAGGGGACTGATCACAGGGGACTGATCACCTCCAGCGCTAGTAATTCACAAGTGCAAGCCGGCATTTGAGAAGCAATCAAGTTCCAGCGGAGAAGAGAACTTCGCGTGAGAACATCCAGATTTATAGTTCTGCACGAGGCCAAAGCTATGGCGTCTTTTACTGAGACAGACCTGCAAGTGACCAAGTGCATGGACAAAATGGTAGCTTTCAACTTCGTCCTTGCGGAGACCAGCGACTAGGACATGGTCATGGATTGGGACAAAGCTTCTTCTTCTTGTTCTGCAAGACCTCAAGAGAGCTTCGGCAAGATCATTAGAGCAGAGGTGCAGAGGATGTGCGAGAGGGCTTTGGCGGCCGAGGCGGAGATGTAGAAATTTCTTCCGGTGACTCGGTGGCTAGGCGACGTCAGGCTGAAATTTGGTGGGCTCAGCGCCGTCAAGAGTTCTGAGCTTCATAATTACTCTCCAATTGCTATGGCAATAGAGCTCCAGCGGTGGAGTGTAGCCTTCCTTGTCTCTGCTAATGGCTTTGGGCTGATTACAGATTCGTGAATGAATTGAAGGGAGGCGCCTAATCATATCGTGGACCTCGAGGAAAAGACTTCATTGGGAGGTCGAGTCGCAATGCTTGGCTGACTTTCTCCTTTGAGAAATAGGCGATTTCATCTTGGTCTTATTACTAAGAATGAAGATTAGGCTCGGCCGAACTTGAGTTGACATTGGCCATCTTCCAAGTCTATGCTCGTTGATTGGTAGGTGAGGAAGCGATGGAGCTTCGGTTGTGAGGAAGCAACAAAGGGGCTTCACAGCGATAGCGATGATCACGGCCGGATCTGGCAGCAGCGGAGAAAATTTCGCTTGACCTCCAAAGAGAACAACGGCCAATGATAATCGGGGAATCGAGGCTTACGAGGCGAGACCAACAAGGCCTTGGAAGCTCAAATCAAAGCCGGTGGAGTACACGCGGCGGAGATCAGTCGGCGGAGGTGGAATTTGAATCGAAGCGAGCGCACTTTCAGGCGATCGAACGCGAGGCGTCGTAAAGCGCTTGACTCATGGGAAGGCTTTGGTCTCCAGGCGGCGTAAAGAAGGAGATGGGGTTTTATTTATTTTATTTATTATTTATTATGTATAATATATATCACTCTCTCTTTTTTTTTCTTTATTTTTTTATTTTTTTTATTTTTTATAAGTACTTATAACTCCCAACCTCGCTCTCCCTCAGATCTAGATTTACTTATGTCCCCTTGAAGCTTCCCGACGAACCAGAACCAGGTGGGGGATCTAAGGCTTTATTACATAATATATATATATATATATAAATATAAATATATATATATATATATATATATATATATATATATATATATATAATAATAATAATAATAATAATAATAATAATAATAATAATATATCTAATAGGAGCACCTCCTTCTTGCCTTCAAAGATTTCCTCCGACCAAAAGTTTTCCTTCCCTCTCGATCAAGAGTCTCCTCCAGACCAAAAGTTCTCTCCCCAGGAAAAGTCCCTCCTTCTCGCCTTTTAAAACTTTCCTCATCCTCATCTTTACCGGGCGAACCTGCCTCCGAGAGATCCCAAAACCCCATAACCATTTGATGGATTAGATCAAGAATAGATAAGATCAAATCCACGTTCAAATTTTAATTAAATTTAAAATCTTAAAATTTAATTAAATAAATAGGCTAGGCATTGGTATCTTCGTGATGGAGATGAGCCTTGCCTCGGGATTGGTGTCTTCATCATTTTATTTTATTTTAATACATTTATTTATTTATTTATTTTTTGTATTTATATTTCTTAATTGCCTCGAGATCTGTTCTCGGGCTATTATGAATTTTAGGATTGCCTCGGGATATGTGTTCGGGCTACCTTGGAATTTGAGTTTGCCTTGAGATATGTTCTCGGGGCAATTTTGGAATTTGTGTTTCCCTCGAGATATGTTCTCAGGGGCAATTTTGGAATTTTTGAGTTTGCCTCGAGATATGTTCTCAGGGGTAATTTTGGGATTTGAGATCCCCTCGAGATGTGTTTTCTCGGGCTATCTTAAAATATATATATATTTTTTATTTTGAAATAATTTGATTTCAAAATAAATATTTTATTTAAATTTAGAGCCATGAAATTTCCTTTTTTGACCCTTGAGACATTTATTTATTATTATTTTTTTTTTGATATAAACAAATGCCCCCTTCATACTTCTCTCACGAAATTTGTTTGAGAGGGAGAAGTATGAATATACAAAATTTTCATCTTTATGGCCAATCCATTTTGGGAGACTGGAGGTCATCATCATCATTTTTTTTTTCATCATTCTTTTTTTTTTTTTTTTCATTGGTGATGATGGGTCTCCTTAGGACTAGAACCATCTCTCCCTTTGTAAGCCTGGGACATAGGACATATATGCTCTATTGACTTCAAGATTATCTTTGCACTTTTATCTTTCTCACAATGAGAGTCCAGTTCGTCTAAGTAAAGTCAAATATTGCTTTCATTTGAAATTTCATGCCATTTGAATTTCCAGGAAGAGGGATGCTTTAATTCCAAACACCGAGGAGTATGGTGTGGATCGTGTTGCAATCCAACAAGTGGCATGACAAACCCACGACATGTCAATCTCCCTGGTTTTTTGGACATGGCTTTCTTTGGATTTGGATGTTGATGGATAACATTTCAATGTATTTGGCATAGATAACATCTTTTGGTATAGATGGCATCTTCTAGCATATTTAATGCAATATATGACCGTGATTGGCCAATGATATCCCCATGCGCTTACTCTTAAGTCGCTTCTTGGGTCCGAATTGATGTGCACCACATTTCACAAAGTGTACATCATGCATAACTTCTTTTGCTTCTTCATGTGAATGATATCGCATATATGAGGATGAATGTTGGGGAGCCTCGCTTTACCTGAAGGCCTTCTGATTTGCCCCCTGAAAGTTTATCATATCCCAAATATTTCATAAATGGTTGCCTCCGAGCTTCCTCTGATATCTCGAGGGCGAAGACTTCCACTTTTGCCCCCAGCACTTTCCTCTTCAACATCATCAAGGATTGTACTTATGGGCCTTCTATTGATCCAAAATTTCATATTTCTTGATTATCTCATCATATGAGTATTTGAGAAACCAAGTGTGCACTTTTTCATTTCATCATTTTTAGAAATCTCGATTCCATTTTTTTTTTTTGGAATATGTGAAACTTTCAGTGTTATATTTTCCCTGACCTCATTGATGGAGGGTACAAGTTTTGATATTTCATATTTCCTTGGTAATCTCATCTGATAAGTGTATGAGAACCCAAGTGAAGAATTTGTATTTCATCATTTTTAGAAGCGTCATTTTTTACCTGACCTTATTGCTAGAGGATATAGGTTTGACACTCCATATTTCCTTGGTAATCTCATTATATGAGTGTGAGAATCCAAGTTTAACATTTCATATATCTGATGATCTCATTATATGTTTGAGAACCCAAATGACATTTCATATATCTGGTGATCTCATTATATGTTTGAGAACCCCAGATGAAGATTTCATCATTTTGTAGAAGCGTCATATTTTACCTGACCTCATTAATGGAGGATACAAGTTTGACATTCCGTATATCTTGGTATCTCACTATATGAGTGGGTGAGAATCCAAGTTTGACATTTCATATATCTTGGTAGTCTCATCATATGGTGTATGAGAACCCAAGTGAATTTTTCTTAGAAGTCTCGGCGCCATTGTCGGAATATGCAAAACTTCAAGAGTCATATTATACCTGACCATCGCTAATGGAGGATACAGGTTTGAGAGTCATATATGTTGAGGAAAGCCACCTCAAGATTTGTATTCTTCAATCGCCGCAGACTTTGTATTCTCGGGCGACATCAGGATTTGTGTTATTTTAAGATGTGTGCTGCTTCGAGACGTACGCTTTGCCACCTCGGGGCACACACTCTATTGCTTTGGATTTGGATTTCATCATTTGCCTTGAGATATGTGCTATATCACCACCTAGAGATTTGTGCTGATTTGAGATGTGCTTTACCACTTCGGGATACACACTTCACCGCTTCAAGATTTCTAGGATTTGTCGCTACCTCAAAGTGTATGCTAGATTGCCTCCTCGAAATTTGAAACCATTTGGATTTGTATTCCCAGTTACCTCAAGATGCATATCCTATCGCTGCTTTGAGGTTTGTGCTACTCTGGGATCTATCATCGGCCATCTTGTACTTTTGCCGCCTTAAGATTTGCATCATTTTGGAGTTTATATTTTTATCAGTCGTCTTGAGGCCTGCGCTATCTCGAAATTCATGGCTGATTCAATATTTGTATTTCATCATCTATCTCGAGATGCGAGCTCCACTACCCCGTCAAGATTTGTGATGTTTTGAGATGCATGCTTCGCTGTCTTGGGATGCACACTTTATCGCTTGGGATTTGTTGCCATCTCGAGATGCGTCTTTCATCGTCGCCTCGAGATTTGTAGCTGTTTTGGATTCGTATTTCCATTAGACATCCTGAGGTCCGTGCTCCATCGCTGTCTCGGATTATTCATTGATGCTTTAATATTTGCATTTCATCATCTACCTCGAGATGCGTGCTCCATGCCCCCTCGAGATTTGTGATGCTTTGAGATGTGTGCTTCACTACATCGATTTGGGGTTTGTATTTCATCAGTTGTCTCGGGATATGTGCTCTACTACCCCTCGAGATTGGTGCTGCTCCAAGGTGTGCTTCGCTATTGCGGGGTCGCACACTTTATTGATTTGGGATTTGTATTTCAACAACTATCTCGGGACGTGTGTTCCATCATCACCTCAAGATCTATGATGCTTTGAGATGTGTGCTTCAGTGCATCGGGATGCACACTTCATCATTGGATTTCTAATTGTTTTTGGGGATATATATTTTGCTTTGGGAATTATAACCACCTCGAGATACGTGCTGCATCGGTGCCTCGAGATTTGTGGTTGTTTCAAGATTTGTATTTTCATTGACCGTCTTGAGATGCATGCTCCATTGTTGCTTCAAGACTTGCGTCATTTCAGGATTTATATTTTCATCGGCTATCTTGAGATGTGTGTTTCACCATGCCTCAAGATTCGTGCCATTTTGGAATTTATATTTGCATCGGCTATCTCGAGATGTGTGCTTCACCATGCCTCAAGATTTGTGCCATTTTGGAATTTATATTTTGATTGGCTATCTTGAGATGTATGTTTCGCCATGCCTCAAGATTTGCGCCATTTTGGGGATTTATATTTCTATAGGCGGTCTCAAGTACTTGCTCCATTGTTACCTCAAGATTTGTACTATTTTGGGATTTAGATTTTATCAACTGCTTTGAGATATGTGTTTGATCGTCATCTCAAGATTTGTGCTGCTTTGAGAAGTGTGCTTCATTGCATCGGGATGCACACTTCATCGCTTGGGATTTGTATGAGCATTTCATTATCACCTTGAGATCTGTGCTACTCTGAGATGTGTGCTTCAATGTATCAGGATGCACACTTCCTGTCTTGGGATTTATATTTTTATCAGCTGCCTCGAGATGAGCGTTTTATGATCACCTTGAGATTTGTGCTGCTTCGAGATGTGTGCTTCACCGCATCGGGGTACACACTTCATCGCTTAGGATTGTTGACATCTCGAGATGTGTCTTTCGTCGTCGCCTCAAGATTTCTGGTTGCTTTGATATGTGTATTTCATCAGTTGTCTCGAGATACATGCTTGATTGCCTCCTCGGGAATTGTGATACTTCAAGATGCGTGCTCTGCTGCCTTGGGATACACGCTTCATCATTGAATTTGTATGATTTGTATTTCATTAGTCACCTAAAGATGCGAGTTCCATCGCTACCTTGAGATTTGTGACCACTTTGAAATTTATGTTTTCATTGACTGTCTTGAGAGGTGTTTTCCATCCCTGCCTCAAGACTTACATCGCTTCAGGATTTATGTTTTTATCGGCTATCTTGAGATGCGTGTTTCGCCATGCCTCAAGATTTGCGCCATTTTGGGATATATAGGCTATCCTGAGATGCGTATGTCTCAAGATTTGTGCCATTTATATTTTCATCAGCTGTCTCGAAATGTGTGTTCCTTCATCACTCCAAGATCCATGCTGCTTCGAGATGTGTGCTTCACTGCATCGGGATGCACACTTCATCGCTTGGGTTTTATATTTTCATCAGCTGTCTCTAGATGAGCATTTCATCATCACCTTGAGATTTGTGCTGCTTTGAGATGTGTGCTTCACTACATCGGGATGCACACTTCCTCGCTTTGAAATTTGAGGAGGTTGTTGCTTCAGGGTCGCTTTCCGCATCTCCACGGTTGATGTCGGATGAGATGCCTTTTCTTCTATGGGGGCTGATAGAGGATTTTATTTTCCCAGCGCTGGATGGCGAGCTTCCTGCCCCCGGCTTGCACAAATTTCATATATATATATACCAACTATTATGATTTAGGTATTCATGCCCCCATATCTGAAATGACTTGAGTGTTCACAAGCTGTCATGGATTATTCGAGGATAGAGCCACTTGAGGTTCTTCTTTGTTCCACTAGTTTGAACTTTTCTTTATGCTGAGGGACAGGCTTATTCAACTTTTGTATGTCTTCAAGTTGAGGTGCCTACAGACCCACCAACGGTATATTGCATGTTTCCATTTGTTGAAATTTCCTTAAGGAGGATTTCGGTTGGAAGGAAGATTTTGTTGTTGAGGTTCAACCCCGTTCATTGCCCCCTGTGTGGCACGTGACCTGATCCTTCCTCTCGTATGCCCCTAGGATCTCGTGAATGGTGCAAGTGGTGGGCCTTCTTGGGCCTCAATGACCATCCAGCTTATGTAACCATGAAAATGCTTTAAGGAGAACTTTAGGCTTTACTATCTTTCCTTTTAGGAACATTTTATTGTTGAAGGTCAATTCGCATCCTTTGCCCCCTGTGTGGCACGTGACTTGATCCTTGTTCTTTTATGTCCTTTTAGGACTCCATTGCACTTTACGCGGCATCTTGTGCATGGTATGTGTGATGAGCCTCCTCGGGCATCAATGACCATCCAGATGATAGAGTTGACTTAGCGTCATCCCATGTTATGGTGACATGTTGGAGGTCGACCACTTTTATATGCATCGGGTTGAGGTCATGACTCCGCAGTAGTTGAGTTCATTCTCGCCAACCCTAGGGGTTTCAAAGAGCCTATTTCAATAGCTTTAAGATATTGAAAGAAGACAGAGTGCAACTTCTGATTTGAACTTTCATTCCTTAGATAATATTTCTTCTTTTCTTCTTTTTTTTTTAATTTTTATTTTTCTTTTCTTTCCTTTTCTTTTTTTTTTCTTTTGATTTTTTTTTTTTGATTTTTTTTTTTTGATTTTTTTTTGTGTGTGCAAGCCTTTTGTAGGTTTGGAGGTTCCCTTCTGTCAAACCTTTTGAAGATGCACTCATTGTCTTCTTCTGTAGAAAGTACCCTCTCAAGCTGGGCTGGGGTAACCCCTACAAAATGAAAGTCTTTGATTCTCGACCATTAGATCTTCATATCAATCAAAAGAAGCATATTTGGACAATGTTCCATGTGCGGAAGGTATGGCACTATTAGAACTTCTATGGATGTCGAACTTCCAATCGCAGAAGAGTTCTTGTATGTAATTCTTCTTTTGAGTAGAGCACAGCTTTGACTAGTAGGATCAAGGGATTGATTGTGGGAGAGTCTCTGCTGACGCTTTCTCTTCTCACTTCAATCTTCAATCAACCCAGCTAACTAGGTATAGGAAACCACTATTCGGTGGATTCGACTTGAAGCTTCCTCTTCATAATAGAACCCAACGGCAAGTCGCCTTGCAAAATTCATAAGACTCTACATGTACTTTTGCCTCAAAGATGGGAGGAGGAATATGTCCCCACCGGGCGTGCCAGAATTTGTGGGATCGAAAATACGCGCCTGGCATCGTGTGACACCAGACGATATATCGAAGCACAAATATCATATTTTATTTGTTATGTGGGTTCTTTCAATTCCTAATAGAGGCAAGCCCCTATTATTAATTACCCCAGACAATGTCGTGGGAACCTCCGATTAAGAGACAAAAGTACAAGTAGAGACAAAGAATAATCTATTTTATTGCAATATGATTCGTTACATATCAGCATATGTTTATTTATATGGATATATATTTATTTGTTTATTTATGACGCCGCCCCCCGCCTCAAGATCTGTGCCCCGCCATATGGGATCCATAATCCACCAGTTGCCTTGCGCTTGAGACTTGTGACCGAGTTGGATCATGTGAGGTGGCCTTTTAAGAGTTGCATTAGCCTTTTCTCCATCAAAATATGCATTGCAGGCAAAAGGGCTTGTGCTATATCGACTATTGAAGATCTTGGTATTTAGTTTTCAATACATGATTTCACCCCCTTTGGGAGTTTTCGGGCAAGAATGAAGGGTTTTGAAATGAGTCTTGACATTGTATCCAGGATCATTTGAAATTGACTATTTTATCCAGTCAAAATTTAGAGCCACTTAGAGCAGTGCATTTTATATATGACTATTGGAGATCTAGATATCTAATTTTCAATGCCATGATTCCATCTTGATCGGAGTTTTCTGGCGAGTTATGAATTTTTGAAATTGGGCGATCAACATAGCTAGCGGCAAGCTTGAAGTTTACCCTTCTATTTATCAAAAATCCACACAGATTGGACCGTAGAATGAGTTTGTGTTGTATATGAATGTTGGAGACCCGGATGTCTAATTTCCAGCGTCGTAGAGATTATCTCAATCGGAGTTTCAGAGTCAAAGTTGTGAATTTTTGAAATTGGGTGATCAGCATGGTACATGCGTGAAATCTTGAAATCTACCCTTTTTATTTATCAAAATCCATGCTGATGTCCGGGCCACGAAAGGATCACCACAGAGAATATAAATGTTGGAGATCTGGATGTCTAGTTTCCAGCCCGTAGATCAGCGTCTCAATGGGGTTCTCACGGCGAAGTTATGAATTTTTGAAAATGACCCCTTATACTTGATGAATTTGCGGCAATCTGCGTGACAGCGATTTTCTTTTATTTCTACAGCAATACATCAATGACAGCGGCATCAACACGCAGCTGTTCACATCAGCCCAGATTTTTACAGTAGCAGGATACTTGTGTTCAAAAGCAGCTATCCTTGATGTCATGTTATGTATTTCAATATTTTATCCTCATCAGGACCACTCTTTTTGAAGGGCTTCCCGTCTAGTCAAATGAAAATTTCCTGCTCCTCATGAAGCGTGCGGTGATCAATTTTAAGGTTGGGAAACACTTGGATATGTGACTGAAGATATTATATTCAGTAGCATATGACCTTCAGCTCTCTATGGCAATATTAATATCCTTGACCTTGGTCCTTCTTTTACTCCCATAGCAGTAGCATCACTTCACTCAAAATATTCCATCAGACAACAAGGAGGCAGTCAAATGTGACATATATGCATTTTTTAATTGGATCTTTAGTTTCACTTTGCACTGACAAGTTTTTCTGGATTTTGTGCATCACTGTGTGTTCTTTAGATGATCTTGTGCGGGCTCCATGCATTATGCAACTTATCGACTTATAAGAAATTATAAGAGCCGACCTTTAATCCTTCATCAAAGCCGCGGGCATCGCAACAAACGTCTTATCTGTATTTTATCTTCAATCTTAGCAGCTTCGATATGCTTAGTATTCCAATTCCTTCATAAAGAATTTTAATTTTGATACCCCTTTTCAGTGAGATGGAATAAATTGGCATGTTTCCAAACGCGAGCCCTCTTTTTTTTTTATCTTCATAGAAACAGCTCCAAGGATTACATTTCATGCAATGTCAAACATAACATCAAGCTCTTATTTGGCATTTCATCGAGCGTCTAAAAGGCGCTTTACATCATTAGACATTTGGCATAACTTTTGGAAAGCTTTCTCAATAAAATTTACAATCATATAATAACATAACCAAAACCATATTAGTCTTTATCATCCTTATCCAAAGAAAGCAAGCAGCTCCATATCAGCATCTTTCCCTCCATAACAGCAGCAACTTCTTCTTCTTCAGTATTCTCTTTGAAAACCTTCCACAACACTGTAAGAGATCCACAAGTACTATAACCTTTGAATGTATGCATTTCTCTTGGGCATTTCTTCAAACAAGTTATGTGCACGCTTCATGGTTGAAAGTATTACATTGTGTTTACAGAGAGGGCTTTCAAGATTACATTTCTCATAATATTGCATGAAAGTTCTGAAAATCTGCAATGCTCTCTTCATGAGCTCCCTGCACTTTGCTTGTAGCTCAATGCTCTTCCCAAGTTTTAATAAATCTAATTATGAACATAGGTTTTCCTCATATATCATTTTGCTTGGGAGACACCTGACCCCTGTTGAATCAATCTCTACTTCATTTATAGGAGATGAATATCATTCTCTGCTAACTCCTATTGAAGAGCTTGGATGTTTATCATTCAAAGCAGGACTAAAATCCATGAGTTGCTTTGGAACAAACTCTTCCTGTTCTTGCTGCAGCAAAGAGACGGAGATGTATCTGGAGGGGGTTGTAGTTGGTTGTAACATCCTTCGGAGTCTTTGGTTCTCTTCAATCATCTCACGAGGGGGTGATCACGGGGGTGATCACCTCCGCTAGTAATTCACAAGTGCAAGCCGGCATTTGAGAAGCAATCAAGTTCAGTAGGAGAGAGAACTTGGCGTGAGAACATCGGTTATAGTTACGCGCGAGGCCAAAGCTATGGCGGTCTTTTCTTTGAGGACAGGACACGCAAGTGACCAAGTGCATGGACAAAATGGTAGCTTTCAACCCGTTCTTGCGGAGACCCGGCTGACTAGGACATGGTCATGGATTGGGACAAAGCTTCTTCTTCTTGTTACTGCAAGACCTCAAGAGAGCTTCGGCAAGATCATTAGAACAGAGGTCGCAGAGGATGCTTGCAGAGGGCTTTTACAGAAAGCGAGAGATGTAGAAATTTCTTCCGGTGACTCGGTGGCTAGGCCACGTCAGGCTGAAATTTGGTGGGCTCAGCGCCGTCAAGAGTTCTGAGCTTCATAATTACTCTCCAATTGCTATGGCAATAGAGCTCCAGCGGTGGAGTGTAGCCTTCCTTGTCTCTGCTAATGGCTTGGGCTGATTACAGATTCGTGAATGAATTCGAAAGGGAGAGACTGCCTAATCATATCGTGGACCTCAGAAAAGACTTCATTGGGAGGTCGAATTAATGCCGTGACTTTCTCAGAGAAATAGGCTGATTTCATCTTCGCCTTATTACTAAGAATGAAGATTAGGCTCGACTTCAAACCAGTTGACATTGACCATCTTCCAAGTCTATGCTTTTCGTTGATTGCGGTGAGGGAAGAGCGTGGACTTCGGTTGTGGAAGCAACAAAGGGGCCGACAACGATAGCGCGACGCCAGACGGATCACGGCTTGGCCGGAGAAAATTGGCGGACCTCCAAGAGAAACGGCGGCTGACGGCCACCGGGGAATCAGGGAATACGGCGGGCCAACAAAGGCGCGGCGGCTCAAATCAAGCCGATTGGAGTACACGCGGGTCAGTCGGCCAGGAGGTGGCTGAATCAGAGGCGGAGACGCGCTCGAGGCGATCAGCGAGCGTCGCGTGGTAAATTTCTTGAGGAAGGCTTTGGTCTCCAGGCGGCTTAAAGAAGGAGGTGTGGTTTTATTTATTTTATTTATTATTTATTATATATAATATATATCACTCTCTCTCTTTTTTTCTTTATTTTTATTTTTTTTATTTTTTATAACTACTTATAACTCCCAACCTCGCTCTCCCTCAGATCTAGATTTACTTATGTCCCCTTGAAGCTTCCCTAACAGTAACTAAAGGGGATCTAAGGCTTTATTACATAATATATATATATATATATATATATATATATATATATATATATATATATATATATATATATATATATATATAATATCTATAATAGGAGCATCTCCTTCTTGCCTTCAAAGATTTCCTCCGACCAAAAGTTTTCCTTCCCTCTCGATCAAGAGTCTCCTCCGGACCAAAAGTTCTCTCCCCAGGAAAAGTCCCTCCTTCTCCCCTTTTAAAACTTTCCTCATCCTCATCTTTACCGGGCGAACCTGCCTCCGAGAGATCCCAAAACCCCATAACCATTTGATGGATTAGATCAAGAATAGATAAGATCAAATCCACGTTCAAATTTTAATTAAATTTAAAATCTTAAAATTTAATTAAATAAATAGGCTCGGCATTGGTATCTTCGTGATGGAGATGAGCCTTGCCTCGGGATTGGTGTCTTCATCATTTTATTTTATTTTAATACATTTATTTATTTATTTATTTATTGTATTTATATTTCTTAATTGCCTCGAGATCTGTTCTCGGGCTATTATGAATTTTAGGATTGCCTCGGGATATGTGTTCGGGCTACCTTGGAATTTGAGTTTGCCTTGAGATATGTTCTCGGGGGCAATTTTGGAATTTGTGTTTCCCTCGAGATATGTTCTTAGGGGCAATTTTGGAATTTTTGAGTTTGCCTCGAGATATGTTCTCAGGGGTAATTTTGGGATTTGAGATCCCCTCGAGATGTGTTTTCTCGGGCTATCTTAAAATATATATATATTTTTTATTTTGAAATAATTTGATTTCAAAATAAATATTTCATTTAAATTTAGAGCCATGAAATATTCCTTTTTTGACCCTTGAGACATTTATTTATTATTATTATTATTATTTTTTGATATAAACACGCACACATCTAACAATGGCCATAACACCGATAGCCTTTATGCTCAAGGCTATATCCAAGAAACAAACATTGAGATGACTGAATCGTGAGCTTGGTGCGCTCCCGAGAAGGCAGTAGTACAAAGCACCGACATCCAAAGACACGGAGATGATCATAATTTGGAGGAGAACCATAGAGATACTCACCAGTGCTACAATCATTAAGAGGAGAGGAAAACTGTAGGCTAATAAGATAAACGATAATATTGACAGCATTAGCCCAAAAATGAGGAGGAACAAATGATCCTAATAAGAGAGCATGAGTAGTCTCTAAGATATGACGGTACTTGCATTCAGACACCCCATTTTAGGCATAAGCATCTAGACAGGATAATTGAGGCAAGGTAACCTCAGAAGCTAGAAAGGAGTAAAAGGTCTATGATGTATATTCTCTACCAAAATCAGATGAAAATATCTTGATAGTGCTAGAGAGCTCGGTGTGGACTACTGTAGCTAGGAAAGCACAATAGATGGATAACAAATAACTCCTATGATTCATAAAGTATACCAAAGTAAATCATGTGCAACAGTCAACAAATAAAATATAGTATTTATTCCCTCCTTTAAAAATAAAAGGAGCAGGACTGCATATATCAGAATGAATGAGAGAAAATGGAGTAGATGACTTGGACTGACCTGATGAATAGGGTAGTTATAGTTGCTTACCAAGCTTACAACTATGACAAACAATATCAGAAAGGGGAGAGATAGCTCCTAGAACTCTATGACTCACCAAAGAAGACAAATGAGAGGAAGATAAATGACCTAAACAATGATGCCACTAATGATAGTCAATAGTGGTTGCATGATAGTGAATGACAGATGGACTATGAATGGTCATAGATGATGCAGATGGGATGCGAAGAGATTCCAAAATGTAGACCCTATTATGGTGTTGGCCAACTCTACTACTTCGTTGCGATCCTGCACACGACAAGAAGTATTATCAAATATAACCTGGTGAGCAAGATTAGGGAGTTGACTAACAGACATAAGATGCATGAATAACTTAGGAACATAGGAGACATTAGGGACAAAAAAAGAGCTAGTGGTGAGATGGCCTATAGAGGTGACAAAAAGTGGGTGCCATTAGTGATGCGACACGGGTCATGGGTGGAGTAGAGTTGCAATAGGTAAGGTGAGTAGCATCAGGAGTCATATATAGGGAAGTATCAGAATCAAAAAGCTAGAGAGGACCTGGAGTATCCATAACCAAGGTAGAAGGATCACACTATATAGAACTAACAAGACCTTATTGCCTCTTTAGGAACAAGTATATCATCATCACCTTTTTCAGGGATACCCTTGCTGCCTTCTTAAGAGCGAACAAGATCTCGTTGCCTCTTTAGGAATGAGTATATCGTCTTTGCATTTTCATGGATTACCTCACTGCCTTCTCAGGAGCGAGCAAAACCTTGTTGCCTCTTCAGGAACGGGTATATCATTATCACATTTTTAGGGTTAACCTCGTTGCCTTCTCAGGAGAAATCAAGACCTCGTTGTCTCTTTAGGAAAGAGTATATCATAATCACCTTTTCAGGGCTAACCTCCCTACCTTCTGTTAGCTCTAAAATGAGAGCTTAAATAGTAGGCTTTTATTCTATTTTTTAGACTAGAATGTTTGGATTAAAGGAAGAATTATATGCTTTTGGTCTGAAAGTGTCTTGTTTGTCTCTTTGGGTTGCTGAACTTGGTTTATCCACATTTTGCATCTATTTTGTATCTTTAGAGGCTAAATCAAGAGTAATTTTCATATATTAGGTGATGTTCAGTGAAGAGTAGTGTTTTAGAGCAAGAAGGAGTAGCAGATCACTTGAAGAGCAACCAAAGGGGCTTATTTCGCGACACCATGCAGTGAATTCGCACCGTTTACTGATAAGAAGTGTCAAAATTCTCAGGAGATTCCAGATATCGCGACACTATAGCATCATGTCGTGACGATTTAAATCAGTAGAACCCCCAGATTTCTCAGGCGTTTCAGAATGTCGAGACGTTTCCCTAGGGCGTCGTGATGTCATTTCCTAGAGGGTTTTTTTTTTGGAAGGACCCTGGTTACCATGAACGTTGCGACGTTCGTAACTGTGTCGTGATAATATTTACTGGGTATAAAAGGAGGCTAGGTGTTAAGGTTTAAGCATCTTTGCCTTTGGGGGCAAGCTGCTGCGCTTGGAGGTGACAGCCCGAAGGCATTCAACAGTATTGAGGCTGGGTTTTGCTTTGCAATAGAGGGGGAATCTTATCTTCATTAGCATTAGTATTTTTAAATCCCTTTCTTGTATTGGACATGGATATTTGCTTGTTTAATTGTGTCCTTATGGACTCAATGTTTGTAATGGTAGCGTAAACTCCCATTATAGGGTTGTATGAACTTGATGGATTGATATTTTAATTATCCTATGTTTGTAGTGATTGTGTTGTTATGGGTATGCCTATGAACTAATAGTTTTTACTCATACGCCGAAAGGTGATGACAAATCTATCTTCGCATAGATATATGCATGAGAGTGTTGCATTAGTATCATAGGGAAGGGGTGCCCTCGAGAGCATAGAGATGTGCCAAGGTCCCTCTCTGTGAGGATAACTTCTAGCTCATATAACGCTTCACCCTATTCGCCATAGACATATGGAGGAGAAGGATTGAGGCATGTTCCTTAGACACAAGGAACCTATAGGATGCACCCGGAGTGCACACAAGTATCTAGGCTTATCACCAATTAGCCCTTATCCATAGTAACCAATTCATTGCAAAACATAGGAAAAAATATTCACAATCCATCGGAGTCATGCAACCCTAGGGTTCTTATTATTGAGAGACAACACGACAACCTTCATAAATCTTTTGAACTCTTAGGACTCAGGAAATCTTCATTTCAAAGATTAATTGACTCTTCTCAAAATTTAGTTCACTAGTGCATGATTAGACCTAGTTATACCGTTCCCTGTGGAATCAACTTGGTACTCACCGTTATTGTATTACTTACGACCACGTACGCTTGCGTGTGGCGGCTTAAGTGCTCGCACTCATAGCCGGTGGTCTACAAGTTTTTGGCACGGTTGACGACATTGTTTTTTTCTTACACTACTGTAATAGGAGTGCTGTAATAGGAGTGTTTATTTTTCCTTTATTACTTTCTTGTGCAAATTGATTTTTGTGTATATAGATTTTGCTTGTGAAGTTTGATAATCTTAGTGCTCGTATTTAGAGATAGTTATTTTTCTTTGTTCACTCGTTTGGTTTGTATTTTCACTCTTGCTTACTTTGAATTACTCTCTTTGCGTTTCAGTGTATGAGCGATAGCCATTTGGTCCCTCTCGATCCAGAAATAGAGAGGACACTACGGGAGCTGAGGAAAGGAAAGAAGCAACAACAAGAAGTGCTTAGTTCCTCTAGTTCAAACAACATGGAGCAAGGAGAAGACAACATGCCCTTGTTCAAATATTCAATTCCATAGGGCCATGAGTATCAATCAAGCATTGTATGACCCAATGTGCAAGGGGAAAATTTTGAAATCAAGGCATCCATGATTCAAATGCTTCAAAATGTAGGGCAATTTTTAGGGCTGCTGAATGAAGACTCCAATATTCATTTGAGGAACTTCTTGGAAGCTAGCGATAATTTCAAGTTTAATAGGGCTTCAGAAGATGTAGTCCGGATGAGGTTGGGCCCATTCTCAATAAGGGATAGAGCAAAGGAGTGGCTCTATTCTCTTCCACCGTCATCCATCTCTACATGGGAAGATTTGAGGCAAAAGTTTCTTTTGAAATTCTTCCCATCGGCAAAAAAAATTTGCATATGTAATGAGCTTAATTATGGCTTTTGCACAGAGGGATGGAGAGAGTTTGGCATTAGCTTGGGAAAGATTCAAGGAGTTGGAGCGTATATGCCCTCACCATGGGTTGAATTGATGGTTATTGGTCCAATCTTTCTATAATGGGTTGAGGAGCAACAACAAGGCTATTTTAGATGCGGTCGCTGGCGGGGCATTTAACAAGAAGCCCCTTGAAGAGTGCTTTAAATTGCTTGATATAGTGGCCTCTAATAGCTGCCAACCTCAAATTAAGGCTCGAACAACTGTTGATCGGTTAACCTACTTCCTATGAGAAGTTCACCCTATTGTGACGTGATTTCCTAGATCAGATATTGCAAAACCCCCACAGTAACTCGGAGAAGCATTATGCTCTATTCCAAGGAAGTCGTGACATGAGGCGTTGTTGATGACCTCCACGGCGTCCGGGATTGGCTAAAAAAACATCCCAAGTGAGGTGCTGATTCATTAGAAAACTGAGATATTTTAACAAACTTCTTTGTTCCAAACCGCGCGCCTAGGGGGAGGTTTAGAAGAATCTGAAGGGCAAGCAACCCCCCAGGTCGCTGGGTTAAAAAGGCTTTGGAAAAATCAAAGAACAAATTAACTAGTAGAATAATCCTCCATGCCTTCTGAGGATGAAACAAGGACTTATTCGAATGAATCATAGTCCAATCAAAACAAGGAAAATGAAAAGTTTGTGAACTGTAGGGGATGGAAGTTTTTAGTTATGTTTGTCCCTATTTATCGGCAAAACTCCTGGGGAAGACATTGATGGTCCAACAATTCAGGACTCTTAAAGAGTGTCCATGCACATGAGGAGCGCTTTCTCAAGAACGGTTCCATATATATATATATATATATATATATATATATATATATATATATATATATATATATATATAGCAGTGGCGGAGTCAGGAAGTTTATAATATGGGGTTAATATTTTACAATTATGTAGAGTTTGAAAACCAAAAATTCATACAATAAGTCTCTTAACATATTATCACCATCTATAATACAAGCAAATCACGTATATATTTAGAAATATAGTTAAAACATTATAAAAAAGTTAAAAATACAAATAGATCCGCCACTGGGAGAGAGTAAAGTTAATAAAATGTTACTTTTTCAGTTTTTTTAAAATCATATTTATATTATATTATTATAATGTTAATATTATATATATATATATATATATATTAAAAAGAAAACTTGGGATTTGAGAAAAAGTAAAGAGGTTACTTTTTCTAAAATCAGCTTTTATATTATATTATTATATATATTATGTTAGACTGATGATGAAATTTATTGACCCAAGATTTCAAAATAATGGGGGTTATTTACTATAATTTAAATAACATGTGTATATATATATATATTTAAAAATTTTGAAAATTTTTGTGGGGTCAGTACATATAGATCCGCCACTGATATATAGGGATATGATACAGTGAGGCGGCCAAGTGCGGCCCGCCTCACTATATCATATCCCTATATATATGTATTTCAGTATAAATTTACATATATTTGTGATGCTCTATGATACACGGATTATCAACTATTGCTACAGAAACCCATTAAAGAGGAGTACAGGAAAAGGCATTCTCATTCTTGTCCTCTGTCCTCACCACACTCAATCCCACTTTGACATGAAATAGGCATGCTAAACTTACTGTGGAATACCAGAATCTCATTCCCATAACCAGTGCCATACAAAGAAAAAGCTGTACGTTTTCATAAGGACTGATGTTGCCAGATTACTTTTCATTCATTTACTCAGGTTTGAACCTTCTTCATCTGTGGAACTTAACTTAATTCTTTTGAGAATGTCAAAGCTGAGGTTCCTCAACTTCATCTACAATATCTCGAAGAAGCTCCCTGCAAAGAAGACAACAAAACGGCTGACCATCAAAGACAGACAATCCTCCGACTTGCAACTCTCTTTTCAACCAAACATCAGAGAGATGAGGCAGGTTTTCGACAAAATAGACTTGAGTAGGGATGGGAAGATATCCTTGGATGAGCTGCAGGCATTGTTGAAAGCATTTGGGAAGGATGACCCGGCAGCTGAGGCGAAGCAAATGATGCTGGAGGCGGACACGAACAAGGATGGCTATATTGACTTCTCGGAGTTCATGGAGGTTCACCGGAGAGGGATAAGGACCAGTGACATACAGAGTGCATTCTGGATGTTTGACCAGGACGGTGATGGGAGGATCAGCCCAGAGGAGGTGAGGCAGATAATGGTGAAGCTCGGGGAGCATTGCAGCTTGGAGGACTGTCGGAGAATGGTCCAACAGGTGGACAAGAATTCAGATGGCCTCGTCGACATGGATGACTTCATGGCCATGATGACCTCTACCTTGAAATGAAATTTCAAATTTGGCTTATTCATTCTCAAAAATAAGGTGGTCTGTATGCTTGTCTCGAGATCAAGTAATTAAAAAGGATAATTATTGTTATTATTAAAAAAATATATATAATTATTGAGAATATTTGAAAACCACCATAATTTTTTTGCTGTGAGAATTTTTTTTATTTATATTCACAATATAGTAATAATATATAAATATTGATTATAAAATGTGAAACAAGTAATCTACTTCTATAATTGAAGATGGATTGATGCATATATGGAAGTTTTTTTTTTTAATTTTTTTTGACAAAGGCGATAAGCATCGCCCAAAAGTCAGGGGCGGACAACGTGGTTCACTGCGCACGTGCCCTCATCTTATGGTACCAATAGGCCAAAAGGCCGTTGGTTATATGGAAGGCTTATTAATGAAAAAATTAATTTATTTTCACAATTTTTTTTTAATATATATAGAGCTAACTCAGCTGGGGGTTCATGTACAAAACTTTCTTAATGAATCAAAAAGATCGTCCAGCTACAAGGGAGCTTGAGTCGTATCTGTGAATTGCAGAACATCTCCATCATGTGCCCTCTTGGCAAGGAAATCGGCAGCAGTATTCTCCTCCCTAGGAATGTATTGGCATTCCCATCATTCCAAAATCTTCAGTTTTTCCTTGCAATGCTTGGTTAGTGCCTGTGTCCTCCAATTGACATCCTCCTTGTTTTGTTGCAGCAGTCTAGTAATGTACAGGTTGTCAGACATCAATCTTGCAGAGCTGCTTCCCATTCTGATCAAGATTTCAATCCCTGCTAGCAAGGCTTGTATTTCTCCCTTTAGTGCAGATTCAGCTTGATGCTCCTCTGTTCCTGCATAACAGAGAGTTTCAAATTGAGATAATATGATCACACCACATCCAGATTTAGACTCACTTGGCTTCTATGAAGTGTCAGTGAAGAGATAATGTTGGAACAGCTCCCTGTTTAAGGTTCTTTGGGCCTTGTATGACACATTTTGAGTGTGTGTCTTGTGTTGTATGTATTCCAGTGTTAAGGATATTGCTCTGTGTGCCAGTTTTTTGGGTTCTAATCGTGTCTTCTTGAATGTAAAATAACATCGTGTCTTCCAAAGTAGCCATATAACACTTGTGCAGTCAGTGAAGTTTCTTCATTTGTAAGCTTATGTCACAATTGAGGGTTGATTGATGCACATATATAAGGCCTTTGATTAAAGCACGGGATCCTTAGTTATTATATGAGATTTTTACTTTCCACCCCCTCAAAAATAGCCAAATCACTTGCCACTCCCTCACTTTTTAATAATACCTCATAATCTCCTCCTTTATTTTTATTTTACTTGCAACCCCCTTGACTAAAATTTTATACTTTAGCTTGGGTTAAACATAAAACCTAAGGTTATAATATAGGTAAATTGACAATTTTACCCTTTGTGTATATAATATCATTTTCAATAATTTTTATCACCTTTTCTATTTTCAATAACTCTGAAATATATATTTTGTTGGTGATAAATTATTATTATTATTTTCCTTCTAAAAACTGTATTTTTTTTAATGAAAATCTAATTATTCTCAAAATAAATTTTTTTAATATATGTTATGAATTTTTTTAAATATATGTTATTAAAATTTTTTAATTTTTTTTACAAATAATGTATGTTTTACTTTGAATACTCCTCTTCGATATCCATCATCACCCCCACTAACTTGAGCGTCAAAGCTCCTTTGGACGACGAGGTCGCCTGCGCTCATTCCTCTTGTCCTTGTGCAAGTTGCGATTGTCTCCTTCTGTGGTCATCGCGGTCCCAACAAAACAAATAAATTCAACCGTTAATCAAGAGGCCTGTTCCAATCCCAACGAAAGACCAGTTTCAATGTCAATAGTTTGCGCCGTCAGTGGGGACCCGAACAAGAAGGTAGATGGCCAACACGTAACCAAAATCCAAAGCAGGAGAATGGAGGCTCGGGTGACACCTCGGCAACTGGAGAAGCTCCTTTGGCCTGTCCTTGGAAAAACTCTTCCAATCCCTGAAAGGGCGCCACATGTTCCTCCCCAGATGGGAGACCCTTTGGATGGTCGATAGAGGGCACTAGAGTGAAGGATCGAGGAGCTGGCTCGGACCATGCAAGCAGTGGAGCGTCACGTTTCGCAGGCGACCCTTGTGAATTTTGTTTTGCAACCCTCTGAAAGCCGCGAAAGGTCTGTCGCGCACTAGTCCAGGTGTCGAGCGCGATCCCGGGAGAGGAGTAAAAGTGCAACACCTTCTTCTGAGGGCTCGAATTCACTCTAATCGTGGCGACAGTGGCGGAGCCACGTAGAGGAGAAGGGGGGCAATTGCCCCCTGTTGATTGGAATATTTTATCCACTTATGCATAATTAATAAAGGGGCATGAGTGTTATAATTAATATTTTATGCAATTGCCCCCCTTTTGAAATATTTTATTCAGTTATGAAATAAGTTATTCACTTATCCATAACAAAACAAACATAATTAATATTCTATTACAGAATTTTTTTTAATACTTTAATTATTCCTTTTTTCTTTATATTATTAAATCCCCTTTTGACCTCTTATTTTTATTAAATTATAAATAAATTAATAAAATAATGAATAAGAAATAGAATTTAAAATAAGATAATGTTTTTATTTGCTCCCCCCCCCCCCCTCTCAACGATTTCTGGCTCCCTGAGTGGCGAGGGCATGATCTTCAGTGCAAGCCGAAGTCCCAAAGAAGAGAAAGGGTTGCAATGCCTTCGTGGGTCAGCCCTGAATCACACATTTCCCCGACACCTTCCGACCATCGAACATATGGTCCTACGACGGTTCCACCGATCTAGCTAAGCATGTGGAAACATACAACTCTACAATACTAGTCAACGGAACCACGGAGGTTGTCATGAGTAGGGTGTTCCACATAACGCTCTCTGGGATCGTGCACGCTTGGTTCAAGTGTCTCCCACTCGAAACCATCGCCAACTTCAAACAACTAACTGATCTTTTCTACAGCTGTTTCGTCAGCAGCAAGAGATTGAAGAAGAATACCTTAGCCCTAATGAGGGGCAAACACTAAGAAGGGGGAGATCTACACAACTATCTCCGCCACTTCAACATGGAGACTATAAGGATTGTCAAGTTTGACTCGGTCGTAGCAGTGGACGCTGTGATGGAAGGTATCCGTGATTACCCCTTCCACGATGCCCTCACAAGAAGGATTCTAGAGGACCTAGATGAACTCGCGGAGAAATATATAAACTCCAAGGAAATCAAAGGAGGCTGGAAGGAGGAAGCTCGGCAGAAGGCGAAGGAGATCTGAGGAGAAGCGCCACAGCGAGATGATTACAAGGGGTCCCATAGGGGGAACCTGGCCAAAGGGGAGAATCGTCAGAAAGAAGTAGGTCTCAACCAGGAATATACACTTCGATCCAAGGAGCAGAAACTCCAACCTCGGGAATCAAGAAGCCTCGAGAGAATGGCGAGGTATAACCACTATACTCTACTTAACTCCTCACGGGAGAATATCCTGATGCAGATCCAGGATCAGAAGATCTTGAAGCAGCCATGGCCACTGAAGACCCCTTCGTCGAAGAAGAATAACAAGAAGTTCTGCCACTTCCACCAAGCACCTGAATACCTGACTAAGCATTGTGTCCAGTTGAAGGTTGCTATCGAAGATCTCGTCCGAGGGGGGAAGCTTGGACGATTCTTACAGGAGGGCCAAAGAGAAGAAGGACCGTCATCCTCAAAGCAAGGACCACCCGACTTCACTATCATCAACTTTATTGCAGGTGGTCGGGGGTGTAAAGGAGAAAGCTCATCCTCGAGGAAGAGTTATGCCCTAATGGTCAAATTAGTTCAAGTTATAGCAACCCTAAAGAGGCCCCGACTATCCCCGCCAATTTACTTCTTGGATGATGACCTCAGAGGTGTCTGCCGTCCACCTACACAATAACGCTCTGGTCATCACAGTTACCATCATGATCTTTGAAGTAAGGCAGGTGCTAGTCGATACTGGAAGCTCGATGGATATTATCTTTTGGGATGCCTTTGAAAAGATAAAGTTCGGAACAGAGGATTTGTTACTAGTAAGATCATCGCTAGTAAGGTTCACTGAAAGCCCTATTCAGCCCGAAAGTTTAATCGCACTCCCCCTGATAGTCGACGGCTCCTGACGAGCGTTAACGGTCATAATCAACTTCCTGATCGTCCATAGCCCCTCAAGATACAATGCCATACTTGGGCGGCCGGCTATTAATGCACCGAGGGTGATACCGTCGACCTACCACATGATGATGAAATTCCCGACTGAAAACGGCTGCGGAGAACTAAAAGGGAATCAACCAATGTCCCAGCAATGCTATATGACCCTCCTCATAGGCAAAGGTGAAGGCTGCAGCAGAATCTTTGAAACACTGACTGTTGAAGAGTTGGAAAAGAAGAAAAATGGGAGAAATGAGCACGACGACCAACTCCGGTGGAGGAGTTAAAGATGTTGTCCCTTGCCAAAGACCAGCCTAACCGAATGGTCCAAGTTGGAGCCAAACTCAAGCCCGAACAACAGGAAGAACTCATGGCACTCATGAGAGACAACTCAGACCTGTTCGTATGGTTGGCTGAAGAGATACCCGGGGTACCACGAGATGTCATAGAGCATCACCTCAACATGGACCCTGCACACAAACTAGTGGTGTAGAATTGAAGAAACTTCACCACAGAACTATTGAAGGCGGAAGAGTGACCAACTCCTCAGGGTGAGCATCATTAGGGAAGTTGATTACCTAAAATAGTTGTTTAATGTAGTCCTAGTTAAGAAATCTTACAGAAAATGGAGAATGTGTGTGGACTTTATTGTTTTAAATAAAGCATGCCCTAAAGATTGCTACCCCTTGCCTCTGATAGATAGCTTAGTCGATTCAACCTCCAGTTACGAGATGCTCAATTTATTAGACGCATTCTTGGGATACAACCAAGTCTAAATGGTAAGGTTAGACGAGGAGAAGACTTCGTTCATCACAAACAGAGGGACGTACTGCTACAAGGTCATACGTTTCTGTTTGAAGAACTTCGGGGAAACCTTCCAAAGACTGGTAAATAAGGTCTTCAAGGAGCAGACCAGAAGGAACGTCGAGGCTTATGTAGACGATATCCTTATAAAGAGCAAGAAGGCCGAGCACCACGTAGCCGACCTTCAAGAGCCCTTTCGAGCCCATCGAGCCCACAGTATGAGCCTCCATCCGAACAAATGTGCTTTCAGTGGTCGCTCGGGAAAATTCCTTGTCTTCATGCTCACCCAATGCGGCATTGAGTCCAACCTCGAGAAGGTCAGGGCAATTCTACAGATGAGATCCCCGTGAAGCATCAAGGAGATACAAAGGCTCAACGGGCGGCTGGAGGCCCTCGGACGTTTCATCTCATGATTTGGGGAGAAGAACCTCCCATTCTTTAGGGTATTGAGGAAGGCACCCATGGTGGAGTGGACGTAGGAGTGCGAGAGAGCTCTAACACAACTCAAAGAATACCTCTAATCACCAATACTGTTATCCAAGTCCAAGCCCAAGGAAGAGCTCTACATCTACTCGGTCGTGACGGATTCGACAGTCAGCTCAGTACTACTAAGGGAAGAGGAAGGAGTACAGAAGCCGGTTTACTATACCAGCAAGGTCCTCAGTGACACCAAGTCAAGGTAGCTTCCAATGGAGAAACTGGCATTCGGCCTTATAATCTCGGCTCGACGACTCCAACCTTACCTCCAAGAACATAAGATCAAGGTACTCACTAACCAACCCTTAAGACAGGTCCTCCACTGGCCAAAAGCGTTAGGACGACTGACCAGCTGGGTGATTGAACTAGGAGAGTATGACATCAGCTACGAGCCATGCAAAATCATCAAGGCATAGGTACTTACTGACTTTATTGCTGAGCTAACCATGTTTGGTGTCGAAGATCCCTCGGCTGTTGGGCTAGATGAACCAGAGGATGCTCTACTCCCCTAGTAGATCTTATACGTGGATGGGTAGGTAACAAAAGAGAGGTCCAGGGCAGGACTCATTTTACGCTCACCTTCGGGGTGGACCAACTTAACAGTTTTGAAGTTCGCTTCAAAATAACCAATAATGAAGTCGAATATGAAGCTTTAATTGTGGGTTTGCAACTGACCCGAGGCCTTGGGGTACAAAGCTTGTAGGCGCATTCTGATTCATAGTCGGGTACCTAAACGAGGAGTTTGAGGCAAGGGAGCCCAACATGGTGAAGTACAAGGCTGTTGTAAAGAAGCTTATCTCTAGTTTCCAAAATTTCCAAATTGTCAAAGTTCCTATGGCTGAAAACCAAGAAGAGGACCTACTAATAGATGGCTTGAGAATACATATCTCGAAGCAATCTCCCAGAAATACAAATCTCAAGGTACCCAAACATGAATCACAAGGCACCCAAACATGAATCCCGAGGCAAAATTTGCATAAAAAAATAAAAAAAATAAAAAATTAATTAAATCAAATTGATTAAATTTTAATTTAATTAGAATTTAAATTTGGTCTTATCTTATCGTTACGAGAGTTGTGATCTCTCGGGAAACAAATTCGCTTGAAGATAAGAACGAAGGTTTTCTTTTAAAGGGGAAAGGCTTTTTGTCTAAAAAAAGGAGGATTCTTTTCTGGGACTCAGACAAAAGAAGAAGAGAAACCTGTCTTTTTTGAGAAGCTTGCTACAGAGAAAGAAAGGAGGAGAAGAACTTTTGGTCTGAGAAGCTTATTGTCTTTTTGGAGGGGCTCGTTATTATCCACCAGACGGGAGAAGGTGATTGTCTTGTTCTTCTATATATATTATATATAATAAAAGCCTTAGAATCCCATCCTTTTGATCGTCTCGGCGACTCAAGGGACATAAGTAAACTTAGTTTTGAGGGAGAGTGAGGATGGGGAGTCACAAGCAGGAAATAAAAAAAATAAAATAAAAAAAGAGAGTGTTATATGTTATTTAATATATATAGAAAAAAATAATAATAAAAAAAGGAAGTTCTCCTTCTCCGCGCCTCTCCGCCAACGATCCCCCCAAAAGTTCGCCCAAGCATCGCTTCGCCGCCAAGCTACCTGAGAAGCTTGTCGCCCTTCTGCTCCACCGAGCCGCTGAAGCTCGCCGCTTCCTCGACACCGAGCTAGATTCACGCCGTCGAACCGCCATTGGTGTTCCCCTGATTCCCGGCTGATCGTCGCCAAGTTCCGTCTTAGAAGCCCAGTCGCCGTCGGAGGAAACCCCGGTCGATCGCTGCCATCGCCATTCCCTTGGAGGCTTATGTCATCGATGACAAGCCAGATCTGGCCACCGCTGCTTCTTGCCCCAGAGCCATTGAATGTTTTGGCCGATCACAGCCAAGTCGAACCGCTCCCAAGCCACCTTAGAAGGAAGCCGCTGGAGAGCCACCTGTGAACTCGCTGCTGGAGAATGAAGACGAAGGATTATAGACGCTCTCCACCACGTCCCTCCTGCTGTGTTTCATCGATCTCTATATCGTAGGAGCGGCCGCCTGCACCAGCTCCTCCACGTGACCAGGCCGCCGGGTGACCAACAGAGTCCAGATCAGCCTGCTACCAGAGCTCGCTCCTCCGCGGCCAGCACGCGATCACTGTCGCCTCACTAGTACCGATCTTCTGTCTCCCTTATTGTTCGAAATATGAGTGAAAAGAATGGGAATAATCCAGCTTCTGAGAGCCGGCCTGTTCCAAGGTTGGATGAGAGGATTCTCTAATCCTTATCAAGGAGATCAGTGGCTGCACATCCTTGGCATGATCTAGAAATTAGGCCTGGAACACCTTCTGTTTTCAATGTTGTTGTGGAGATTACTAAATGAAGCAAAGAACCAGTCTTCCCAGGCTGCTTTCTTCGAGCAAAAGCCATTGGTCTTATGCCAATGATCGATCAGGGGGGGAAAGATGATAAGATAATTGCTGTGTGCTGATGATCTTGAGCATCGCCACTACACTGACATTAAAGAGTTATTCCCTCATCGTCTCTCCGAGATCCGCCGCTTCTTTGAAGATTACAAGAAAAATGAGAACAAAGCAGTTGCTGTTGATGATTTCTTGCCCGCAGCTACTGTGGTTGATGCCATTCAATACTCAATGAGAATGGAGACATTCATCTGTAAGTTGCTACTACAAAAAAATGAAAGAAGTTGCTGCCGTTATGAAGATAAAGGGGTCTTTATTCTTCTTTGTGTTCTTTTGCAAAATAAAAAAGGAAGGAGGTGGTGCTTTATTCTTTGCATTCTTTGCAAAAACAAAAAAAAAGAAAGCCATAAAGAAGCTGCTACAAAAATTGAAAACGCTGTCAAATTTCCTGGGACGTTATCATGTAACCATCATTTTAAATCTGCAGTCTATTTATGAAGATGAATCTTGCTTGAAGAAGCTGGCTACAAGGATGAACCAAATGCCATCACATTGCTAGTATTGGTGATTCCCTTGCTGTTGGAGCAGACAAGAATGAAAACCATTTCTGTAGTGTTGAAATGTATTGTGTGGAATTACTGCTGAAAGTACCCTTGAAAGCCATTTGAATGCTGCAAAAGAAGAATTCATGGTAAGGCATCCTTAGCTGAGGGGTGCAAGCTTTTGGATGATGGTATATTGATGCCCAAAGAATTCAAGCGTTGCTAGAATATGCTCTATTGGATATGGTGTTGCTGCTACAAAAAAGCAGCCTTCAACATTTGCTATGGAAATATTACAACCCCAAATACGAGTCAAGAATTATTGGCATTTAACCACGCCAAAGATGTTCAAACACGGGATCCAAATGTGCAATCTCTGTCTATGGATAACTATAGAGAGAATGATTAGGTTGGAGATGTTCAAAAGCAAGATGGCTATAGTGGTGTCAAGGCGCTTGATTTTTTTGGTGGTTGTGAGACACAAGTTATTAGTTTGGCTTCAACATTTGGTTCCAATAAGAATGAACCTTCATGGAAAGATATGCTGCAGCTAGGTCCTGTGCTCTAAAATAGAATTGTATGAAAATTGGTGTAGATCTCCTAGCAGCAAGGATGTTTTTTTTTTTTTTTGGGAATTACTGCGCACATAATCTGCTTGTTGGAATGCTCCGAAGAGGATTGATGAAATGCTTAGACTTTGATCCAGTTTGGTTCCAAAAGAATGCTCCAAGACCTGATGAAATGCTCCAAAGCAAAAATGAATGAAAAATGAATGCAAAATAAAAAAAGGGTGCTACTGCGTTGCTGCTGACATGCTGCTGCCATTATAAATGAAGAAGAGGCTGCTGCCACCACAAAGAAGACTGCTGCCACTGCTGGTGTTGCTGCAGAAATTATGGAAAGAAAAGCTATAGGAGGAAAACTTCATCAAGTCCCAAAGATCAATGTTCTCAAGATTGCTGCAAAACAAGAAAAAGAGAGAAAGAAGCCAATTTTTGCAATTCTGCCAGCTTGACTACCCTCCGTTCAAATATTGATAACTTTTACCAGAAAACTCTGATTGAGGTGAGATTTTTGGCATTGGAAACTAGACATCTAGAGCTTTCCAACTATATATAATACAGCTTCCTTTGGCAGCCTAGTCAGTACAGATTTTTATAGAGAAAGAAGCCGATTCCTGCAATTCTGCCAGCTTGACCATCCTCTATTCAAACATTGATAACTTTTGCCACGAAAATCTGATTGAGGTGAAATCTATGGCATTGGAAACTAGACATCCAGGGCTTTCCAAGCATATATAGTACAACTTCCTTTGATGGCCCAGTTGGTACAGATTTTGGTTATAAGGCTGGCAGATTGTCGTAAACTTATTTGTGGGTCATTAGCAAACGTGGTCGCATCTCTTGACCTGCCCATGGGTTCCAAAAATTTAGTGCTTTGTGATTTTGAAAATGCTAAAGTTTGATCTAGTGTTGTACCAAACAATCGGTTATATAAAATACCCAAATGAACGCGCTGATACTATAGTTCTGACTTAGATCTTGAAGCAAAATGGTGAGATACGGATCCCAAGATGGTGCAGACATCACGACTGTAATGAGATACGTATCTTGAGGCGGCAATACAATGGCATAAATTCAAAGGGGACGGCGAGGCATACAAGGTGGCGTCATATAAATAAAATAATATATATATGATGATATATGTAATAATGTCATAATTTACAAATAAATGAATTCTCAAATTATATTCATTTTTCTTGCCTTTACTTGTACATTTGCTCTTAATCGGAGGTTCCCAAGACTCTATCTGAGGTAATTAATAATAGAGGCTTGCCTCTATTAGGAATGGAAGAACCCACAAATCAAATAAAATATGACATTTGTGATTCGATGTATCGCCTGGTGTCTCTTCACAGACACGATGCCAGACGGGTATTTTCGATCCCACAGTCAACTCGCAGTATTTGGCGGCAAGGATAATTGAGTGTTGACCTGACGAAGAATTGATGGAAGTCGAGGAGGAATCGAGTATGGATCGACCCAATTCTAAACTACCTACAGACGCGACCCTCCCAGCCGACTCAAAAGAAGCTCGTCGAATTGTGACAAGGTCGGCTCGCTACCGTCTTATCGATGGTCACCTTTACGAAAGGTCCTACACCTTACCTTTTCTACTGTGCCTACGCCCTTTAAAGGCGAACTACGTTCTCCATGAAATACATAGCCAACAAAACAACCAACCTCCAATGCTGAGCCACCGGTTGCCATCAAAGAACCACCGGTTTCCTTAACTGAACAACTACTTTGCCTCACTCTTCCACCGACCACCTCCATTAAAATGCCAATCGCTGTCACCAATTTGGCGATAGACGACGTGATCCTCACGGAGGACTACATGGCCAACGAGGACACGAATCCAACGAAGATAGATTTTATACCAAGAAGAAACGTCCTCTCGGTTTCATGCGACTGCAGAAGCTGGAACAGGCATCAATTGGCTGTATCTCAACTTCAAAATTGACAATTAAGTTTTCTGCTTATATTAATTAGTTTTCTCTTATAGTGTTGCGTTTTCGCTTATCTCTTGCGGTTTCCTTTTACGATTCTATGTTACCGCTTAGTTTTTCGGGTTTTCTTATACTCTTCATGGTTTCCGCTTAAACATTTTGCTTTCTGTTTATTTAGATTTTAAAGTTTTCATTTAATATCCTCTCCAAAACCATCATATGGAAGAGCGAGTGGTCACTGACTGCCGGCGACCATCTATACACACTGCTGGAACGGAAGGTGATGGTTCTCGACGACGTCATGGACGTGTTTGTGATGATCATCCTTGACTCTTTGAGAAAACTTCCCTATCCCTTCAAGAGGTGGGTCACAATCACTAGGTCGCTGGCTCTTCTGATGTCGAAGCAAGATCACTCCTCAAAATGCACCTGAAAATGATGAAGGACGCCGTACGCCTTCCACAAAGTTGAGTTGGTCATTTTGTCTATCATTTTAATAAGCACTTCCATCTTGTTTTCCTCGACAAGAAAAAGAAGGAATATGTTCACTACTCCTCACTGATTAACCCCATGTACGACGCCGATGACCCGGAAATGGTAATATGACTCACTAACTTTTATTTTTTTTTTGCTTTGGTTATTTCTAAATGGTCCTTTTTATGACATCAGCGGACATTCTTCAATACGTGCCTCATAATCGAGCTTGGAGACAACGAAACGGCGGCGTAACCATTGACCCACGACTGGAAATGCCCGCAATAGAAGCCCTGGAGCGTCAATTGCCCCGTCTATGTTATGCGGTTCATAGACCAGATTCTACATGGTGAGGAACTCCGCCTTCCCAGTTCGAATGTACCTTTATGTATTTGCGCTACCCCGCATGCATACTGATAGATGACATCAACCGCGGTGACAGTGAGAAATCTGAAGTGGATAAGATAGAAGAAGAGACAAACTAAAGAGTGATATGACATATTGTAATTTGTCATAGACTAAGACTTTTTAACAAAGACTGTTTAAAAAAGACAGTTTATCAAAGATTGTTTCCGTTTAAGTTTCTTGAGATCCTTGCTGGGATGAAAATGTGCCTCTCGGTTGAGCTCTTTGATAATGAATCCCTCATTTTGGTACATATATTACTAGTGAACTTGGAATAAATCTAATCAACCAGCACTAATCTTTAAGCAGAAACCAAAATCCTTAACTGGAAAAATGATACATTAAGCGGAAAGTCAATATGTTAAAAGGAAATAGCAAAAAATAAACTGAAACACATATATATTTAAGCAGAAATGGTGTTTTCTAAGCGGAAACGTGAAATACACCAATACACATAAAGCATTGACACTCTGACAGAAACATGAGATACCCGAAAAACAACAAATATGACATAGGGCATTGACACACTGACGGGTTGGTTGGTTCATCCAAGAGAAGGCATGATATTTACTATGGTAATGAGGAGTTGGAGGGCACACCATCGCCTCTTCAATTGTATGTATAACATATATACTGTTAAACTTGACAATGAGGTTGACGGCAGCGCTGTTGAACATGTGGTATATATGGCACATACGCTGAAAGTCCACCTCGGTATCAATTGGGCAAATAGTACGGTATGCATCCAGTGTGACAAACTTCACCCTTACACGGGAAAAATCAACACTCCATAACTCACATATCTCGGTGAGTACTGATGCCCAAGATATCAACATTGTAAACTGCAACACTCGTCCCTCCCCCTTATATCTGGTGATTACGCAAAAGGTCTCCATTGCCACCCTGCAGCAAAAGAGCGTCTTATACTGACATGCCTTTAAATTGCAAGAGATATGGAAAATATTTTCGGAAAAAATGAGAAAAGAACTCACGGCGAAGGTGGATATATTTCGGGTAGCCTTGGCCGGTGACTCACCGAGGAAAAAGATGAGATGGTCACAAAACTAGTCACTCCGGGAGAGTAAATGGATGGTAGAAGAGGCAAATTTATTTCGGCCAGATGGAAACAAAAGTGAATAAAAGGGATTGAGGAAGAAGAAGAAGAGCAAAAAGCTTGTAAAAAAAGTTGTCTAAAAGTACATTAAGTAAGTGGAAAAATGGCAAAAAAAACTGACGATGTGATGGGTAAAGTACAATATTAAAAAGAAGGGACATGAGTTGGCGGGAAAAATCCACACCACAGTAGGAGTAGAGTTGGAATTATAAACAAAAGAGATTGACGAAGTGAGGCTGAAGGATTGAAAAGTAGCTTTTCCAAAAAGGAGGGACTGTTTGGGATATTTGAAAGTCAGAGGAACTGTTTAGGAAGTTTTTAAACTTTCAGGAACTTATAATTAATTTTCCCGTAAATATATGATGGAGAGTTATGAATTTGCCCTTAAAACCTTTTTTTTCTTTTTTATGAGTGTTAGGGGGCAGATTTGGGAAAGATTTAAAACTGCCCCCAATAGCATATTATGGCTGTAGTTTGGACAAGATTTAAAGAAAATCTGTCCATAAAAGTCATATATCTGTTGAGTGATAGCAAACACTAAGCCTATTGGGATATATAAAAACACAAAATGCGATCCTTTTTAACTCAGTTATAGGTTTTTAACACAATTATAGGTTTTATATAACAAGAACAAGTAGATATAATTAAACAGCTTGATAAAGATATACTAGCATAATTAGATACATATTAAGTATATTCTTCAACTCGTTAATTCTAGAAGTAGAACAACAAGCACATATAAAAAGCTTGACAGAAGGATACACATACATGGAAGAGAGAAGTAGCAGTATGATAATAAAAATACTTGTTTTAATCATCTAATTAGTGATGTTGATCCCCCATTTCTTCTGTGCGTAGTCAATGAGGAGCTCAATCTCCCTGTCACCATCAACGTGCTTGTTCCTGTTGAGATCTACATGAGACATAGCACCCCAAGCATTCCACCACATCCTGAACCAGTTGTAATTCAGGCCCAGTTCACGCAGTGCCTCTCGCAGCTCTTTCCTGCTTATCTGGCCGTCTCCATTTGAGTCCACCTTTTTCAGCATCTCCCTGAACGCCGTCTTAGTCATTGTATGTCCTTGGTTTCCAAGGTTATCAGTGCTCCGCAGACCCATCTCTCTCTCTCTCTCTCTCTATAAAGAAGTCCGTAAGGTTTGATTACTGATCATGGGGGCTATTTATAGATGCTAGAAGGTCCAACCAAAACGGTGCAGGATCCTTAACTTTTTTTTTTCAATAAATGTGGATAAGCCATAAGAAGCATTACACTGTAGATATGATGTGAACTCTCAACCTAACCTCTCTAAGAAAAAATGAGTTACCAACTTTTCCTTGTAAAGATTGGTTCAGATCCTTAACCATTATACCGAAAGAAAACAGTAAAGAAGCTTATTCTCTCTCCCTCCCCTAGCATAAAAACAGTGCGGGAACCGAAAGCTTTGAACTGATCAAAGAAAACAATAGTAATAAATTTTAATTATTTATTTAAATAAATAAATAATTAAAATTTATTTAATTATCTCGAATAATGGCATATATTTAAACTCTTTCATATAAAAATTAGTTCACTTTCCTTTCTCAAATCAATGAATATAATTGTATAAAAATTTATACATGTGCAAGAGCAAGCCCAAAACTAGTTTGGAATAAAACTAAACCCTAGATTCTAAACCCTAAACCCTTTAATAGATCAGATTCCTTTAAGAAAATAAATTTTTAGCTAGTCTCTCTCAATCCTATCTTCCAACAGTCTCCAGATTTATTCCTTTTTCTGCAGATACATTATGTTCCAAGAACATGGCAACATCTGGTCCATGTTTTGGGGATATCAATAACTTGTCCGTGAAGTTGTGGCTAGTCTTCTTCAACACTATATTCCTTAGTTCACCAATAATACATGACACAGCATCTTTTGTTTTAAATTTTGGACCAAATATACAGATAAGGTTCAGTATATATATATATATACGGTACTGATTAGGTCCGGCCCGCAGCAACTATAGAAAGTTGCGGTCGCTTCCCATTTAGCTCTTGGAGCATGTTTTAAGTATTTCCAACCGTACGGATGTGAAGATCATCGAAAAATAAGTTAGCATGTCAATTTTTATATAATTTGGTGACCGTTTGGTCCTCCCATTTAACGGTTCTTATTTTAGGGAAATTTTAACGGTTCAGAATTTCAACTATTAAGTGGGAGGATCAAACGGTCACCAAATCAGATGAAAATCACAACCTAAATTTTATTTTTTCGATTTATCTTCCCATCCGCATTCTGCTGGATATCCTTAAAACATTCTCCAAGAGGTCAAATGGGATTGTGACCGCAACTTTATATAGTTGCGGCCGGCCGGACCTAATCAATACCGTATATATATATATATATATATATATATATATATATATATATATATATATATGCTACTTTATCTTATTTAATCAAAGTTAGTTTGAGACATCTTGGTCTTTCTTTGGAATAAATTTTCAAAAGTAATTGGACCACATATCACATGGAGTAAATTCTTTTTTCTTTTATGATTCTCAAATGAAAAGATGGAAATCTAATAAGAAGTTGGGTGATGCATTATATAGATAAACCCTGAGCACTATTAAACTCAACTGAACTAGGTAATGTGAGATAAAAGAGCTTGATGAGTAATTTTTATAAGGAAAGTTGGCAAGTTCATTTCCTCTCATAAGAAGAGGTTGAGGGTTTGAAGCACGCGTCACACTTATGGCGTGCTTCTAATGACTTATTCAAATGACCGTAAACTATACAACCAGATAAAAAGGGATTAGAAACAAGTATATATGAATAAACAAGGGTTGTAGTTCACTGTAATGGCAAGAACTCACATAGAATTCCAAAACCTAAATGGCTTAAAAAACAAGGGTTGTAGTTCACTATGCTTGTAATATCGATATTACCATTACATAAAGATATTTTTAATTTTTTTATCGAGTTCTGTTGGCTTATGATTATTATTACTTTTTTTCCCTATTTGTCACTGATACTCCTGTTACACGAGTTAGATTGTGTCACGTACTGGTAGAACTTAACATGAACTAAAAGTACATTGAATAATAAGTCCATTTTGGTAAATAATAGATTAAATAATATATGGCTTATACTTGGAGATTTTAAAGCAAGATGTGAAAGAGAAGTTTAATGCATTCATGGATCACTTTATTCTCTTAAGATGATCATTCGATAATATGCTTCCACCACTTGGAATAAATCGAGCAAAAATATTTTATGATTTAATTTTATTGTGAGAGAAACTTTTCTTAAATTTGACAGAACCTAAACCTCATTGATATTAAATAAAATAAATTAATATATTTTGATTAATGAATAACATTTAACAATAATTATAATTTTAATATAAATTAATAATTATATTTTAAGTAATTAATATTTATTAAAGATATTATTCATATCCCAAATTATTCCAGCGACTAGCACCACCACCTAAGTAATCAATATTCTTGATCAATGATTCCTTTAAATAAGAAAACTGTAGTCGCACATTGATACCTTTGAACAATCAGTATATATGCTTATTCCCTTATGCAAATTGTTCTTGGAAATTCTTTCGAGGTGGTTTTGTCCATGCATAGCCATTTTATTAATTATAATCATATTTAAGATATTATTTGATACAAGGTTTATTTTTCTTATTGATATTTATAATTTGCATGAAATGACTAGTTGTATGATATTATAAAAAAAAAATCCAAAGGTGATCTCGTAGGATATTTAGATATTTAAATTAAAATGGAGTTTCATTCATGTGCATTAAATGCAATGCAAAATATTGTAGAAGAACCTCAAGATATATAAATGATCAGGACATGCTTGTTGGGCCCTAGAAGCATGCAAACTTAAGACTAATAAAATTCATGCAAAATTCAACATTTAAAATTAGTTGAATAAAACATATAATATAATAAAACCTACTTAAGACAACAACAACAAAAAAAGATGAACTTGCAAAATCAGTAATAAGAACATGGATTCCAAAGTGAAATTTTTTTTTTGGTACAGTAAGAGCTGAAATCAGCTATTCAAAATAACCTACTCTCTGAATAGAACCCAAAACAAACAATTGGAGCATCCTGTAGCTACCTAACATCCACCCAGGGATTGACTCTTCATTAGTTATACATAAATCTCTCTTCTCCATCCTAGCCATCTTAGCCATGCCATCAGCACACTGATTGTAATCTCTTGAGATCAATTGCACTTCACATCTTGTCAATTTCTGCATCAGACTTTTGCATTTCCTCATTCTTTCTCTGCTTTGCTTCCACCTGTGTCTTCATTTGAACATGCCAACCATCTGGGAATGTATTGGTTGTCTGTATGTATCAGTCCTCCATCCAATCCTGACTTCATCAATTTCTTCAACCCAAATTTCAGAGCTCTCACTTCTCCTTCATAAGCTGAAGCAGCTCTACAGTATTTTGATCCTGCAAAATAAAAAGAACCTGTGTTAGTTAACATAATACAGCCAATGCCAGCCCAATTCTCACCTTCCTTCCAAGAGGCATCTACAAATACATGGTACTTGAAATTAGTCAAATTCCACTCTCTAACAGCCACTTCATCCAGATCATTAATACTTTTCATTGCCTCATGTTTCTCAGTACACATGACTGTGGCATATTTTGCAACATTGTCAGGATCAAACATTTTTTATCTGAATAGGTGATTGCATCTACTGATCCAGATAGCCCACAAGGTACAGGAGATCAGTTCTCCTGCATTTGATTCATTATTTAGATATCCAAGATTTGTGCCTTCCAGCCAGCCTCCTTGAGTGAGATCCTGATTAAATAGGTTCCAGGATTGGAGAAATCCTTCATTTCTAATTCTGAGCCATACCAGTTGTGTTACCCTGCATTCAACAAACAAATGATATGAGGTTTCAAGTGTTGAATTGCAGAGTGAACAAAGATCAGATGTACCAATCCCCAAGGACTGCAGATACTGAGAGGTGGGAAGTCTCCCATGGAGCATTTTCCATAAAAAAATTTTGATTTTTGGTATAATCTTCAATTTCCAAAGTTTTTTCCATCCGATCCATTGAGGATTACTGTCTTTATATCTGCAATCCTCATATATTGCAGCCGTTATAGATTTTCCTTCAGTCTTCTTCTTCAGCTTCCATCTCACCCTGTCTTCATCTTCATGTACCTGTTTCTCTTCAATTACAGCAGTTAATGATGGAGGGAATAGTTCACAAACTAAAGTCCAATTCCAATGGTAATTACTTCTCAAATCTTTAATCAACATAGTTGTCATATCATACTGCATGTTAATGAAAGTAGGCATCATAATCAAAGGGGTATCAAACAACCAAGGATCATGTAAGACATGATTAGAGTTAATGACATTGACTTGAGTAATGCTGTTTTTAACACTCCTCACACTATACATCAACCCTCTAAATGTCCATGAGACTTTTTTGAGAGTTGAGACCTGCCAGGGGTCTATTCTCCCATATTTGCTAACCATTAGTTTAATCCAAATTTTATCTCCATCATTCATCAACTCCAAGGCATGTTTAGAGAGTAAAGCATTTTTCATATGTTTCAGATCCTTGATACCCAGACCACCCTCAGACTTGGGATTGGTAATTATTTTCCAACCAACAAGGTGTAAACCTTTGCCATTATTGTCCTTAGCCCATATGAATTTCCTGACAAGTTTAGTAATGGAATCCAGAATGCAATCAGGGATCATATATGTACTAAGACCAAAATTAGGAATTGCCATCAGGGTAGCATTTGCTAAAGTGACTCTGCCTGCCATTGTTAAATACATTGTCTTCCAATATGCTAGTTTGCTTTCAACTTCAGAGATGAGAGATTTAAAGTAAGTAGTTGGTACTCTAAAGGGGGAAATCCAACATCCTAAATATTTAAAAGGGAAAGCCCCCTGTCTTAAGCCAAGAATATCGGAGATGGATCTCTTCAATCTTGAATTAAGCCAGGAGGGAAAATAGATATCTGATTTTGCCATATTAGACCTCTGACCAGTGAGGGCTTTATATAAGTTCATACAAAGTATGATGGCTCTAGCACTTTTCCTGGATGCATTGCAACATATTAATAAATCATCAGCATAGAGTAAATGATTAACATTAAGGTTCTCAGAGATTTTCAGTCCTCTGATCAGCTGGAGGGCTTCAGCTTTGTTCAAAATATTTGTGAGGACTTGGGAAACAAGAATGAACAAGTATGGGGAGATTGGGTCACCTTGCCTAAGTCCAGCATTAGGTTTCACCCATCTTCCAATCTTGCCATTAACAATAAAAGCCATAGATGTAGTTCCTATACATTCCTTTATCCAATTAATCCACTTGTCAGGAAAATTCATGCTAGTTAAGACATTGATGACAGTATCCCATCTAATGAGGTCATAAGCTTTTTCCATGTCCATCTTTATAATCATCATTGGGTTGGTCTGAGTATTATGTTCCAATGAGTGTGTGAGTTCTTGAGTGAGTAGGATATTATCAAATATGCTTCTACCCCCAATGAAAGCTGATTGTTCTTTACCAACTAATGTGGGGAGCACATTTTTGAGTCTATTGGCTAAAATTTTTGCAATGATTTTATAATTGACATTGCAAAGAGAGATAGGTCTATAGTCATTAACTCTTTGAGGACTTTCCTTCTTTGGGATCAAACTAATGTGAGTTTGATTCCAAGACTTAGGAATTTTCCCATGCATGAAAAAATAGAGAATAGCCTCTGAAATTCCATTTCCAATTCTATTCCAAAAAGCCCTAAAGAACTCAGTGTTTAAACCATTAGGACCTGGGGCTTTCCCTCTAGACATAGATTTCAAGGTTTGAAAAATTTCAAATCTGGTAACAGGTTGAATCAGAGACTCAGCTTGGTGTGGATTTAACTTAGGCATGTCATCTGGCAATTCTTGGGCTACAGAAATTGGATACTGATTAGGGTAATTCTGCCATAATTTAGAATAAAATTCAATAAATTTCTCTTCAATTTCTGCAGGATCAGTGATGACACTTCCATCCTCTTCCTTAATTAATGTAATTCTATTATGATGTCTATGGTTCTTAGTCATTTGGTGAAATAACTTAGAGTTGCAATCTCCATTTTGGAGCCATTGCATGCGAGATTTTTGTGCCCAGTATATAGTAGACTGTCTTAACAGTGCTTTGTGCCTATTATATAAAGGCCTAAGGATGTTCCAGGAATTTCCAGCAGTTAAATCTCTATGTTCATTAGCTTCAATTGAGGCTATCTGTTCTTCTATTGAACTAATTTCCTTACCTAATTTCTGAGAATAACCTTTGCACTTTTTACTTAGATCTATTTTGAGATTATGCATTTTATGACTAGTATCATGCATGGGATTTCCAGAGCCTCTATTCCTCCATATTCTAGCAACACTCTCATGACATTCTGGAAGATGAATCCAGTTATTGTCAAATTTAAACAATCTCTCTCTTGTGTCCCCATACTTTTGACAGGACACAAGGAGAGGTGAGTGGTCAGATTGACATCTGGCCAAATGAGTCATCTGATGATTAGATACCTCATTCAACCAGTTATAATTGCATAAAACCCTATCCAACCTAGCCCATATTCTTGATTGCCCTCTCTGGTTATTACACCAAGTGAATGGTGATCCAGCAAACTTGAGTTCAGCCAAGTTATTATGGGCTATGAAGGAGTTGAAATGATCAGTTTTCATACCTGATAGCCAGCTTGTTCTTCCTCCTTTTCTCTCCTCTAGCTTTCAGACCGCATTGAAATCTCCCATGATTAGCCACGGGCCAACAACATTGGCCAGCTTATTGAGTTCTTTCCAAACTGATTTTTGTTCAGAGACAGTTTGTCCATTGTACACAACAGAAATGGTCCAAGTTTTAAATCCAGTATCAGATAACACCAAATGGATGATGAATTTTGAGTAGCATATTGGAGTGACTTGGTGAAAACTTTTTCGCCAAAGAATGATGATGCCACCTGAGTATCCTCTGGATGGGATTGCAGCCCAATTCCAATGCCTTCTAAATTTTCTACAGAACTTTCTAGTTCTGTCATTATATGCCTTGGTCTCGATTAGACATAAAATTTGTACGTTAAAGGAATTTATCAGAGAGTTGATACGGCTTACTGTATCTCGCCCTGAAACTCCTCTGCAGTTCCAAGTGATCAAGTTCATGGTAAACTCAACTCAGGGGATGTTTGTGGTTCGGGCTCATTTCGTCCCTTCTTCTTTGGCTTGTCATATCCTTCTTCTGAGGTTGCGGGATGTGTTTCTACAAACTCCTTCTCGCTTCCCCGATCTGGAGGATCATCTTCTGCCACCATTTCTGAATCAATTTGGTTTGCTACCTCATCGGTTTCATTCTTTGCTAATGCTGCTTTAACCCTGCCAATCAATTCCAAGTGAGTAGAATTCAAAACAGGAGGATCAATTTGCATACCTTTAGCTTGGTCTGGTGGCTTCGACTTCCTATCTCTCTCTCTTTCATCATCAAGATAGGAAATTAGGAGTTGCTTATCGCTATCATAGGTTGGAGATGAACTTCTTTCCCTTCTACCTGGGTGACATACATCAGTGTTGGGTTCATCACCTATTCCATCCTCTCTCCGACCATGCTTGGATTTTGATCCCCGGTTCGGAGGAATGTTCTGTTTTGATCGAGTCATCTCCTGCGAGTTGATCATAGTGACGTGAGCCAGATTACGTTCAGAGCTGCGCTCCCTAGAAGCACGGGATCTGACAAGGCTCGTTGGACGCCCACCACCTCTTCCTCGAGTAGAGCCACCACGTGATGACCGTTCAACGGTCCTCCCCCGCGAGTGGCCCTCATCCTGGCATTTGTCCGTTGCAGCTACACTTGTCTGTAATGTCACGTGAGTCTCCATAGATGGGTTATCATCCACACGTGTCATTGGTGGCACGTGATCCTTTGCTGGAGCGCACGTGATCTTCTCCGAAGCTTCGTGGCCGCGGGTTAGGGTTTGCCCTGACCTCCCTCCCCGGCCTCTTCCTCGTACACTCCACTTCCGGCCCGGTCTCATCCATGACCCATAGTCCTTTTCCTGTTGCACACCTTCAGATTGTGTCACTGGTGCATTAGCTTGTACATCCAGATCCCCTGTATTCCGTTGGGATCCTCCGGCCTCCTCGGTCACCACTTCCTTTCCTTTCAGAATAGGAGTGTAAGACCCGGTTCCGGCGACCTCCTTCCGACTCCCAGGGGACATTTCCTTACAAGCATCCGCACCGTGACCTACTACTCCACAGTGGTAGCAAAATAGAGGCAGTTTTTCATAAATAATCGAGACAAAAGTCCGAGATTTAGGAGTTCTCACCCATACTCCCCTTTTAAGGGGTTTTTGGAGATCAATTTCAATGCATATCCTCACGAACTTTGCCCTTCCCATCTGTTGTGTTGTATTATCAACCTTCACCAATCTGCCAAAGTAGCTGACCAGGGTCTCAAGGTGTTCTGTCTCCCAATACTCCACCGGCATGTTATTTAGATGAACCCAAATGGTGGCTGTTGTCAATTTTTCATACATGGGTTCAAAGTGTTCTTTCCATCGGAGTAGATGGAAGACCATACCATTGATGAGCCAGGGCCCATCAAGCAGTAGATCTTCCGCCATACTTGCCGTCGAGCATCGTATCACAAAGAAGCCATTGGGCATATCAGCAACTGAGAAATCCCCATAGCTTCTCCAGCTCCTAGATAGAGCCTCTCTAACCATTTCAAGTGTAGGAGCCTTACCGAGGACCTTGCCAAACAGAGTACCCCTCATGGCTTCGTGTGCTCTGCTCAAAGCTTCTGGATCTAACGAAATCTCATCAGTAATTGAGGTTTTAAGTTTCTCCAGAAGCGGTCCCGGGATCGTCACGGATGGGGTGTCCTGATTATTTCTTGGACCACCGACAACTCGCGCCCAGGAGCGGCTAGCAGTAGTAACATTCATATTTTTTTCCATTCTAGCAGTACTCTCATAGGAGATCGGGACTGGAATAAGGTTCACCTCCTTATTTCCATTAATTGCCTTCAGTTTGGTAGGCCCAGAGGGCCCCGGTGTGTCTGGCGCCATCGCTCCTTCCCCACCTACCGGAGTAAGTGGGGGGGTGGCGGATCAACAGGAATCAGGAGAAACTCAGGAGAGCTCAGGAGAGCAGAAGGAGGTTGGACATTGACAAGGGAGCAAGGATACTTGATTGGGCTATCCAAAGTGAAATTGGAACTGCACTCAATTGACTAGAATGCATGCAAACTTAAGACTAATAAAACCTACATGAATTGAAAACAAATGAATATGCAAAATTCAGCATTTAAAAAAAGGGTACTGCCAATTAAATCAAAAGGCAATCAAATTAGTGTGCAATACATGAATTCAAGGCACATGAATTCCAAGTACATACCATTAAAAAAAATTTAAATGCATCAAGCATCAAACATGAAATGCATAATATATATATATATATATATATATATATATATATATATATACCTTCCACTACTTGCAAATAGTATGTCCTATCAAACCACCAATGAGACATGCAAATCTAGCACTATCTCCAAAATTGGGGATATTAAATAGTATTAAAAAAAAATTAAGAAACAAACATTTATGATTACCAAAATGAAGAACATAAATACAATGAAATAAGACATGTGGGATACATGCAGAGAGTGTTGGAATTGCTCGAAGAGGAGGGTCAACTGTTCACAAACAAAATCTCTGTGGACAATCAGATGTGAGGGAGACAAACCCCTAAAATCCACTAGCAAATTGAGAACCGGAGGTAAGGTAGACAACCCCAAAACCTAGCCAACAGCGGATTAAAGAGAAGAGACCGTGAATCGAAACCAAAGGTGAGCGAGACAACAACAAAACCTTAGCCTATGGTGGAAAGGAGAAGGGGACAGCTGATCGAGGACAAGAGACAAGAAAGACAACCTTTGGGAGTGGATAAACACAAGGAAACGACAGGTTAAGTACTAGAAAGGGGAGAAGCCGAAACCCTAAAAAGCCCTACTAGACAGTTGAGACAAGATGGGGACAACTGATCAAGAACTAGAGGCAAGGGAGACAAACCTTAAACCCTAGTGTGGAGAAGAGATGGGGACAGTCGATCAAGAGCCATAGACAAGGGAAAAGAAACGAGGCGATCGGGAGAGAAGACGAGCACTTTGGGAGAGAAGACATGATAAAAGAGGAGGCGATGCCATTAACGCGCTTGTGTCAAAGTAGGTGCCTGAAGTGGGATTCATTGCCCAAGTATCCCTTCTCATGATTGATTATCATCAACCCTAATTCCTGTTCTCATTAGCTTTGGTTATTAGTTTCCTTTAGTTCTAGGTTTAGTTTACAACTACCAATTTCTAGATCGACTAACTAATAGAGGAATAGTCGGTACTAGTACTTTCTTGTCTCCGTGGGATCGACATCCGACTTTTAAGTCCACTTTATTACTTGATACCACCCGTGCATTTGCGGATAAATCACAACCACAACTAATGAACCATTAACATTCAATGTCAAAGATAAACATCAACCCAAGGGTTCATCATGTGGGAATACCTACAAAATTAGTTCCCCATCAAGGGAGAACAAAAATCCAGTACAATATGATAAAGGAGAGAAATAGATATAAAGAGATACGTTATTCCCTCCACAGTTGGGGCCATGATAGGACCGTTGATGCGACCTCCTCTAAGCCACGCCGTCGGAAAGATGGATGATGCCGCTCGGTGCCCTCGCCTCCAAGCTATGCTCTCCAGTGCCCTAGATGGTGGTTGGATGAGTGGATCAATGGATGAGTCTCCAAAGGATAGGCCCAAAGATCCTCTCTAAAACCCTAATACTCCTTATTTATAAGGCTCCATGCATTTAGAAGAGCTATGGTATGATTTGGGTCTGCGCGGGCCTGACTTAAAATGAAATCGAGTCTAGTTCAAGCTTGGAAAGTGACCCACATCGGCTGCTACATGGGCACGTGTGAGCTCATGTGGCTCCCTGGCGAATTCAGAGGCATGTCTTGCGATTCACACAGGCACATCTGCGCTTGTGTGACTCCCATGTGTTTGTTTGCTTGCTCCGCGGGGTCTGATGGGGGCATCACGCAGGTGCGTGCTTGCCAATGTAAGACCAGGGCTTTTGAGACAGGTGCGTGCAACCATTTTCGCACATGTCTTGCTTCATGTTTTCCCTATTTTCTACCTCAATTGATGCCAAATTGATTCCTTTTTACTCTTGAGGCATTCCAATGCACTGTAAATAAAAATTAACAAAAACTTAAGTACCGGTGGGTTAGGTTAGATTTTTACTATATAACAAGCAAAGTGTACATCGATACGAGTGAAATTCATATAAAATTATGACCAATTAAATACTTATCACTCCGCCGAAGTCGAGGGAAGAACTCCAACAATATCAGCTTCAGTCAGCAGAGCAACCTTCCCATATCTTAAAGGAACTAGGAGGTAAGGGCAGAAAGAGGGGGAGAGATCCTTAACTTCAGCAAACTCACCCTCTGCATCAGCGTGCGCCTCGGGAGCCTCCTCCTCGGCATCATTGCCAGGAGCCACTAGACGAACACCAGCAGGGAAATAGGAATAACATCTTTAGAACCCACAAAGGTAAATATATATAGAGGAGAATATGATGACTTACCATCGGCTGCCCTGAGTGAGAGTTTTCTCTTGAGTATTTGTGAGATGATCGCTTGCCCATAGTTCCGAGAGACTAGTCGTGAGACACGCTGGATGCTGGAGTTGTTGGGAAATATTTGAAATTGAATGCAGTAAGGCTTTGTTAGACTGATCTCTAACCTTAAGGAATTAATGCCCCCACTATTGTTGCTGTTGAGTGTAATGGCAGTATCCCTCCAAGAATTTTTACAAAGACTTCCAGAAAACTAAATAGCAAAATCTAGTGTTTCTCACGAACAGAACACGTTTGAGTTGCAGAGAGAAAGAGAGAAGATAAGAGTTATCTTATCATGGAGTTTAAATAGGTATTTAAAATACCTTAGTAGATGTGATTCTTTAGACACATCCATTCAGACATATCCTTTCATTTTACATGTATCCCTTCATGATATATATTAACAGATATGTCTCTTTATATATGAAAATTTGCATATACACCCTTATAAAGTACATATCTTTGACCATTAAACTATTATATAATTCAAGGTCATATTTGATTTTTTCCTTTCAAATTTTCATACATCTTCTCTTTTTCAGATATGCGACTAGTTTCTTTTCATCACTAACTATATATATTAAATACTAACAATCCCCCACTTTGTTAGTGATTAAAAGGATTAATTGTGCATATAGAAGGTGTCTTTCGACTTGAACATACTACTTTTATAAACTTTTCAAGTAATTGTCGAAATTGATGGTTAGATAATTCTCTATTAAACCACAATTCACTTGTGGACAAGATGGGAAAATATTAAATAATTTAATATTTAAAAAATAAAAAATGTTGGTTCAACCTCCGGTTCATCATGGTTCATGCCAGCTCAACTGCATTTCTGGGTCAATTACAAAACTGGACTGGTTCCATGACCAGTTCACCAGTTCACCCGGTCAAACCGGCTGTCCGGTCTGGTTGCCATTACTATTCTAGGATTCCTTTAAGAGAACAAATTTTTAGCTAGTCTCCCATTCATATCTTCCAACAGTCCCGAGATTTATTCCTTTTTCTGCATATACTTTATGCTCCAAGAACATGGCAACTTCTGGTCCATGTTTTTGGGATATTAATAACTTGCCATTGAAGTTGGTTCTAGTAAAAATAAAACCTTCAAAACATGAGAAAATGGTATTCTATCAATTATTATTTAATGTAGTTTTAAAATTTAAAATTACAAGAATAGCTTCAAACGGTAAATAATACTTTGAAAACTTATGTTGAATAATGACATATATTTAAACTATTTCATATAAAAATTTCACTTTCCTTTTTCACATCGATGAAAGTATATTTTTATAAAAATTTATGCATGTGTAAAGCGCAAGTCAAAACTAGCATAGAATAAAACTAAACCCTAAATCCTAAAACCTAAACCCTAAACCCTTCAATAGATCAAACTGGGCTAACTTATCACCATTGCTTTTCTAGGATTCTTTTCGAAGAACAAATCTTTTAGCCAATCTATAGGAAAATTTATTCCTTTATGTACAACAGATACTTTATGTTCCAGGAACCTGGCAAATTTTAGTCCAGGTTTTGGGGATATTAATAACTTGTTGGAGAAGTTGGGGCCAGTCATCAACAGTTATCCATCGACATATTCCTTAATTCACTAATAATTCAGAGTAAAGCAAGTTTCGTTTCAAATTTTGGACCAGATATTTAGATCAAGTTTAGGATATATGCTACTTGATCTTGGCCAATCAAAGTTAGTTTGAGGCATCTTAGTGTCTTTTTCTCTCTCCCATCAGTGACTTCCCATTGACTCACAAATTAAGTATAATATGCATGAGTTATTCTTAGTAATCATCATGAAAAACTATTTACTTAATATTGATTACATTATGTAAGTATTATTTATTATTTATTATTTTTGTGTTGTGTGTTCTTTGTGAATGATAAGAGCAATAACATCAAATAAAAACCACTCTCAAGAGAAATTAACTAACCAAACTTCACAAGGAGATTGATGTTGTGGATTCAAACCACTCTTGAAACGTGTTTCTTGTGGCTTGTCCATATTTGTCAAACAAAAGAGAATGTTTTTTGTTGGTGCAAAAACCGGTTCTTCCTTGAGACCAAGCCTGACCCTTTATCATCAATGGTTGAGAATTGTTTAATTGTAAGGGGCGGTCACATAAGAAGACAACAACTAGCTTTTCTGGTTCGTCAGGAAGCCTGCACAAGAAAAATAACTGAGTGGGGCGAGCATGGTGCCCTAGTGTAGCTCTAATTATCAAGTAAGCAAGAGAGCTTTGAGGTAGTGGAGAGAGTTTCAATCCAGAAAAAGTTGCATACTTGATTCCTCAAGTTTCCTTCATCTTATCTCCCTGCGTTGAGGTTAGCACCCGTTCCTTCTGTATCATATACCTTGCTTGCCGTACTTCTCTTCTGACATCTTTTCCTCTGCACTTTACCTCCCTGTCACCTTTTCCCATATTGCTTAAGGGGATGTCCAAGCTGGGAGTGTCGGCTGGTGGGTACTCAAGATGGGACCATGTTGTTAGGACAGGGCGCACCCCACATTCCACAATAGCAACAATATTGTTCGCTTTGGGCCGGAGCCTGCACGGTTTTGTTCTTGGGCTTAACCCAAAAGGGCTTGTTCTATAGAATGCGTCCCTCTATATTTATACCCCTTCACTCTTCTCCCATGAGGCAATATGGGACTATTGTTTGAATCCAACACATGTCTCGGTTGTAATCTTGAGGCAAGTGGTCGAAATGACAGATCCAAGATAAGGTGCGTGACTTGGCATAGGTGAAGCTGAGGCTTGAGGCGAGGCGAGAAATACACGGTCTATGCCAAGTCAAAGTGTCGGAGGTCTAAGCCATAGTCGAGCAACCCAGACCTGAGTTAGGATAGCACATCGAAAGCCTAGGTCGTGGCCGAGCATCTGGGGTATGTGCTGGAACAGTGTGTTGGAAGTCTAAGTCATGGCCTAGCGTCCGAGGGTCTAAGGTATGAGTTGGGAACAGTGTGTTGGAAGTCTAAGCTGTGGTTGAGCATTTGAGGTCCGAGCTGGGACAAAAGGTCTGAGGTAATTGTTTGTCTCAGATCTTGTGATGCATTTATTATTAGCCGCACTTTCATTCCACGCCACACTTTTTGAAATGAATTGTCTGTAAAGGTACAATGTGGAGTGGTTGGCATAATGATGGGCACGGCTTTAGCGCCCATACGTTGTGCATCCATGGAAGCATCGTTTCATGAGGTGATCTAGGTTGTCGAACTCGATTTGGCCGCTCAAAAGATTGCTTTCGACTCAAAAGAGATAAAAGGGAATTTTAACCTTCATTTTCTCATTTTGTCTTCCCACTCCTGTGAACTGTTGTGTGATTGTGCTTTCTCTGTTTCCTATCTTCTTCGAGTTTATTTACTATTGTAAAATCCAATATTTTATTGGAATAAATGGATTCTGAATTTTTTTTAATTATTTGGTAACTAAAGTAATTTCCAAAATCTGAATTTAATTGGAAAGGGGGAATTTAATCGATTAATTCCCTAATTAGGGTTAATTGGGGCAGTCGAGGACCTTTTGGAAATTTTAGAAAAGGATGAGGACTTAAGGGAAATTGTGCCCCTCTCTCAGGAAGGGGACCTTCATGTAAAGGGTATAGTAGGCTAGGGTATATTCGCAATGTTACGAGAAAACCATGTAAGAAATGTATTAGAAAGGAATCAACGACTGAGATTAGATGATCATGAGATGAGATTTAAGTTCAAGGCATAACTTCAGATCCTAGCTCTTCATTCATTTCGTTAAAAGGAATTGATCAAAGCCGTTGATCGCTGTAAAGTGAGTAAGTTCGAGGCACGGTGAGTAGATCCAATAGTCCAATTCCATGTTAGAGATAAAGGGTGCGGGTATACCTACCATGAGGGTAAGCCAGAACCGTTCATCTTCAATGGTGGGTTAAGTTCTAAGCAATAGATTAAATCTAAGCCACTCAAATGATCTGGTTGTCCGGGATGATCCAAACCGCTCATCGTGGGCTCTCGGATGAGTTCGAGGCATACTGATTCAATCCAACCGTTCACTCCTACCCAATCCAAACTGTTCACCCAAAGTAGAAATAGGATCCAAGACATAAAGGCGAGATCACCGCTCATCTCCATGGGCAGAACGATCCCGAAGCAGGCATGGAGAACAGATTGCCCGTCACCATGCATGAGATCCTCGTCGAACACTCGATATGAGAATCTTGATCTCGAGGCATCCGTTTCTCTATCACCAGCCAATGCGCCACCGCAAGCTAGCTTACTTCGCCATGATCACTGGACGACGAAAAAGGAAGATGGGCGAATCTCATTGATTGGCCCCATCAGCGCGGTTGCCATCTTTAAGAGGATCTCCATCTCGAGATCCATAAATACCACCCTACCCTTTCAACTCTATCAATACCAGTAAACGGCAGCGAGTGTTTCTGATCTTCGTGAGGAACTAGGAGGGAAGAAGAGAGTGAGGGATCTTCTTCAAAGGAGGCATACAACCACTTGCAAAGGAAGGAGGAGAGGGTTCAGAGGGCCCACAGTTGTTGGTGGGCTAAAGACCTTGATCGTGGCCGGGCCGTTCTAAGCTCACCGGAGGGTGGTAAGCTCCGATCACCTTCCTATAGAGACTCATTCCATATTCTCTGGCTATTAATGCATGTCTATTATCCATGGAGGACACCAGTGCACTGGCGAACTCCGACGAACCATTCGGGAATGAGGGAGAGAGGCAACCAGAGGGACGGACGACAGCGTCGTTGGATGAAGCACAGTAAGTTTCCTCTTTCCCAACTGTTTATACGTAGTCATGCATACAGGTAGGATTATTAGGCCATATGGAGAGGGAGAAACCCGGTCCTGATCGCGGTGGCTCCGACGAAGAAGAAGAGGAGCCCGAAAAATCTAGTCGCCGGCGGAGTAGCGCATGTCTTCTACTGAGAAGCTACCGCTGTAAACCAGTCGCCCTCCTGGCTGATGAAAACGGTGGAAGAGGGATGACATTGGCCACCCGAGTACCGATGATAATCACCGTGCTTGACTGGAGTGCCAACTCCTCCCTGGCGAGATCCTATCCAAGTGAAGGAGACAGACTGAACTTAGAGAAATAGTTGGACTCGAGCTAGTCTGTTAAGAGGCTAGATGGTTAGGGTTAGCAGATTAGAGATAGATTCAATGACTTGATTAGGCCATGTTAGGTGGTTGGATTAAATCAATAATAATGAATTTAAAACCTAACACAAACAAGGTCAGGTTTGGTCCAGTTGCTATGGGCTTAGATTCAAACCCAAGTCTTGTTTGGTCAAGTTGAACAACTTAGCAGATAGATCAACTTAATGGATCTAATTGAATCGGGTTAGACTGAATTTAATCGGGAAGGACCTAACCAAGTTTGTAAAATAAAAATAAAATAAAATAAAATAAAATAAATAAAATAGGATGAGTGGGATTTGAACTCAAGCCACCTCAACAAATCTGGTGAACCTTAACAATTAGGGTGTTATACCACATTTGGTTAAATGGATAGGTCCAATTAAATAAAAGCTAGGTCTAACCAAGGTAATGGGAAAGGAAGGAAATAAAAGAGGGAATAAGGATTTGAATTAAGGACCCCACAACTATATTGGAGCACCCTAACTACTAGGGTATAGATAACTTTTTAGTTAAAATGGAGAGGTCAAGAACTTTAAAAGGAAAGTGACAAGAAGTGCAAGAGTGGGCTCATCCGATCAGACTATGGTCCACTTAATGAATCATGCATGTGCATCTAAGGCTTATGAGCCATTGCCGATACTGATATAGATTCTATTATTAGGTTTTGACACAGAAACATGACGGGAGGGAGTCCCATGTGACTCTAGATGTCGTTGATAGAGGTAAGTACACTTGCCTACTTCCTACTCTTCGGAGTATTTCTTGTTATTATCATTATCATGATCGATGGTTCATGAGATTTTCTTTGATTTGATCTGTTGAGTTCATATATTCATTCCTGGTTGTTTGGATTCCTGTTGAGCATATATGATTGTTTTCGAGATGTTGGTATCCATGTTTGATTGTCGGTCTTTCGCTCGGATCAGTGGTGCGTGGGGGCTCAGTTTGGGGAACATTCAGGGATGGGACACCCTGGTGTTTCAGCTTGTCATACCAGAGGGACGATACTCTGGTTGTTCTGCCCGTCAGTGGGGATGATTCGCTGACCATGTCGATACACACGAGAAGTGGCACTACCAATATACGACCTCAGGGTCGTACGACCGGAGGGTCGAGTTTCCCGCAGATGCTGTTGATGCTGGCCGTAGGAGACGTTTGTCGAGCTTCCTTTGGAACTCTTCTCAAAGCTTGAGAGCTGCTGTGGTTAGGAGTCATTACCGTTGTGATGTTTGTGGTAGACTCCTAGAGTAGAGTTTGTGGGACGTGTCCCCACTGTTTGATTGTTGATCACATTATTGTTACTTATGATGGTTTTATGATCCCCCAAGGGTTACTTACTGGGCTTTTCATTCGAAAGCTCACACTCTTGTTTTCCTTTCTCTTTCATATCCTGAGGAGTAGGTGACTTGAGCTCAGGAGTAGTGCGAGGGATGGGGTAGCTTGCAGACGTCCAAGGACTTCTATTATTTTCTTTATGTGAGAGACATTTCTTTATAGGTCCCTTGTAGGGCCCAAATTATTGTAGGGTACATGAACCCTGATTTTATTTCCGTTGTGACTCTGACTATTTTTTTATGTTATCTTCGTTATTTGGATTGTTATTTGTTATCTGCTATGGTCATCTAGGCCTTGTATCAGAGTTAGGGTGCGCTTTCACTTGGTTACGGCCGATCTGTGCACGTGCTCGAAGCCTAGAATACTGGTCGAGGCGTGACAACTACAAAGGTAATGAAGACTGTTCCCTTAGATTCTAGGGCTCTTTCTTCACCTCCATATTCTAGGGCTCCTTCACCCCAAGAATCTAAGGCTCCTTCTTCAAACGTTAGGTTAGCAGAGGCCGGGTCTAAGGCCCAACTTAGCATCCTTCCCCTAAAGAGATACAAGCCTTAGAGGACTTTTACAACATCTCTTTCCTTCCTCTTACTTATAGGGTTCCCTCTCATTCTGAGTAAGCTAGTGCGCCCTTCGAAGAGACGGAAATAGCTATATATCATGACACTTTAGAGGCTGGCTTTAGGCTTCCTTTCTCATATATCATTCATGAGATTTTGTACTTTCATCAACTCTGTCCCTCCCAACTGTCTTCAAACTCGTGGAGAATACTCTACGGGTTTGTGATGGTCTTCAACCACTTCAGAGTCAAGCCAACTTTACGTTGGTTTCGCCTTCTCTTTGCCTTGTATAGCCATTCTGGTACCGATTGGTACTACTTTTCAGCTTTCTCCAAGCAACATTTCTTGGGTAAGGTACCAACTTCAATCAAAGGGTGGAAAGATGAATTCTTCTTTGTTTCTTATGAGTTCGAGTGGCATATCTGAACCAAGTGGGACACCCCTCAGGTAGATACCTCATATTAGGATGGGATGACCGCTGACGAGGACACCCAATTTGCGGTTCTCCGAGGTTCATGTTGACAACTATTTAACAATAGAAAACCTTCGGAAGCATGACCTTTATTCAGTGATAGGTAGGACTCGTCTGTATCTGCTTTTTAGTTAGGAGATAACTAATTTATAATTGAATACATTAAAAACTAAAACTCAATCTTGTTTAATACAACACCTTATAAATATTGTCTTAAACTTAAAGTCTCACAAACACTCATAATCAAAATAACGTAATTTCTAGACACGGGAGTCAGAGCCAGCTACAGGACGTCTCCACTAGACTCGGGATCAGACCAACCTCTATACGGTCCTCTGTTTATCGCCTGCAATCACAATGTCAAGAGAAAAGGGGCTGAGCTACTGGAGCTCAGTGAGTTGGGAACATATCTGTCGGGTGTAAACTGTACCCGTATAATAATGTAAAACAGTAAATATGAAATATAAAACATGTATAGGAAATAACTGAATTTAAATACTAAAATCTGAAATAAATACTGAGCATGTATATGCTGGTCAAAGTATTCTCTTTGATATGCATATCTGATTCCCTGTTTCTCTATCTTGTAGATTATTTATGAAATCGTCATTCCCCCTGGGTAATATGTACCTGTGCCTCCTCTCTCCGAGATAAAACTCAATCTCTCTAGGAGGTGAGGAATGTGGAATCATCTGATAATCACAAGACTATAATCTCAGACTACACATCTACTTCAACACTATATGACCAGCGACCTACGAGTATATCTGATACACGAGGTCAACTATATATACGTATACTAAGCACCCGAAAGGATGGAAAGAGGGTTTTGATTTCATAAATAGAAGTGTTTTAAAAACAGATAGTTCGGACTTAAAATCAGAATTTAAATCACCCCTCTCCTAACATAGTGCCGTACTCTCTGGCTCTACACTAGCTACCACTAGTCCATACAAGCATATCAATAAAGTGTAATCTATCTATTTCTGTATCTGTTTGTCTTTTCTGTTACTGAATACTGTGCATGAAATGGTTTTACAAAACTCTAGAAATTTTCATAAAACTCCTAGTTCATGCTTTTCAAAACTGAAATCTATACTGTATAAAAATACGATAAATCAATGAAATTGTACAGCTAGTTCCCCTCACCTGAGTCTAGTCCGAGCTTAAGTTTGGCTCGTTCCTTCGGCAGCGGCGGACTTGCCTTTGCCCTTTCCTGATAATTGAAATAAGAAATCTATAAATACGGAGTCCGTATTCTTGACTCGTACTCTAATTTAGACTAAATAGAATACAGTAATGATATTAATCTATCTAAGTATGTTTTCTTATTTCATAACTAATACATGCTTTTAAGATATGAAAGTATGAATTATACTCGTATTTCTCCATACTTCTAACAAATCTTCACTGAACTTAATTACTACCTTCCTAAACTTAACAACTAGCATATTAAGCAAGGAATGAAGATGATTAATTTGCTAATTATAGATTTTCAAGAAAAGATCGGGCAACACCTCCTCTATTTGTAGGGCTCCCGAATCACTACAAACATTCACACATGGCTACTTAAATTAACCATCTATAATACATGACAACCTAACAATCTTTAACCCATATACATGAACATCATCAACCAAACCATGAATCATTAGTCCAATTAGGATTTTCCCCAAATTTCTCTTCCAATTAGCAATTAAAGATGAAGTTCTTCTATGAATGCTCACAATAGGGAATTGGGGGTTGATGGGCTCAAGCTCGCTGTTGAGCTGAGGTGAAGTTGTATGGCGGCCGATCAGAAGCTCAAGGCGGCGCATCTAATCGTGTGGTCGCTGGCGACGTGGCTGCCGCGAAGCGCAAGCAGCGCGTCGCTACAGGCTGAGTAAGGCACCGCGAAACGTCGGCCAGGCGCAGCGGCTCGGGAACTTCCGCAATGGCGCGGCCGCCGTAAAAAGCGCGCCGGCCGAAGCCGGTAGTAAGGCGCCAAGCGGCGGCTGAAGCCGGGGCAGCTCAGCTGCACAAAGCGAGGGCGTGGGTAAGGGAGGGGATGTGTTCTAAGAATCAAGAGAGAGATGGATTTGAGAGATTTGAGATTTCTCTCTCTCTCTCTCTCTCTCTCTCCCACACTTAACTTATAAGAGAAAAATATCAGATAATTTGTTTTATTATAATTTAATAATTAATTCAATTCTTTTAACTTATCTATTGAATAATAATTTTGGTTAATTTATAATATCTTCTAAAATATCTCCTACTAAAGGTCGAACAACTTTTCGTTGATCTTATCTTGTTACTGTGCTGCCATGAGGGTAACTAATAATGTTATCTGGTTCATCTCTATCTCCTACCCAAATCCGGGAATCCCTGGTCATACGACCCCAGTGACACAGACTGACTGTAGCATCACGGGTTGTCTCTTCTCCCGACCTAGATCTATGTTTCTCGGCTTTTGACTCGGCCAAATCTACTTTATCGGGACTCTAACTTTTGTCCGATGTTCCTACTTAATTAATCTGGATTAATTAATATTTAACTAATCTCTGGTTTAATTAATCTAATACTACAGACCATCCACCTCCAACTATTCTATGTAACTCTGGTCTGACCCAATAAGGCCTTTTCTCGGCCCTATAGTTGCGAGGATGGATTTCGGTTCATTAACTTATGATTTTCTTTAACTTTCTGGTTAGTAATGATTAATCTGATTTGAGGTAATTAACTTCATTTAAAATTTCAAAAATTTACTGAATGGACTTAGAAAATTCTGGGATGTTACAATTCTCCCACCCTTAGGAATTTCATCCCCGAAATTTTCTTACAATAGATAAGTACAACAACTGAGAATACTGTTCCCTCATATGATCCTCTCTTTCCCAAGTGGCTTCTTCCACTTGGTGATGACTCCACAGTGCTTTCACTAGAGATATTATCTTGTTCTTCAATACACTCTTCTATGGGAACACTTTCTGGAATACTGTATCTTCAACTTCCATTCTGGGATCTCCAAGGGTACCAACAACCCTGGTGGCTTCTTGTGCTCTTCTTTGATCTGCTAACCGATCAACATCTTGCAACGTACTCAGCAATTTCCTTCTAATTCATTAGATATTTCAACTCTTGTGGTTGGTGAAGATTTTACAGGCTCCATCATAAAGGTAGTGTCACCAGATCTTCAAAGATCTTCAAAGAAAGGACCACTTAGATGTAATACATGCCTCTACTAAATGTAACACCCATCTCTCAAATGAGACGGATGGTACACCAGCCACGTCAGGAAGATATGACTAAAACTGATAACAATAGGTATAATCCAAAGACTTAGATAATCATAAACATAATCTGTTTATCACAGATAGTCAAACCAAATAAAATCAACATATTGTCAAAAGTCTAGGCAACAAGACCCCAAATATAGAGTAGCAGTTATACATAACAAGTCTTTTATTTAATACCAATACGCACTAAGGAACGCAAGAGTCAACCACGGTTACTAATTCTTGCTCATCTAGGATGTCATCCGGTGCAGCTGTAGCCTGCTGTTGTGTCACTGTAAGGGCCTGTGCCATCAGATTGGCCTTAACTCCTCGGCCTCCTCGGCCTCCTCGACCTCTTTGAGATCTCCCCCTGGATGATCCTCCTCTCTTGCTCCTACTACTTCCCACGACAGAGTATCCTTATGGTGGCTGTGCACTTTGGCCTCCCGCTTAGAATTGGGGAACTGTACCACCTCCCTGAACTAATAGGGGACATTCCTTCATATAATGTCCTAGTTGCTGACAGTGATAGCAAATACCTGCTCCAAGGCCCGCCCTGCATTCTCCAAAGTGATATCTCTTGCAGGTTGGACACTGTGGCTTCTTCTGACTTTGTCCTCCTGAAGAAGAGCCGCCACTACTAGTGCTGTTGCTTTTCTTTCAAGGTCTTGTGTTGTTGCCCATTTGGAAACTGGGTGTGTTTCACTTCTTAAACTTGTCCAAACGTTTCTTCTGTCGCTCAAGGCTTATCTTAACCCTGAGCGCAGCCTCCACCATCTCTGTAAAATTTGAGAGCCCCGACATAGTGACGATGTTCCTAATTTCGTCTCGAAGCCCTTGCTCAAATCTCCGGCACTTCTCATGCTCTTCATTCATGTAGGAAGGTGCATACCTCCCCAAGTCAGTAAACTTGGCCTCATAATCGGCCACAGAAAGATTCCCCTTGGTCAAACTTAGAAATTCCTGAAGTTTCACGTCTGTGTAGATCCGGGACATGAACTTCCGGTCAAATGACTTTCGAAATTCTTCCTAGGTGAATACCATCTGAGTTGCACGGCGTCTCTTAATGGTCAGCCACCATTGTAGGGTAGCCTATCCAAGTAATAATGTGATCGTGGTCACTTTTTCTTCGTCGGGACACATCAAGGACTAGAAAACTAACTCCAGGTGGGTGATCCAGTTCTCTGCCTCTGTTGGATCCGTAGTGTCCAAGAATTGCGTGACTCCCATCTGTCAGGCTCTGCTGACGAAGTCATGCTTTTTAGGCTTCGGTTGCTGGAAATTTGGAAAAGCTGCAAAGGACTGAGTAATCTGATCATAGAAGTGCTGCATCTCCGGGTTATGCCTCTGTCCTGGCTACGCGCTCGGATAGTATCCTGACCCGTATTGCATTCCCGGGTTGTATCCCGGTCCATACTGCATCCTCGGTTGGAATCCGGGTCCATATTGCATTCCTGGTTGATATCCGGGTCCATATTGCATCCCTGGTTGAAGTTCGGGTCCATATGGCATCCCTGGTTGAAATCCGGGTCCATATGGCATCCCCGGTTGGAATCCGGGTCCATATTGCATCCCCGGCTGGAATCCGGGTCCATGATGCGAATGAGACCCTTCAGCCTGAACTCCTTTTGGTTCCGAAGCTTCTTCTGGTTCCGGAGCTTCCACCTAGGGTCCATAAACAGGTTCTTCACGTGGTACATGGGGTGGCCTTCCACTTCTCTTTGGTGTTATTCTGAAAGAGAGACTGTGTCAATAATATCCTATAACACTTGAAGCAATTATCAAGCTTTACTCGACTGACACGTACTCCCACCTAAGGCTCTAACTACCCTAGGACTTCCCTAGGATTGACTCGTCTTTGATGCCACTAAATGTCATCCATGGCATTTAGTGGTCCTAGGACTCTAAGTATCTCAAATATGTCTTCTAGGCTCTAAGATTGATTTCCCCAAAATCAACCGCTCTGATACCACTAAATGTAACACCTATCTCCCTTTTAGGTGACACGTGTCACACCAGCCAGGTCTAGAGAATAAACCCTAAACCTAAGGCTGTAGACTGCTAATTAACTGTAAAATTAATAACACGCGGAAGCTAAGTAAAGCAAACTGAATACATTAAAAACTAAAACTCAATCTGGTTTAATACAACACCTTATAAATATTGTCTTAAACTTAAAGTCCCACAAACACTCATAATCAAAATAACGTAATTTCTAGACACGGGAGTCAGAGCCAGCTACAAGATGTCTCCACTAGACTCGCGATCAGACCAACCTCTATACGGTCCTCTGTCTATCGCATGCAATCACAATGTCAAGAGAGGCAATGAGCATTTCGGAGCTCATGAAGTTGGGAACATATTTGTTTCGTGTAAACTGTGCACTCGCATAATAATGTAAAACAAAGAAATATGAAATATAAAACATGTATAGGAAATAATCAATTTAAATACTAAAATCTGAAATAACATCGAAAGTATGTATATCTTTGAGCCAAAGTATTCTCCTTGATATGCATATATGATTCCCTGTTTCTCTGTCTTGTGGATTATTTATGAAATCGTCATTCCCCCTGGGTAATCTGTATGTGTGCCTCCTCTCTCCGAGATAAAACTCAATCTCTCTAGGAGGTGAGGAGTGCAGAATCATTTGATAATCACAAGACTATAATCTCTCTAGGAGGTGAGGAATGCAGATCTCCTCTCCAACAAGAAGAAATTGGAAGATGTAGGTGCAGTGACGCTCAATGCCCAATGCTCGGCCGTTATCCAACAAGCCATGCCAAAGAAACTGAAGGATCCGGGTAGTTTTGTGGTCCCGCGCATCCTTGGAGAAGGGGTAACGAAGAAGGCATTGGCGGATTCTGGGGCAAGTATCAATGTAATGCCCTATAAGTATATGAAGCTCAGCCTCGAGGACCCTAAGCCCACGGGGATGACACTACAGCTGGCCGACCGATCTGTGAGAAGACCAAAAAGGATAGCCAAAGATGTGCCTGTTCAGATTAACCAATTTGTTTTTCTGGCAGATTTTGTGTTATTAGATGTTGATGATGAAGTCGATGTGCCCATCATTCTTGGGCGACCTTTCCTCGCCACTGCTCAAGCCCTTGAAGATCATGCACAAGGTAAGCTTGCCTTGAGGGTGGGAGACCAAGAGGTCGTGTTCCAATTGCCTGATGCAATGCGGCACTCGATGGCCCAAGATGACACCTCATATTGCACCGACGAGGTAGACGAAATCACCACCGAGTGTATAGAAGACCTATTAATGGTGGATCCACTATACCCTTACTTGGGGAAACAAGAGGGACACTCGGAGGGAATGCATGGGGATTCCATTTCATCAAGGCTTGAAATAGTGAAGATCAAGAAAAAGAAGCAAAAATCCTTTCCACCTCCAACATGCTGGAGAAAGATACAAGAGAAGGGGGTAGGCAACAAACCATCAGCTCCGAACACTACCAAGGGAAGCCCAGGTATGGAGAATAACAATAGATCAATCTATGCCAACTTGGGGAGGTTTTTATTCGGACAATGCTTTAAGGGAGGAGCCAATGAAGGCTTCAAGGTATTTGAACCCCCATGAGGTAAGGTAAAGGTACGTCAAGCTAGTGACGTTAAACAAGCGCTTCTTGGGAGGCAACCCAAGCTCTTGGAGATCTTTTTCTTTCTTTTTAGTTGCAAGCTTCTTTATTTAGATTGTGTGTTTGCAATAAATGATTGAGATGTATCATATCCATTTCTATGATATCCTGTATCATCATGCTTGTTGTTAATCCATTCATAGCCCTAGAATACATAATTGTCATTAGGGAGCGCGAGGAGGACTTGAATTGTGTCCTGGATTGGCTGTATAAGCCAAACCCAGGCCCATACGGGGAACCATTCGGGGAACCATACGGCCTTTCATACGGCCATATGGAGCCCCCAGTGGGGTGTACGGGCTGTCATATGGCCCGTATACATGGCCGTATGACACGCCCAGTGTCATATACAGGCTGTTATACGGCCCGTATACGGACCCATATACAACCAGGTTTGAGGCGTTTTAAAGGGCAACTCTTCAATTCATTTCTTCTCAAAACCTAGCCGCCCCACTCCTTCTCCACAGAAATCCGAGACCTCTCCTCGCCGAGGCGACCTCCCTCTTCGATTTTGGGCCTTATTCTCCTTTAGGTATGCATTCTAATGCATTGTTTTGTTGACATAACTCATCTTCACTATTTTAGAAACCTAGGGATTCAATGGATGAATTTTGAATGGATCTATACTTTTTGTGTCGAATTTTTGCTTGAATGAGTTGATCTATAGCATGTCTAGACGTTTAGAAAGAGATTAGGATGTGAATGGATTATAAAGGAAGGGTTGTAGACCATGAGGGTCGGCGCCGCCGCGCCCCTACGCATACGGGCCGTAAAGCAGCCCGTATGGGTCCCAAGTGCCCCATACGGGCTGGTATATGGCCCATATAGAAACCCGTATAGGGCCCATTGAGGGTCGTAGTGTGCAACATTCTATTAAATTTTTGTAAATTCTTATTCGCACTAACATCCTTTTCGATTATTTTTTTTGTAGACATGCTGAGGAAAGTTGTGACATCCAAGAAAAGGCGGACTGGCCAAGGATCCTCCACTACACCTCACTTTAAGGAGGACCGCTTCTTCCACCGCTACCAGAGGCTGGCCGCAAAGCTCTTTGGGTGAACGCGGTACATAGATTGGGGCGTAGTCACCCAGTTAGGGATCACGAACCGGGTACAGAGCATGCTCGGGGTTGGTGGATGGGATAAGGTGTTCTCCATAAACCACGAGACCTTCCGGGAGGCGACTCTGGAGGTCCTCAGCACGTTCGAGGCCGATCGGAGTTCCATTCAGGAATTGTCCCTCACAGCGATCTTGTTCCAACTCTTCGGGGAGAAGAGGACCATGAGCTACACCCGATTCTCCCTGCTCATGGGCTTCTACGACATAGAGGCTCTCCACACTCGGGAGCATCGGGAGCTCCTTACCTCCTTCTCGGACCATATCATTACAGCCGTGCGTTATTGGGTTCAGCTTGGAGGCGCCATGGGAGCAACAAGGCAACCCTCATGTCTGATCCGGTCCACCGCTCCATCGCGGGGCGAGATGATAGCACCGGGAAAGTCACGGTCACCGATCTTTTTATCCTTTACAGCATTCTCGATCGAGTACCTATCCATCTTGGATATGTACTCGCCGATTATTTGGTGCACCAGGGGACCCACACCCGGTTGAGGACTATCACTGTGGGGCCCTACATTACCCGCCTCATCATCAGCATGGGCCTCGAGGAGAAGACGGAGGGCATGGAGAGGCTTCAGCTTATGGCGGCCCTAGGGATGAGCACCTATGCCAGATGGGGCTCGTCAAGCACGTGGGAGGCCGCTACATATTGGTTAGCCAGAGCGCCGACAGTTCTGATGATGATGAGTCCGACTCTGAGGACTCCAACAGCCCACCTCCCGCGGATGAGCTTTCATCTTCAGCGAGCAGGGGCCGATTTGAGCGATTGGAGGAGCAGACCATAGACATTCGTACTACCCAGGATACTATTCTCACGGAGCAGCACCGCTTGGGAGACCAGTTCGCGGAGTTGTCTATCATTATTCGAGGGCACACAGCGTTTGCACCTCCTCCAGCACAGGCACCACCAGCAGATGACCCCGCACCTTGAGGACTTGGACACATCTCTTTCTTTTTATGTTGATGAGACATATTTTGTTGTGCACTTTTTATTTTCGTGCTTTGATGGACTTCTTGCCTTATTTTGTGCATCTTGTATGCCTAGCAAGGGCATTGCCCTGCTACACTCATCCTCTCATTTATTTTTTATTGACTCTCTTGCTTTCCTCCTATCTCTTGTGGAGCTATAATGATTTTCCCTTACTTTGCAGAAGTGAAAATTGACTCAACGCCCCGGTATTGGCCACACACCAACTTCATGGAAATCAATTGGCACACCAAAATAACCGGGGAAGTTTTATTTCACCTTTCTCCATGCATGTTTCATTTGTGACTTATTGAGTACATTGAGGACCATGTACAATTTTAAATGTGGAGATAGATAGCTACCTATCTTTTATATTTGTACATTCATAGCAAAGCTTTAAGTGTGGAGATAGGTATACATTCATAGCAAAGCTTTAAGTGTGGAGATAGGTAGCTATTAATGCAATTCATTGCAAATCAAATTTTTGTTATTCATGACTAGCATGCCTCGACAAAGGCCTTAAGGAAACATGTTGGCACACTCTATTTCTAGGGCACCATCTTGGCACATAATTTTGGTAAACTCTCCTATGAAATGCCATGGGCATATAAAGAACATCTCTGTGATACTTATGATCTTTAAAGACAATAGATAACCCATTGCCATGTTCTTTTGACTTTAATACCTAAGCATTACTTTCAATGGCTCCAAGAAACTTCGTGGCACTAGTTCAAACTTATTAACCCCTCATAGTGTTACCAAGTGGACAAGTAAGAGGAGAAGCAAATAGTTGTACATATAGTAGTTGTCAATCAATAAAGATGGTGTTCCGCTGCTTGTTGTGACAAAGTTGTTTGGGGTTCCAGCTCCTAATCGGAGTGTTCTTCAACGCGAAAAGTCATTACTTAGTATGAACACGCTGAGGTAGAGTTGTAACCGCCTTAGTAGCTAAGTGTCCTGGTGCTTGATAAGCATGAGCACCTTGCAAAAAGGAGGTACTACACGATACCTTGATCTTCAGAACGGGAAAGTCACATCTAATGTAGATGCCCTACCCGAAAAAAAAGAGAAAAAGTATTTCCTTCGAACTTGTCCACCATTCTTCTAATAGGGGGTAATTTTTTTTGTTCTTAGGGCCTCAAGGACTTTCTAGAGTCCATTGAGAGCATGCTTATCTTGCTAAGACTTGAGAACATGGCATGTGGAGTGAATAAGCTTTGTCTAGAACTATAATGACGTCTTGCATGAGATCTATTTGAGCCTTGGCGTGGAAATGGGAGAACAGAGCACATGGGTGGTGAACTTGAAAAGAGTTGAGCCATACACTTCATGGCTAAGAGAATGAACACTTATATTTTCTTTTGTTGATTGATTTTCTTTGCTTAGGGACAAGCAAACCTTTAAGTGTGGAGATATTTGATAAGTGTTCATTTGAGCATAATTTTATACTATCTTCTTATATGCTTAGCATGTGATTGTGAGGACTTTTTGCCCATCGATACTTAAAATGTATTTATTTTCATCAACAGGGCATGATATAAGGACCCCGGAGGAAAGAAAGCATTTCGAGAGAAACCGGGATCCCAGAGCACCCAGAAGGACCTATACGGTCAAGCATACGGGCCGACATACTACGGCCATAATCGCAGCCTTGAAGAAATACGACAGATATCGGCCCTTATGATAGCTGGTATAATGATTGGCCCGTATACGGGCCGATATATGGCCCATATACGGGCCCGTATGAAGGTAGTTGGCCCGTATACATGCTTACGGGCATACATCATCAATATTGGGCCCGAATCGCTCTTGAAGAGGCAAATGTGTAAATCTCACCCTTAAAACCTTAGGGGTATAAAAGCAAACCGAGAGGAGGGTTTTAGAGGAGCTTGGGCAGACATAGGAAAACCTTAGGGAAAGCTTGGAGGTCTTGACCTAGAGGCCATTGGAGTAAGAGGAGGGGACACCTTTGGAAGAAGATCAAGAAGCCATCACGTTGATTTCATTGGATTTACATATCATGTCTTCTTTGATTTCTTTCCTCTTTGTTTTGGATTGTTGCCCTCCTACCATGGAGGGCTAATTTTGTAGATTCTTGGATGATTGATGAACCCTTGGATATGATTTAATTAATGTTGGTTCTCTATTCTTGAATGCTTGGTTATATTTATTGAGTTTATTGGATGTTTCAATGTGAGTGAATCTCTCTACGTTGTGAGACCCCGGAGAGATTCTCGTAGTCCATATGGGGGAAGAAGCGAACGCCTCCCCATGTGTAGACCATCTCCAATAGAGGGGATTGTGAGTATACCGGGAACCCGGGTACTAAGGAGAGCGACTCCTTTAGATGAATTATTCCCATAATCCTTCCAAGTAATAGGTTCAAGAACATAATCGGTAAGGGCACTAGGATTAGTAACTCACCTCGGGATGAGGGAGTGAAAGCACGATAGGAACCCTTGGCCAAGAATTAACCAAGTGTCGAGATAGAGAATAACATTCATCCTTTAGAAGTCCAAGGGGGATTCAATTATCCGAGCATCCCCTTCTTACGATTGTTTGACCTTAAGAGCAACCTGATCCCTTTGTTCATGATTTCAATTTGATTAGTTTAGAATTTAGTATAATCAACCACCCTAGACCGACTAATTAGTAGAAGAATAGTGGGTACTAGTATTTCCATCTCCCTGTGGATCGACAACCCAACTTTCATGTCCACTTTATTACTTGATACGACCCGTACACTTGCGGTTGCATCTCACCAGTAATGATTAATCTGATTTTACTTAATTAACTTCATTTAAAATTTCAAAAATTTACTGAAATGGACTTAGAAAATTCTGGGATGTTATAGAATCTTTGAAAAAGACGAAGAGGGGTGCTACCAAGATGTCTTTAGAGAATTCCAGAAGCTCTAGGTAGAGAAAGCGAGCCGTCCACAAAAGAAGGCTTGGGCGGCTTCCCTGGCTCAGGAGATCCCCAGACCGCAGGAGAGCCAGCCGATCTTCCATGAAAGTCTTTCATCCGGGGTGGACGGTTTCCCCATGAGTAAGCTGCTCTGCTAGTAGATGCGCTCGGCACAGAGGCTCAACATCAATTCCCCTGCCGCTGAGACCTAAGAGATCTAGTCATCGCTATATTTGGAGCCGAGTCAAGCAAATCCTCAGCCCGCTATGGTGGTGTAGGACGAGGATGTGAGCTTCCTGGACGAGTAACTTTCAAAGTGATCCCATATCCAAACTCCTCAAGCAACGAGAACGGATGTCGAGGCTGAGGTCATGATGTCTTGCTCTCAAAAGTGCACGAGGTCGCTCAAGTAGTAAAGTGCCCTTAGGGTAGGGTAGTCAATAATCCATAGGGACCGGTAGAGCTAGTACTAACTTGACTTCTATTATCTAGCCTAAAACTATGTGTAATAGTCTAATCCTAACTAAAAGATCTAAATAGAGAACTAAAGAGAATAGTCGACAAATGTATGGTTATCAATCAAGAGGACATGGCTCCTCGGATTTCTATCCCCTAAGAATCCCTTGCTCGACTAATTTCCTATTATTGGCTATCTAGTTGATATATTATTGGATCGTGAGGAACCTTAAATTAGTTTGACCCTGATCTCTCGTGCAGCCAAACCCTAGTCCCATACCGCGACTTTGCCGTACGACTGCATTATAATTACTATTAGGTTTTGTGGTTCCCACTATTAGATTTTACCCTAATCCGGAGAGTGTGACACCATACACCCGATCTCTCGGTACGCACTCACCCTTATCTTCTATGCCTAGATCTAGCTTGACCGAGATTTCTCTTCATGTATTAAGCAACTACAGATATATAATTTGAGCTTAATTCGTACTAACAAATCTCAAGCATTAAACATACATAGACAATCCACAAGAATAATCAAAGAAAAGCCTATAAGTATTAAAAGGAAAAGAGTCACACGACCATCATAGCGTTTCAATACCCAAGGTACCACAGAAGGTTTAGCCTCTCATACTATAAGAATTCATCACAAATGCTAATTAAAGAAGAATAAATAAATAAAGATAATAAACTCCCTGGATCAATGTCTCCTCCGTCTTCAATCTTCCTCTGAAACCCTAGCCCTCGGTAGAGGAATCGTCAAAAGTCCCCTTGCGAATCGAATCTGGCGGCCTTTTCTAACCTTCAAATTTACAACACATGGAAGTGTTAGGGCTTTGTTGTCCGTGTGTATAACTCTAGAGTCTTCTAGAATATAATTGATGCAGTTTTGGCTAATCCCAAGATGTACATGCCATGTATACGAGCTGAACACACCTGTGTGTATCTAGACACACCCGTGTTTATGGCCGTGCCACTCTTTATAAAGTGACTATTCAGCTCTTTTTGCTCGGAACTGTTCCCATTTTTTCTTCTTTTATCCCGAGTACCTGTTTATCTGTTCAATCATAATGAAATACCGAACAGTGCACAAAATTAGAGGAATCCAAGCGAAAAGGCGTGCAAAGTGTATGCAAATACAGTATGAAAATATGTATAATTATGCACCCATCAGGTCAGAGTCTCAACTTTGAAGTAGTTGAAGGTCCTCACCTCAGAGAAGGCAAAGGCCGAGGCCAAGATCCTCAGAAAAGTGAACTTGGTCACGGGGCTTCAGACAATCAAAGCCGAGGCCGAGACTGCCAAGAGAGTGACAACCAAGGTCCTCCCTCAGGAGAAGATTTGCAAGACTCAGAATGGACAAACATCAGTATCGCTCTACCCTCAAAGGGGGTCCTCTGCGAAGATGCGATGGAGGCAGCAAAGTCCGTTGACACCATCCGACCAAAAGTTGTCCAGACAAAGCTTCCTATGTTAAGAAGAGAAGAGGTGGCCACTAATCTTTCGATAATTGGAATTTTTGTAAATGTCCTTCGAATAAGCTCCTTCATGTTCTTTCTTTTTTGTTCTCTCTTAAATATTGCTTCTTCAATATAGGCCGATTTTTGGATTTCCTATGCCGCTAGGCTACTCTACGAGGGTGCGGTTTGAGCCGAAATTCTCGAGTAGAATGAAGTGGAGATTGCTCTGCTTAGGGAGAGAGTTTCGAAACTCAAGGCCAAAACCAACTCCTTTGAGAAGCCGAACGAAGAAGCTGAAAGGAAGATTTCCAAGCTTGAAGATGAGTTTACCAACCTCCATTAGAAGAAATTATTGTTGGAGAAAAGGAGGAATGAGGCTCGCAGTGTGCTAGTATGATGCGAAAGTTTATTGAATGCCTATGAGTATAGCGCCTGATATGTTATCTCCCGCAAGTGTACGGGGTTGATCAGGTAATATAGTACCCTCAGGATAGGGTAATCGAATCCACATTAACGTTCCTAGTACTAATTCGTCTTCTATTATCTAGCCTAAAATCTAGGTAATCGTGTAATTCTAACAAAGATATCTAAAGAAGACCTAAGGTGAGCAATTGGCGATTCTAGAGTAAATCAATGAAGGGAATATGGCACCCTGGATCTTTATCCCCCTGGAATACCCTTACAACTAATTTCCTAATATTGGCTACCTAATTGATATGTTCTTGGACCGTGAGGAACCCTAATTAGTTCAACACCTATCTCTAGGCGGCCAAACCCAATCCCATATGACGACACTAATCGTCCTACGACTACATTAGGTTCTGTGATTTTCACTATTAGGTTTTACCCTAATCTAGAGAGTGTGACACCATACACCCTATCTCTAGGCGTACACTCACCCCCTACCATCTACGCCTAGATCTAGCATGATTGAGTTCTTACTACAAATTAAGCAATTCAGGTATGAAAATTGGGGCTATCATACTAGCAACTGGAAGTATTAAGCACACATAGATGGTTCACAAAAACACTCAAAGCCATATATTGAAAAGGAAATAGTCACATGTTCATCCTAGGGTTCTAGAATCGATCAGAGACACCAACAAAGATTGCCTCTCATATTATAGAAATCCATCAAAAAAATCCAAATAAGAAGACATTAATACAGGTACTAATGAAAACAAAGAAGTCTCTCTCAATACTGCCCTTCTCTTATATGTTGGACTTCATGGATTGACGTCCTTGGCCTTTAATCCGGTACCCCAAAGGGTCGATCTCCTTGCCTTGACGAGTCCTTGAGCGGCGGCCTTCAATCTCCTCCGAAACCCTAGCCATCAATGGAAGAATCACCAAAAGTCCCTCGATAAGTAGCAACTGTCGAGCTTTTATATACAGGAAAAGGATGAAGAATGGGCTTGTTTAGGGGTGTTTTACCTCGTACTTATTTTTGGAATCTTTGATACTTGATACACAGTGTTTTTATAATTCCCAAGATCAATACGGCCAAAACATGGGCAGAGCACGCCCGAGTTCTTAAGTAGCACGGCCGTACTCTGGGCAGATAAAGCGTGCTTGGGTTGTGCTCTTAGAAATCATCAAAACCCTAAGTTTTGAAATCAGCACACCTTGAGCACGCCCGTACTCGGGCCGTGCTGTTTTCTGAAATTTGTCTTTTCAGCTCTTTTTGTTTTTTGGTCCCAGGACCTATTTACCTATTCAATAATAACAAAATACCCAATAGAGCACAAGAATAGAGAAATCTATGCAAAAGACAAGAAAAGTGCATGTTAATATGAAAATGCGTTTGATCATGTACTTATCAGGAGCCTTGCTTGACATGTACTCATTTTTTTTTTTTTTACTTTCTCAATCAATTGCATTTAATCCTCTCTTTTTGGTTTTGTACTAGACAATGGTATACCCAAGTATTTTACTGGCAGTATTTTCACTTTTCAGTTGATATGTTCGTCATTGGTTATGCCGAGTGTGTGTTAGCTCTAATGGGAATGAGCGAGCTTCTGTGGTTGTTTTTTCCGAGGTCTGATATTCCTTCTTATAGAAAGAATATCAGCTTCAAAGTTCGTAGGTGTGCCAACTCTCTTGTATTTAGTATCAGTAAATCATCTGAATATTGTAGGGCGGTCATCTCTTCCGTACCTGCCCTTTCGCATCCAATCCACCTATAAATATTTGCCTGGTTTGTTGTAGTTAGCATTAAGTTGAGCACATCAACCACCAAAACGAAAAGGTGGATAATGGGTCCCCTTGTCTTTGATCCCTTTTGTGTCGCACATATCTCTTGGTGATCCATGGATGAGGATCTTGGATTTTGATGTGGTTAGGATGGCTTGAATCTATGATACACACTTGGCTCCAAAACCTCGTGCAGTATATATTTCTAGTAGGAATCCCTAATCCACCATGAGATCCACGATGTCAAAAGCTTTTTAAAAATCTATTAACCTTTCTTCATTCAGTGGATTACTTCTTCAGTGGCCAAAATGTAGTGGTAGATATTAGAACTAAAAATATAATGCTAATATAATAAAGTGTTACTCAACCATTATTTAATGAACTCTTAAAATTAGCAAACTACAAAAATATAATCAAATAAGAATTGGTATTTTAAAAACTATAAGCATAGTGTCTTTGATAAGCCGCTTATATGTGTTTAAGCATGACACATGTACATACATATATGTTATCATCATAAAACATAAACTTATTGATCACTAAGATAAATCCATTAGTTCAAAAACATTATCTATTATTAAGGACAAATTCCTAATTAATCATAATAGACAATTTTCCATAAAACATATTTATACTATTATCAAGTATGTTTTGTTCAAAATATTTCTACCTCTATATTTCATATACTTATTATCTCAAATAATAGCCTATATTTAAACTATTTCATCTAAAAATTTCACTTTCATTTCTCAAATCAATCAAAAACAATATTTTTATAAAAATTAATGCATGCGCACAACGCAAGCCCAATACTAGTTTAGAATAAAACTAAACCGAAGATCCCAAACCCTCAAAAAGTAGTGTCAGTCTTGTGTACTTAAGTATATATGTGGAGCAAGCTGTTAGTTTTTTAACAAGCCTGTGGTGGATATACTTAAATTCCTAATATAGATTGTCCAATTGCCAAAAGAGAAACATATATATTAATAAACAATTTATATACTTGGCCACTCTATGTCTCAATTTTATATTTTATTTTTTTAAAAAAATGGATAAATCATATTCATTAATATATGATAATAAAAAGCTTGCATAGTATATATATAGGGGTTTCTTGGTATCGATACCACTCGAACGGATGAAGAAAAGCTTGAAATCCTCCAAAAAATTGAATCTAAAAATTCAAAGGAAAATTTTATTGACCAAAAGGATGTTTTTCATGGCGATTACAATCAACTATATATATCTTGAATGCAAAACCCTAATTTTTGTAAAACTCAAATTACTATAATACCCCTAATCCTAGTGATAATCTGAAAAGACCTAAAAACCCCATGAAAGATGGAATTTACCCCGCAAACGTGTCACTGGGTCCAATGGGCGAGGTGACATAATACAATGCCAATATTTATGGGAAATCGAGAAATGTTTCCAAGAAGATCTCACTCGTCCAAATTAGATAACAGAGCGAAAGTTATGGGCATTTGTGCACACCCTTATTATTACTCCTCCTGTGTAGCTGCACCATGAATCTCTATGCCAATTGCTCCACATCGGATAGATAATATGATTAGGGTAAAATCATATTATCCATCTTAATTTTAAGAATGGCTTTTTATTTTTCTATTCCTTTTTATAATACTAATTTTAAGAACGGTTATTATTTATAGAGAGGAATGAATTTGCCCCGAAAACTATTTTTTTATAAGTGTTAGGGAGCATATCTGGAGAAGATTTAAAACCATCTGAAGTAGCTTTTGGCTGTAGTTTGAACAAGATTTAATGACAAAAAAAACTATCTTAAAAGTCATATTTGTTGTAGTGATAGCAAATACACTCAACCTATTAGGATATATGAAAACACAAAATGCGATCCTTTTTAACTCAATTAGGTAACCTTTGGCGGTCATTATATTATATCCCATGAATGGGAAAATTTTAAGTGGATGTTAGTTGGTGGGACGAAGAGGATGAATAAAGATTTTTGGGTGTGGATGGATGGATAAGGATACGGATGAGAATTAAAATATAATTAATGATATTTATATTAATTAATAGATAATAATAATTTTTAACTCTAAAATAATATTATCTTATATTTATTATTGATATATAATTATTATATATTTAAAAATATTTTTTAAAATTATAAAATAATTCATATAATATTTATTTCCAATTATAAAATTTTTATGAACATTTAAATTTAATAAAATTAAATATTTAAATTAATATAATAATTAATATAATATATAATATATATTTATTTTAATTTAAAAACTATTAATTAATATTATATAATATTTAAATAATAAAATATTATTAAAAAGTATAATCCCCTGTGGGAGCACATGGAATCCCACATGGGCGTGAGGAATGAGCGGCGTACTTCCAATTGGAGGGATGCCACCCATCCAGTTTTGAGGGATGGGGGCCATTCCCATTTTTTTACATCAAGGTGACCAAACACCATGATTTCCCTATAGCCCGGGATATCCCGCTATCAAACACCCCCTTATAGGATAACAAGAACAAGTAGACAAACAGTGCTGTTTAGATATACTAGCCAAAGATACATATTAATTAAGTATGTTCTTCAACTCATTCATTTTAGAAGTAGAACAACAAGCACATATATATGAAAAGCTTGACAGATGAATAAAGGACACACATACATAGAAGAGAGAAGTAGCAATATAATTATAATAGAAATACTAGTATATATAATTAATTAGTCATCTAATTGACCTTGATCCCCCATTTCTTCTGTGCGTAGTCAATGAGGCGCTCAATCTCCCTGTCACCATCAACGTGATTGTTCCCGTTGAGATCTACATGAGACATAGCACCACGTACGTTCCACCACATCCTCAACCTGTTGTAATTCAGGCCCAGTTTGCGTAGTGCCTCTTGCAGCTCTTCCTTGCTTATCTTGCCATCTCCATCTATGTCCATCTTTTTCAGAAACTCCCTGAAGTCCTCCTTATTCATCACCAAGGTATCAAAGTTACCAAGAGCTCGCATCTCTCTTGCTCTCTCTTTTTATTCTCTCATAAAAAGTCTCTGAGGTTTGATTACTCACGGGGGCTATTTATAGATGCTACCCCCTCTTTCTCTCTGTGGTTTTAAAAACAAAATATATATATATATATATATATATATAAATTAGCATCAAATAATATTATTATCATCATAATAAAACCCACTTTACAGGTCATTATTATATACTCTACCTAAAGCCATTAATTCAAAACAATTATTTGTCATTAAGGACAGATTCCTAATTAGTTTTTATAAGCAATTCTACAAAAGAAAAACATGATTATATCATTATTAAGTATCTTTTTATTTTAATCTATATAATTTTATACTTCTAAGATTTCCCAAATATTTGAATTTCAAATTTATTTAATTATCTCGAATAATGGCATATATTTAAACCCTTACATATAAAAATTTTAGTTTCCTTTCTCAAATCAATCAATATATTTTTACTGATAATTACCCCAGTCCACTACATTGTTTATTTTTTACTTTTGGGTCCTTGGGTGGGGGGGTGTAGGGATTTAATATAAATAGTATTTTGGGTGGGTAGGGTATAAAGACAAATAGTGCACAAACAGTATAATTTTCCCATATTTTTATTAAAATTTATACATGTGCAAGAGCTAGCCCAAAACTAGTTTAAAATAAAACTAAACCCTAGATTCAAAACCCTTCAATTGATCACACTGGCCTAACATATCACCATTACTATTCTAGGATTCTTTTAGGAGAACAAATTTTTAGCTAGTGGATCTTTCAATCGTATTTTCCAATAGTCTCAAGATCACACGTTCCAAGAACTTGGCAACTTTTAGTCCAAGTTTTGGGACATCAATAACTTGTCCATGAAGTTGGGGCTTGTTTTCTTCAACACTTATCCTGCCACATATTTCTTAGTTCACTAATAATACATGATATTGAAACTTTTGTTTTAAATTTTGGACCAGATATACAGCATATATGCTACTTTATCTTATCAAATCAAATTTAGTTTGAGGCATCTTGGTCTCCCTTTCGAATAAATTTGCAAAAGTGATTGGATTAGTTATCACATGGAGTAATTATTTTTAATTATTATTATTTGCCGAAAAACCTGTTGCGTTTGGAGTTGACTCTGATCAAGGCCAACTGATGATGTTTTCTATAGTTGAAGGGTATATTGAAGGTGTATTCACCAAGGAATCCACTTGAAAATGTGACACAAGAATGACTATGAGAGGGGGGAGAGCCATGATGCCAAAATCTCACTCCAACAGTCAAGTTAGCTGGGAGTTCGCCGAGAAAGATGAGTTGAGAGAGAGTGGAAAGAATTCTTAGTCTCAAGAACTTAATTTCGATCGGTCATCATGAGAGAGGGTGTGCGGACAACCTTTTGTCTCTCAAGTGATGGTGACCCTACCCTAATATGAGGCGGTTTGGCAGCTCCCTTTGGGATCCATGTTGCATTTATGGGATGCGCATAGATGCCGAGAATAGGGGTGTATCACTAGCCCCCCCCCGATGGGAAGATCTCGGAGGATAAACCCTAGCGGGTTTCCTATAGAGTAACGAAATGATGGGACCGTGGTCCTTGCCGACAAGGATTGGCCTAGGGACCCATTTGCTTGGGTGAAGATGGAATGCCTCTTTCAACTTGGTCAAATCGAGGTGACGCGAGTAAGATGAAGAGTTGCGAAAAATACCAAGACGGCGCATATTTGCTTCGAGCGTTGTCCAACATTTATAAACTGACATGCCTCCTCGCTTTACAAAATAGTTCGACCGGACACGTAAAGGCCAAGAAGGTCGAGGTAATGATGGGGATAACCTCGAGGGGCCGCATGGCGTGTGGTTCAAAGCGCTGCTTCAAGGGTAAATCTCCGCTGTTGAAGCAAACTCTTATGACGAATCTTGACCGTTGAAGCAGATATTGAAAGGTGTTTAAATAAGGCACTCAGCTAGGGTTTCATTCCATCGCCTTCGTCTTCTTACTAAGATCTTTGAGAATTTTTTGTCTCTCATCTTCTCACCGTTCATTGTCTATAATCTCTAAGGTAATGGTTGATCCTTCTTTAGCTGTTAGGATGGAGGAGGCCAAAGCCGGACCTCCTCCTTCCATGCCGAAAGGGACCGCTATAGGTTTTGCTCGTAGTTCCTTCTTCTCAGATGAGCTCCATTGGCTAACTAGTCACTTTCGTATCCACTCACCTCCCTTTACTTGTAGAGTTCCCGGTCCTTCAGAGAGAGCGAACAACCCTTCTGAAGGTGATATAACAGTTTATTTAGATGCCTTGGTCACCGGTCTCCGGCTTCGCTTACTGTCAATCTTCCGGAAATCTTAAAATTCCACAAGCTATGTCCAAACCAGTTGACTCCCAACTTGTGGCGGGTATTATGTGATTTCGTCATGATTTTCCAACATTTTGGATGGAAGTTTACTCTAAGGTGGTTTTGTCTTCTTTTTTCCGTAAGGTCTCACCGTCTCTGATTTGGTATTACTTTGTTGCCTAGGGTGGCAAATCTTTCTTAGTGGTCGGTTGGTCCTCCATTCATGATTGGAAGGACAAGTTCTTATTCTTTTCCTACGACCAACCTTGGAGAGTTTCGACTTCATGCTAGCTCCCAAGATTGAAATCCATGACCGACACTAAGGGGTCAGCTGAGGAGAAAGAACAATGAGTAGTTCTCAGAGGTTTTCCTAAGATTCCCCTTAACAGATTCATTACCCCATAGAAACTTCAACGTCATGGCCTCTTCTACTTACCAATGGGTAGGAAGTCTCAGATCTTGTTTTTTGTAGTTGACTCGGACAGCACACTAATATGGCTTCGTGTCTACAAGGCTCGGAATGAATGTCTACGATTGATGGGCTTCCTCATTTATGAAGCTGAGGTTGCTTAAGCCGAGGCCGCTCTTCCAAGTTCTCCGAAGAAGAAGACTAAGAATTAAGAAGGCGACTAGAGAACGATCGATGAAGTGCGAAGCTGGAGAGTCGAGCCACCCAAAGAAAAGGACTTAGGAAACTTCTCCTGCGCCCCTGAACGACAACTCGTCTCTTGAGGTGGAGGAGACGGTTACAGACTTGGCACCTTATCTTCGGTGCTCCCGTACTGCAGCTATTGGGGCCTATATGAAAGAGGGCGTAACTCTGATACATTCTCCTGAGCGACTATTACCTGTTCCCAAGGTTGCACAATCTGAGACAGCATGAAGTCGGCTTCAATGCCAAGCTAGCCAAGGTTGATCACCTAGCTCAACTGATGGTGAGTGCCAGGATCACAAGTCCTTGGGCCGTTAAGGATGAGGATGAAAGACCCCGAGGTGTTGGCGAGATGTCATCCGATGGAGTGAGAGATGCTGCCCCTCAGGGAACTTAAACATGCGTCCTAGTGATCTCAGTTGATGCGATGGCTGCTTCCGATGGCTTCGTGGTAATGTACTCCCCGACTTTCGAGGCCAGATTGCTGAGCCTTACGACGAATGAGTTGGTTGATCACCTCTCTTTACTTATCTTTATGGTATCTCCTTCTTTGCTATATTTCATAGTACTTTATCTGTGAGCTTCATTATGATTTTCTTTGTTGTGTCTTGTCATAAACCGCTTTTTTCATAGGCTATACAACTCGACATCTTTGTAAGCAGGTGGTTAAGGGCAACCCGATCGGCAAGGTATTCGAGCAAGTTGAGGTCGGGAACACTAATTTAAAGAAGTCGTAGGATGACCTTCAGGTAACCTTGACTTACTCCAAGCTGGATAAGGTACACAACCGTCACGAGTGAAAAGACCTCTGCGACATTGGCCTCTTTAGAGAAACTGGTAGAGGAGCTCTGCACGAAGGCGACACTTCTCTTAGAGAAGGGAAAGGCCGAGAAGGACCTCGTTGCGAACCTTGAGTCTGTAAGGTCTTCGCACGAGGCGTGGATAATGAGGAGGAGCACCGAGAAGAAATTATTAAGGAGAAGTTGTATAACTGGCGGTATTGATGACTATATCAAGATTTATAAAGGGGGGACTATCTGGGACAAGGATATGAAGAAATCCATAGACGACCACATAGGATCCAATGAGTTCTAGTCATATCTTAGGTCGGAGCAAGATCTAGCAGAGAATAAGGTTGTGGCGATATTCAAGACCAGTGAAGAATTTAAGGGCGTTGTCCGAAAGGTAGCTATAGACGGGTTCTCCGTCTTTCAAAAACACTCCTGAGTTCGACCCGACATCAACTTTTCTACAATTGACTATGTAGAGGCTTTGAAGGTCTGGATGGAGATAAGAAAAGAGTAGAAGGCAGAGAAGGCAGAGAGGGAGAAAGTGGAGAAGGACAAGGTGCGAAGCTCAAAGGAGCCGACACGCACTGTGACGGCCTCCACTAAACCTCGGCCTTAGATTGTTTCTCATTTATCATTTGTAGTTAGCTTTTTTTGTAACTTGAGCAATTTTGGCCATCCAAGTGATCACCTCTGTAACTCAAGTGATTTTTTTAAGTTGTGAAATGAAATGTTACCTTTATTCAACTGTTTTTCCTAGGTCTTTTGTACATTCTTCTTTGTCCTCCTTCTTCCCCCTCAATATTCACGAAGTCTTCTAGAGTTTTGGGCCAGATTCACAGTCAAAGCCGCACCCACATCACTGAGATGTCATGTACGTACCGATTGGTGAGGTTCTAAGCCGAGGCCATCCCCATGGACGGGATGCCAAGCCAAGGCCTTCCTTAATTGGGGAGCCAAGTCGAGGCCTTCCTAATTTGGGAAGCCTAAGTTGAGGCCTTCCTCATTTGGAAAGCCAATCACGTAGACTTTCTTTTTTGGGAAGCCAAAGTTGAGGCAAAGCCCATGCGCAGGCTGCCAAATTTAGCCCTAAAAGGGGGACCTTTCATGAGGCCCATCGAGTCGAGACAAAACTCTTATGAGAGATTCGGAGACCAAATCAAGTATTGAGGCTCGGCCTTTGTCAGAAAAGAGTGGGCTCAATCGCTCAGCTCTTATAAGGAGGAGACTTTAGAGACAACGAGTACTATTACTAGACCTTATATCAAAGGGACTTAAAAAAATAATGAGTTTTTAGAACTCGGACTATAAGGTAAAGGGACATTGTCGGGAAAGAACAAATTTGGTAGCTCGGCTCTTTTGGGGAAGAGACTTCAGATAGGACGAGCACTATGACTCGTCCCTTGTAGTGAAGGGACTTTCAGAAATAATGAACTCATGGAACATACATGTAAGAGAAGAAGAGATTTTATTAATAGTACCATTATAGATGTTCGGAATGGAAAAGTCGGGTAAGTCTTTGTCCTCCCTTGTCAGCAAGGTAGTAGGTTCCTGGCCAGACGACTTCCTTCGTGATATACGACCCCTCCCAGTTTGGAGTTAGCTTCCCAACTCTGCTCTTGTTTCCACGAAACATGTTTCTCCTTAACACTATGTCTCTGGGCTGGAAGATGACTTGCTTGACTTTTGAGTTGTAGAATTTATGGAGCCTTTGTCGGTAGGCAACAACTCTAATAGAAGCCCTTTCCCTCTTCTCTTCTAGGAGGTCAAGCTCAGCTCGGAACCTTTCGTCATTTGACTCTTGGTTGAGTTCCAAGGTGCCGGGTGTCGGCAACCTTATCTCTAATGGGATGATGACCTCCACACCGAATTTTAAGCTGAAGGGGTTTCTCCTGTTGGTATTTGGCTTGTGGTACGATACGCCCATAAAGCACTGTGAAGCTCATCCATCCAACTTTATCAATCCTTCATAAATCAAGTCTTCCGCCCATATAGGATAGTCCGGTTGGTGACCTCCACCTGACCGTTAGCTTGAGGGTGTGTCATGGATATCAGCTTGGCATCAATTCCCAACTCTGAGCAGAAGTCTTTGAAGCCACAACTATCAAATTGGTGGTCATTGCGGATTAACGTACTTCTCTGATAAAACCTGCCCTAAAAAGATTCTCCACTTCTTTCTCCTCATCCTGTTGGCGATCTGCATCGAAATATCGCCACTTCTGAACCATAGGCTTGGTTGTGGGGTCTACGTTAAGTTGATTCTCCATGACGCTTCTATCCACTTTGGGCATGTCCTCCGGGTTCCAAGTGAAGATGTCGCTATTAATCCGTATGTAACACATCATCTCTTCACAAACTTCGGCTCGCAACTCAGCACCGACACGTACCGTCTTCTGAGGGAAGTTCTCAGCCAACAGAATATCTACTAGGTCCTTGACTGGTATTGGCTACTCTATCGGCTTCTCAGCTCCGAGTCGGGTTTCAATCGCCAGCGTCTCTATGGTCCTGCCTTTAAGCAGGGTGACATAACGATGACGGGCCATAGACTAATCTCCTCTCAGCTCTCCACATCCGTCCTCTGTTGGAAACTTTATGAGCTGGTGGTATGTGGAGATGATTGCCTTCAAAGCATTTAATGTTAGCTTGCCCAAGATAACATAATAGCTAGAGGAACATCGGATCATCGAGAAGTCGACTATGACGGTCTTTTGGCGCGGGTGACACCCTACAGTTACAGGGAGCGTGACTACTCCCTCAGGCTGTAGCTCGCGTCCTGAGAACTCGAGCAATGGGGTTCTCACATATTGAAGACCTCGGGAGTTAAGGTCCATCTGCTCGTAAACATCGCAAAATATAACATTAAAAGAACTCTTATTGTCGACGAGGACTCTTCTCACTTCAGAGTCTGCTATAATCACGGTGACAACCAGGTAATCATCATAGGGATGGTAGATCTGTCCGAGATATTTATCTGAGAATGTGATAGGGATCCCGACCTTGGACTTCAACTTCATCTTAGATGGCTCCCCTAAGGCCTTCATGAGGGCATGTGCCTTGCGGGCTACTACGATATCACTTCCACATACTGGTCCTCCCGCGATGAGATGCACTGTGCAAAGTTCGGGGTAGACAAACCCTTTTCCTGTTGATCTCGCTTGAGGAATTGATCGAGGTACCCATTTCAGATTTGATCCTTGATCTCATCCTTTAGGTGTCAACACTCCTCGGTGTCATGACCATGTTCCCAATGGAAGGAACAATATTTGTCTTTCCGGCTCAAAGGGTTCCTCAACTTGGTGGGCCACTTCAAGATCTTTTGGCTCTGCACTTGTATGAGGATGTTGGCCCTGGTGTTATTGAGGAGGGCAAAGTTCTGATATCTCATCAGTTCTTCTATCTTACCAGTCTCCTAAAGCCTGGATTTACCTTGGCCCTTTGATGGTTTAGAGATCTGTCTTAGGGGCTCGGCAGGTGTCTTCCCCTTCTTCAACTGTCGTACTTTTTTGTTCTCCTTCCATCCCTGCGGATCTCCTCCTCGTTGATGTACTTCTCACTATGGGCAAGGAGTTCGGAGAGGTCTTCTGGTTTGTTCATGGCCAGGGAGAATTTGAACGCCGAGTCACGCAGTTCTTCCATGAGTGCCATGACTGCAATGCATTGATTGAGCCTTAAAATGGCAAGTGTTTCCTATGTAAAATGATGTATGTATTTGCGGAGGCTCTCTCCCTCTTACTATTGTACAATCATCAGGGTAGCCGAGGTCTTCCTCCGCCTCTAGTTGCTGACGAAATGACTAACGAAAAGTCCAACCAACTCTTCAAATGAGGTGATGATGTTGAGGGGGAGACCCTTGAACTATACCAATGCCGCCCCCCACAATGTTGTTGAGGAGTCGGCACATCATGACGTCGGAGGAGACAATCATGAGAATGACGTTCTTGAAAGCTCCCAGATGGTCGCTCTAATCAATTGTGCCATTATATATTTTGATGGAAGGAGGTTTAAGGCCTCGGGGAGATGTACCTCTATAATTTCCCTCACAAAGGGGGAGGACGGGCAACAGGTACCCTTGGAGTCGTCTCTCGGGGAACTTTATCTTCTGGGGTCCTCCCTTCTCCCCTGTGGGGAGACATCATGTCGAGATAACGGCAAAGTCTTCGATGGCTGTCGAGGTGGTGGTGATCACGGAACCGCTTGCATTCGGAGGTGGGGTCCTCCGACCTTTGCCTTCTCCTAAGAGTTTTGGAGGAGGATGTTGAGATGTTGAAGTCTGTTACACCTACTTCTCTATCATCAACAAGGCTTGCGTCAGAATCTTCATCTTCTGCTCCAGGGTGAGATAGCGTGCTTCATGGAAGTTGTATTTTGGTTTACGGTTTTGTTCAAGGTTCGTCGCCTCCCGGACGTTGAAGTCCTCCACTGGTGCTTGTGTTTCGCCAGACCCATGAACTTGATTGCATGTTGTCCTCCTTATAGTATACATAGCTTTTTGTTCAAGAGTCCTACAGATGGTGCGAATCTGTTGGCCAAAAAACCGGTTGCGTCTGGAGTTGACTTTGATCAAGGCCAACTTATGATGTCTTCTACGGTTGAAGGATATGTCGAAGTTGTGTTCTCCAAGGAATCAACCTGAAAAATGGGACACAAGAACGACTATGAGAGGTGGAAGGGCTTGGATGCCCAAGTCCCGCTCCGACGGTTAAGTTAGCCGGGAATTCGCCGTGGAAAATAAGTGGAGGGAGAGTTGAAAGAATTCTTAGTCTCAAGTGAACTTATTTTCTCTCGTCCATGGTCTTCCCCTTTTGTGCTATTGGTGTTCCTTGGGATTTGGGCTCCATCCCATCACCATTTGTTGTCTTGTCGGTCATCATGAGAGAGGGTGTGCGAACAACCGTTTTGGCTTTGAAGTAATAGCGACCTTATCCTGACATGGGGCGGTATGGCGGCTCTGTTTGGGATCCGCGTGACATTTGTGGGACGCATGTGGATTCCGACATGTGAATACAGAGATTCGGGGTATATCAATTAATTTTATTATTCTCAAATGAAAAGATGGAAATCTAATAAGAAGAAGTTGGGTGATGCATTGTATAGATAAACTCGGAGCCCTATTAAACCCAACTAAATTGATGTGAGATAAGAGAGCTAGAAGACCAACTTTTAAATGAAAAATTTGTTCGTTCATTTCGTCTTACAAAGAGAGGTTGCGGTTTCAAACCACATCTACAATGTACTTCTAGTGGTTTTTCCACATATCAAATAAATAAATAAATAAATAAAAGAGTTTGAATAAACAAGGGATCAGAAACATGAGAGCATGAATAAACAAGGGTTGAAGTTCACTGTGATGGCAAGAGCTCACAAAGAATTCCAAAACCTAAATGGCTTAAGAAACAAGTGTTGTAGTTCACTATGGTGGTAATATTTATAATACCATTGCATATAGATGTTTTTAACTATTTTATCAAGTTCTATTGACTTATGATTAAAGATTTTTTTCGGCTATTTTCCAAAGTGGCCTTTAACAAATTATTTAATTTTAGTTTTAGCCCCAATCCAAAATATTTGCTAAAATTTCCCTTGGGCTACCTAGTCAAAATGCACAATGCTTACTAGGCTTTAAAAATATTATCTAAAAATGTTTCAGGGTTTATAATATGCAAATTTCTTTTTAGGGTTTAAAATGTAAATATCGGGCCGGCATCCTGAAGGAAGTGTTGCAAAGGATCGAGCTTGGTGAGGTCGCGGGCTTAAAGGCTAGAATCATAACACTCAACGGAGAGATGATGATCGGAGAGGTGGGAGGGATGATCAAGAGGGAGAGAGGGAGAGACAGAGATGAGTGGTTATTGATATGGGTGACTTGAAGTTGGTGGCAGAGGGTAGTGGCGTGGTAGTGGAGGAGATGGGGATGGTGTTTAAGAGATTCACCGATGGTGGTTGTGGGAGTGTGTGGCTCATTTGCACAACGACGTGAGAGACTTATCTACGTTGCCAGGTCTACCATCCTTGTATGGAGCGTGACTAGGATTTTCAACTCATTTCCATTGCCTCTCGTTCTCCTCTGTTTCCAAGGTTGGTTCTCTCTCTCTCTCTCTCTCTCTCTCTCTCTCTCACTAGAAATAGAAGAAAAGGTATGAGTTTTTGTTGATGGAATGCAGGAATGGGATGGTGAGGAGCTAGGTGGAGTACTTGGTGGCAGGGATGGCAATAAGAAGGAGGAAGGAACAAGGTGACACTTCTCTTGTCTATACAAGGAGACGTATGAGTAGGAGCTTGTCAAGATTGATTCTAACAAGTATGGGAAGTTTGGATCGAGGCAGAGGTTAGCGCTATCGCTGCATATTGTAGCGAGTGGTCGTCCTCTGGTTTGTGCTCACTCACGCATTTCTTCAAACAATTGTTGGGTGGTTTGTGTTTTTGCGTATCACAAAATGATTGACCATGCAAGTAGCATTCAATAACAATGAGACAGAAAGCTAGTCTAATATAAAAGGAAATCGGCTCCTTCTCCGAAAGTTAACAGCTCTTGATCTCATAGCTCTTATGTTATTTCTAGTAGTGTATACAGATATATTATTGGTGGTTGTTTAGTTTCATTCTCTCTGAATGCTTCCATAAACTCTTCTCTTTGTAGCCTTAAAGCCAACGTTGCATCCTCTGATTGCTTCGAGTCGCTCTTTGTCGATTATTGTTGTTATTGTCAGGTATAGCTATTGGTCCTTGCATTTCTAGTAATTATGTTTCTAATAGGGCTTGCCTTGATCTTGGCTTCACTTGTCAGTGATTTTGTATTTGATAGCCTTCTTTTTTGCCTCGATGTCGTTGGGAAATAGATGTTCAATAGTATTCCAAAGTACTCTATTCACTGTATATGACCTTCAATTGATGAAAAAGTATTAAATTCACATTAAGAGAGTTTTTTTTGCGTATGTCTTCTAATAAGTACAAGTGAATGAAGTTGATAATAAGCGTTTCCTCAGCCTATTAATGCAGGAACCCTATTCCCTGAAGCCTTCTCAACTGAAACCCCTTCTTCTCCATTGTTCTCCTGCTCATTAACTCCATTATCCCCTTCTTCTCTTCTCGCCAACATCTACACAATCAAAATCCAATCCATTTCAATAGATAAAAAAACCGAATAAATAAACACTTTTTCTTGCTTTCTATTCCTCTATTTTATCCATCAATCAGAGAGAATAATGAAAATCAAAGAAAAAACCTTCTTGATCTCCCTTCTCCTTCTTCATCATCAATACAAAGAACAACAACCAACATTGAACCTGGGCTCTGCCTCTACAACCATCGCTTCCTAAACAAACTGAACAAGCCACTAATCAAGAGCTACGAAAGCAAATTTGGATATTTTATTCTTTAGCTCCACTCTCAAGAACAACCTAATTGAATTGGTGGAACTAGGGGTCCTCGTGAGGAGTCCAGGAAGTTTCTTATGACGAGACTCTCTGACCTGCAGAGATCGATAGAAGATCTCAAGTCTGAATTTTTTTTACATTTTTAAACCCTGAAAAAAATATATATTGTAAACCTTGAAACATTTTTATATACTATTTTTAAAAGGGTTAAAGCCATTTTTGGTCCCTGAAAATAGGGCCAATGTTCATTTCCATCCCAAAAATTTAAAAGTTGTTCAATACGGTCCACATCAGCATATACTACCACTTATCACTCCACATCAGCAAAATAATGACCTAAATATAATAATAAAAAGATTATATGCATTTCATTAGTATTCCTCATGACCGCCACGTCAGCAATAGGGACCAAAAATGCCAAAATACGGAATGTATAGGGACCCAAAATGTCAAAATATGCAATATAGAGGGACCATATTGAACAAATTTTGAATTTTGGGATGGAAATGAACATTGGTCCCGTTTTCAGGGACCAAAAATGGCTTTAACCCTTTTTAAAACCTAGTTAGCATTGTCAATGCTGACTACTGATTAGGCAGTCTCAGGGCCATTATGACAAATATTTGGTTTAATTACCTGAATAGTCCCTCTACTTTTCTCTCTCTTTACTTTTAATCCTTGCTTTTCAATTTGTCCCGATTTAGCCCCTCTACTATCCCGATTGGGTCAAATTGGGTACAAAACTTAATTGACCTTAATTTTTCCGTAATGGGTGGCTGACGTGGCATTTTATCTGATTAAAATATTATTAAAATATTACAAAAATTTACAAATGACATAAAGCATAAAGTCTTGGATTCGGATCCAGTTGTTAACCCAGGATTCGAATAGCCGCACGGACTTCACAACAACCGCCCAGAATTCCTTCTTCGACGATGAGAAGGTTCCTGCCCCTCATGCCGATGAAGACCTCCGCGCTATCGCTGACACCATGATCGCTTTCGGATACGAAAAGGAATACACCCAGATCTACAAAACCCGTTGAAAATCCATCGTTAAGGAAGGCCTCTACTGTCTCGGTTTCGAGAAGCTCTCCCCATCCCAAATTCAGAAGCTCGATTGGGATATCCTCGAGCTTAAGATCAAGTTCTGGCTCTGCGCCGCCTCGCCGGCCATTAACACTCTCTTCTCCAATAAGCGGACCCTTGTCGACTACGTATTCTCCAAGAACCGACTCCATCCTGGAGTCTAGCTTCATCGACGTCACCCGTGACACCACCATTACCCTCCTCTCCTTCCTAGACTCCGTTGCCAGAACCAATCTCTCCCTGTAGAAGCTCTTCTGAATCCTCGATCTCTACGACACCATCTCTCACTCTCCTCCATTCCATCGACGTCCTCTTCTCATTGGACTCGACCGCCGGTGTCCGTTCCCAAGCCCCAACCTCTCTCCTTAAACTTGCAGACGTGGCCAGGACACTCATTGCCGATTTCGAATCACTTATCCAAAAGCCACATCAGCCGTCCATGACGGAGGAAAGGCGAGGAGGAGCAGGGGATGGTTGAAAGGGTCTGGGATCAAGGGAGTGACAAGGGAGAGGACGAGAGAAGGGAAGTCTAGCATGCTCGGGGAGAGGACTTGAGGCTGTTTGCGGCGGGAGAAAACGCTGAAGGGGAAGATGGAGCTGGGGTGGAAAAGGTCTGATCATCTTGAGGTTCTTCATACTGCTCCGGTACTCGTAGAGCTTGAAAGCCAACTTCTTCGGGCCTGGAGGTTTGGTGGCGGCGGTAGTGGAAGACGAGGGGGATGGGCGAGGAGGCGGTGTGGATGAGGAGGGTTAGGGTTAGGGTTTATTAATTATGTTTTTTAAATTGATCTTTTTGTATTTTATTGTTGTATTGTTTTAGTTGGAATTATTATGATTATGTTATTTGATTATAATTAGCCTTAATTATGATTTGGTTCCGATTTATCAATATATTACCTGTAAACTTTTATAATTTTTTAATAATATTTTAATGAAACAAAAAGCCACATCAACCACCCATTATGAAAAAACTAACGTCCGTTATGTTTTGGACCCAATTTACCTAATCGAAATAGTAGACGACTTGGCCTTGTTTGGATTAACTTTTCTTTTGCCCTAGAAGCGCTTCCAGAGTAAGTTAAGCGCTTCTAAGACAAAATATTATGTTTGGATGGGTTTTTACAGAAAAGCAGAAGCTGTAAAAAAAAAAAGCTGAAAAAAATGCTTTTTTCAGAAGCTAGTATTTTTGTAGCTTTTGAAAAAACCTGTTCTGTAGAAGTTGTTTTAAAAAGTGTTAATTACCAAAACACCCGTCTCAAATCTTTTCAAGGCTATTTTGAAAAACTATCAATTACCAAAATACCCTTTATTATTATTATTATTAGTTATTTATTTATTTATTATTATTATTATTATAAAACTGCTTCTGGATTAACCTATCCAAATACGAAAATAACAAAAACGCTTAACTTACTCTGAGAAGCACTTTTTTAAGAAATCTTTCTAGCAAACTTAAAAAAAGCAATTTTTTTAAAAAGCAATCCAAACAAGCCCTAAATTGGGACAAATTGAAAAACAAGGACTAAAAGGGAAGAGAGAGAAAACTAGAGGGACCATTGAGGGAATTAAACCTAATTATTTTTTACTTGAGGCTAAAAAAAAGCCCATTTTGGCGGATGACCCCCCCTTCCCGTCCTCCTTTTTTTTCCTTTTTTTTTTGTCTATTTGTCACTGATAAATTTGTGACATGAGTTAGATTGTGTCACGGACTGGTTGAACTTAACATGAACTAAAAATGCATTGAATGATAAGTCCATTTTGGTAAATAATAGATTAAATAATATATGGCTTATACTTGGAGATTTTAAAGCAAAGATGTGAAAGAGAAGTTTGATGCATTCATGGATATCTTTATTCTCTTAGATTTTCATTCGATCATATCCTTCCACCACTTGGAATAAATTGAGTAAAAATATTTCATGATTAAATTTTAGTGTGAGAAAAACTTTATCCTAAATTTGACTGAACCTAAGTGGTATTAAATAAAATAAATTAATATGCTTTGATTAATGAATAATATTCAACAATAATTTTAATTTTAGTATAAAATAAATTTTATTAAAGATATTATTCATATCCCAAGTTATTCCCCTAACTAGCACCACAACTTAACTAATAAATATTCTTGATCAATTATTCCTTTAAAGAAGAGAACAGTAGGATGAGTATCTCAATGATATCTTCCAACAATCAATATGCTTATTCCCTTATGCAAATTGTTCTTGGCAATTCCTTGCGAGCTGGTTTTGCCCATGTATAGCCATTTTATTAGTTATAATCATATTTAAGATATTATTTGTTTATCTCATTTCATCGTATACAAAGTCTATTTTTCTTATTAATAGTTACTATATAGTGTGAGATTTTTTTTTCATTATATGAGATCAAAACAGATTTAAAGGTAATCTTGTAGAATATTTAGATAGCTAATTTTGATAAATCTTAACACTAAAAACTTGTCACATCTTAGAGTGGGCATGGATATATAGTTTAATAACATGGTTCCCAAAATAATAGAGAACCATTAGGAGGCAACAATAACCTTTCTCGGTTATGTCATGCTACTCTATTCTATTTTTTTGGGTGTGTTATTGGATATGCAAATCAAGAGAGTATGGCACTAAAATATTTTGTTAAGGTAATAGAAATATTTAGTACAAGTGCATTTATCTAAGAGGTCCATACCTTGGTTGTTTATGCTCAGTGTTGAGATAATATAGGATGCTTAATAAGGATTGCACTTCCTCCATGGAGAGGAAAGTCTAGAGTGAGATAGATAATATGATTTGGGTAAAATCCAAGTTATTTATATGTCAAATGAGTTTTGATATTATATGCTGGTGTAATATAGATTACACTACCTCCATGGAGAGGAAAGACTAGAGTGAGATAGATAATATGATATAGGTAAAATCTTAATTGCTTATATGTATATGAGATTTGATATAATATATTGGTGTAATACAGATTACACTTCCTTTGTGGAGAGGAAAGTCTAGAGTGAGATAGTGACATAGGACTGAAGTAATAAAAAAAAAGATCTTGTTCATAAAATAGACGAACGAGTGTTTGCTCGATAACACTCGAAAGGACTAAAAAAAGCCTAGAATCGTCCAAATATTTGAATCTGAACATTCAAAGAAAAATTTTATTGATCAAAAGGATGCCTTTCATGGCAATTACAATCATTGCTTCGGGTTGATTAACCTACACACTATTCTCAACTTCCCTCGTCTCTTTAAGAAGAGTTGCTCTCAATCTCCGACGAATTGTATGTTCAATATTTGAGTTTTGCTCAACTAATGGAGATGAGGAACTTTCTTTGGTCATGCACTTGTACCTTCACCAAAGAAAGACACTTTCAGACCTAATATCAAAATAATAATAAATAATAATAATAGAAATTAGTTATCAAAGAATAAAAGAAAAATAAAATGACTAGAATAACGGAATCCCAACGTTCTTAGAATGCCAGTCCCCTACAGTGGCACCAAAAACTTGATGTGTTATCCCCCGCAAATGTACGGGGTCGATCAAGTAATGTAGAGTAATCTAATCAACTGGAAACGACGTTCCTAGTAGTAATTCGCCTTCTATTATCTAGCCAAAAATCTAGGTGATGGTTTAATTCTAACTAAGAAGTCTAAAGAAGAACTAAGGTGAGCAATTGGCAATTCCAAGAAAAATCAATTAAGAGAATGTAGAACCACGGATCTCTAACCCACAGAATTCCCTTGCAACTAATTTCCCTAATGTGGCTATCTAACTAATATGTTCTTTGACCGTGTGGAACCCTAATTAGTTTAACCCCAAACCCTAATCCCATACGACGACACCAATAGCCCTACGAATGCATTAGGTTTTGTGATTCTCACTATTAGGTTTTATACAAATCCGGAGAGTCCAACACCATACATCCTATCTCTATATGTGCACTCACCCCCTACCATCTATGCCTAAATCTAGCATGACTGAGTTCTCACTACAAATCAAGCAAGTCAAGTATGCAAATTGGGGTTCTCACACTAGCAACTATAAGCATTAAGAACACATAGATGGTTCACAAAAACACTCAAAGCCAATATATTGAAAAAGAAATAAGCACAAGTTCATCCCAAGGTTCTAGAATCCGAGACACCAACGAAGGTTTAGCCTCTCATATTACAGAAATCCATCGCAAAATCCAAATAAGAAGACAATAATAAAAGTTCTTAAGAAAACAAAGAAGTCTCCCTCAATGTTTCTCTTCTCTTGGATGATGGACTCCCCGGATTGACGTCTCCTTGGCCTTCAATCTGGTACCCCAAAGAGCCAATCTCCTTACCATGGCCCTTGAAGCTTGAAACCGATCTCCTCCGAAACCCTAGCCGTCAATTGAAGAATCACCAAAAGTCTTGGATAAGTCACAGTTGTTGGTTTTTTATAAACAGGAAAATGACAAAGCACAGGCATGTTTAGCCTATGCTTATTGTTGGAATCTTCGGTACTTGATTCAGAGTATTTTCAAAATTCCCGAGATCAGCACGGCTGAAACATGGGCAGAGGACGCCCGTGTTCTTAAGTAGCATAACCGTGCTCTGGGCAAATAAAGCATGCTTCGGCTGTGCTCTGAGAAATCATCAAAAACCTATATTCTGAAATCAACACACCTTGATTATGCCCATGCTTGGCCCATGATATTTTCTGGAATATATCTTTTCAGCTCTTTTTTGCTCCAAGTTGATTCAATGTTTGCTTATTCTATCCCGAGAACCTGTTTACTTATTCAATAACAACAAAATACCCAACAAAGCACAAAAATAGAGAAATCTACGCAAAAAGATAAGCAAATTAAGTGCATGTTAATATAATATGAAAATGCGTATGATCATGTATTTATCAGGAGCCTTGCTTACCATGTGCTCATTCTTTTTTTGACTTTCTCAATCAGTTGCATCCAATCCTCTCTTTTTGGCTTTATACTGGATAGCGGTATACCAAAGTATTTTAGCGATAGTTTCTTCGGTTTGCAATTGAGTATATCTGCCACTGATTTTTTCGAGTATATGCTAGCCCAAATTGGAATGAGCGAGCTTTTGTAGTAATTTATTCCGATGTCGGATATTCCTTCATATAGAAAGATATGACTTCAAAGTTAAATGAGTGTCCCAAGTCTCTTATATGGAGTACGTAAGTTATCCACATATTATAGGATGGTCATCTCTTCCAGACCTATCCCTCTACATCTCCCACTTATAAATATTTGTAACCGGTTTCTTTGTAGTTAGCATTGAGTTGAGCATCAACCCTTAGAAATGAAACAAGATGGATTGAGATTACCGCTTGTCTTTAACCCCTTTTGTGTCGCACGTATCCCCTGGCATTCCATTGATGAGGATCTTGGATTTTGATGTGGTTAGGATGGCTTGAATCCATGATACCCACTTGGCCCCAAAACCTTGTGCCGTAAGCATTTCTAGTAGGAATCCCCAATCCCACCATGTAAAAGGTTTCTAAAAATCTATCTTGATTAAAACCCGTCTTGTTGGCCTTTCTTCATTATGGATTGGTTCTTACATTTGACCAAAATGTCCTGAAAGTAAAATACCAAGAACATAATAAATAGTTACTCTTTCATTTATTATTTAATGAACTCTTAAAATATAAAACTACAAAAATAAAATCAAATAAGAATTGGTACTTTAAAAACTATAAGCTTAGTGCCATTCATGATCACTTCACTCTAATTGGATCTTTTTCCAAAATATAGCCTTCATGATCACTTCACTCTAATTGGATCTTTTTCCAAAATATATTGTAACTGTCTGCCAACTTGGGTTGTACCTATCTTGCCCCCCAAGTAAATATCTTACCTTCCAAACATAGCTCCTTGCGAAAGATAAATCCTTTCCAATGATAACACCTTAGGAATCTTTTAGGACTTCCAAAGATAGTGTCATTCACATGTGGAATTCTTCAATGTTTGAGCTCATGTCTTTGTCAACCATGCCGCCACGTTATCACTTGCCATGTCATCACTTTCCATATTAGCTTATGCCATGTCACCATAGTGTGAAGTAATGCCAACATCTATGTGCGCATTTGCACTAACAATCTCCCCCTTTGACATTATTTGACAAAACCACTTCTCTTAACTTTTACTCCGCCTTTATGTCTGATGATGCCAAAGAAGCTAACTTCTCCTTACTGATGCACATCAGATTGCAACTCCCCTTAAATCAACTCCACTAGCTATTGTTTCTTATATTGCAACTGCCCCTTTCTACTTCCTGAGGTGTTTGAGACGAGCCTATAGATACTGCTTCTGCTTGACAACTAGTATGAGTTCAAGACTTCTTCACTATATTCCATGCCTTCTTCATAAACATCCTCATATGGAGAAGTAAACTCCAAGAACTCATTGATGCAGGAGAGCTCGAGTTAGATGATGTAAAGGCGCGAAGTGATCGAGCTGGTTTCGTGTTGGAGCAGTTTTGAGTACGGTTTAGTGTTACGACCATACTTTAGCAAGAGATGTCGGATTCGCGCTTTAAATCCCAATTCAGAAAGCTCATCTCGACGCGAACGTGAGGTCCACCAGCTTTGTACTATGGATACTATTTTTATCCCCAAATTCGCCTGCTTTCCCAGCCATATCTTCGTTTTCAATCTTGTTTTCTTTTTTTAGTAATACTTAATCTGCCTAATTAAGGAATGATTTGATTCCGATTTTCTCAAGGATTTTTGGCTACTTGTTTAGTATGATTTGAATTTTCAATTTCTAATTTTTTCAAATTTTGACAAAAATCCCTTATTTGTGAGTGTCACGCCCAGCCCCCAAAATCCGGGCCACAGTGTGTGGCGGCCGCATCCAAGCAGGGACGGGCCCTACCTGGATACGAAGCCTCGATGATCATCATTCCAATAAAACATGCACAACGGAGTATATCAAATCCAAAGACATAATATAAATATGTCTACACAGTGGAAACAAAAGTCTAAGGGTGCCCAGACCCTAAATTCTTAATGTACATGGTTCCTACAAGAGAACCTATAACATGTCCTCACACAAGATAAAAACAAGAGGTAGCCAACCTCAGCAATCCTAGCAAATCCCCGCATGTCTCACGCGGCACTTTTATGGCCCGTGTCCTACTCCAGATCTGAAGAAAGGAATCAACAAGTGGATGAGCTTTAGCGATGAAAGCTCAGTAAATACCCCGCAGGGAATAAAATGGGTCATGTCACAAGTATCATATGATAAGCTAAATAAGAGCAAATCAAAGAAAAGCATGACAATCAGACCCGACATGGGAAGCACAAACCCTACCGGCCAAACCACCTGGAGTCTCAGACCTACCCCAATGAAACACCTCTAACGGTAAGGACTCCATAACCAATTATATCGTCTCATAATAAGCAACTCACGCGAAGCTCGCAAACCATCCCCCGGGCAGTCATCAACCCTGGCCGATGTTGACCTACTCGATCCTCACGAACCCGAAGGTCCAGTAGCACTACAACTCATACATGTACATTCACGGCCAGCGTATCGTCCCACTGACGGGTATACAGGACAACCAGAGTATCGTCCCCCTGACAGGAAATCACGAACAGGGTGTCCACCGGCCCTGAACGCCAAACAGGAGCCACACGCTCCACTGCATCTGGCGAAAGGATCCACAAGAATAACACACATCAAGCGGAAACAACCACTCAATCAAGCAAGTACACATACACAAGTTATGGAATCAACAATCAAGGAATAAATTTCATCTAACAACTCAACAGTGTATATGTGCCCAAGGAACAAGTATCAATGATGAAGAAAAACACCCAATGATAAGGAAAACTAGGCAAAGGTACTTACATGTATTCTCAGGGATAGCTAGAATCAACCCGTGTACTCCTTTGATGCGACTCTCCGCTCTATCCCGAGATTTGATAAGCGGAGTCCATAATTAATGTCACTCTTAATATTAATGTCTAATATACGCATGTTATAAATCAATAGTTAAGTTGGACCATAATTCGATTCAATGTAATGGGCCATAGCCCACTTCATCATATCTACTCATAGGTTCCCGATTCTCTTCAAGAAGAGCATGTGACCATAAGAATGGTCACCCTTTGCAACCAATCCCAACAAGCCAAGCTTAACACAATGCTTGCTTACCTTAGATAAGGGAACCCAACAACCCTGGTTAGCTTCTAAAGCTTACCTTCAACACCTGCTTAAGGTTGTCTGTAACTTTTAGTAAGCCTAGCGCTGCAGAAGACATCCACCAAAATTCATCCATATCCCTCACTATCTTTCTCGAATTACTAATTGAAACACAACCGCCAACACATAGACAATCTTCGCAGACCCAAACTTCTTCTCTGGAGATGAAAAAAACCCTCCTACTCTTAGCGGCTGATTGAATCAATTAAAGACAATAGCCTTAGCTTGAGGTGTATTCCTTCTTTAATTCTCTGACTGCCATCAATCCTCTCTATTTCTCTTTTGATGCCGCCTGTCTCTCTCCCTTTCCTCTTGAAGACACATCTTCCTCAAACTATTTTACTTTATTAGTCATTACATTTCCTCTAATCATTGAGTTACATCACTCAACATCCTACTTGACCCAATGATAGTGAAAGCCCATCTCCAATTCTCAAATCATCCACGTGAGAGTGAATGAAACCACAAAGAATGTCATAAATATTTAGTGGAATGTGACGATGTCATCCGGCTTTGACTATTATGCAAGTGGAAAGTGGATTATAAATGTCATATAGTATAGTTTATTTACCAATTTTCACCTTAACCCTTAACTTTGAAGATAATTACACAATATTTATCATGCACTCCCTTTGAACATTGCATTCTCATCCTTATTTCCTCATCCACTTCCATGCAAGTCCATAACTCCTTAAAAATAATGTCATACTCTTGAAATGCTAACTTTGTATTTATGTTAACCAATCTTTAACCACAACACCATAGTAGGAGGATTAGTTAACTAACACATAATTAAGAAAAAGTTGCAAGTAGTGCGACTATTATAGTGAGTTTCTAGGGTTTTTCAAGGCAATTTAGTATGTCTTGTCGACTACTTTTGTTTTATGCTTTGGTTAATGAAAATTTATTGAATTCCAGAGTTAATACTCAGATTTCCTTGGTCCTTCGGCCATTCTTCCTTGCGATCAATCCGGCTAGCCCGCAGGATAATCACTATCTCACCTAGTATCAGTTGGTATCAAAGATCATCCCATTCTTGTTGCATCGTCACCAATGGCTGGTGGTCGTGGTGGCCGTGGTCATCATGGTAGACAGGTTCTGGTTGAGAAAGTCTAGTACTATGACCCGACCGCCCTAGAGTCGATGAACGCGGATCTCAAAGGCAAGTCAAGGAGTTGACCCAATGGTTGGCGGTGCGAGATTTGGAGGATCATAAGGTTTTAGACCACGACTCCAAATCCAGCTTCGGCACCCCTATCCCCGACGTAACCAATTACGAGAGCATCGTATACGGAAGGAGCGTTACGGCGATCCCAACTTTCGGTTGGAACTGCTAGAATTCGCTAGTTCACTACATGCTGAAGGCTTCATCGATTGGTTAGATGAAGTGGAGCGGATCTTCAAACACAAGAAGATTTGCAATCGTCTAAAGATAAAGCTGGTTGCCATCAAGTTGAAGGGTCGAGCATCTTTATTGTAGGAGCAGTTATGACGCTTACGAACTAGGCAAGGCAAGCCTAAGATCGCTGATTGGGAGAAGATAAAGGGTCTTTTCCTTCCCTTCGACTATACTCAGTTTCTATTATAATTGCTACATGCGCTGCACCAAGGGACGGGATCGGTGGATGACTACTCGGAGGAGCTCTACGAGTTGGTCGCTCAGAACGACCTATCTGAGATGGAGGAACAATTGGTAGCGCTCTATCTCGGAGGTCTACGCCAGCCATTGCAGGATGTCCTCAGACTTCACTCCCTGTGGACTGTCTCAGAGGTGTACCAGCGGGCACTTACTATTGGAAAGGAGCAGAACAGGTTGCCGATAGTCATGAGTGATCAGAGTAGCGGACCGGTTCACCCTCAGAATTCCAGTCTGACCCACCAACCATCAACGGGTAATCCTAACTCTTCTCTTTGATGTTATCGTTGTGGTGAACATATGCATAAAGCAACTGAGGGCCAGAAGCTCGTAAGTCAGAAGGGCAAAAACTTGTTGATTGAGGAAGATGTAGCCAACAAGGTCAAGGAGATGGGGGAGGCCATCTATGATGATTATGCGGATGAGGATGTGTTGTACGGAGATGGCAATGAGACTCTAGTTATTCGCAAGAGTCTGTTGATGTCCAAGGATGATTCAGGGGATGACTGGCTGAGAAACAACATCTTCCATACAACTTGCATAGTTACCAACAAGGTTTGCAAGATGATCATTCACAACGGCGGTTGTGAGAGCGTGGTGTTTGAAGATGCTGTCCAGAAGCTACAGTTGAAGACAGAGAGTCATTCCAAGCCGTATAAGCTATCATGGTTGAGCAAAGGCAATGAGGTAAAAGTAGATCGGAGATACCTCGTGACTATTTCCATTAGTAGGAGATACTTTGATAATGCTTAGTGTGATGTGGTGGCGATGGATGCTTGTTATGTGTTGTTGGGACGACCTTGGCAGTATGATCACAACGTTGTCCATGACGGAAGGAAGAACACATATTCCCTTAACATCAAGGGAAAAAGGATCGTGTTGGTACCCCACCAAGAAGAAAACCCTCCTATTTGCTAACCAATCCTACTAACTTACTTTCTATGTCCACGTTATTAGGAGGGATCGAGCAAGGAGATGTAGTCTATGCTCTACTATCTTGCATGCATAGTACTGTAGACATGGATCAAAATTTGCCACTAGAGGTGCAGTAGTTGCTCATAGAGTTCTCGGATTTGATGAGGGAGGAACTTCCTCCTGGACTTCCACCTATGGGGTACATTTAACGCCAGACACATCTTATCCCGGGATCAAGCTTGCCAAATCGACCGGCGTACCGCCTCAGTCCCAAGGAGGCCGAAGAACTGTAGCAGCAAGTGGAGGAGTTGTTGAGGAGTGGCTACATTTGAGAGAGCATGAGCCCCTGCGCAGTTCCAGCCCTATTGGTGCCAAAGAAGGATGGCGCGTGGCACATGTGTGTAGACAGCCGAGCAATCAACAAAATCACTATCAAGTACCTCTATCCCATTCCTCGATTGGATGACATACTAGAGCAACTACCCAGCTCAAAGGTCGTTTGGAAAATTGACCTGAAAACATGATACCACCAGATCAAAATACGGGCTGGGGACGAGTGGAAGACGGCATTCAAGACACAACACGGGTTGTATGCGTGGATGGTGATGCCTTTTGGGTTTTCCAATGCGACCAACACATTCATGAGGTTCATGCATAAGATTTTGTGACCTTTTATGGGGAGATTCCTACTTCAACGACATCCTTTTTTATGGCCCATGTTGGTCGTCACACTTTGATCACCTTTGCGCTGTCTTTGAGAAGCTGAGGACGGAGCACCTGTTCTTCAACCGAAAGAAGCGTTCCTTCTTCATCACTTCTGTGACCTTTCTTGGCTTTGTTGTGTCTACTGATGGTGTTCATGCAGATAAGTCAAAGATAGATGTGATCTTTGAGTGACCCAAGGCGAGGACCTTGCATGATGTTTGGAGTTTCCATGGGTTGGCCTTATTCTACCGTCGATTCATCCGAGATTTTAGTATCCCGATTGCCCCTATCACAGAGTGCCTCAAGGGGTGTGATTTCTAGTTGACAGATGAGACCGAGACCAGTTTCCATCTAGTCAAACAAAAGATGATTGAAGCACTAGTTTTGACACTCCCAACCTTCGACAAGGTGTTCGAGGTCAATTGTGATACATCTGGAGTTAGCATTGGTAGCGTTCTAAGCCAGTTAGGGTGACCTGTAGCTTTCTTCAGTGAGAAGCTGTCAAGGTCGAAGAAGAACTATTCCACCTATGACTTGGACTTCTACGCTATAGTTTAGTCTCTGAAGCATTGGTGTCACGACCTCATACAGAAGGATTTCATCTTGTTCACCAATCATGAGGCCCTAAAGTACATTAATGACTAACACAAACAGACCAGGCGGCATGCTAAGTAGGTGGCGTACTTGCAGGAGTTCACCTTTACGTTGATACATCAAACAAGAAGCCTCAATCATGTAGCAGATGTCTTGAGCTGCCATATTTTACTCCTCACCACCATCAGTGCTAGAGTTTTAGTCTTTGAAGCTTTCACAGAAATCTACACCGCTAATCCATCGTTTGGACGGATACTTCAGGAGGTAAGCGATGGACATAGCCATGATTTTATTTTACATAACAGTTACCTATTTCATGGAATACAGTTATGCATCCCCGACTGCTCTTTACGACAGTAAATAGTGAGTGAGATCCACAATGAGGGACATTTTGGTCGTGATAAGACCTACGCCCTCATCTTTTCTGACTTTTTTTAGCCGAAGCTATCCAGTGATGTGACTCATTTTGTGGATTGCTACTTTCTGTGCCAGCTGGCCAAGGGAGTTCTCATCGACGCAGGCCTATACGCTCCCGTACCTGTTCCTAAAGCCCCTTGGCTGGATGTTAGCATGGACTTTGTTCTGGACCTCCCTCAAACCCAATGCCCCTCGGATTCTATTTTGGTTGTGGTTGACAGATTTTCCAAGATGACCCACTTTGTAGCCTATCGAAGGACAATGGATGCTACATGCATTGCCCATATTTACTTTCGGGAGGTTGTCCACTTGCATGTTGTTCCTCGCTCCATCACATCCGATTGTGATACCAAGTTTGTCAGCTTTTTCTGGAAAATCTTGTAGGGAAAGTTGGGGACGCGGTTGAACTTTAGCATTGCATATCACCCTAGACGGATGGATAAACCGATGTGGTGAATTAAAGTTTGGCAATTTTCTGAGATGTCTAGCTGGAACTAGACCAAAGTAGTGGGACTTGTCGTTACCTCAAGATGAATTTTCCTATAACAGATCAAAGAACAAGACTACAGGGTTGACCCCATTCGAGGTTGTCTATGTTCGGAACCCATCTGGGGTGTTGGATTTAGCCTCTATTCTACAGGTTGGACTATCCATGAGCAGTTAAAGCTATCCATTCATGAGAGTAATGATAAATACAATACCAGGGCTAACAGCTGACGACGTTAGGTACTATTTCATGATGGTGATTTTGTTTGGGTTGTACTAACCTATGATCGCTTTCTTGTTGGTGAGTACAACAAGCTCAAGGAGAAGAAGATCGGACCCTGTGAGGTATTGTAGAATATTAATGACAATGCACACAGATTGCACCTCCCCAGTCACATAAAGACTTCAAGGTGAAACATTTGAGCCCATGCTTTGTGCAGTCGGCTAACCCTATTGAGAACTCGAGGGAAAGTTCTTTCCAACCCGGAGAGACTGATGCAGGAGAGCCCAAGCCAGATGATGCAGAGCTATCTGACTTGAGCATGCATGCTTTGGTATATCATGAAGTGGTGGATCAACATAAAGGAGGAACTGATCGACCTGGTTCCGTGTTGAGGTAGTTTTGGGTATGGTTCAGTGCTTTGGCCATTTAACATTGGCTATCAATGTCGGAATCGCCCGTTCACCCCCAATTCGTAAAGCTCATCTTGACATGCACATGAGGTCCACTAGTTTTTCTCAATAGACACCATTTTTATCCCAAAATTTGCCTATTTTCCGAGCCATATCTTCATTTTCGCCTTTTTTTTTCCTATTTTTAGTAATAATCAATCTGCCTAATTAAGTCATGATTTCATTCCGATTGTTTTTCTACAATTTTGGCTTCTTGTTTAGAATGATTTGGACTTATATTTTGAATAATTTTGGATTTTTTCCAATTTTGACAAAAAACAGTTATTTGTAAGATTATAGGGTTTTTAAGGCTATTTAGTTTGGCTTGTGGACTACTGTTGTTTTCAGGTTTGGTTAATGAAATTTTATTGAATTCTAGAGTTAATTCTCAGATTTCCTTGGTCCTTCGGTCATTCTTCCTTGCGATCCTTGAATTCGGCTAGCCCGCGGGATAATCACTACCCTTCCTAGTGTCATTTATTAAGTTTTTCTGGAGAGAAGTTTACTATCCTTCCTCTCATAAATACTTGATGATAGTTCTCAGAAAATGTTGTGGACTTGATCATTCCTTTCTTAGTAAAGAGCTCAATCAAACCATATTTCTCCAAGGCCCTTTCATTAATAGTTCTTTCAACCACCATACCTAGGGTTGTAATTGTACTTAACTTCTTCATGCATTCTTTGTTCAGAAATATCTTTGCTACTGCATTTTCATCAACCTTTGTAAAACCCAAAAAGTTTAGAAATTATTTAAATCTCTAAATATTGCCTAATTATGTGGTGATTTAGTTAAGTCCCTGATCTTGGATTAATTTTAAATCAAGATAAGGGTTGAGGCGCAAAGAAGATTTCACAAAACCAACATGTGATTAGAATTCGATTTGGGTTAATCTCGTAGGGATTGATTTGAGATAAAATAGAGAACTTTAAAATTTATATCTCAAATATGAATTGTGATGTGATTAGAATTTAGTATTTGAGTTGAATCAGAATTATCTAGTAGGAAAAAATCTACAATAGGGATTGTAAATTGATTGGGAGATGATATTTGAGTTAAATTAGGCTTATCTCCTATAGATAATTATAAATCGTTTCTAATTGATCTTTATCTCAGATTTAGATTTTATATAATTAAGGTTCAAAAATTTGAACCCGAATTGGATAAACTCTTAGGTTAATATTAATGTATGACAATATCTTTTAATTGCTTGATTAATTACTTGATTGAGATCAATTGAGCGTATTCCATTTATTGTATGCTTATGTTGCGACAGTCCTAGCATGTCAATAGGTTCATACGAGGGAAGAAGCGAATGCCTCCTTATATTAGAACTACCTCAATAGAGAGGATTGTGAATGTACCGAGAACTCGGGTATATAGGATCGTTACTCTTATTCCCACAGACCTTCTACGAGGCAGGTTCCCTAGAGCTCCACTTAATGTCAGTAAACTAGCCGCGACAGCGGGGGCGAAAGCGATATAGGAATCCTTAGTCCAATCCATGTTGATCGTCTATCAGGAGGTATTGTCTGTATACTTTGTTTAGAACCCAAGAGGGATTCCTACCTGAGTATCCTCTCTCCTAACTGATCTTCCCCTGATTTCATATCATCTTTCACTCCATAGTGAATCCCACAGCTTTTTCTTAATTTTAGTAATTAAATTAGCAATCTCTCCATCACTTTGTTAGGTTAGATAGTAGATAAATAGCTAATACTAGTACTTCTACAGTCCCTGAGTATTCGATACCCGACTTTTGATAGTCCATTGTATTACTTGTACGACTCATGCACTTGAAGAATTAAGCATGAGCATTGGCTCACATCAAGTTTTTGGCGCCGTTGCAGGGGACTAGTTAGTCTATTAGGAAAACTAGGAGTTTACTACTTTAACCATTAGCTTATATTTCATTTTATTATTCTTTTCTTTGCATTCTTACAACTTCATTCTGTATCCTATTCTGTGGTGTAACATCGACTGTCTCTCGTACTAACTACTTCCTTTATTTGTTTTGCGAGGGACCGAAGGATAGCATATCGTAGGTTCAGATCCATCATGGAGCAACCATTGGCATTAAGGGACTAGATTGCAGAGGAAGAATTTGAGATTGCCTATCAAGAATGTCTACGAATGGACTATCGCGATGAGGAATCATGTGCAAAATTCTTTTCGCACTATTAGAAGGAATGTTATCATGTAGCACCTTGAGAGCTTAAATCTACTTCAGAAAAAAATAGCTGGGAGAGGATTTTCTGTGATTTTATGCAGCGAGAGCAAGACCAACGCCAACACCTCAACTATATATATGTCAACTAACCCACTACCGGTAAAGGTGATACATGGCCGTATCCAGCAAATCCTGTGGATATTGATTGGAAGGGAAGAAAGATAGGAGGAGTATATGAGGGAAGGCTCGATTTGTTAGACAGTGCAAGAGAACCCAATCAACATCTGAATATTTATGAATAATCAGAAGATATACTTTATGACATAGCAGAATGGTACAGGCCAAACTATACCAAACAGATCATGATGGAATCAGTTGACGGTTCTGACTCGATATACGATGTTGAAGCATTTGGAAGGATATATTCACCACATACACAAGAGGAAGATTCAAGCACAACCCAAGACCCAGGGAAGCACCAAGTTATGGAAATAGACAAGGAATTTGACGGAACACTAGTAGAAAATAAGGAAGAATTGAGATCATCTACTAACAACCCGTCAATACTTAAGCTGAAGGAACTTCCCAAACATCTAGAATACGTCTTTCTTGGAGATAATAAAGAATCTCCTGTCATCATCGCAGCAGACCTGTCAGCTAAACAGAAGGATAAACTGCTGCGAGTACTAAAAAAACACAAGAAGGAAGTAGAGTTAAAAATCACGGATATACAAGACACCAACCCATCGTTTTGCACCCACAAAATCCTAATGGAGGAGAATTTCAAGCCTTCAGTACAACTCCAGAGAATACTAAATCTCCATATGCAGGAAGTGGTGAGAGCTGAGGTCCTCAAACTCCTCGACGCTAGGGTAATCTACCTTATTTCAAATAGCAAGTTGGGTCATTCCTGTACAGGTGGTGCCGAAAAAAGGAGGGATGATAGTAGTAACCAATGAGAAGAACGAATTGATCCCCACTCGAACACTGACGAGATGGCGAGCTTGTATTAACTACAGGAAACTAAATAATGCTACTCAAAAGGATCACTTTCTCCTCCCCTTCATTGATCAGATGCTTGAGCGACTAGCAGGGCATGCCTACTACTGTTTCCTGGATGGTTTTTTCGGATACTTTCATATCCCCATCGCCCATAAAGATCAGGAGAAAACTACTTTCACCTGCCCATTCGGTACTTATGCATATGGCCGTATGCCTTTTGGGTTATGCAACGCACCTGCCACCTTCCAAAGATGCATGTTGGCCATTTTAGAGGAGTATATGGAGAATATAATGGAGGTATTCATGGATGACTTTTCTGTCTTTGAGGATTCATTTAATCTATGCCTATATAACCTTGACAATGTTTTAGCCAAATGCTAGGAAACCAAATAAGCACTCAGCTAGGAGAAATGCTCTTTTATGGTAAGGGAAGGAATAGTCCTTGGTTATAAGATTTCGCACAGAGGAATTAAGGTAGATAAGGAAAAAATAGAAATAATTGAGAAGATACCACCACCCACATCAGTCAAGGTTGTACACAGCTTCTTGGGGCATGCGGGGTTCTACAGGCGATTTATTTAGGATTTTTCAAAGATCGTTAGACCTCTGAGAAAACTGCTTGAAAAAGAAGCGCAGTTTGGCCAATATGTGGACACCTTTGACACGCTGAAGAAAAATCTTACTCAAGCCCCAATTATGATTATCTCAGACTGGAGCCTACCATTCGAATTAATGTGTGACGCCAGTGATTACGTAGTAGGGGCACTATCGGGTCAGTGGAAGGACAAGCACTTTCGGACTATATACTATGCCAGCAAAACTCTGACGGATGCACAGGAAAACAATACAACAACAGAAAAAGAACTTCTCACCATAGTATTTGCTTTTAACAAGTTCCGACCCTACCTAATCTTGTCTAAAGTCATAGTTTATACGGATCACTCTGTACTACGCTATCTGTTGAGTAAGACCGATGCGAAACCTTGATTGATTCGTTGGATACTTCTACTACACAAATTCGACTTAGAGATCAAGGATAAGAAGGGCGCAGAAAACCTGGCCGCTGATCATTTATCGAGGTTGGAAAACCCACATTGAGATGCCGTGAGAGATGGGGACATCAACGAGACATTCCCTGAAGAACGTTTATATAGCATACAGGTAATGAAAAAGGCGTTACAAGCACAGAATGAAAAGAGGGAATCACCCTAGTTCGTAGATTGTGCAAATTACTTGGTTGTGAAACAAATCCCCGAGGACTACACCTACTATCAAATGAAGAAATTCTTCTCCGATCTCAAACACTATATCTGGGATAACCCATATTTATTTCGCATTTGCGCGGATCAAGTTGTTAGAAGGTGTGTCCCTAGTGAGGAGAGATGGCAAGTCCTCACTCATTGTTATGCAGGACCAGCTGGGGGTCATTACAACGTAAACAGAAAGGTAAGGAAGGTCCTTGATGCAGGGTTCTATTGGCCCACAATATTTCAAGATGCTCAAGAATATGTTCATAGATGCAACAGTTGTCAATGCTCGGGGAACATTTCCCATTGTGATGAAATGCCTCAAAGCTCAATCCAGGTGTGCGAGATATTTGATATCTGCGGTATAGATTTTATGGGACAATTCCCAAATTCCAATGGCAACAAGTTCATATCGGTCGCCGTCAACTACGCATTAAGGTGGGTGGAGGCACAAGCGATGACCACGAATGATGCTCGGGTGTAGTTAAATTTTTAAAGAAATTGTTGTCCAGATTTATCACGCCTAAGGCAATTATCAATGATCGGGGGACTCATTTCTTCAATGCACAATTTGCCAAAATCCTCAAGCGTTACGGGGTGGTGCGTCACACATCCACCCCATACCACCCTCAAACTAGTAGTCAGGTGGAGGTTTCCAACAGGGAACTGAAGCGTATTCTGGAGAGGACTGTGGCACACCACCGAAAGGATTGGTCTGATAAGTTGGTTGATGCTTTATGGGCATATCGTACGGCTTACAAGACGCCTACGGGTAGCAGCCCCTATCGGTTAGTCTACGGGAAGCCATGTCATCTACTTGTGGAATTGGAGCATAAAGCTTACAGGGTAACTCGGATATTAAACTGTGACCCCTCCTTGGTGGATGAGAAATGGAAGCTCGAGTTGAATTAACTAGATGAGTGGCGACACACGGCCTACGAAAACTCAAAATCATATAAAGAGCAGACAAAACAGTACCATGACCAATTGCTGAGAAAGAGGAGGCAGTTCAAGGCAGGAGACCGAGTTCTGCTATTCAATTCTAGACTTAGGCTTTTTTCGGGGAAGTTACAGTCGAGGTGGTTGGGTCCTTTCACTATAACCAAACTCCACCCATAGGGAGCAGTAGAAATATCCCATGCAGAAAAAGGAACCTTTAAAGTAAACGGGCTCAGATTGAAGATGTATTATGAGGGGGGCACACTGCGAAACTACTATAGGACTCCACCTATTTCACTTACATAAGGTAAGAAAAAAAAAAGGGTACGTCAAGCTCGTGATGTTAAATAAGCCCTTCTGGGGAGGCAACCCAAGGCTTGAAAATTTTTTCTGTGATTTCTTCTTACTGTTAGCTGGGTAATTCTTAGTTTCAATAAATTATTGGAATATTTAATCCATTTTTCATTGTGAAACTCCCTCATCCCTAAATCATTTAATTTTAGTATCCAATCTGGAGCTTGATGTATAGGTTGTACAGAGATATTCTAGTAGAGCTAACAGCCCCAAAACATTACAAACGAGCCAGTCTGTACTGAGAAAATCTAGTATACGAAAGTGAGATAGACTCAAGCGGAATTATCTGATCTTAAATAGGACCGTTTGATTTTAGAAATTCAGCAGAGGCTTACGACTAGAATAGACGGTCCCATCTAACATCTATACACTCTCGTTTGCTAACGTTCAGTAGGGCATATACTATCCTAATTTCACCCCCTTTCCCTCATCGTGAACTTCTTCATCTTCTTCCTCCCATTCAACACACGCCCTTTCTTTCCCCTTTCGCATCTACACCGCCCACCATCCATCGCCTAACTAGGTCGCCACCCGCCATACCTTCGATCAGCCATCCAGGTATGCTCTTTCCCTTCCACTCTCATTCACCCCCATAATTTAGGATTCACGATTAGGAACTGTCTTTGTATATGATTTCTAGGAATCCTTGGTCAATTTTTAGGTGCTTATGGGACTATAGCACCCTATCTCTCCATAATTCCTAGTCTAGCATGCCATGTATGCGAAGCCATTACCCCGCAGACCACTAAACAAGTTCACCTGGGTCAGAGACCCGGTCAAATTAGTGCACAGTCCCGTCTATCTACTTCAACAGGCCACCTTGATTTCTTCTAATTGTTCCTTTGTAATTCCTCTATACAGCATTCTGCAGGATGGGCTCAAAGAGGATGAAGGGCACCCCTACACGCCCAAAACGACAACGTATTACTAAACCGACATTCCTCCTTCCTCACTTTAGGGAATACTACAGTTGATTTGTAACACGCGCCTTCGGTCCCATAGGAACCATAAACTGGGAAGTTGTTCAAGAGATCGACCTCTCAGACCAAGTCCATGAGCTTATCTTTCAGCTGCTGGAACCAATACCTGTTAATCGCGGACCCATTAGACCCTGACATAGTGCTTGAAGTTCTTTGCAGCTTTGAACTGGATGACAGCCACTTTACCCAATCAAGCCCTCAAGCCATACTTTTTCAAGTCTATAGAGAAGTCAATCAGTTGACATACGACAAGTTCAACATATATACGGGGCTCTATACCCTCGAATTTATTACGACAACTTAATACGCTCAATTGGCACTTAAATTCCCTGCAGCCACGTCATATGATGACTTTTGGAAGGACATTACCTACAGCAAGAGAGCCATTTGCAAAAAGGCTTCTTTCTTTAAGGACCCGGCCCATCGCTTCATCCATGTCGTGCTTACCCGCACTGTCAGCGGGCGGGAGGACAATAAGGGGGTCATCACCTGCACTGATCTCTACATGTTGTACAACATCATCAGACGATACCCAATCCGCCTTGGTCATCTCCTTGCCACTTTTGTTGCCCACCAAGGTTAGCATACCAGGCTGGCATATATCTCTATCTAACCCTATATAATGTAGTTACTCCGGGGCATTGGCATCCTCCGCACGCCATCAACTATTCCGAGGCAGACCATTAAGCCCCTGGACCTGAACACCTTGGTACAGATGGGGTTCGTCGTGCAGACTGACAGTAGCTACGCCCTTACCCAGCGATCAGTCAGCAGGGCACCAATTGTCGGCGAGACGGTACATCCTGCTACCATCCCTGCATTCTTTTCCCCGCCAACCCTCAACCTGGTTCCAGATGGTGCACTACTCCAAAGAATGCTATCTCAGTTGGACGACCTACGGAAGGTGCAGGCGGACTCTCACTCTGATATGCAATAGCTACATGAAGACGTACAACATTTGGAGGGCGCTCAGCAGTAACTATCTACTAACATCCTCCAGCTCATGGACGTGCTCCGCACACAGTCCTCAGAAGCCATCTCCCCTCTACTCACGCCAGTCGCCTCTCCCTATGACAGAAAGGGGGAGGAGTAGTTTATTTGTGATGATCAGGATATGTCACATTTTGTATCATTGAGCAAGGGCTTATCTCTGCTCTTCTGATTTTTATTTCCTCCTGTATTTTGTTTCTGTTCCTTTTTAGACTTTATGCTATCTTTTCTTCTCTTGAGCTATAATGATTCCCCTATGTCTCACAGGATGTGCGAATGATCAAATATTAGCCCAAACCTTCCCCGAATTAAAATGTGCACTTTGGCAATCAACTTTGTGAAATAGGGAAGTCTTAGTTTCCTTTTCTCCCTTGTTTCTCATTTTTCTATCAACTTTATGATTCCCTATTTGCATTGAGGCAATGTAATTCTTGAAGTGTGGGGATGGGTAACTGTAGTTTTGGAATTCATTGAAAATCTTGAGTGTGGGGATGGACAAAACAATTCATTGCAAGTCTTATCATACATGCTAGTTTAAACCAATGACGACATGAATTAAATCTATTTTTCAGTCCTACTCTACTCTTAGTATACACCATATAGAAATAATTTTTTTTAGATTCTCCTATGCAAATTCATGGACAATTAGGACAATCTATGTGACAACTATATTTGTTTAGAGACAATAGATAACCTATTGCCTTGTTTCTTTTGATCTAGAGTGCTAAGTACTATTTTCAATGGCTCTAAGAGTTTTCGTGACACTAGTTCAAATATTTAGCCCTTATCAGTAGAATTATAGAAAATAAATAGCACTGTATATATAGACTATGAGAATACAAACCAAGATAGTGCCCCTCTACTCTTTGTGACGAAGTAAGCTCGGGTTTTTGGGCTCCTAATCAGAGTGTTTCCCAAGATAAAAAGTCCCTTGTGAGCATGAGCACGTGCATGTAGAGTTGTAATTTTCTTAGTATTTGGGTGTTTCAGTGCCTGGCAAGCATGTGCATCCCTCAGAAAGGAAAATCTACACTTTATGTTAATCTTTGATTACCCAGAAAGTCGGATCCATTATGGATGCGCTAACGGGGTGAAAAAAAAAGTGAAAAAGAAAAGAAAAGAGTAGATTAAGAGTTTATTTTTCATAATGGGCTGGTAATTTTGAACTTAGAGTCCCAAGGAACCTCTAGAGTTCATTAAGGATATGCATGCCACTGTAGAACTTAGAAATATGGCATGTGGAGTGAACGTACTAGGTTCAGGGCTATATTGAAAAAGTCACAGGATTAATCTAAGTCCTAAATTGAAATAGGAGAATACACATCTTGATGGCAAACTTTGAGTAGAGTTGGACTAATCCTTGTGTAGCCTGAGATTGAACACTTATCATCTATTTATTTTTCATTTTCCAATTGCTTGAGGACAAGCAAATGCTCAAGTGTGGGGATATTTGATAAGTGTTCAAATTGCTATATTTGACTATTATAATTGTTTGCACCTAGCATGAAATTCTGATGATTTGTAGGCCGCTGGTACTTAAAATGCTTTATTCTTGTGAATCAGGACAGACCAGGGCGACTCGATGAGGAAGTTAAGAATTTGAACAGGATTCAGCAGAAGAAGGCTGAATAACCGAGCAGAACGGACCTGTCTGTGAGCAGACGGCCCGGTCTCTAGCGCAAGAACGCATGACAGCTCTATCTACTCACAAACAGGACCGTCTGACCACGATGAGAAGTCAGGGTTCAGACCCAGCTTAGTAAACAACCCTCTTCAAAGCGTATACAAGGTCAGTAACAGGGTCGTTCGAATGATACACGGGTCATTCATCCACATTGAATAGAAATCAGAAGACCTAGACGAGGACGTCTTCTAGTAGACTAGACCGTTTAAGTATCAGGATGCAGACCTAAAACCTAAACGACCCCGTGCAAATCACGCATGTGGCCAGTAACGGGACCGTTGGATTCATATATGGGCCGTTCACTTGAAGAGAAGCAAATTCGGAATATTCAAACGGCCCCGTCTCCCGCCAGACTGCCCGTCTCCCGCCAGACCGCCCAGTCTATAACGGATTCTCAGAGCAATAATGTGATCTGCTTACTCTAAGCACCTCGAAAAGTGTATTTCGATCTTGATGGCGCTGAGAGCTATAAATACAGCAGATTAGGGTTATGAGGGCAGCTTTCAATCCTATCAACCATCCTTGGAGGCTCTTAAGAGTGATCACCACCACCCACGAGTAGGGAGGAAGTCAACTAGTCTTGAAAGGGCACAATAGAGCCAAAGCACTACGAGATCACTACTGAGTATTAAGGGAGTATATGCAACGGTCCTCTCCAACAGCGTATCACTGTCCCATGTCTTTATCAGTAGTTATTCTTGTATTTGCTATGCGTTTCTCCTTAATGAGGAACTAACTCTTTAGGTACTCGGGTTAAGATGAACTCTTGGGTTAATGTTAATGTATGAAAATATCTTTTAATTGCTTGATTAATTACTTGATTGAGATCTATTAAGCATATTCTATTCATTGTATGTTTACGTTGCGACAACCCTAGCATGTCAATAGGTTCATACGAGGGAAGAAGCGAATGCCTCCTTGTATTAGAACTACCTCAATAGAGAGGACTGTGAATGTACCGAGAACTTGGGCATTTAGGATCGTTACTCTTATTCTCGCAGGCCTTCTAATAGACCGGTTCCCTAGAGCTCCACTCAATGTCAGTAACCTAGCCTCGACAGCGGGGACAAAAGCGATATAGGAATCCTTAGTCCAATCCATGTTAATTGTCAATCAGGAGGTATTGTCTGTATCCTTGGTTTAGAACCCAAGAGGGATTCCTACTCAAGTATCCTCTCTCTTGACTTATCTTCCCCTGATTTCATATCATCTTTCACTCTAAAGTGATTCCCACAGCTTTTTCTTAATTTTAGTAAGTAAATTAGCAATCTCTCCATCAGTCTGTTAGGTTATATAGCAGATAAATAGCTAATACTAGTACTTATAAAGTCCCTGAGGATTCAATACCCGACTTTTGATAGTCTATTGTACTATTTGTACGACCCGTGCACTTGGGGAATTAAGCATGAGCATTGGGTCACATCAGATGTGGAGCTGTTTGACTTGAACATGTAGGATCTTGTATATCATGAGGTGGCAGATTTACGAAAAAATAGTTAGTGATAGAGTCGGGTCTGTGTTGGGGGAGGGTTTTAGGTGTGGTTTGGTATTTTGGCCATAACTTTGGCTACCGATATCAAATTCACGGGTTCAACCCCGATTTGGAAAGCTCGTCTTGAGTCGCAGATGTGATCTAAATAGATATGCTCGGTGCACACAGTATTCACCTTCCAAATCGCTTGTTTTCCCATCATTTCTTCGATTTCGGTCTTTTTTTCCATTTTTGGTAAAAATTTGATTTGCTTATTTAAGGCACAATTTGGCTTCGATTCCTCCTAGGATTTTGGCTACATGTTTTAATTGATTTGAAATTTTTTTTAGATATTTAAAATTTTTCCATTTTTAGGCAAAAATTCCAAATTTGGAAAATTCTAGTGTTCCTCAAGTCTACTACTAAATTCGACTGGTGGACTACCAATGTTTTCAGTTGGACTAGTGAAATTTTCTTTGATTTCCTGGATTAGTTCTCAGTTTGCTTTTATCCTTGGGCCACCCTCCTTGCGATCCACTTTATTCTTACTAACTCGCAGGATAATATCTACCCCGCCCTGTGTCGGTAAACTAGGTTAGGGAATACTTGACGGATGTAGTTATCACTTGACCGATCAACATGCAGAGGGGATGAGGACGACTTCGTAGGAGGTTAGTGGTCCACCACAAGAGGCTATGGATTTGGAGTAGGAGGCTCCTGCTAAAGCTGATGGTAAGGTGCTGAAGGCGACAGTACCCAACGTGGAGGAATATGAGGTAAAGTTTGACTGAGTGATCCGGTACGCAACGTCTCCATTGGCCGACAATGAGAGTCGAGTCATGAGTTCATGGGCGTCCTCCTACCCTATGTACGGCAAGGACTAGCCCCGTTTCTAATGTTGAGCTATGTCGAGGTCTAGTTAGAGCCGAGTGTGTTGATACTGTCTAAGAGGGGATGCAGGACCCGCAACGACAGTAGCAAATTTGGGCCAGGGATCAAAATTCATGAGGGAGCTGCTAGATTAGTGAGTAGGATGGCACTGGCATGTACAATATTGATCGAGGTTCGGGAGTTACTAGATGATTTGCACGTGATGGACCTGAGGGATTACGACATGATCCTCTGGATGGATTGGCTCTCTTTAGTATATGCAGTAGTGGATTGCCGTGGGAAGAGAGTGTACCTAATGCAGGAGGATCAAGTCAAATATTGGTGCCGGGTTGGCGGGTCAACGTAAAGATGGGAAGTTATCGAGTCAATTCCAAGATTGGGTCGGTTTTGGGTGTGGTTCGGTATTTTGGCCATAACTTTGGCTACCGATATCAGAATCAGGCGTTCGACCCAAAATCGGAAAGCTCTTTGCGGCGCGCACGACATGGTGATGTCATATTACAGAGAATTTTATTTTATTTTTCTATTTTTAGAAATATTTAATCCGCCTAATTAGGGTTTTGGGTCTTTTTCCTATTTTTGGTAATATTTCATATGCCAAATTAGGATAGGATTTGAATCCGATTTGATCTCGAATTTTTAGGAGTTATCTGATTTGTTTAGAGTTTTAAATTTAGATAAGTTTAGTTTTAAACAATAATTTATCAATTTTAGCAAATTTAGATTAGATGATAAGGTTTCTAGGTTAATCTTTTGAGTCTATTTAACCTGGCTTATGGGTTAGTTTTTCATTATTGAATTCTGAATAATAATTTTACTTTTGGATTTTCAGAGATTTCTCTCTGTTTATCTTTCTCTTGTTTTCTTCCTTGTAATCCCCCTTTGGATCCGGCTAGCCCGCGGGATAATCGCTACCTCGTCCGGCGTCAGTTGGTACCAGAGCAAATCATCTTCCTAGGAAACGTCATCATTGACATTAATGACTCATGGTCGTGGTCATCGGGTTGGACAGGTTCTGGCTGAGGAAGTCTAGTACCGTGACCTAAGCGCCCTGGAGGCGATGAACAGGGATCTACAAAGGCAAGTCGCGGAGTTAACCCAACACTTGATGATCAAGGATTTGCAAAGGTAAGTCAAGAAATTATCAAGGCGTCTGGCGGTGATCGATTTTGATCGTGGTTGTCATGGGTAGTTTTCGGCTAAGAAGTCCAGCACTATAATCATAGCGATCAGACGTTTGGCCAACCCATCTACCAACCCATGTACGACGATGATGAGGAAGAGGAGATACAATGATGCGTTGGAGGAGATCTTGGAGGAGATCTTGCCCATCTTCAATGATGTTGCAGAGGAGGAGATCTCGCCCATCTATGACAACTACGAGGAGGAAATTGGCTAGCCCGAGGAGGGGATTGGTGAGCCCATTTATGACGATGATGGGACTAGCACTGTGTTGGTATCCCGATGGGAGGAAAACCCTCCTGGCTCGGTAACCAACACTACTAACCAACTTTTTGTCACTAGGTTTTGAGCGAGATCAAGCACGAAGATCCAGACATGCCAACAAAGGTGCAGTCGAACTTGGGGTTGAGTACTTTCCAACCTGGGGTGACTGATGTAGGAGGCTCGAGTCAAATATTGGTGCCGGGTTGGCGGGTCAACGTAAAGATGGGAACTTATCGAGTCAATTCCAAGATTGGGTCGGTTTTGGGTGTGGTTTAGTATTTTGGCCATAACTTTGGCTACCGATATCAGAATCGGGCGTTCGACCCCAATTCGGAAAGCTCTATGCGGCGCGCATGACATGGGATGTTATATTAGATAGAATTTTATTTTTTTTATTTTTCTATTTTTAGAAATATTTAATCCACTGAATTAGGGTTTTTTGGTCTTTTTTCTATTTTTGGTAATATTTCATATGCCAAATTAGGATAGGATTTGAATCTGATTTGATCTCGGATTTTTAGGAGTTATCTGATTTATTTAGATTTTTAAATTTGGATAAATTTAGTTTTAAATAATAATTTGTCAATTTTAGCAAATTTAGATTAGATGATAAGGTTTCTAGGCTAATCTTTTGAAGCTATTTAACCCGGCTTGTTGGTTAGTTTTTCATTATTGAATTCTAAATAAAAGTATTTTCTGAATTTCAGAGTATTTTATCTTGTTCTTTTGGTTTTTCGTTTGTTCTTCCTTGCGGTCCTTAGATCCGACTAACCCGCGAGATAATTGCTACCCCGCCCGGCATTAGTACCGCAGGATGCCAGTTCGCCTTCCGTGGTAGCCAGGACTATTACGTAGTTCGGTAGATCTCAGCTCACCAAGCTCGGAAGTTATTTGACAGATGATGCGTAGGATATTTGGCCTCAATCTCGGAAGCTAAACAGGGGAGCGGATCCGCAATTACAGAGGTTTCGGTGGTGAACAAGTACCGTGATGTGTTCCCTGGAGATTTACCACAAATACCCTCAGAGAAAGAGTTGGAATTCTCCATTTATTTGGTTCCCGGTACGGCTACTGTGCTTAGGGCTCCATAAAGGATGGCGCCTGCAGAACTGAAAGAATTGAGAACCCAGTTGGAGGAGCTGCTAGAGAAGGGTTATTCGACCCAGTATGTCACCTTGGGGAGCGCCAGTTTATTCTTCAAGAAGGATGGATCGATGAAACTTTGCATCAACTATAGGTAGCTGAACAAGGTGATAGTCAAGAATAAGAGTACCCATTGCCGAGGATTGATGACGTCGTAAACTAGCAGCAGGGAGAATAGATGTTCTAGAAGATTGACTTGAGATCCAGGTACCATCAGGTACGTATCAGAGAGGACATCCCGAAGAGTGCCTTTCGGAGTAGATATGGGCACTACGAATTCATGATGATGCTGTTGGGGCTTACCAAAGTCCGACAGTGTTCATGGACATGATAAAGCGGGTCTTTCATCAATACCTGAACCGGTTCATAGCGGTCTTCATCGATGACATCTTCATTTACTCTTGCAGTCGCCATGCGCACATGGAGCACTTGAGGATTGTATTGGAGAATTTGCGGCAGCTGCAGCTGTATGCCAAGTTCTCTAAGTATAAGTTCTGGCTAGACAGTGTGGCATTCTTGGGATATTTTATTAGTAGTACTGGAGTATCAGTGGACGCCAAGAAGATAGAGGATTAGCCGGGTACTATCAAATGTTTGTTAAGGGCTTCTCCTGAATGGCAGCACCCCTGATGAGATTGACCAGCAAGGGTGCTCGATTTGTTTGGATAGAGGCATGCCAGAAGAGCTTCCTTGAGTTGAAGCAAAGGCTAGTATCCGCACCAGTTCTTGCCTTGCCACGGAGTGAACGCGAGTACACAGCCTATGGTGATGCCTTTAAAACTGGCTTGGGGTATGTTCTGGTGCAGGACAGGTGAGCCATTGCCTATGCGTCATGACAACAGAAGCTATATGAGGAAAACTACCCCACAACGATTTGGAGCTTGCAATGATCGTGTTTGCACAAAAGATCTGGCGACATTTCCTCTACGGTGCACCATGTAAAGTTTACACAGATCATAAGAGCCTCAAGTACACCTTCACTTAGAAGAAGCTGAACATGAGACAACGGTAATGTGAAGTTTGCACCTACGATGCACCATGTTAAAATTACACCTATCATAAGAGCTTCAAGTACACCTTCACTCAGAAGAAGCTGAACATGAGATAGCGATGATGGTTGGAGTTGATCAAGGACTATGAGTTGAGTATCTATTACCACCCAAGAAAGACTAACGTGGTGCAGATGTACTGAGCAGGAAGTCCAAGTACGGAGTTGCTGCACTTTTGACATCGGAGTGGCCTTTGTTGGAGGATATGAGGCGATTGGAGTTGGATATCATATTACTAGACATGGAGGTCAGCTTGCACATGTTGTGTATACGACCCATGATATTTGGGAGAATCCGAGATACCCAGAGGCAGGACCCATATTTGGGGGAGATTCTGGGTCATGTTAAGTAGAGTGTGCCGACGCGGTTTGAGATCCATGAGGATGGTACACTCAGGTATGATAATTGAGTCTGCATACCAAATATCCAAGAGATGAAGGAGGAGATCCTAGAGGAGGTTCATTACTCGAGTTATGCGATCCATCCCGGAGGTACTAAGATGTCCCGAGGGTTGAAGGACCACTTCTAGTGGAAAGGCATGAAGCGGGAGGTCATAGAGTTTGTGGCGCAGTACCGTACCTATCAGTTAGTAAAGGCAGAGCCTTAGAAGCCAGCTTGGAAGTTGCAGCCCTTACCCATTCTAGAATGGAATTGGGAGCACATCAGCATGGAGTTTGTGACAGGACTACCTCGGACTAAGTAGGGGCATGAGTCGGTTTGGGTGATAGTGGATATACTAAATAAGTCTGCCAATTTTATACCTTTGAAGACTGGTGCAACATTAAAGCAGTTCGTGGCTATACATAGACGAGATAGTCCGATTATATGGGGTACCAGTGTTGAACACTTCTCATTGTGGCAAAAGGTTTGTCTCAAGATTCTGGGAAAGCTTGTACACAGCCTTGGGATGTGATTAGAATTCAATTTGGGTTAAGCTCGTAGGGATTGATATGAGATAAAATATATAACTATAAAATTTATATCTCAAATATGAATTGTGATGTGATTAGAATTTAGTATTTGAGTTGAATCAGGATTAGGAAAAAATCTACAATAGGGATTGTAAATCGATTGGGAGATGATATTTGAGTTGAATTAGACTTATCTCTTGTAGATAATTTTAAATCATTTATAATTGATCTTTATCACTAATTTAGATTTTATATAATTAAGGTTCAAAAATTTGAACCCGAATTTGATGAAGATTCATCCCATAGAGATAAATTATAAATCGGTTACGATTTATCTCTATCTCAAATTTAAAATTTGAGAAAGACTAGGATTCTGTCATCTATATAAAGGGGGATATGGTGAGAGAATTAAGATACAATTCGGTGAGGGATTCGCTAAGGGATATCGGCGTAGAGTAGGAGGGAGCCTTGCGTGATTCCAGACATCCTTATAGATGTAAGTACAATTGCCTAGTTCCCACCTAGCTTTGGGTTTATTGGCTTTGTATTCTTGAGTTTGCTTCATTGTTTGAGTGTTTATTGGCTTTTGATATTATCATGTTCTGTAAACTATTGCTTGGATTTGCATACACGTATTTGTTCTCCTGCTTTTTTTTGAATTTCCACGTTAGTGTATGGATGTTGATATGTTGACATTTGTTGGGTATGCTTGTGATTGCTGAACATGTGTATCCGTTGAACAGCACATGGCCGTGGAAACACGTGAGCCTGTGCTCCATCCTAGTATGTGTGTGTCAGCTCTTCTTGTTTTGTCGATTCTCCCGCTCGGTGCAGTTTTGGTACGGGCGTCTAGGGGGAGAACACCCTAGTCGTCCTGTAGTCCCGCCAGGGGAAAGATACTGTGGCTGTCCACCCATCAGGGGGATAATACGTTGGCCATGTATGTATATGTAGAAGCTACTGCACTTCGAGGGTCCTGCATTTGATTGAGTTTGACGATGGCCGAGGTCGGTCACTGCCGGGGGGAAGACTAGAAAGTTCTTATTTTTGATTGAACTCCTTGCTTGTGATTGTGTTCATTGGATAGGTCAACACTTAAATAGTGATCCTTCTGTGTGTGGCTTAGCCTTGTTCTTGATATGTTTTGCTTGGATCACTGTTTAATGATTGCCTTTATTGACTCAGTGTATTCCTTGCGGGGGTACTTACTAAGCTTTCCTTTCGAAAGCTCATTCCATTTGCTTCCTTCTTTTCTTCAGGTCCTGAAGCGTAGGTGACACGAACTCGAGAGTTGTACGAGGGATTTGGGGACTTCATTGTAGAGGTTCGAGAACCTCAAATGTTTCTTGTGTGTGAGGTTATTACTTGTAGAACCTTTTTAGGGCCTTAGCCCATGTAGGAAGTTTGAACCTTTCATTTTATTTCCACTGTAAAACTCTGAATTATTTCTTATATAGTTTGGATTTATTATGATTATTTGCTTTTACTTAGGCCTTGTATCCGAGTGAGGTGCGCCTCTGCTTAGGTACGGCCGATCTGTGCACATGCCCGAGGCCTGGGGATCAGGTCGGGGCGTGACAAACTTTGTCTGGATCGAAGAATTTTGTGGGGACTGAAGACTGTAGCTCCGTCTTGCTTGTAGATCAGGTCTTTCTTTGTGGCATTGCTTCGGAACCCTTTGTTTTACCGATTTCGGGATCAAAAAAGAACCACCTCATTGGCTTCCTTAAATTTCTGACCTTTAAATGGTTCAAACTTTCTCTTCTTTGATAGTTCAACCATTTGAACAACAAGTGGAGCATCATTTGAGTCTTCTAAACTAACAATTGGTGCACCTGATATCATAGCTAGAGATGCAACATGTTCAACTTCCTCTAAGTGTTTGGCGTTTGAGACTTGGGTAATCCTTGTTGTCTCTCTAGAACTTCTTCCCTTTCGTTATTACCTCCAAGCTCTATTAACAGGTATGTCCTCTTGTACTAGATTAGGGGGCCATATAACAAAACAAGGCTAAGAACATTATACCTCTTTCTTCTTCAGCCGACGATGATCTCCTTGGTGAACTCGTTGTCCCTCTGAAGCTTCAACAATGGATGCCTCTGCAATCTTAGCAATCCTAGAGCTTTTCCTCTATACCAATCGCTTTTCCCTCATCTTCTTAGGAATCTTTTGCTTCACTTCTTCTCTTCCAACGACGGTTCTGGAGCAAAGATATTTAAACAAGATGGATGCAAAGAGATTATGATTTTAGGGTTCACAAACCTTTCTCTTTATAGTGAAATTAACTCCCTGGCGCCTTTAATAAAAGGAAAAACTCAATCATTAAGAAAAACAAAAACAACCAATTTTCTTTTTCTTTTTCTCCCTGTCTTTTTTTATTTAATTCTTCACAAATCATGGAGCTCCTGGATCAATAACCCAATCAACCATTCCTTCTCTTCCAGCTTTCTTAGGTCCTTTGTCAATAAGCTTTTGGTTGTAGTAGTCTGTTGCAGCATCTGGTTCCTTCTCCTCTGAAATTGCCTTATGTGAATCTTGCTTCCTCATATTTTCTGATTTCTTCTCTTCTATAGCTGCTCTTTGTAAATCTTGCTTCCTAATCCATACTTTCTTGATCATAGTGGTCTTTCCCTAGAATCTTCTTCTGATAGTTGTTTGGATATGTCCAACTATCCTTCCTTTCTTCAGGTCTTCTTTAAGCTTGATGTACTTCGACCTTATGTGACCTTACTCTCCACAATGGAAACATATAGGAGCTTCAATCTTCTATCTTCTACTGGGCTTGTCTTGTCTTGAAATCGGAGTTTGTTGAGTCCAAGTTTTAAGAAAGACAACTTCTGGGTTGCTTTTCTTTACACCTGATGACTCTCCAATGTACCCAAGGCCATGTTGACTTCCAGCTGGCCTCTCTACTAGCAATATTTCGTCCTTCTTGGCCTTTCCTTTCTTTATGGAGTCTATGGTCTTCTCTGTGTGACTCAACCTCTATTGATCAATTCCTAACTTCTTCGTCATACTTTATTTCTCTTCTTCAAGGCAATTAGTCCGGAGGATCATCTTGTCAAATCTCTTTAGCATGCCTTTATAGGCCTTCAGAAGGTCTTGCTCAGTCACTTCTCCACAATCATTTTCACTAAATTCTAAAGATGCAACCAATGTTGCAACGTATTTTGCATCACTCTCGAACTTGCTTGATTTATCTCTCATCATCAACCTGGAAGAAAAAGCAACATGATGACTGATCATATCTTAGTCTTCTTCTTCTTCCAGGCTCTCCTCAGACTCTTCTTCACTCCTAGTAGGATTGAGGGATTTGTCATTCTTCTTGAGAGTGTTGGCACACTCGACTTATACATACCGGAAGCCTCCACATTCTCTACACTTGATTCTTCTTCTTCTGTTAGGATCTTCTTTTTCTTTATTTTCTTCAAACATAGAGTCATGTTTTATTTTGAAAATTTCTTCCGCCTGTCTTGTAATATTTGAAAATCTTATGAAGCTTTATTGACAGGAATACTATATTAGCATCATCTTCATCTTTATATTGGGACTCTTTCTACTTTACAGCTTTTGTTTTGAGTACAATATACTCCTCCTTTCGGTCAGACTTTAGGTTCATCTTATATGCTTGAAGTGACCCATTATCTCATCAAGCTGCATGGAAGTGATGTCACAAGCTTCTTCTATTGCAGCCACCATAGCTTCGAACCTTTTTGTAAGAGATCTCAAGGTCTTCAGGACTAGCTGAGTATTTCTTGCCGAGTTGTTATCCTTGATTAGCTATGTCCATCAACTTGGCATTGAAGGTCGCAATGTTCTCATCTTCCGCCATCTGGAGATGTTCAAACTTAGTTGTCAGTATCTGGAGTTTAGACACGCATACAAGATTTGTTCCCTCATGGATTCTCTATAGGATGTCCCATGATTCTTTTTATGATTCATAAGTTGCAACATATTTGAACAAGTTCTCATTAACTCCTCCAAAGATAGCATTAAGGGTCTTCCCATTAGCATTGGCTTTGCTTGTCTCTTCTTGACTCCAGCAGCTCTTATTCTTCTTGACTTCAATCTCATCGGCATCAATATATGTTGGGGGCGACCATCGTTCTTCCCTAATCGTCCATGCACCTTCATGGGCGCCTTCCAATATGGGTAATTGGCTCTATTGAGTAGAGAGAGTCAACTGATGGAGGCTCCTTCTCTTACTGCCATGAGCGAAACACTTCTAGGACCTTACCATCTTTACAACCAAAGTGAAATACCGGTGACCCACTCTGATACCACTTGGTTGTTCCCCCGGGGGTTGTGCGGCTTCTAGGATGACACTTTCTCTTAATAAACACACAAGCTCTCACACACAATCACAAAGTAAAACATGAAGAGAGGAGACACAAATTTGTAACCCAGTTCAGCTTCCAAGCCTACATTAGGGGGGCCAAGCCTGGAAATAAGGATCCACTAAAAAAGTAGAAACATGAGTATAACACAATTGTCACTCATTCTCACAACACACACAAGAACCAACTTAAGATTGACCTATAACTACTCCAACCTACACAGTTAGGTCTCTCTCTGGTGGCTCATCCTAAATCCGGGTCTTATATAGACACTCCACGAGTCTAAAATATCAATTGCCTCTTTAAGGATCTTCAAAATCTCTGTGGAAACTAATTTGAGCGCCTTCAAAAATAGACATTTCAACTCATATTGTACCCAAGTTTGTAATATGGTCCAACTGCTGATGTGACTTAGGTTGCAACTTCTGTTGCAGCGCAACCTCAATGCGCCTCCAACCCTCCGGGTTGTGTCTGAGTCGAATATCGTCAGATCCTTCTGATCTTGACCATCGGCAACTAGGTGGACCCCTCTCCATCACATCCACAGTCTTCCTTCTCCAAGGTAGCACCTTTGCCAAGGCTCGCAATCTATCTTCAAAAATCTCCTTCAAAATTTGATCTTCATTCATCCAAATTTGGGTCTTCAGAATCTTTCCAAACTAGATCTCAATCATCTAAGTTTGGGTCTTCATGATCTGCATCAAATCAGTCCTCTGATATTTAGCCTTCCACCTAAATATGACCTTCAACCAAATCTCTAGATTTTCTCTTCACTAAATTTGGGTTGCACTATATTTAATCTTCAATCTTCACTAAATATAGCCTCATGATCTCATCACTCCAATTGGATCTTGTTGCCAAATATATTGTAACTGCTTGCCAACTTGGGTTGCACCAAGCTTACTCCCCAAGTAAATATCTTGCCTTCCAAACATAGCTCCTTGCCAAAGATAAATCCTCTCCAAAGATAGCTCCTATGGAATCTTCAAGGCCTTCCAAATATAGTTCACTCACATGTGGAATTCTTCAATGTTTGACCTCGTATCTTTGTCAACCATACCACCAAGTCATTACTTGCCATGTCATCACTTGCCATGCCACCATAGTGTCAAGTAATGCCAACATATGTTCATTTCCAATAACAATCTCAAATTAATAATAGTCTATATTTAAATTATCACATATAAAAATTTTACTTTCATTTCTCAAATCAATCAAAAAAAATATTTTTATAAAATTGAATGCATGCGCAAAGTGCAAGCCCAATACTAGTTTAGAATAAAACTAAGCCGAAGATCCTAAACCCATAAAAAGTTGTTGTGTCAGTCTTGTATACTAAAGTATTTATGTCAAGCAATCTGTTATCTAGTTTTCTAACAGGCTGGTGGTGGATATACTCAAATTCCTAATATCGATTGTCCAATTGCTAAAAAGAAGCATATGTTTTTATAAACAATTTATATACTATGCCACTCTATGCATCAATTTTATATACATATATTTTTTTGAAAAGGTGGATAAACCATATTCATTAATATGATAATAAAAAGTTTACCTAGTATATAGAGGGTTTTTGGAGTCCTTCATTGGGCCCGACATCTTTCCTCCAAGCCTAATAACCCTCCCTAGCCGATGTTTTGTGGCTCTGAGGTCATGTGCTCAAATTCGTTTTCCTTGCGGTGTGTCCATCTCCTCCAAGGTAAATGCCAAACTTTTTTCCACTATTGACTCTATTGTCACCAGTTTTGGCTTCATGGACGTATGCATTACATCTAATCAGGAAAGCATTAGGAAATTAATACCCCATATGGTTTTTGTAAAAACAAAATATTTATCATGAAAGTATTTTTGGTTCCTCTCTTTCTATATGCTCTATGTGATTGCCATTATCATGAAACTCTATGTGAGCCTTTTCTCATTATCCACCCAATTTTGGATTGTGTTGTCTCCACAAAAGTAGTCTTGTATCTAGTTGGGCATGTCTTAAAATTTATAGAGCAAGCTTATGAATTAAATAAAATTACATGGTTTATCCACGTTTATAAAAAAACATATATATATATATATATATATATATATATATATATATATATATATATATATATATATATATTATAGAGCAAGCTAAAGCATGATAGCTAATTGAATTAAAATTTGAAAAAAAAAACTTTGTTTCCTAGTCTTAATTTGTAATATCTTGAAGCCTTGATATTCTTATCATTCAATAGAAAATTAAAAATAGATTATGTATAGAAAACTAGAAGTTTATCTCTAATCTACCAACCACCAATATTCAAAAGGGCAATAAAAGTAAAAAAAAATGATTGTAAGAAAAGGGGAGAGTGAGATAAACAGATTTACGTGGTTTGGTGAATTGCCTACATCCACAGGCAGCGATGCAAAGATCAATCCACTATAATCAATATGTGGTACAAGGTTGTTACCCCAAATCTGTCCGAATTTTTTATTATTATTTTTTTTTTAACATGGTCAGGCAAATTACCTACCTTTACGGATAAACAACTCTCTCTAGCTCCCACCATAAAAAGAACTCAATATCTAGAGTCAATAGGATACTCTAGTATACAATATCTCTCAATAGACTCGAGCCTTATTTATACCATCTAGAGATAACTCCTATTCTAATATGAATTGAATTTAAATATCTATATCTAAATCAATCCATCTCTAATAGGACTTAAACTTATATATCTAAATCAATCTTATCTCTAATAGTAATTAGAGTAGGACTCAAGCTAGTGAACTTGTCGTGAATTCGGAGACAACTTTCAACAATTCTTCACCTTGGCAAGAATATTAATTCTAAACTGCAAAACCGCATCACAACAATCATCTTGATATGCAAGCATGAACAAGTCCGCCAAACTGCATCACAACCTTCCAAGAGCTTCATAAAAGCTTCAAATGATAGCTTCTTCAATTGGAGGAATCTCTACCTTCTTTGAAACTGACTTTGCATCCCAGCTATCAGAACCATCTGCTGCAATATCAGAAGTCTCCACCTGAGACTTAAGCCCCTCAATCTCCACCGATGTGAATTCGGAGACAACATTCAACAATTCTCCACCTTGGGTAGAATTCTCAGTTGTAAAACCGCATCCCAGTGATCATCTTGATCTGTAAGTGTGAACTTGTCCGCCAAACTGCACCACCACCTCCCAAGGGCTTCTTCAAAGCCTCAAACAATGGATAAAGTCTAAGCGATGTTGGAACTTGACCTTAGAGACAATCTTTGTCAACATATCAGATGGATTGTCAGAAGTGCAAATCTTACAAATTATGTTTTTGGTACAATCATATTTCTCGACCTCAAACTTGGTATTAGAGATGACCTTCTTCGAAGATTCTAAACCAGAGGTCTCCGATATCTTCCCAATCAATCAAGAAATTACTACACTTGCTCAGTAAAGAAATCGTAGGTCCGAACTTGGAGCTCTGATACCACTTATTGTGCAGAAACCCTCGACTTTTCTCAATCTTATTTGTTGAGCCAAATCCTTAAGGAAATAGAGGGTTTTTGCATAACAAGTGGTATCAAAGTACCAAGTTCAGACCTAAGGTTCCTTTCTAGGGCAAGAGCAGTAATTTTAATTGGAAAGATGTAGGAGACATTTGGTTCTGGATCTTCAAAGAAGGTCATCTCTAATACCAAGTTTGAGATCAAGAAGTACCACATCACCAATAACTTTTGCATATGGGGCCGGGACATCCAGATAGTAGGAGTTTACGGGGTTTGGTTAGCCAGGCCTTGCTCAAAGGGGTCTAATGACTCAAGATTGACTTCTGCAAGAATTGCATATTGGGAAAGCAGACACGTGTGAAGTTTGCAAGGAGCTCGCATCAGATTGATTGCATACTCAATTATATTCACACGGATGTTTCTGTCCTAATATATAATCCTTTCCTAAGAAGAAAGAGATACTTTGTGACCTTGGTGGATGACTTCTCTAGAAGGTCTTGAGGATTAGCTCCACAATCAGTGGAGATTAAGGGGGTTAATTCTCAGGTAGAGATTTTTCCCATTGCAGTAGATGGTTCTAATAGCTAGGTTGTAGACTCAGTTTCGTAGGATGTAGAGACTCCTCCAATTGAAGAATCCATCGTTTGAGCTTTGACGAAGCTTTTGAAAAGCGGTGGTGCAAGTTGGCAAACCAGTTTACACTTACAGATCCAGATGATCATTGGAATACCGTTTTGAAGCTGAGAATTCTAGCCAAGGTGGAGAATTGTTGGAAGTTATCTCTTAATTCATATCGATAGAGATTGAGGAGGTTGAGTCTCAAGTAGAGACTTCTCCCATTACAGTAGATGGTTCTTATAACTGGGATGCATATTCAGTTTCAAGGCAGTGGTGTAGGTTGGCAAACTAGTTCACACTTGCAAGGCAGTGGTGCAGGTTGGCAGACTAGATCACACTTGCATATCAAGATGATCATTGGGATGTGGTTATGCAGCTGAGAATTCTCGCCAAGGTGGAGAATTGTTGGAAGTTGTCTCCGAATTCATGTCGGGTTCACTAGCTTGAGCCCTACTTAGAGATATGTTTGATTTAGAGAAAGATGTTTGAGTCCTATTAGAGATATAATTTATTGAGAGATAAATATTTCAATCATGTCAGAGATAAGATTGATTTAGAGATAGATATTTAAGTCCCATTCATAGATAAGGATCTAGTCTTTGAGAGATAGTATTCTATTGTATCCTAGAGTATCTTATTGAATCTATATCACGAGTTCTCCTTGTGGTGGTTGTCACGCCCCGAACCGGGTTGAGACCGTAAAGCTGAGGCGTACCTAAGCGGGATGACTCCCTTGAGGATACAAGGCCTTAGGTTCCTTGTACAAGTCAGAGTAATAGCGGACGAAAAATACCAATTAACATAGCAAGGAGTTTACATAACTCCATACAAGGATCGAGATAGTCACTCCTAGAGTCTATAGCAAATACATATAACAATCTAAGTCTCACTCTCACAGAGATAAGAAGGAGGTGCGCAAACCTCAGAAAGTGAAATAAATAGCTAATTTGAGGATCGTCCCCGCCTACACCCAATCTTAGGTCTACTCGTCCCCTAAAAATGTCAGCCAAGTTCATGAGCCAAAAGAAAGGCTCAGTACGATCGCAAGAAAACAATAATGTGACTGAAGGCCATAAGCAGGTAATCAAAGCATAAAGCAAGTCAGTATCTCTTAGATAAGTGAAGCAAAATCACAAAGTACTGCATCTCACAGGCATATATAATACTACAGTATAATATGACGCGGTCGTTACCGGTCAAAGTAGAATATACAGTCCTAGTGTAACATAATGTGATTGTCGTCAGTCAAGGCAGAGTACACCGTCTTCGGCTTGATAGGGGTAGCACTAATAATAGTATAAAACATATCTTCATGGCCAGTGTATCATCTCCACTGACTGGGCCACCATATAAGTATTATGACAGGCAGAGGAGATGCCACTAGTACAGAATACAGAGTATACAACAGATAAGCAGCTCAAGAAAATCAATATTTTCAAGCAAATGACAAACATGCAGAATCTCAGAAGAACAACGCTGGAAGTAAAGGATGGACTCCAACATCCATCTAGCAGAGTAGAAAGCAAAAGATGGGCTCCAAGATCCATCGAGCAGAACGGAACATAAATCAATAAAGGGCTATGAGTTAGAAATACTCACAGCACCAATACGAGGCCCACATTTTCAGGAGTAATAAAACAAAATTTAAGTCCACGCCCCATCTATGTCGGGATATGATTAATGTAATCTAATCTCACTATATTCATATGTGTATAATGAGGGTTTACCCATAACTGGGTTTATTTGTATTAATCAAGTACATTATATGTCCCCTAACAATTTGATGGTGTTTGATTGTCACAACACCATATAACCATGCTTATAATAGATTTAGTCTAATCAATGGCATGGGCCATACACCCATGTTTTACAACTAATTCAAGACCCACTCAAATATGGTCCATGGGCTGGCCTAAGTGATTGATCTAGCCTAGTCACACATGGGAGCTAATCCTTTCAGGAATCATGCCCATCATTATGAATTTTATGTGCATCTTAGTTGTTCTTATAACTAATGGAGTGTGACATCTTTTTCTCACTCCTAACACGTATGCACATGGACTTGCCACCATCTCCACTCACCTAAGCTCACGATCCATTCTTTAACTCCGACTGAGTCATAAGTCAACTAAACCAAACCAGCTTTCATTAACTTCCTCTATATATTGCCCATTATGCAACATAGTAAAAAAGAGGCAACCACACAAGCTGCATCTTTATTTCAGCCTTCTCCTTCCTTATCACATACACTATCAGGACCACAATACATTTCTATTACACACAGTTATGCATATAACTCTCATGCATTAAGTTGTAAACTGCATCTTAGTACAAGGCTTAAGAATCATGCTATTACACAGATTATGCTATTATTAGTTCTTAAGACTTAGTCCATCTTCACATAAGTCTCTCTCTTTAACCCTTGCACAAGGCTTCTCCTACCTCACTACAACCCTTCATGCATAGTCCATGATGGTTTTACGAGACAGAGGAGGTTGTTGACCTCTACTCATTGGGATCCAAGTACCCCACCCTTTTACTCGCCTGAACATAGGCATTCTCTCTCGGGTTATTCCCTTCCAACGAGGGTTATCAAAGCCTTGGGCATGCATGTATTTTATAGGCATAAAGAAACCTTATAAACTATAGATCTAACTTGCAGGGGGACCTGAAGGTGCTCACCGAGACTGTAGCGGATTCCAATGTCCATAAAGTGGAGTTTCAGTGACCGACGTCATGTCATGATGGGATGGGTTGCAGCTTGCCTGGGGGGGTTATCTCCGCCGGCCAAGCTTCCCGGAGAGCAGTAATCGTGAGCTCATAGCTATGCTCCTTGGAGGCTCGTGCTCGTGAGCGTCTCCCACAGCGACAAGGTTCTCCGTCGAGTTCTCCAGGACGGAAGGGGGCTGAAGTGCCAGTTAAGAGAGATTATGCTCCTCTGTGAACAGAGCTTGGGCTATTTTATCACCGAGTCAACAGGACAGTGGGCTTGCGGTGGCAGGGACCTTGTTGGGTTTTTAACAGAAACGCATGTCAACCTATATGGCCTGCATATTGATTACTGGAATGGATTATGAATTAGTGTTAATCTCCTTAATTATGACGGTTACCACCACTAAAAATACCCAAGTACTTAGGTAATATATGGTGGGCTTTCCTTATGTTTAAGCTCATTACATGTCCTCACATCTTTCGATGTGGGAATAAGATTTCCACTCCAACATTCCCCTTGTCAAGTGCAACTGGGGTTTTCTGCTGAGCTAGTTGTAACTTGGTTTTTCAAAGACCTTTTGGGCTACTACTGAGCCAGCCACTACTGAGCTTTTGTTCATTACTGGCCTATTTCTAACTTGTTTATTTTTTTTTCTCATCATTTTTGTTTCTTTTTGGCTTATTTGCTAAGCCATTTACTTTTTTTCATTTCTTTTCATTGGCTTTTTTGCTAAGCCATTCCTCTTTTTTTCTCTTTTTTTTTCATCAGGGGGTATTCTTGTCCAAGATCCAGTGTGGTTAATCTCCTGGTTCTGATACCACTATTGGGTTTTTACTAGAAACACATGTCAGCCTACATGGCCCGCATATTGCTAAGTGGAATGGATTATGAATTAGTGTTAATCTCTTTAATTATGAGGGTTACCACCACTAAAAATACCCAAGTACTTAGGTAATATATGGTGGGCCCTCCTTATAATTAAGCTCATTACATGTCCTCACATCTTCCGATGTGGGACTAAGATTTCCACTCCAACAGACCTGACGCGATGAACCGCTGCGCCTCTCCTTCCCGACGTGCACAATGAATCCGGCTCCTTTTGACAGTACACACGATCGGATTCGAGCAGTGATTCACCACTCAGAGGATGGCATCGTGCTGGAAGGGAAACTGCTTCCCTTCCTCGGATCTGAGTCGCAATCAGATAGATGGTAGATCGTGGCGTCGCGTGGCAGATGAATGGGAAACCATTTCCAAATGAAACCATTTTTGTGTGAGAATGATGTTGGCGATATGTCGTGTGGTGTCTCTCAGTGAGGGAAACCATTTTCCCTATTCACACATTCTCCATGCGTTTTCTTTGTCTTAAGGTTGCCACGCGGCTTCATCTTTGTCGTCCGAGGATTATTATTATTATTATTATCATCCTATGATCTCCATCGTTAACATCCTATAAGTAGGGATTATGGGATTTAATCCCATTCATGGTCATGTGGGATTTTATTTTATTTTATTTATTTTTTGTTGATAAAGAACCCCCAAGCTCTTTGAAATTATCATACAAGCGCTTTGCTTGTTCCACCTTGTGGGAGGGTTTTCTTTGCACTTAAATCCTCCATTACTATTTAAATAAATTTAGGTATTTCAGTTCTGATTATCCCCCTCATAATTAATAAAGATTAAATCCATAGTAGGGTGTCAACACAAACCCATCATTGTTAGAGGGTAATTAAGGGTTAATTAAGCCATAAATATGGAGCCTTTATAGTGGGCCAGAAAGGGCTTTGCATCTGTAGAAGTAGGCAATTTGCTGAACCACATAAAAAAAGAGCTCAGAGAGATCTGGGGAGGCAACATTGTACCGCACATTAATTATATGGATTGATTCTCGCATCACCGCCCGTTGTTGTAGGCAATTTTCCGAACCACGTAAATCTATTTGTCTTTTGTGGGATCGAAAATACCAGCCTGGCATAATGTTTGTGAAGAGACACCAGGCGACCTATCGAATCACAAATATCATATTTTTTTTATTTGTGGATTCTTCTATTCCAAATAGTGGCAAACCTCTATTATTAATTACCCCAGACAAAGTCTTGGGAACCACCGATTAAGGGCAAAAGAGTACAAGTAGAGGCAATGAAAATAATTTATTTATTGCAGAACATAACAGTTTATTACATATGGATATATGTATTCATATCTTATTTATTTATTTTTGTATTTATTTATTTATTTATTTATTTTTATGATACCGCCTTGTATGCCTCGCCGCCACCTTTGAATTTGCGCCGCTATGTTGCCGCCTTAGGATACGCATCCCATTACAGCCATGATGTCTGCACAATTTTGCTTAATCAAGAAATGTGACCACATTTGCTAACGTCCCACAAATAAACCCACGCAACCTGCCAGCTTTCGAAAGACTCGTAAATCTGTACTAATTGGTCCACAAAAAAGGGTTGTACCATATGTAGTTGGAAAGCCCTAGATGTCTAGTTTCCAATGCCGCAAATTTTGCCCCGATCGAAGTTTTCTAACAAAAGTTATCAATATTTGGATGAAGGGTAGTCAAGCTGGCAGAATCGCAGCAATTGACCTCTCTTTTCATTAAAATCTGTACCAACTGGGCCGCCGAAGGGAGTTGTACCATACATGGTTGGAAAGCTCTGGATGTCTAGTTTCCAATGCCATAAATTTCACATCAATCAGAATTTCCTATCAAAAGTTATTGATATTTGAAAAGGGGTGGTCAAGCTAGCAAAAAGCTGCAGAAACTTGTTTCCCTTCTGTTTTCTGTTCTATTTTGCAGCAGCAACAAGCATTGCACACTCATCAAACACTTCATCTATCACAATTCCCATATCAAACATTGCATTAGAAGTTCTTATTAAGCATTTCATCGAATAGTTGATGTGCGCTTCATATAATTGAACATCTTAACACAAATTTGAAGTGTCTTAAAATAAAATTTACAATCATCCTTCCATACAAACCAGTCAAGTGAACTTGTTATACAATTCAAGGAACAACAATGAAAAAAGTTCTCCTTTATCTCTTGTCCCCAAATGAAGAGTTTGCCTTCACACCATCTTCATACCAACAATAACATTTTCATCATTGTGCAACATTAAACGCTATGCGCTGTGCAGCGAAACGAGCGCTACGCGCTATACAATGGAACAAGCGCTATGCGCTGTGCAATGAAACAAACGCTATGCGCTATGCAATGAAACAAACGCTATGCGCTGTACAAGAGCGCTATGCGCTATATAATGAATCAAGCGCTATGCGCTGTATAAGGAGACAAGCGCTATGCGTTGTTCAGGGAAACAAACGCTACGCGCTGTACAAGGAAAATCACGAAACAAGCGCTATGCGCTATACAAGGAAACGAGCGCTATGCGCTGTACAATGAATCAAGCGCTATGCGCTGTACAAGGAGACAAACGCAGACTTGGGAAACTAAGCGAGCGCTATGCGCTGCTTAGTCGCGCACCGCCGCAGTCTTCTGGCGTGTTGTGCGTGATGGGCTGGCGGCGTGTGCGGCGTGCGTTATTCTTCGTCGTCTGTATGCGCCTTGTATCTGTACTAAACTTGTGTACGCTTCTTGATCTTTGGCTACTTGTAGCGCTTCAATTTCTTGGCCGGATTCTTGGCGTTATATCAGCGCTGCGCTACTTAATACTTGCTGGCTTGCCGGCTATCTTGTAGGTCTGCTGGCTGGCTACACGCGCATTATGCACGTTGCTGGTGTTGGCTGCCGGTATGCTTCAGGCGGCCGAGGCCAGAACTGGCGGCTACAAAGGGGAGGTTGAAGGCTAGCTGCTGGGGCTGCGACAGGCGTTAGGCTGGGGGCGGGGCTTGATGGCCGAGGCCGAGACGCTATACCTTGCTTTCATTTGGGCCGGACGGAGGCAACGAAGGGGCGGCGACTATGGAGGAGGTGGCAGCTCCAAGGAGAAGAAGAAGAGAATATCTTTGTTTTTTATTTTTATTTTTCTCTTCTTTTTTTATGATTTTCCTCCGCCTCCTTCTTTTTCAAGTTCTCCTATTTTAAAAGCCCCTTCTTCTTATCTCCACGACGAGAAACTTTCCGTGGAATCCCAACTCTGTAACTATCTCATGAATAGATGAGATGAGATCCAAATTTTAATTATTAATATTGCCTCGGGATTTTCATTTAGGTATCTTGGGATGTGTGATATTTTTTTATATTATTATTATTATTATTATTATTATTATTATTATTATTATTATTATTATTATTATTATTATTATTATTTAATTAAATGCCTCGAGATATGCTCCTAGGCTATTTTGAAATTTAGGATCGCCTCGAGATATGTGTTCTCGGGCATATTAGAATTTTAGGATTGCCTCGAGATATGTGTTCTCGGACTATCTTGGAATTTGAGATCACCTCGAGATATGTTCTCAGGGGCAATTTTGGAATTTGAGTTACCTCGAGATATGTTCTTAGGGGCAATTTTGGAATTTGCGTCCTAAGTCAATTAAGATAAGGACATATTTAAATTTTAATTCTAAATATATCAAGATTAAGATATATTTGAATTCTATATTATTTTTATTTGGATTAGGATTTGGGTTCTATTGGGACATGTGTTATATATTTTATATATAAACAAATGCCCCCTTCTTACTTTTCTCACGAAATCTTCTTTAGTGGGATTGAGTGAGAGAAGTAAGTATCCCCAAATCTCCTCTTTCATTATGGCCAACCAACCTCAGAGTGAGCCCTTTTGGGATATTGGTCAAGACCTCATTGAGCTTCCTTCAGGCCAGGCTTTCCATCGTCACAGTCTTATTTTCAGTCCCAGGTCAGAACCCGTGGTTAGATATGAAGGAGAGGAGCATTCAGATTGGGTAAAGCGATCTTCATCTTATGTGGCTATTGCTCGGTTAACTTTGAGCCGCCGGCAGGATAGTGAAAGTATTCATGCAATATACTTGAAACCTGACGGGGTCATGAAGGATTTGCCTATATTCCAGCCTCTTGGAAGCAAGATTATCAAGGAAAGGCAAAAACCCCATTAAGAGTGAGCCGATCGACTCCTCACATTATGCAGATTGGGCCAGGTATGTAGTCAAGAATTATTTGAGGGAATTATCTCATGTGGAGCTGATTGGCAGAATCGTAGCCTCGGTTGGGCGTTTTGATTTGGATCCCAATTTTTATAAAGCGTTGGTGGTGTTACTATCTCCGGCGGCCGATTGATAGTAACACATCCACCATCCCAGGACTTTTGAGAATACCAGAAATGTAGCATTACATGAATGCCTCTCCCACACCATTTAATTGCCCTTCAATCGTGAGGACATTCATCAGGAAAGAAGAAAGTTTTGCGTGCCGTCCTTTCCCTATTTTATACCACAATGATGAGATAGTGCGGGATTCCAGGCATTCTGCGGGACCTGAGGTGTTAGATTCTTACACCATGGAGTATGTGAAGTGCCTTCGTTGCGGCGTCCTCCCTCTACGTTATGCCGGGAATTTTCATGCAGAGCCCTACAATCCTCACCGATTTGGGCGCCAGTTTGGCAACGACCAGCACATTCCCAAATATATTAATGTTCCCACGCATGCCTCTTCTCTTGGGGTTCTCGCAGGTTATTGGCTACATCTTTCTCGGGAAAGGACCTCCAGCTTATTCTTTATTCCTAATCATGATAGGAGTGGGAAACTTATCCTGCTTTATGCGCAGAAGTGGTTCAGAAACGTCCAATCTCTATTCAATTAGGACGTTGCATCACTGACTCGAGAGGATCAGAGTGATAAAGGGGCTATCACAAGAAATACAGATCAAGGTCAATCTTCAAGAAAGCCACTATTCATTTATGAAAGTATTTTCCTTGATCGTAAACGGAATCGTTCTCATGCGGACTCTCCGTTCCAGCACAGCGGCGACAAGCTCAAGGTATGCCCTTTTTTTATTATTTTATTATTTATTTTAATTCAAAAATTTATATTCTGAAAATTAAAATTTAAAACTTCCCTGAAAATTCAGAAAAGAATTTATTCTGATTTTTTTTTTTTGAAAATTCAGAATTTTATATTCCGAAAGTTCAAAATTTCTGTATACTTTTCTAAAAATTCAGATTTTTTTTTTAAATCCTGATTTTCATATTCTGAAAATTCAGAATCTTTATGGGCTTTTCTGAAAATTCAAATAGACTTTTTTTTAAATTCCAAAAATTCAGAAATTTTGAGGTTTTTTTTTTGCAAAAATTCAGAGATTTTATTTTTGTTTTGTTTTTTTGTATTTTTTTTTGTTTTTTTGTGAATCAAAATCTGAATTTTTATTTGACTCAAAGTCTGAGTTTTTTTACTTGACTCAAAGTCTGAATTTTTTTTTTATTTAACTAAAAATATTTGGTCAACAGGCATACGAATTGATGACACTCCGTTGGCAGGTGTAGGGGCTGCTTCCAATTCCTTAATTGGTAATAATAATAATAATAATAATAATAATTTATTTATTTATTTATTTATTTATTTATTTATTTATTTATTTTCACCTTCAATTTTCAAACAGCCCCAGGGGTTGATAATGCACTCCCGTCAAACTTAGGAATACCTCACGACTCTCTTATCGGTAAGGAAATATCCCTTCACCAATGTTCAAACATGTGTAACGGATTTGATATAAAAAACTTTTAACTCTAGGTCGAATAAACCCGCAAGATTCCAATATTGTGGCTGAAGGAGTTGTTGGAAATGAGGAAGCTCCTCTCAATATACCGCAAGGTATCATCCTTTTTTTTTCTTTAATTTTGAATTTTGAACTTTGGATTATACTACTTGTGCTCCAGCTGCCAAAGATGATGATAGCTTTTCGTCTTTGGGGACTTATTTTGCGGACTTCATCAGAGATGCCCCCACCTCCACAGAGAGCGATGGTGCTAATGCTAGTGCAGATGTCGATGTTACATCTTCACTAAAACAAACTGAAGGTTTTTTTTTGACCTGTATGATAACATTTTTTTTTGTGACTTAGTTGTTCACAAAGATGACGATTCTCCATCTTCGAGGCAAGGTCCTTCAAAAGAAATTGTGAAAGATGCTCCCTCCTCTGTGAAAGAACCAGATGGTGATGGTGTTAATGCCGATGTTAACATTGAATCCCCATCAAGGCAACATAAGAAGGAGAAGCGTCAAAAGCTCATTTCAGAACGCCATCAACTTCAGAATGAAGCTTGTGACATTGCAGATGCGATAAATAAACTTCAATCCAGAGCTCATGAAATTTCAAATAGGGTAAAGACTTTGGATGAAGAAATAGAAGCTTTGGATAAAGAGATAGCTTGAAGAATTTGGGGAAGCAAAGAAGCCATGTTTGCAATTTATTGAGCATTGAAGGACTTCCTTATTCCACCTTTTTTTTTAGTCTATTTTCAGTTTATTTTTCTAGCTTTTTTTTTTTTGCTTCGGTAGTTGGTTTTGAGACATTTATTATGAACATAGGACTTATGAATATGATTTGATTTTCTTTATTTTATTCTATTTTAGCTCCTTTTCCATTAGGTTTTTTCTATCAAAAGACTTTTATTGCTTTCTTTATATAGCAAATGTGAGAGGAATAAACTCCAATATCAAGAACCATGGGAACTAAAATCCATTGACTCAATGAAATCCATCAGAGTCCCATATTCATTTTTCAAACATTTTTTTTTTTTTTGGAATAGCGGTCAATGTGTTTGCCTCAAGAAGCACATTTAATTATGCATGACCGATCTGCCTCTTTATTTCATTGAATGAGTTTAATACAAAAGTACATGAAAATGAATGTTCTGCCTCGGGAAGTATATTCAATCGTACATGACTAGTCTACCCCTATAAGGGACCAGACGTTCCGTCATAGGCAAACATTTTTACATTACACATAATATTTCTTCAAAAAACAACCATTGATGGGTGGAATTGGTCTTTCTCCGTTAGCATCAATAAGCTGGTACACGCCTCCTTCGTAGACAATCTCTACGTTATACGGACCTTCCCAGTTTGCTTTGAACTTGCCCCCGGCCCGTTTATTGGTGATGATAGGTCTCCTTAGGACAAGAACTATTTCTCCTTTGGTAAAAGTCCTAAACCGAGCCAATTTGTTATAGGCCTGAGACATCTTGGCCTTGTAGAGTTCGAGATTCAGTTGTGCTCCCATCCTTTTTCCCGTTAAGAGAGTCCAACTCATCCAACCGAAGCCGAATATTATCTTCATTTGAAATTGCATTTTGCACCGCCATTCTCAATGAGGGTATTTGGATTTCAAGAGGTGGGACCGCTTCAGTTCCAAACACCAAAGAGTATGGTGTACACTGTGTTGGAGTCCTATAAGTTGTGCGATAGGCCCACAGTATCTCCGGGAGTCTCTCATGCCAGTCCTTTTTATTTTTGGACACGGCTTTCTTCAATAGCTTTGAGAGGGTCTTGTTGAATGCTTCCACCAACCCATTTGCTCTAGCATTATAGATGGAAGTATATCTCCAGTCTATTTTGTGGTGCTGCGCAAATCTCCCGACTTTGAAGCTTCTGAATGCAGGACCATTATCTGAAATGATTCTCCTTGGAGTCCCAAATCTTCAGTCTTCACTTCTTTCAGCGGAATAGCTTCTGCCCATCTGGAGAAGTAGTCTATTGCAGCCAATATAAATTGATGTCCCAAAGATGATGGAGGCTCAATGGGACCGACTACATCTGTTCCCCATATCTTAAAGGGCCATGAAGAGACTGTGGGGTGTAGAGGATTTGGGTGTCGGTGGATAAAATCACCATGTATTTGACATAGATGGCATCTTCTGGCATAGTCGATGCAATCTCTGACCATGATTGGCCAATAATATCCCAAGCGCTTAATCTAAAGATGCATTTTGGGCCCTGATTGGTGTACACCACATATTTCGTAGTATACATCATGTATAATTTCTTGAATTTCTTCATATGAAAGGTATCGCAGGAGTAATTGATCGTACGACATGCGATACAATATATCATTTATGAGGGTGGATCTTAGGGCTCTTCGTTTTATCTGAAGACCTTCAGATTTGTCCTCTGGGAGTTTATCATATTCCAAATATTCTAGGAATGGTTGCCTCCAATCTTCCTCTGGCATTTCGAGGGTGAAGACTTTCGCTTTGCCTCCGGCACTTTCCTCTTCGACATCATCAAGGATCGTACTTATGGGCCTTCTATTTCTTATGGTTATATGGATTTCTTCATAATCTGGATTTGCCAGCTCCTTTGCAACTTTTGCCAAAGAATCAGCTTTTCCATTTTCTGATCTTAAAACCCTCCTTAACTGTACTTGGGGGATTTTCTTTATTAGATCTTTGACCTTCTTGTAATATTTAAGAAGTTCAAGCTTGTATATCTTGTAGTCTCCTTCGACTTGCTTAATAATGAGTTGTGAGTCTCCAAATATATGAATGTGTTGGATTCCCATTTTGATTGCCAATTCCAAATCAGCTATGAGAGCTTCATATTCCACCTCATTGTTTGTGCATGGCTCCGTAAGGGAGAGTGCACATCTGAGGATTCCCCCTTTCGGTGTGACGAACACAAGTCCTATCCTAGCTTTGATTTGTGGAATCATGGACATGAGTGCTGGCTTTATAGATGACACTCTATCAAAGTATAGTCGCCACCTTGCTTCTTCCACTGTTAATGTCTCTTCATCAGGGAGATCATAATTAAGTGGTGAATCATCAAGGAGAGGATGTGCCGCTAGGAAGTCTGCCAACGCCTGCCCTTTAATAGCTTTCTATGGAGTGTATGTTATGTCAAATTCCATCAGAATCAGCGCCCACTTTGCGAGCCTTCCTGTAAGCAATGGCCTCGTCATAAGATATTTGAGAGGATCAATTTTTGATATGAGTATGACTTTATGTGCTAGCAAGTAGTGTCTCAACTTCTTGACTGCAAACACTAGAGCTAGACAATGCTTTTCAATTGGTGAATATTTACTCTCAGTACCTAACAACATTCTGCTGAGGTAATAAAGTGCATTTTCTTTGCCTTCTTTATTGTTTTGGGCCAGCATAGCTCCTAATAACCATTCCAATGCAGCAGTATATAGGATCAGTGGCTTTCCATGGATCGGGGCTGCTAGTACTGGTGGACTCAGCAAGTACTGCTTGATGTCTACGAAAGCCTTCTGACATTCATCATCCCATTTGAAAGGTATATTTTTCTTGACCAGCTTGGAGACGGCTTGCATCTTCCAGAGAGGTTCGAGATGAATCTTCTGATATATGCCAAATGCCCCTGAAAGGACCGCAGCTGCTTCAGTGTCTGAGGAGGTGGCATTTCTAAGATTACTTTTATCTTGGAGGGGTCTATCTCTATTCCCCGGTGTCTTACTATGAAGCCCATAAACTTCCCTGAAAGGACTCCAAAAGCACATTTCATGGTGTTCATTTTCAACTTGTATTCTCTGAGGCGTGTGAAAACTGTCCTCAAATCATCAAGATGCTTGTCTTTGGAATTTGTTTTGACCACAAGATCGTCCACATAGCATTTGACGACTTTGTGAATAAGATCATCAAATATCCTGGTCATGGCTCTTTGATATGTTGCCCCCGCATTCTTCAGACCAAATGGCATTACTCTTTAACAGTATATGCCCATGGGTGTCCGGAAGGCTGTGTGCTTTTCATCATTTGGATGCATTTTGATTTGGTTGTATCCAGAGTACCCATCCATAAAGGAGAACATCTAGTACCCTGAGGTGTTGTCGATCATGATCTCCATAACTGGTAGGGGAAAATCATCTTTGGGACATGCTTTGTTCTAGTCTCTGAAATCTACGCATATCCGTAACTACCTATTCTTTTTCTTCACAGGCACTATGCTGGCTACCCAGTCAGGGTATTTCTCCTCCTTGATAAAATTTGCTTGGATTAGTTTCTTTGTTTCTTCAATCACCCTTTCTTCTAGATCAAATTTCATCTTTTTTGGCACCTGTTTGACTGGAGTACCGCTAGGGTCGATAGCTAACCTGTGAATGGCTACCTCATCGTCCAACCCTGGCATTTCATTATAGTTCCATGCGAAACAGTCGATATGCTTCTTCAAAAGGGCCTTGAATGATGCCTTTTCTTCTTTTGATATCTGTATGCTTAGGAAAGTCGGCCTCGGGTCTTCATCGCTTCCCAAGTTGACTTCAACTAGCTCATCAATTGTCGCTTGCCCCCCGTCTTTTTGTTCGAGTGGCGCACTTTTCATTTTAATTTCTTCTTCCTCCTAGGACGTTGTCATATAACATGAATGCTTGGAAGATTCAGAGTAGCCTATCCCTCTCTTCTCCACATGTGCAGGGTTCCACAGCCGATGAAAGCTCTAATATGACTTCCTTGACCATTTCATCTTGCCCCCATACCTCTCGACTACTGTCTTGAGCTTGTCGGGGTAACAGCTGGGGAAGTTTATGAGTTGCATTTCATCATCTTCTAATTCTTCAATATTTATGATATCATTATTTGAAATTTCATTGTTTTTGGCTTCATAGAAGAGGATGCCTCTCTCCTTCTTATGTCGAGCTGGGACGTAGAATGTCTTCAACTGCTCCACGGTGTTAACATTCAGATCATCCAAGGATTTTTAGAGCCCATCAGGAATCCTTGTGATGTGGAATGTGCTTTCTTGGGTGGACCCTTTAGCTTGACCTTTGCTTTGGTGTATGTCTTCATCACTTTCGTGTGCTGAGGACCCAGTGTCACTACCGAAGTGAGGCAATGTTGAAGCTTTCTCTTTAGAGACAGGAGTAGACTTGGGTATCTTCACCAGAGACTCTACCTTTGGACCCAGCGGCTTGCCCCCTTTGGATGGCTTAAGGTAGTATCTCGCATCTTCATAGTGGATTTCATGGATGCCGAAGGGTTGGATCTCTCCATCAATCCTGAATTCTTCCCCATCCACCATGTACTTCACACACTGATGAAGCGTTGAAGGGACCATTTGGTTTTCGTGGATCCATGGCCTTCCCAATAGGGCTTTGTATGAGGCATCTGCGTCGATCACATAAAACTTCACATCAGATTTCTTCTTTCCAAATTTAATCGGGTGAGTGATGGACCCCAAAGCCTTTTGGCTATGCTGATTGAAACCCTGAATAATGATCTTCTCTTGAGACAAGTGGCATATTTCAAGAGCCAATGCCGGAGAGTGTTGAGGGTCATTAGGTTCACCGAGGACCCTAGGTCAATCAAGACTCGGTCTTATCCCATCATAATAACCAGTCACATATAACGGCCTGTTGTGTTCTGTAGTCCCAAGCAGCAAATCTTCATTCATGAAGGACACTGAAGGTGTATGAAATGCGTACAAAGCCTCTTTCATGTTGGCTTCGGCAAAGTAGGCCTGATATTCCTCAGGATTTTGCAGGGCATGTATTAAAGATTCCCTGACCTCGGCTGACATCATCAGTGCGTCGTACATACTGAGAAGTGCCAGGACTTTCTTCAAGTGTGCCAAAATATTATAATTCGGCTTCTTTGAAGGTTTCTTTGGTGAGATGTCTCTTTCTTCAATCATCTTTCCTTTGTTTTTATCATTAGAGCTGGATGCCTGTCTTGGCTGAAGTACTTTCCCAGCCCTGAGTTGCATCTGATGCACATGATATGGTATTTCATCTTCTTCATCTGGGAAATTTAATTCCTCCTCAGAATCTTCTTGAGAAGTTATGGCCAGGCATTCGCCCTTTTCCTCAAAATTGTCATCAATGAGTGTCAAGTCTCCCTTGGAAACCTTTTTTTGTAACCATTTTTGGAAATTCTGGCACTCCTCTATAGTGTGTCCCACGAGTCGGTGATATGGACAGTAGTTTGGATGACTGTCAAGATGCCTCAAGCACGGCCTTTTAGGGTTAGGTAATTCCAGTCCCATTTCCAAGGCTTGATCAAAAAGTTCCTTCCTTTTGCCCTTCTTAATCTTGATGCTTTGGGGAATAGACTTCCCCTAATCATTGGCTGCTTTTGTTGGAGGCGAAGACTCCACGACCCCTGAAACAAAATTTTGCCCTGATGCTTCTGGAGGGTATATCCCAGACTCATCCCACTCAGCATCTTCAATATACAGCTGTAGTAGCCTATTTGCTGACTCCTCTGTCACCCTTTGAATGAATGCTGGAATTTCTTCAGCAGGCATAGCCTTCCTCAAGACCTTATATTTTGGGGCCTTGGGGCTGTAATAAGGTTTCTTTGGCTCTTCTGGTTGGTGTGGCTCCAAGAGTCTGGCGTTCGCCTTCTTCACTCTTTCCCTGAAAGCCATCTTCTTCTTCTTACTGGTATAGGGTCAGCCATGACAATTGTAAGACTCTTCTGGCTCAAAGAAGCCATCATTTTCATCATCATTATCATCTGGGTTATACAAAGGGTATTCTCCTCCAGAAATAACCCTGCAAGTTTCCATTTGCATATCTTCATCATCTTCTTTAGCTAATTCCCCGAGTAATTCTTCGACCTCTTCAGAAAATAGTCTCTGAGAGTAATCAAGACCCTTTCCTTCTGCTCATATTCATCGAGGGACTCGATATACTCTTCTATGATCGACTTCTTGCGCTTTGATTGTTCGCGCTTCTTGTTTTTCTTCTTATTCTTCTTCTTTGTTTGTTTTATTGGGAGCCCTTTAGGGGGTTCTTGGGAACATCTCCATGTAATCCCTGGGAGCTCAGCCAACTTCTACAACATCTTCTTTGACTTCTTAGATTTGAATACTTCCCACAATCCTTATGGAACAGCAGGAGGCCTATTATCTTTTGTTGACGGGAGTATTACTTTATTGCCTACTACCGTGACTTCCCCTTGGGATGATTCCTCATGGTCTAGGGTGGTCACATAGCGGATATTCTCAGCTGGTTGCTCCAACAAAACATTTTTCGAGAGTGTAATCTTGCCCTCTCGATATTGTCGTTTAATCCAATCTTTGAAAACATAACAGTCTTCAATTGTATGTCCCAACACTCTATGGTATGGGAAGTAGCTAGGATGATCTTTCTTGATCTGCTCTTCTGGCCTTTTGCATTCAGAAAGTTATAGACCTTCTTTCACAGCATCTTTAAAGATCTTCAATACCTTATCTCTCCTGAAAGAATACTTCTTATTCATCCTTTCTTTCAAAGAGGGAATCGGCTTTGATTCATTACCAACGGCACCTAAAGTGGGTGGCTTGGCCTATTCCTGCTTGTGAGACTCCGCGACACCTTTTCCTTTATCAATGTTGAAGGTTGTAGCGGTATACTTGACACCTTCTATCCTTTTGGGGTTTTCTCTGTCATTCCTTGGAGCTTGAAAATTGGAGAATATCTTCGGGCTTATCAGTTCCAATTTCTTAGCTTGTGAAATCATCTCCTAGAATGTAGTAATACTGAATGTACTCAGAAAGGGTGCCATAAAACTATTGATATTCCCGAGCAATAAACCCACCGCCTATGGCTGATCAAGGGGTTGTTCACATTTGATGCTCAGGTTTCTCCATCTCATAATATAATCCACTACCTTTTCATCTTTATTTTGACGAGTGGCTGCGAGGTCGGCGATTGTGATTTTGTCACTCACGCCCCCAAACCGTACTCGAAATGCGTTTTTCAACTGTTGCCATGTTTGAATTGACTCAGGTTGCAAGCTGGCATACCACTCAAATGCCACTCCTGTAAGACTTGCAGAAAACTGCCTGAGAAGGAGTGAAGGCTTTGCACTTGTGTCTCCGTAGGCTGTCACAAAGTGAGCAAGGTGTTGATCAGGGTTGCCAATCCCACTAAACTGCTTAAATTTAGGTACATTATATCCTTTGGGATAGGGTACTAGGTCATGATAACTGGGATAAGGTTTATCTCCATCAACCTTTATCTCCTTCCCTTTAGCTTGCCTCAATTCAACTGTAACTATCTGTTGTATCTCCTCTCGAGTCATTGCAGCAGACTGCTCTAAAATAGGAGCATATGAGGTTCCCTCTTGCTCTCTTGGCCTAGGGATTTCTCTTATAGGTGCATATGAAATTCCCTCTTGCTCTCCTGGCCTAGGAACTTCTCTTGGTTGTGGAGAGGTTCTCCCTTGCTCTACTGGCCTAGGGGTTTCTCTTGGTTATGGGTATGGACTTTTCGGCCTTTGTGCTTTTTGACTTTCCATTAAGGCAACCATTTGTCTCCGCATCTTCACCATTGACTCCATCAACATCGTCATGTTTTCATTGAGCCATTGATATTCAGCTTCCCGATTTTTCATTTGTCGGAGTCTCTCCATTTACTGGACTCTCCTTGTGATATCATCCCCATTGTAAACAAAGGCAGGTTCATCCTCCGCTTCTTCATTTAGGGGATGTGCTTCCTTGTAATTTGTTGGCATGCGAAATACTGGAAGGTTCCCTATTCTCGGACCCTCATGTGGCATTTGGCTTGAACCTTCATCTCCAACCCCACTGTGAGAGTCTGTGGCCCTTCTACGAGACCTTGTGAACACCCCTGGTTGTTTGGGTTCGGGTGCTGGATCTCGACGGGCTTCATTAACCATCCCAACCGTGTGTACTTCTACATCCATATCAAACATCTCTTCATCCTTCATCTCTCTCCTTCACTGAAACTTCGAGCGGGAGGTCTTAGTTTGATTCTATGTAGAAGCTATTCGATCAAACACCGTCTTCCGTGTAATTGATATTAAATGCTTCTTCTTTTGGTAGAACTCCCTCGGCGTCATTTTCTCTGACTGCAGCTTCTTTGACGCTGTGTAAGTCTTGTAGAGGTTTTTGTTGAAGGAGTCCTTATGGTGGGACTTTGGGGGTCTGCCACCTTTATTTTCATTTGGCTGAGGCCGCAGCTCTGCAGTAGTTGAGTTCTTCTTTATCAGTTTGAGTGGTTCAAATGAGTTATTGAAGGCCATTTGATTACTTTTGTGTCCTTGGAATGACACAAATTCCAGCTTCTGCTTTGGAATTTTGACTTTCCTTGGTGTGAGTCTTGAGAACAAACTCTTCTTAGGTGTGTCTTCATCAGATTGGAATATTCCACTCTCCTGTCCCTTTGTGGTAACAGTGAAGGTGGGTTCATCAACTTCATCATTCATAGAGACTACCCTTTTAGGGTAGGATAGCCTCTTGAAAGCAGATATTCTTGGTGGTTGTTCATCAGCAATATCTTCGTCGGTCTTCGGGACGATCACGTTCGGACGACGACCCCTGGATGGGAGACGTGGAACAGTCAGGTTCTCCTTCGTTGGTGAAGTCTTCTTCACGAACTCCACAGATTCAGAAATTGTTGCGAATCTTAATTCGGCTCCGGCAACCCCAGTGTTGAAGGTGCAGTTGGGCAGTCGGACTTCAGCTCCTTCTCTGAGGAAAATGGTAAGCTTTGGGCTTCCAGGTGCAACTGAGCTCTTGAATGCCATTTTGTCTGCAATAAGAAAAATAACAACATTAGTTTTGTTTTCCAGGATATAGGAACAATGCCTCTACTTGTACTTTTGCCTCAGTGATAGGAGGAGGAATATAGGTCCCCACCGAGCATGCCAGAATTTGTGGGATCGAAAATACCCGCCTAGAATAGTGTCTGTGAAGAGACACCAGGCAACATATCGAATCACAAATATCATATTTTTTTGATTTGTGGGTTCTTCTATTCCTAATAGAGGCAAGCCTCTATTATTAATTACCGCAGACAAATTCTTGGGAACCTCCGATTTAGGGCAAAAGAGTACAAGTAGAGGCAATGAAAATAATTTATTTATCGCAGAACATAACAGTTTATTACATATGGATATATGTATTCATATCTTATTTATTTATTTATTTATTTATTTATTTATTTATTTATTTATTTATTTTTATGACTCCGCCTTGTATGCCTCGCCGCCACCTTTGAATTTGTGCCGCTATGTCACCGCCTTAAGATACGCATCCCATTACAGCCAGGATGTCTGCACCATTTCGCTTAATCAGGAAATGTGACCACATTTGCGAACAACCCACAAATAAACCCACGCAACCTGCCAGCTTTGGAAAGACTCGTAAATCTGTACCAACTGGTCCACCAAAAGGGGTTCTACCATATGTAGTTGGAAAACCCTGGATGTCTACTTTCCAATGCCTCAAATTTCGCCTCGATCAAAGTTTTCTAACAAAATTTATCAGTATTTGGATGAAGGGTAGTCAAGCTGGCAGAATCCCAGCAATTAACCTCTCTTTCCATTAAAATCTGTACCGACTGGGCCGCTGAAGGGAGCTGTACCATATATGCTTGGAAAGATCTGGATGTCTAGTTTCCAATGGCATAAATTTCACCTCAATCAGAATTTCCTATCAAAAGTTATCGATATTTGAAAAGGGGTGGTCAAGCTAGCAAAAAGCTACAGAAACTTGTTTCCCTTCAGTTTTAATTTCTGTTCTACTTTGCAGCAGCAGCAAGCATTGCACACGCATCAAACACTTCATCTATCACAATTCCTATATCAAACATTGCATTAGAAGTTCTTATTAAGCATTTCATCGAATAGTTGACGCGCGCTTTATATAATTGAACATCTTAATATAAATTTGAAGTGTCTTAAAATAAAATTTACAATCATCCTCCCATACAGACCAGTCAAGTGAACTTGCTATACAATTCAAGGAACAATAGTAAAAAAAGTTCTCCTTTATTTCTTGTCCCCAAATGTAGAGTTTGCCTTCACACCATCTTCATACCAACAACAACATTTTCATCATTATGCAACATCAAGCGCTATGCGTTGTGCAAGGAAACGAGCGCTATGCGCTATACAATGGAACAAGCGCTATGCGCTATGCAATGAAACAAGCACTATGTGCTATGCAATGAAACGAACGCTATGCGTTGTACAATGAAACGAGCGCTATGCGCTACACAATGAAATGAGCGCTATGCGCTACATAATGAATCAAGCGCTATGCGATGTATAAGGAGACAAGCGCTATGCACTGTACAGGAAAACAAACGCTATGCTTGTACAAGGAAAATCACGAAACAAGCGCTATGTGCTATACAAGGAAACGAGCGCTGTGTGCTACACAATGAATTAAACGCTATGCGCTGTACAAGGAAACAAACGCAGACTTGGGAAACTAAGGGAGCGCTATGCGCTGCTTTGTGGCCGCTCTCTACGCCATCTTCTTTGGCGCGTCTTTGTCTGCGCTAGGCTGGCGCGCTTGGCAGTCTTGTATTTGTCTTGTATTGCGTCGTGCGCTATGTCTTTACTAAACTTTTGCCGCTTGGCGCGCTAGCGCCGCGGCTGCCGTGCCGCCGCTATGCGCCGCGTATTTGGCCGCGTGCTATCTTGTATCTAGTTCAAAGCTGCTGCTACGCGTTAATGCGCGGTCTTTGGCGCGGCGCGCGCTTTATGCTTCGAGGTTGGTCGGGCGGGGCGGGCTGGCCGCAAAGGGGATGGCTGGCGCCGCTGTGGGGCGTTGGCTAGCGCTGTCTTGTAGCGTTGAGCCGGACAAGCGCCATCTTGGCTTCATCTGGATGGATTTGGAGGCGAAGGGGCGGCGGCTATGGAGGAGGTGGCAGCTCCAAGGAGAAGAAGAAGGGAATACCTTTGTTTCTGATTTTTTTTTATCTCTTCCTTTTTTCTGATTTTCCTCCGCCTCCTTCTTTTTCAAGTTCTCCTCTTTTAAAAGCCCCTTCTTCTTATCCCTACGACGAGAAGCTCTCTGTGGAATCCCAACTCCGTAACTATCTCATGAATAGATGAGATGAGATCCAAATTTTAATTATTAATATTGCCTCAGGATTTGTATCTAGGCATCTTGGGATGTGCGCTATTTTTTTTTATATTATTATTATTACTTAATTAAATGCCTCGAGATATGCTCTTAGGCTATTTTGAAATTTAGGATCACCTCGAGATATGTGTTCTCGGGCGATCTTAAGATCGCCTCGAGATATGTGTTCTCGGGCATCTTAGAATTTTGGGATTGCCTCGAGATATGTGTTCTAGGACTATCTTGGAATTTGAGATCGCCTCGAGATATGTGTTCCCGGGCTATCCTTGGATTTAAGATTGCCTCGAGATATGTGTTCTCGGGCTATCTTGGAGTTTGAGATTGCCTCGAGATATGTTCTCAGGGGAAATTTTGGAATTTTAGTTTGCCTCGAGATATATGTTCTCAGGGGCAATTTTGGAATTTGAGTTTGACTCGAGATATGTTCTCAGGGGCAATATTTTAATTTGCGTCCTAAGTCAATTAAGATAATGACATATTTAAATTTTAATTCTAAATATATCAAGATTAAGATATATTTGAATTCTATATTCTTTTTATTTGGATTAGGATTTGGGTTCTATTGGGACATGTGTTATATTTTATATATAAACATCTTTCCCCCACTTTTCTTGATTATTTGTTTTTATTTTGATTGCCTTTTTACATATTGGTGATTGGTAGATTAAAGTTTAGTGATTACTTTGCTCTTATTCATCTGTTTTTCCGAAATCTTTTTTGTTGAACCAAATCCTTGAGGAAATCGAGGGTTTTTGCACAACATTATTTGCATGAGATGATTGAAATTTTTAGAATAGATCACGATTTTCTAGAGGCAATCCAAATGAGCTTTCCTTGTAAACTTAATTAACATCTTATTTGAGTACCTGTGTTATTTTATTATTATCTTTGTTTTAAACATTTCATGCATTTTAAGATTATCAGAAATTAATCCAGTCAGGTCATAACCAACACAGTGAACTTGATCATGACTTTTTCCCCATCCCCTAATACATGATTTCATATGGAAACCAAGGCGTATACATAATATCGTCACTAGCTAATTGGTTGTAATGCATTCACGCATTTATGTTATATATATATAAATAGTGATGAGAAGTAGTAGTACTAGTGCTAGTCCTAGTTTAAGTGAAGACGATCCCCCACTGCTCCGTGAAGAAATCAGCAAGGGCCTCCTCTTCCTTACTACCATTTATGTAGCCGTTCTTATCGAGGTCTGCACGAGCCAGAGCCCGCCTTGCCTTCCACCAAGTCCAAGACAGACCCAGTGCTTTCAGTGCATTCATCAGCTCTTCCTTACTTATCAAACCGTCGCCATTTAAGTCCACATTTTTCAGCCACTGCATGAACTCCTGCCTAGTCATTCTAACTCCAGGCCTTGCATTTCGCTGGTCAGGAAAACGCTTCAACAACAACATCTCTCTCTCTCTCTCTTTCTCTCACCAGTCACTCAAACTATATGTTTGTGACTCTTGATGAAATATTGTACTACTAGCTATTTATAGAGGGACAAGTATAAGTGTATACATATATACATATATATTCCATTCAAAAATAAAATATTAATGTGAGATTATGAAGAATCCAACAGTTGGGTATTTAATTGTTCATAGATTCTGTAGATTGGGATAATTTGCCTATGAAACCAAACCCTATTTAAGGTTTTTTTTTATAAAAGTGGATTAACCACATTCTTTTATTTAATATTAAGGTTAACGATAAGGGTTACATATGAAGCATATAAAACATATGGAATGTCATGTTACAAATTGCCCATGTTCCCCAGAATCCCAAGGCGGTGATGATCCCCTTAGTCCTGTTCCTATGTGTCCTCGAAGCTGCTACCTGGAGAGTGTTGCATCCCCTCTTCCCATGTGAACGCCAAACTTCTCTTGACAATGGATTCCATAGCGTTAAGCTTTGGCTTTTTCGTAGCATGAGCTGCATCAAACCAAGAGAGGTTTAGGAAGTCAATATCACGAATTGTTTTGATGTAAAAGCGCCGTTTGTCTTGAAAACATTTGTGATTGAAACCCTATTTAAATTACCATGCGAGAGTTTACAGAATTATGTCTTTTAGGATATTAGTTTGTTATTTGAGTTTAAATATTTGCATGCCATATAGATGTTAGGATTGTGTCATGTACCAGTGGAAATTAACATAAACTAAATGATTAGCTTGCTTTTATTTGAAACATCTATAACTTGAGTTAGGATCGTGTCATTTACCAGTGGAACTTAACATGAACTTAAAATGCATGGAAGCCAAACACTACAAGAAAACATAAGCATCACTGACGGAATTTTTCAGATCGAAAACTACAATTGGCCACCGATGATCTACAAAATGAACTTTCGTTGGAAAAACGCTTGTTGGAAAAATTTGTATGTCACGATGATATTCCGTCGGAATTTTTTTTTTCCGTGAGTGATACTAGAGCATCACCGACGGATTATTCTGTCAGTGAAGCCAAAATAAAAACTGAAATTAATGATAAGAAATACATATCACCGTGGAATTCGTCACAGATATATTCACTTCACCCACGAATTCCAAGAAAGATCTTTAACACCAACGGAATTCGCCACCGATGTGATGTATTACCCACGGAATTCCTCCACTAAAAGTTATCACCCACTAATTAGGTATTCGAAGTCATACCACCAAACTAATTTCCATCGATAGTGTATATCACCACTAATTCCGCCATGTATATACTCACTTCACCCACGGAATTCCGTCGGTAAAATCTTTAACACCAACGGAATTCCGCCACCCGAGGTATTACCAGAAATTCCGCTACTAAAATTATCACCCACTCAATTAGGTATTTGAGTCTCTTTACCTGCCAAGCGAATTACCATCGATAAGTGTATATCACCGACTAATTCGTCACCACGATATACTCACTTCTCACCCACGGAATTCGGCCGGTAAAGACCTTCAACACCAACACTATTCCACACCGATGGGTGTATTATCTGACGGAATTCGCTATAAATAATTATCACCAACGGAATTAGATATTTGAGTCTCTTTACCACGAATTCTCGTAGCAATACATATAATTAATTTCTATATGGCAAACACAATATTAAATTCCGCCAACTACATGTAATTAATTTCTGTACCATACTTAGTGTACATACATCAATGATAATTAACAAGTCTTAACAAGAACTAAACATATATAAAGAACCGGTACATCATATATATAGCATATATCAATGCATTTAATATTCAAAGTGATGGTCCAAAGCGGTGTCTTTATCCCTCGAGAGGTAGGCCGAGAAGGTCCTATTGAAGCATTTGTAAACATAATGCCGCTAGGATTAAACAATTCTATCATTTGTTCAAGATACTTTTTATTTCCAGTATACGCTTGCTTGCTTCTACTTTATCCTCTAAGTTGATTATTTTGTCTTTCACAAGCGTCACTTCTTCACGTGAATTGTCAACTTCAACTGGAGTTTGTTCACGCTCATGATTGACGACTACAAGCCGAGTATGATACATCTCCAAAGATTGATGGAAGTAGATACGAAATTCTTGCCACGTGGCGTGATTCCAAAACCCATAGAAATGAGTGCTGTAGTACCTTGCCCTCCAATTGCGTTACACCAAACTTGTGGGTCAAACTCGGGATGATTGGCTTCATGTAACCATACTTTTTTGACTCATTGAAGAAGTATAAGATTCCTATAAGAAATAACAAACTAATTACATCAACATATACATCACAAGAGATATATAAACTAGCTAGTTGCAATTTCATCAAAAATTAAGATCAATGATCCTACATTATAACATGACAATAAAAAGTTGACAAGAAAAAGTTGTGATGTAATAATCCCCACACAAGAAGCATACATTTAGTTTTGGCACAAGAAGCATGCACAAATAAAGATACATGGACCGTAAGAAAACATATGTAAATTCTCCTATATGGCCATGATGGAAAGCACACCATGATTAAATTCTATAGATACTATCTCAAAAAGTGTAGTACATTTATTCTCCAATGCAAAGTTGAAAAGAATTATTAAGAACATAGACAAGCATACATTCTCAAAAAAAAATTCAGTTTTTCTAATGAGACAAGAATTCCTCTCACCGAAAAAACTGATTTTGTTTTATCATCCCTGAGTATCCTAGCACATTTATTCTCCAATGCAAAGTGAAAAGAATTATTAAGAACATAGACAAGCATACATTCTCACAAAATGGCTTTTCAAAATGTAGGCAGAATTCTGCCTCACCTAAAACTGCTTTTTTTTTTATCATCCTGAGCATCCCATTTGTCTATTGATCAAATTAGTATATCTTCCAATTTAATCAAAGAAGTCTCATATAGGAAAGAAAGTGCATATTTAGATTGGCATACACTTACAATCGACATTCTTGGACTTATGATCAACAAAATCACCTTGACCTTTGTCACGCTTTTGTGGAGTACGGTTGAACAATTCTCCATAGGTTGGTTTTCGGTTTAGTTGTTTTTCCTACATGAAGATATTGAATAAGAGACTATTAAGACACGTGCAAGTAAAATTTAAAATATAAATTATGTACATACCATCCTCTCCGCATGAATCATAAAAGGGATCGATCCACCGGTATGCTTGGTGATGCTTCCATCTTTCTCAGTCATCCTATTTTGCTTGCCAATAATTGATCGATTTTTCCATGCATCAGTAGACCACACATCACTAACCAATCGATCCCAAATGTCCAGTCGAATCCAACCTACATTGTAACCTTTGCACTTTGAAATATCACTAACACCAAAATGTCTCATTGCCCGCTTTCTTTCTTCTTCCAACATACCACGCAACCGTTCCTTGCACGTAGTCTCCCAAATTGCTCTCACAACTTTTGCTTTCTCAATAGGCCACATAAATTTTCCCTATCAAATAACACATGGGTAAATAAGGCACCATTAGATTGTCAAACTGCAGAAATAGAACAAGACATTTCAGAATATCATAGAGTGGGAATTGGGATGTAAGATTAAAAAATAATATAATAATAATGAATAACTGCAGAAATTTGCATATAAATGGTGAAGGAGATTGCAAGGTTCATGAATTGGAGGTTCCATGGTTATATTCTGAGCCCTGTTGCTATGGCAATTTATAAATTCAGAAACCCAAGAAGATATTTGAAATTTATCTATCTATGCTATTGATTGATTCAAACTTGTTTAGAAGTCATGATATATTTCAATCAGTGAACGTGTTCTGATTTAGAGCTCTAAATTCCACTCATATAGTGAAGTATAGTTTATTTTTAGAGTTATCTTAATGAATTTTTCATATCTATCCCAATGACTTGGTAAGTATCTTCAAGTGATCATGTATATACAATTGGAAAAGAAAACTAACCAGGCTCTAAATACATGCATGAGATCATCATTTATTTGTCCAAATATCTTTTACATGCATGTTTGATAATTAAATCTTGAACTATAGAAATCATATTACCAAGCTCATAATCTTTTTAAACAATAATACCCAAAATAAATTTCCGTAAACGATGAAAAATTAATATCATATGATTTGCAACTTATTAAAACACCAAACAGGAGCATATCGGTAGCTAGAATCAAAGTTATGCAAAAAGTGAGAAATACACACCTCAAATTTTGCCCACATCTCATCTTTGATAGCTTCAGGAACTTTCTTCCATGTTGGCCATGCATCGTTGAAGTGTAATTGGATACACTTTGTAATTGTTCTTACAATTTTAGGGTCTACAAATTTCCTATCATAGTAAGAAAAAAATAAGGAGGAATTAGGCCTATATTAGTCAAGTATGACTTTAGCACAAATAAATAAATTAAATGCTTAACTTACTCATCATGTAAAACATTAATCAAGATTCGCTCATTTGGATTTGCTTGCGGGTATTTCTTTGTTAGGACCTCTTGAAGTTTGTTTTTTCTCTATTTCGGTGATATCATCATGATTTTCTTCACCGCCATAGTAGGATCTTGTGTTTCTTCATCTTCATAGGTTGGCACATTGCATTTGCGCAAGAATAGGTTGGTTCATCCCTTGTGGACTTTGTGAGGACGATTGATGCGGTTCCAACCATCCTTCCCATGCCACTTGACTTGGAAGATCCTTAGCTGCATTTGCTTCCAAAGATTTCTTTGTCTTGGATTTTTTCTTAGCTTTTGCTCGATGCATGATGTCTCTAATAGAACAAGAATATCACCATCTTAGTAAGAAACAAGTGCATGTTAAGTACAATTGTAAGAAATAAGTGCATGTTAATAGATAATATAACAAGAAAAGTTGATCTCTACTACAAGTGCACCAATATCTTAGTAGAAAGTATTAACAATAACAAACCCAAGGGATAAGTTTGCCAAAAGCATGTAATATTTAATGATCTTCAGCTAACAGGCTAGTTGAATGTTCTTAGCCATCATCATCATCATTAATTGCCTCATTATCATCATCATCATCTGGATCATCATCATCATCATCATCATCATCATCATCATCATCATCTTCATCTTCTTCTTCTTCATCATCCTTTTCTTCTACTTCACATTCCTTTTCTCCTTCCTCCTCCTCCTCATCGTGAACTTCTTCAATACCACCATGAAAAATCATTCTTTCATTGTCAATATCTTCTCAATATATGGTATTTAATGGTCTAGATACTTCAACATCTTGATAAACCCCTTCATTTAAATCAGTACTTCTTGCTCATCAAAGTAAAGCGAAAACCTACTTCTTGCCTTGGTTTTGAACACATGCACCAATTCCGCTACGAGGACTTGCTTTTGAGGGATAAGGACCGTAATAAACTTAAGGTAGCCACCGCTTCTGCCTAATACAAATGGTTCATTCTTGCCAAGTACCTATTTATAATTAACCTCCACAAGCCCATGGCAGGATCCACCCAACTCCTTTATCCGTGATCAAACCAATGGTATTAAAAAGTACAATGTGGTTTCTTTCCCCGAAATACTCCAACTCAATTACATCTAGCAAGACACCATAAAAGTCCCGATTATAATCATTATAACAATTTTCCATACGCATACACACGCAATTCGAAGGACCGCTATATTCTTTAGTATGAAACTTGAAACCATTCACAAAGTAACCTTTATAGCAGTTTACCAATCGAGATGGACCATGAGCGAGTTGAGCAATATGGTTGCTTCATACATAGCCAAGGAGGTAAATTGTATATCACTAGCATTACTGGCCAACAAGAGTATGGTCTCGCACCTTGCTTAAAAGGAGCAAACCCATCTGTGCATAACCCTAATCTGATATTCCTCGCTTCACTTGAAAAAGACTCATGTGTACGATTGAAGTGTTGCCATGCCTCTCCATCGTGAGGATGATGTAACTCTCTTGGAGAACTTCATTATGTGCGTGCTTATGTCATATTCTTTGCGCTTTCTTTAACATGAAAAGCCTCCGAAGCCTAGGTTTAAGTGGGAAGTATCGCAAAATCTTATAAGGAATTTTTTGGACCCTTCTTTCACTTGTATTACTTGATTTGTAATCGAGGATGACCACATCTAACAAGATTCCAACTCTTCAAATTCTTTCATTAAACAACATGCAATTGTTTTCACATACATCAATTTTGACATATCGAAGGCCAAATGCAGCCATCTTCTTCTTCATTTGATAATAATTCTCCGGCAAGTTGTTGTTATTCTCTTGTAGTATACCCTTTATGATGACCCGTTAGACGATTGAAACAGCGGTTTTAATGTTGAATCTGATTTGTAATTTAACAAATTTGTGGACACCGCCGATAGTGTTGTGTGTTTTGTACAACCAATTCCACACCGGTTCAAAGATCATTCAACAAAGAGAAAAAGATGATGGCCTTAAACTAGGTTCATGTTCCATAGACATGACCCACCATCACAATTCCAGCTAGAGTCAACATTAGAGTAAAAGTATCCCCACCATATTGGCATATGGATTTTCAACTTCCACATCAGAGTATAATTGTTCAACTTCTCTAACTCTCGATGATTGCCCAACACGGACAATGGATCATTACAAAACCACTATAGTATAAGTGTCGCATCATCGTGTTTAAGAAATGAATGCTTTTGACATTTCAAACATGGGCATCTAATTCTATCACCACTAGTAAACCATTGCCTGCTCATTGCAAAGTTATGTACTCTTCAATCGCCTTCCATATATTGAGTGCATTTATATATCCATTCTCGTCTAAACGAGCACATGCCCAATATCCATCTTTAGCCATTGTACAATCCTAAATGATTTAAAACACCATGAAGTAATGTTTAGATTAATAATATTTGATATTAATGTTTCTTGCTCTTTAAAAGTCATAGTGAGTTATTTTCATCTCTTATGAAATATCAATCATTTATCAGATTTTAGTAAGCAAAATATGAAATACGTATTTTTGGAAAGTACCCTATTTGAATAGTTCAAAATATGCAAAATTCCATTTTTGAGTGAGACATGATTCGTGATGCCTAATATTGATCAAAATTAACATAGCATATAAATTAATCAAAGAAGTCTCATATAGGAAAGAAAGTGCATATCTAGACGAGCATACACTTACATTGACATTCTTAGGCTTATGATCAACAAAATTACCAAAGCATGAAACCATTGTTTTTAGCATCAGTATTTCTTTAAAAAGCCATTAAATTCATGATCCAAAATTTTTCCACAATACAAAACACACTTTTCCATGCATTGCATGCTAAAGGAAAAATACCAAAAATAATAATGAAACAAATAGTTAAACATACCTTGAATCACTTGGATGGGTTCCTCTCAAACCAAAACCTCAAACAATTACAAAATAGAGTGTACAAACATGACCTAGGAATAAGAGAAAACCACACACTTCGCGCCAGATTATGTAGATGGTCACTAAAATAGAAATAAATGGGTGTTGTGGAAACACCTTACCTCCGCAAGTAGCCTTTAAACTGCAATCTAGCGCCTCAATGGATGACAATATCAAATTTTGAATATGCTTGATCAACCTCTGCTTGAAATGCTAAATTAGGACACGAAAAAATCATCACAATTGCATCATACAAAAAATCACCACACTAGTTTCCTAAAGGGTTAAACCAATCAATCAATCAATATTCCAACATCAAATGTTAAATCTTCAAGAATTCATCCACTTATCTAATATAACTCTAAATGGGGATGCCACCAAGAACTCCTCATTATATACACTTAAGAAATAAATTTTTTTCCAACCACTTGTGCATTGAGTCCTCAAATGTAGTAAGATACAAGGTTACACTTATGTCAAACTATTCTTTTGAACATCCCCAACTTTGAAATTTACTTTCATGGATGTGGATTTACTTTAATATTTTATTATGTGCTTGATAAGTTTTCTTGATTGATTTGTCGCTAGTGGTCTAGACTAGGAATTTGACACGAGCCGAACTTGAACCGAGGCAGTAGCCCAAATTTCGAAGTCTCGCCCGAAATTCTAATACCCAAATTTTCGAGTTGGCTCGAGTTCAAAACACTCAAAATTTTATGTTCGAGTTCGGTTCGATAATATCTATAAAGTTCGAGGTTTCGACTAAAAAGATCGAAATTAAAATTAAAAAATATAAAATTATAAAAAATTTCACCATAAGACATAAAACTTTGTATCAAATCTAATACTCCAATCTCACCTTTTCCAAATGAGAAATTAAAACTTAATTCACACCATTCCATGGTCCCCTATCTATACAAAAGATTTTCGTAAATTCCTTAGAATAAATTCTATCATACATTTCAATTGTTGGACCTTCAAATTTTCCTAAAGAAATGCCCTATAAAGCGGATCACTTTGATTGGCTCCAGCTTGTATCTTTGGGGCAACAATTCCTTCTCCTTGGTATCACGTATTCAAAATGAATCAATTGTTCTTTTAATCTGTGAACAACCAAATCAAAATAAATGAATGAACACTTCATAGTTCAAATTAGCCCAATCGGTATTGATCATGGGCTCTCGGACTTTTGATTCTTCCTCCTCTCCCATCGGCTCCAACAAGAATCAAACTTCTCGCTTATTTGTGCACACATTGTGGTGAAAGATGGAGAAGCTTTCTCTCTCGCTTATCCCGAGAAACATTCAACTTTAAAGCATTGAAAATGATGGAAGAACAAATCCTAGAATCATTAGAACAACATTTCAACTCCCAAAAAGCAAGGAATATCTCAATAAATATCGCATGAAAGCACTCATTTATCCATTCCTAAACTTTCATCAAAACCAAACAACAAAGAGTTTGATGTGAGATAAATGGATCGTGATCAAAACAGAGGAATTAGTGAAAGAAAACAAGAAAAAAGGAGTGTTGATGGAGTTGTTTACCCTGAGAATTGGAGATCAATGATGGAGATAAGAAGCGCAGTTGATGGGCTTAAGTCACACAAAGAGACCCAACTCAGCCACAGGGAGAATGGATGATGGATGCTTGGGAGTTGGGGTCACTGGGATGGGGACTAAGAGAGGGAGAGAGAGAGGCAGCTGAGGAGAGAGGATTAGAGGCGGGGGGTGCTCACAGTCTCGGGAGTTAGAACTTAGGGTTAGGGTTTGGGTCAAAGAGAGGTATATATATATATATGCATTGTTTTGAGATTCTAACCAGCTTGGATCATTTGATCCAACTTCAAGAAATTAAATTTTAAATATTTATTACTTAAATTTATATTTACAAAATTTATTACTATAAATAATTTAAATTATATATATATATATATATATATATATATATATATATATATATATATATTAATTTGGTCGAACTCAAACAGTGACTCTCAGCTTGAGTTCGACTCCACTTATTTTTCGGCTCAAATTTGAGTTTAAGTTCAGTTTGTTATTAAAATAATCGATCGAACTCGAGCCAATATCGAACCGAACTTCGAGTTGCTGCATGAATGATTATTTGCCGACTCTTAGTCTAGACCATAATGGATAGTTATCTCCATTATTATATGATATTGAACAATTGAAGTCTACAACCATTACTCAAGCAAGAAACAAGTCTTATGTGGATCGGACCTCTAAAATAACTACAGTGCCAGAGAGAGAGAGAGAGTGCGAGTTAGAGTGAAATTTTGACAAATAATGGCGTATGAGGTGTTACAAAATTTTGCAGGAAAATTGGCGAGGGCTACTTTCCCTCGCTATCCCTCGCAAAGTCATCATAAATTGTTTTCTATATCAATATCTTATCTTTTTATTTTTTATATATAATATATTTGTAATATTTTATTTTTCAAATATTTTGTTATAATTTAAATATAAATAAGAATTATTTTATAGATATTTTTAAAAATAAATTACAAAATATTATTATTATTATTATTAATAGTATTAGTATTAGTATTAGTATTATTAATAATAGTAATGAATAGTTTTAAATAGCGGAACATTCCATTGGTGATAACATGCAATCCGTTGGTGGTCAAATAATAATTTCCGTTGGTGAAAGCATAAAAAATCCGTCGGTAATAATAATCAATTCCGTTGGTGATAATTCAAAATTCCGTCGGTGATAAATTCTAATTTCGTCCCTAATATATAATAACTTATTTTAAAACATATAAATAAAATTAATTCTTTTCACCCGGAATTTCCGGAAACTATCACCAACGGAATGTTCCGTTGGTGATATATATTATATTCCGTCACTAATATGTCCTGAGGTGTTAAAAACTGTTCGTTGGAATTCCGTCACAAATTCCGTCAGTGATATTGATTTTACCAACGGAAAAAATTCCGTTGGAAAAATTCCGTCAGTGATGCTTATGTTTTCTTGTAGTGAAAGGCCTCTTGGTCGAGCGGCAAGGTCCTCCGCTCACGAGTACTAGAACTCAAGTTCGAATCTCCTCTGAGACGGGGTGAATGCGTATGGTGTGGGTCGCCCGGTGGGTGTGGCCCACGCACACATGGCTAACGCCGTGTGGGATTTGGTAGTCACGGGCGGTAACCTGAGCCCCGTTTGACTCGCCTTAGGGCGGTCTGCACTCAGTGTATCCCACAGGCGGTCAAGCCGCGCTCCAGCGTGGAACCCGGATAGTCCTTATCCGTGCGCATGTCCTATCTTGTATAATGGGGTTTATCCCCTTATTCAAAAAAAAAAATGCATGGAATAATAGTTCCGATATTGAAAAATTTAAGATTAATTAATATATGCCCTGCGTGGAGGCTTTAAAGCAAGACTTGAAAGAAAAGTTTGGTGAATTCCTATTTCGCGTCACTCTTTATTCACTTTTGATTAGCCATGTGATTCTCAACATTATTGTGATTAGACTCCATATTCTAATCTTAAAAAGGCCAAAAAAAAAAAATTTGTTTAGGTTGTTGTTGAGATAATTTAACGAAAATTTGACTGAATCTTAACCTAATTGATATTAAATAAAATAATTAATATTTTACATTAAGGAATAATATTTAATAATAATTACAAATTTAATTTAAATTATTATTGTATTTTTAAGTAATTAAAATTTATTAAAGATATTATTCATATCCCAAAATATTCCCCTAACCATCACTGTCACCTAACTACTCAACATTCCAAATCAATGATTTGTCTAAAAGAAGAAAACTATAATCTCTCATTGATATATTTTAACATTCAGTATGCTTATTCTTTAATGCAAATTGTTCATTGTAGTTCCTTACAAGTTGTTAGAAGTCATGTGCCGAGGCAAAACCATTTATTAATTAGTATCATATTTGAAATATTATTTGTTCACTTTACTTCATGCATATGTATGATTGATTATACTTTTTAATATTTATATGTATGAGACGATTAGTTGTATGAGATTAAATTAAATCCAAAGGTGATCTTGTTTAATTAACACTTAGAGAACCATTTAGGATGACTATAGGAGACTGAATGGTCGGATCTTGAAACCTACAAGTTGTTACAAATTAGAATGAACATTGACTATTTATTTACATGGTTGTCAAAACAATAGAGGAAAATTACGTGGTAACAGTCCTGGCGTGTTAATGGGTTACACATTGACACCCCAATATAGAGAGCATGTCGGAAAAAAATTAAAATACACTTTTAAAGTAATAACATTACTCTCTTTTTTAAGGTAGTTTCTCACAGCTGGTATCTTTCAATAGTCAGAAGATTTCTTCCTTTTTTTGGTAGATAGATTATGCTCCAAGATTTTTGAGTCCAAGTTTTCGGGATATGAATTAGGGCAAAGCTTTTTCACACTTATCCACCAACATATTCCTTTTGTTTCAATTTTTTGACAAGATATGAAGATTAGCTTCAGTATATATGCTTCTTTTATCTTGCCCAATCAAAGTAAGTTTGCAGCATCTTGCTCTCTTTCTTTTCTCTCTTATCAGTGACTTCCCATTGACTCACAAACTAATTAGTCTTGATAGTTCCATTGGGACTGTTGTGTGGCTCTAGGATGACTCTCTCACTAAAACGAACACATAAGCTCACACATACATACAAAATCAACACAATGCAAACATAAAGAGACCAAACACAAAAGTTTGGTAACCCACTTCAACTTCCACACCTACGTCTAGAGCCTGGAGATAGCAATCCATTATAAGAGGGGTAAAAACATGAGTACAACTCTCTTGTCACTCATCCTCACCACATGTACAAGCACCGTCTCAAGATTTTTTTCGATAACCATTCCAACCCCCACACCTAGGTCTCACTCCGGGTGGTTCTCCTAAATCTTCAGAGCTCCAGCCTGTATCCACTCTCTACCAGTCTAAGATGCCACCTACCTATTTTAGGATCTCTGAAATCTCCGCGGAAACTAATTTGGACACCTTCTAAATTAAGTCGTTGTAACTCCTGTTGTAACCGAGCTTGCAACATGGCCCTACTGCTAAATTAACTAAGGCAGTAGCTTCCGTTGCATCGCAACCTCAAGACACCTCCAACCCTCCTGGTTGTGTCTAAGTCGAATATCGTCGGATCCTCTCAATCATGACCACCAACAACTAGTTGGATCCCTCTCCGTTACATCCGCTGTCCTCTTCAAAGTTGCGCTTTCACCAAGGCACGCAAAAACTTCACACAAAAACTCTATCCAAACTTGATCTCCATTCATCCAAGTTTGGTCTTCAAAATCTTTATCAAATCATACCATGTAGGTCTTCCATAAAATCTTCAATCAAATCTCTGCTTTCTGGTCGCATTATATTTAGTCTCCAATCACAACAAAATATATTCTTCAAGATCTTTTCCTTGCACAGAATATCGTCTTGCCAAAACGGGCTGCACCATCTTGATTTCCAAGTCACCCACGGCCTTTCCAAAAATAATTCCAATAGTATCTTCAAACCCTTCCAAAGATAGTTCCGTGAGATTTTCATGCACATGTAGAATCTTCCCCCTTTGACTTGTCAACCTTGTTTTGACCTCTTGTGCCACGTCATTACTGTGTCAAATGATGCCAATAAGGTGCTTCATCATTAACAATCTCCCCCTTTGGCATTTGACAAACAACTTGGGACTCTGTCTAGTCTGGAACTACTACCCCCCCCTCCTCTTTGTGTCTGATGATGCCAAACGGAGCTGGTTCTCATGTTGTAGATGCACAGCAAGTTACAACTCCCCCTTTGTGTCGGAATCATTGGTTATTGCTTCTGATGTTGCAACTCCCCCTGACTGATAGCCCGCCTTCATACCTTTGTAAATGACATCAAGGCTAGAGAGATAAGGTCACTTGCAAGTTCTCCCCATAGGGATTAAACTTTGCAAAGGCCTAATTCACCCCATAAGTATTCATATCTTGTAGAATCAAGGGGTTTGGTGAAGATGTCAGCTAGTTGCTTCTCTGTTGCAACATGATCTATAATAATAGTATTGCTTAAAACCAAATCTCATATGAAGTGATGACGAAGATCAATGTGCTTGGTGCGAGAATGTTGAACTGGATTCTTGGAGATATCAATTACACTTTTGTTGTCACAAAATACACTCATCTATCCTTGTTGTAGGCCATAGTTCTCAAGCATTTGTTTCATCTACAAAAATTGTGTGCAACAACTTCTTGTCGCTATGTATTCAACCTCTGTAGTAGAGAGTGAGATGGAACTTTGCTTCTTACTGTACCATGTAACAAGATTGTTGCCCATGTAAAAACATCCTCCGGAAGTGCTTTTTTGATCATCAATATTGCCTGCCTAATCAACATCACTATAATCTACCAAATGTGTGTTTGAATCTCTAGAATACCAAATGCTATATTCTGTTGTTCCCCTAATATAACAGATGATAAGTTTGATTGTTGTAAAGTGGGAATGCTTGGGTGTGGCTTGGTACCTTGCACAAACTCCAACACTAAAATAAATATCAGGCCGGCTAGCTATGAGATACAGTAGATTGCCAATCATGCTTCTGTAAAGACTCCGCTCCACATCTTGCCCATGTTCATCTTTGATCAATTTTTCATTTACACTCTATCCTAACATGTCTTTCATTTTCTAACCCGAATCTCTTCACCAAATTCCTTGCATACTTGTTTTGTGAGATAAAGATCCAATCTGTGCATTGTTTAACTTGAAAACCCTAGAAGTAGCATAGTTCTCCCAGCATACCCATTTCAAACTCATGCCACATGAGAAGAACGAACTCATCAAGTTGCTTTTGTGATATTGAGCCAAACACAATATCATCAAAATAGATCTGTGCAACCATAAGTTCAGGCTTTGTTCTCTTGATAAATAGTATCTTGTCAACTCCCCCTCTTTGGTAGCCATTCTCAAGTAGAAACTTAGTAAGTCTTTCATATTTGGCTCGGGGAGCTTGCTTCAATCCATAGAGAGCCTTTTTCAACTTGAAAACGTGATCTTACAGTTGAGGATCTTCAAACCCTTTTGATTGTTCCACATATACTTCTTCATTTATAATCCCATTGAGAAAAACACTTTTGATATCCGTTTGGTATAGCTTGAAGCCCATGCAACATGCAACAACCAACAACAGTCTGATGGACTCTAGATGAGCAACCGGTGTAAATGTCTCATCAAAGTCAATTCCTTCAACTTGTGTATACCCTTGTGAAACCTATTGCCTTATTTCTGATAATATTTCCCATGTCATGAGTTTTGTTCTTGAAGATCCATTTCGTTTCATTAACATTCACATCCTTGGGTCTTAGAACCAAGGTCCAAACATCATTCTAAGCGAACTGATTTAGTTCTTCTTGCATAGCTGTAATCCAGTACTCATCAACCAGGGTTTTCTTCCTATTCTTCGGCTCAATGAGAGAATTGTAACACATGTATTAAGCTAATTCCCGATAATCTATCTTTGGGTATCACGAGTGCATCTTCCTTGATTGACATTACCAATTACATCTTGTATTGGATGATTCTTTCTTATTCTTGAGGGAGGCTCACGAATGGCTTCTTCTTGACTGTCTTCATTCATGGCTTTTTTCATCATCTGAATCTGATCCTGTTTCTCCAGTTGTATCCAGTGTTGTAACATACTTGTTGTCTGGCTGTTTCTTAAGAAGTTTCAAACATTGCAGATGGTGTTGTAACATGCTGCCCCTCTTGTCCTTCATCATTAGTTAAACCACAACTCTGTATATCTAGATTGTTGGGCTCTTTTACAGGATGGTAAGTCTCCTCATTACCTGTCTGATTAGAAGAGTCATCAACAACAACATTAATGGTCTCCATTACCTTGTTGGTTCTTGAATTGTACACCTGATAGGCAGGACTATGTGTAGAGTACCCCTGGGAGACTCCTTTGTCGCTTTTATTTTCAAACTTTCCTAGTTTATCTCTGTCATTCAAGATGTAGCACATGCTTCCAAAGACATGGAAGTAGCGGAGATTCAACCGTCTTTTATTCCAGATTTCATATGGGGTCATATTGGTGGAAGGACGAAGATACAATATATATATTGATGACATAATGGGGAGCACCTTTCAATATCGACCTCTATGGTTTTCTCTTGGGTAATAAAAACTTGTCCCCTAAAATTCATTGACTATTCTGGTACTGAGCTTAATGACAAATCACCACTACTTGAAACCTTTGGTAGGGTCATACGGTGGTCTATCGGTTGTTACAGAACCTCTGGCCAATCCTGCATTATTGTAGGGCTAGTTCGGACATTGGTTGAGCGACGGAGTGGTTCACCAGTACTTGGTCTGGTGGGCCATCTCCCATCAGAGCTTTCCTGGCCCTATGACTCTCCATCGATCTTCTCCTTCCCTTTCTAACTGCCCAAGGTTAGCTTCCAATCGTTCATGGTGTCTTCCATCTCCACCGTGATTGCACCGGCCATCCCGTCACCCCATGACAACGATGGTTGTCCCTACTCCAAGGCAACGAGGATGCGATGCTTCTGGGAGCCAATGTTCCAAAAGATAACACAGTGCATCGTTCGGCCCCTACGCACCCTCAACAATACACGAACATCTTCGGCGTACTGTCCTTCCCGCCGATCTACATAAATGAGTTCTCCCACTTGCTTCAGTACCTACGTACGAAGCTGTGCCTCGACTCCAACAAAACATTGGGAGACGTTTGATCTAACAAATTTCACTGTTTGCTCGCTCCGGCCTCTAGAGGTTAGGTGTCTATGGCTCATACTAGAGGAAGAAGACCGAGAAGTGGATTTCCTCAACAAGATCCATCTCCCTCGCATCTACCGCCGACTTGAAGGCATTAATCAATCTTCCATTAGGAAGTTCTTTCTCACTGGAGGCCCGTCTGCAACTCCTTCCTAGAGCGTCGTGGTCATCACGATCGTGAAGGCTTTTAGGTCGAACTTCCAGGACATCATGTCGCTATCCAAGGCCAAGAATATATAGTGTGTTTCGAAGCCTCTGAGGGCTAGGGCTTCTGCTTTATTTTGTATGTCAATTCAATTTTTAAAACAAATCTCAATAAATAAGTATAGTTTAGATTCAAACTAGCAAATGGCTGATGTGTTGTCTCCTGCAGGTATTCGGGGTCGATTATGTAATATAGAACCCTAAGGGTAGCATCATCGAATTTACAGGGACTGGTGCTCCTAGTACTAATTCGCCTTCTATTATCTAGCCTAAAATCTTGGTGATGGTTTAATTCTAACCAAGAAATCTAAAGAATAACTAAGGTGAGCAAATTGCAATTCTAGGGTAAATCAATGAAGAGAATAAGGCACCCTGGATCTCTATCCCCTAAAATTCCCTTGCAACTAATTCCCTTATATTGGCTATCTAATTGATATTTTCTTGGATCGTGAGAATCCCTAATTAGTTTAACCCTTATCTCTAAGCGGCCAAACCCTAATCCCTCACGATGCCACCAATCGCCCTACGATTGCATAATGTTCTATGATACACACTATTAGGTTTTACTCTAATCCAATCCAGAGAATGTGACACCATACACCCTATCTCTAGGCATGCACTCACGCCTACCATCTATACCCAGATCTAGCATAACCGAGTTCTCACTACAAATCAAGCAATTCAAGTATGCAAATTGGGGCTCTCACACTAGCAATTGCAAGCATTAAGAACACATAAATGATTCACAAAAACAATCAAAGCTAATATATTGAAAAGGAAAATAATCACATTTTCATCTTAGGGTTCAAGAATCCGAGGTACCAAGGAAGATTTAGCTTCTCATATTACAGAAATCCATTATAAAATCCAAATAAGAAGACATTTATAAAAGTACTAATGAAAACAAAGAAGTCTTCCTCAATGCTTCTCTTCTCTTGGATGATGGACTCCACGGATTGACGTCTTGTTCGACTTCAATCTTGTACACCAAAGGGTCGATCTTCTTGCCTCAATATGTCCTTAAGTGGTGGCCTTTAAACTCCTCTGAAACCCTAGTCGTCAGTGGAAGAATTACCAAAAGTCCCCCATTAAGTCATAGTTGTTAGGCTTTTATAGACAGGAAAAAAATGAAGCACGAGCTTGTTTGGGGTCGTGTTGAGCCCGTGCTTATTACTGGAACCTTCAGGACTTGATTCAGAGTGTTTTTAGAATTCCCCAGATAAACATGGTTGAAACTCGGGCAGAGCACGCCCATGTTCTTCAGAAGCACGACCGTGCTCTGGGAAAACAAAACATGCTATGTTGTGCTCCGTGAAATAATAAAAAAACCTAAGTCCTGGAATAAGCACTCCTTGCGCATGCCCATGCTTGGGTCATGCGCTTTTCTAGAATATGTCTTTTCAGCTCTTTTTGTTCTGAATTGATTTGATTTTTGCTTCTTCTGTCCCGGAAACATATTTACCTGTTCAATGACAACAACATAACCAACAGAGAACAAAAATAGAGAAATCTATGCAAAAAGGCAAGCAAAGTGCATGTAAATATAATATGAAAAAGCGTATGATCATGCACTTATCAATGTGACAATGTCCCTTCGCATTGCTCTGGATTTAACACTAAATATATCTTGAGCAATGTGATGGCTTTGTTAGTACTTATTCAATGAATCAACTACGCCTCAATTTCAGCAAACCTGAAATCAATGTTAGTAAATCAACCATAAATAAGATTAAGCAAACCTCAAATCATAAATTTTAAACAAAATGGAAAACTAAAACATAAAAAATATCATATATTTTTCAAACGCTTTTGTCCAATCACAAACCTATCAAGCCCCTCGCATATCTTTTTAAGCACTTACCCTTGCCCCTATTACATGTGCTCCACCAATCCACCACTCTCCATCCATCGATGGATGCCTTTCAGTGGTTCACACATGATGTTTTTTTATTGATGTGTTGGTGGGATAATGCTTGATTTGACCCCATCAAGACTCGGCCAAGCAAAATCGGAAATAGACCTATTTGGTGTTTCCATTGCTTTTGGTTGATAAACCTCCACACTAATGTCAAGTTCTCTGGTCTCCTTAAGAAGAGCTGCTCTCTATCTCTGACGAAGTGTATGTTCAATGTCCAAATTTGCCTTAACTAATAGAGAGGAAGAACTTTCTTTGGTCATGCACTTGTACCTTTAACAAGGAAAAACAAATAAGAAATAAAATCAAAAAAATAATAAATAAAATAGAAATAGAAATTAGTTAGTAAAGAATAAAAGAAAAATAAAATTACTAGAATAACGGAATCCTAATGTTCCTAGAATGCCAGTCCCCCACAACGGCGCCAAAAATTTGATGTGTTGTCTCTTGCAAGTATACGGGGTCGATCAAGTAATATGGTACCCTAAAGGTAGAGTAATCGAATCCACAGGGACTAGCTCTCTTAGTACTAATTCGCCTTCTATTATCTAGCCTAAAATCTAATTGATTTTTTAATTCTAACTAAGAAAGCTAAAGAATAACTAAGGTGAGCAATTGACAATTCTAGGGTAAATCATTGAACAGAATAGGACACTTCGGATCTCTATCCCCTTGAAATTCCCTTGGAACTAATTCCCTTATATTGGCTATCTAATTGATATGTTATTTGACCGTGAGGAACCCAAATTAGTTTAACCCTCATCTCTAGGCGACCAAACCCTAATCCGATACGACGACACCAATCGTCCTACGATTGCATTAGGTCTGTGATACCCACTATTAGGTTTTACCCTAATCTGGAGAGTGTGACAACATACACCCTATCTTTAGGCATGCACTCACCCCCTACCATCTATGCCCTGATCTAGTATGACCGAGTTCTTACTACAAACTAACCAATTCAAGTATGCAATTTGGGGCTCTCGCACTAGCAATTGCAAGCATTAAGCACACATAGATGGTTCACAAAAAACAACCAAAGCCAATATATTGAAAATGAAAATAATCACAAGTTCATCCCAGAGTTCTAGAATCTGAGGCACCAAGGAAGGTTTAGCTTCTCATATTACAGAAATTCATCATAAAATCCAAATGAGAAGGCATTAATAAAAGTGCTAATGAAAACAAAGAAGTCTTCCTCAATGCTTTTGTTCTCTTAGATGAAGGACTCCTCGGATGGATATCTCCTTGGACTTCAATTAGGTACCCTAAAGGGTCGATCTCCTTGCCTCGACGCGTCCTTAAGTGGCGGCCTTTAATCTCCTCTAAAACCCTAGCCGTCAGTGGAAAAATTGCCGAAATTCCTCCAATAAGTCGCAACTATTGGGCTTTTATAAATAGGTAAAAGATGAAACACGGGCATATTTGGGGGCGTGCTTAGCCCGTGCTTATTACTGGAACCTTCTGGACTTGACTCAGAGTGTTTTCAGAATTCCTGAGATCAGTACGGTCGAAACATGAGCAGAGCACGCCCGTGTTCTTTAGAGCACGACCGGGCTCTGGGCAGACAAAATGTGCTCGCGATGTGCTCTGAGAAATCATAAAAAACCTAAGTCCTGGAATCAGCACGCCTTGCACACGGTCGTGCTTGGGCCGTGCTCTTTTATGGAATGTCTTTTCAGTTATTCTTGCTCCGAATTGATTCGATTTTGGTTCTTCTATCCCGGAAATCTATTTACCTGTTCAATAACAACAACACACCCAATAAAGCACAAAAATAAAGAAATCTATGCAAAAAGACAAGCAAAGTGCATGTAAATATAATATGAAAACACGTATATTCATACACTTATCAATGGCCCTTCCCATTGCTCAGGATTTAAAAATAAATAAATCTTAAGCAATGTGATGGCTTTGTTAGTATATATTAATTGAATCAACTATGCCTTAATTTAAGCAAACATGAAATCAATGTTAGTAAATCAACCATAAATAAGATTGGGAAAACCGCAAATCATAAATTACAAAAAAAAATACAAAACTCTAAAATAAAAAAGATCCTATATTTTTCACTTGCTTTTGTCCAATCACAAATCTATCATGCCCCTCGCATATCTTTTTAAGACACTTACCCTTGCCCTTATGATATGTGCTCCACTAGTCGACCACGCTCCATCCATCAATGGAGGCCTTTCAGCGACTCCCACAATGACACCCCAAACCCTCGCTCTTTATCGACTCCCACAACCCCAAACCCTCTAGCCTATGCCACAACACCAAAAACCCTTAGCGTACACTTAACCCTTTTGCATGATCTTGCTCGCCTACGTTTATTAGTTCATCTGAGAATTCTCAAAGGATTGGGAATCGAGTAGTTAATTACATCAAAAGCTAAATTATCTTTACGTAAGAACTTGTTTGAGTGATTCGTTTTGTAGTTTCATTGTTTATATTATTTTATAATTCAAAATTCTAAGAAAATTTCAAGATACCAATCTAATTATTTGTTTTTTTATAGAATTTTTTAAAATTAAAATGATCTATAACCGTCTTATTTCTGCTTAGTAATATTGATGATTTTTTAAATTAAAAAAAATACAAAAGTTTGAGAGAATTCCAAAATCTCAAACTAATTTTCCGATTTTTTTTGTATTATTTTAAAATTAAAATTATGATATATTCCCACTTAAAAATATAGGTAGATCACTATTTCATGTCAATATTTCAGTTTTCTTTCTCAAATACTTGTATTAAAATTAATGCATGTGAAAAGGAGAAGCCCAATACTAGTTTAGAGAAAACAAAACCCTACGTCCTAATCCCTAAACCCTTCACAGCAGATTGCACTTGCCCAACTTATTAGTGTTTATGTTGAATTTATTAAACATGTTGAACATTAACAATAGCGTGAACTAAATACTTTTTCTAAAGTTGTAATGAACTTGAAGAATACGCTTTAAAATATTTCAGTTCTTTTTATTGATTAATTGATAAGTCTCGTATACAATTGCATGGTATGCTTTCGAAATACTGAAGGTTGAGGCTGATCGGATTATCCTAGTGTTGCTTGAAAGAGAATACTAGGGCTAGTCTTCAATTGCATAGTGACTGTTCAACCGTTGGGATTGTTTTGTCAATGAGATAGCAATATACTCATGACCCTTCATAGCCCTTTAAGGAGTCAACACTTAATGGCCCTAACGTACATCTTGTCATAGATATATATATATATGGGAGAGAGGTTAATGTAGATAGTTTCAAGTGCTTGAAAGAGACTTGAGGATAAATTAGAGCTCTTGGTTCATAACTCATCCATCATAGATATAAGAGAACTATAATATAATCTTTATCATGATAAATGTTAATTTCTTACAACCCTAGGTTCACGAACATTCAGAAAAACCCTCGACTTTGTCAGTAATGAGGATTAATAATTTTTGTTTGATTTAAATACAAAAATCCGCCTATGCGAGCATAGCTGGTCCCAAGCCCGGATAAAGGATGAGGGTTGCGGTAGGTTGACAACCAGCGTAAAACTTTGTCACTCTTATGATATGGATTCTCTAATATATACCGTTGGGACGTGCTCACCTAGGCACGCGCTACATTGGCACCCGGATGTAGTGTTAAATGAGCAAGGGGTTTCATCACATCGCCGCCCGGGTGTGATGGAGTATAGGCAAGGGTTCCCACATCATGGACGGGTGTGGGTAAAGAAGTTAGTCCCGCCACATCGGCAAGTGGTGTTAAATGAACAAGGGTTCTCGTATCTTAATGGACAGGTGCGAGTAAAGAAGTTAGTCCATGAGAGTGAGAGTAGGATTAGGATTGGTAGTTGGAATATAGGATCTTTGACAGGAAAATCTATGGAGTTAGTTGACAATCTAAAAAGGAGGAGGATAGATATAGTATGTTTGCAAGAGACTAGGTGGATAGGAAACAAGGCTAGAGAGATTGGTAACACAGGTTATAAATTATGGTATTGTGGAGGGGATAAACATAGAAATGGTGAGTGGTTGAAGTGAAAAGGGTAGGAGACAGGATTATACATTTGAAGCTAGTGTTGGAAAAAGAAATAATTAACATAGTGAGTGTGTATGCCCCTCAAGTAGGCTTTGGAGAAGAAGATAAGGTCAAGTTTTGAGAAGATTTGGATATGGTAGTTCTAGGGATTCCAAGTGAACAAGAGCTTTTTATTGGGGGTGATCTTAATGGATATGTAGGTAGACTTAGTGATGGCTACGAGCAAGTGCATGGAGGTTATGGATATGGCAACAGGAATGAGGAAGGAAAATCTATATTAGATTTTGCTTTTGCTTATGATTTGGTGTTGACCAACACTTGCTTTAAGAAAAGGGAATCACACTTGATTACCTTTAAGAATGGGGGTAATTGTAGCCAAATTGACTTTCTTGTTACAAGAAGAAGGGATAAATCTATTTGTAAAGATTGCAAGGTTATACCTTGAGAAGCATTAGCCACACAATATAGGTTGGTGGTGTTGGATGTGAAGAAAAAGGGCATAGTAAAAACAGAAAGGAGGGGTAAGCAAAGTAGGATTAGATGGTGGGCGTTAAAAGGAACCAACCAATTAGTATTTAAGGAAAAATAATGGGAAGAAGGAGACACAAATATGAAAGATGATGTAAACACCTTATGGAATGAGATGTCAAATCGTATTGAGAAAATAGGAAGTAGCTCCTAGGGGTCTCTAAGGGACTGGGACCTTAACCACAGGAATCATGGTGGTGGAATGAAGTGGTTCAAAAGGCTATTAAAGAGAAAAGATATTGGTATAAGAAATTACCCACAGCTGAGGATGGAGAAGTCTTTGAAAAGTATAAAAAGGCAAAAAGGAGGCCAAGAAAGCGGTTAGCGAGACCCGAGGTAAATCCCTAGTTGATTTATACCAAAAGTTAGGGACACGAGAAGGGGAACAGGAAGTATACAAGATAGCAAGGCTAAGAGATAAAAAAGGGAAAGACTTGAACCAAATCAAGTGCATTAAGGATGAGTCTCAACATGTGTCTTGGATGTAAGATAAGGAAATCAAGGAGAGATGGAGAAACTACTTTGATCACTTGTTCAATGCAAGTCATGAGGATAACTTTATGGATTTTTATGCATCAACGATAGAAAGGAACTTTAGCTATACACGTAAGATCAGGCCTAGCGAAGTCAAGGAGGCACTAGGAAAAATGAAGGCTGGAAAAGCTTGTGGCCCAGATGGTATCCCGATTGAAGTTTGAAAGTGCCTTGGAGAAGTAGGGGTGGAGTGGTTAACCAAACTCTTTAACTCTATCCTACAAAAGGGGGGAAAATGCCAGACGACTGGAGAAAGAGCATTTTGGTTCCTTAAGGAAGATATTCAAAATTGCACCAACTACCGTGGTATTAAGTTAATGAGTCATACGATGAAACTCTAGGAGAGGGTAATAGAGCATCGACTCAGGTATATCACGAAGGTGTTAGAAAACCAATTTTGTTTTATGCCAGGTAGATCCACAACAGAAGCCATTTATCTATTATGAAACTTGATGGAGATCTACAGAGAAAAGAAGAAGGATCTCCATATGGTTTTTATTGACCTAGAGAAAGCATATGATAGGGTACCAAGACAAGTCCTTTGGTCGATATTGGAGAGGAAAAACATTCATGTAAAATATATAAATATTATTAAGGATATGTATGAGAGAGCGGTTACAAGTGTGAGAACAGTAGGAGGTGATACGGAGGAGTTTTCTATAACAGTGGGTCTACATCAGGGATCGGCCTTGAGCCCATACTTATTTACCCTAGTAATGTATGAATTAACTAGTTATATCCAAGATGACATCCCATGGTGTATGTTGTTTGCAAATGATGTTATCCTAGTGGATGAGACTAGAGATGGAGTAAATCAAAAGCTAGAATTATGGAGAAACACTTTAGAAAGTAAAGGCTTTAGGTTAAGTAGAAGTAAGACAGAATATATTCACTGTAATTTTAGTCTAAGTAGGAGAGATGAAGGAGAAGTGAAACTAGGGGGGTGGTAGTGCCTAAGGTTAACCATTTTAGGTATTTAGGTTCCATTTTCCAGGATGATGGGATGATAGATGAAGATGTAACCCATAGAATCAAAGCTGGATGATTGAAATGGAGATGTGCCACGACGGTGTTATGTGATAAAAAGATGCCTAACAAAATAAAGTGAAAATTTTATAGGACGGCAGTTAGACCGGCCATGCTATACGGGAGCGAGTGTTGGGCAACTAAAGTTCAACATATGCATAAGATGAATGTGGCCGAAATGAGGATGTTAAGATGGATGAGTGGTCATACAATATTGGACAAGATTAGAAATGAACACATCCGACAGAAGGTGCATGTTGCACAAATTGAAGGTAAAATACGAGAAGGGCATTTAAGATGATTTGGACACGTACGCAGGAGACCCCCAGGTGCTCTAGTTCGAAAATGTGATAGTTTAGTTGTTGAAGGTAAGAAGAGGGGTAGAGGTAGGCCTAGGATTACGTGGAGTGAGGTGGTGTCTAAGGACCTACGTATGTTAGATATTGGTAGGATCTTGCTTTTGTGAGGCGATATGGAGACAAAGAATTCATATAGCCGACCCCGCCTAGTATAGGATTACCGATAAGTCGACTAAAGGTTTTCCTTCATTAGCTTAGCTTTGTTTGTAGGGATACTGTTCTGCTTCTAACATCCCAATCTCTCATAGAAATTATATGTTGTTATTATTATTTATTTATGTATTTTTTATTTTTTATTTTATTTTATTTTATTTTAGTTTATTTCATATTTTTTAATTTTATTTTTATTTCATATTTGAGAGCGACATGAAAACAGAGAATCCATATAGCCGACCCCATCTAGTATGGGATTAAGGCTTAGTTGTTGTTGTTGTTTGATTTAAATACAAATAATCACTTTTTCATAGTTTGAATAAAAGTAGAATTTATATAATTTTAGTGCATAGCATAGATTCCACGGCAATTCCTCATGGGATTACACTCACTTATCATTATATTACTTGTCTGTAACATGCCTTTCCAAATATTATACAGTAGATATACATACACAAGAGATAATTACAAGACCCAGCAAATACTTCAGTGATCGACAACAAGCACGCTCTCAACTATTTCAAAGCTTTGCTAAAACAAGCTGGAAACACTATCAAAACAACCTAAGAACAAGTTGACAAGCAAACCAAACATTACTTAATTGTACAGTACTAGTAGAGGTAGAGATTATTATAAGAGCAACTTAAAAGCAAACCCTAACATCATGGGTACTACATACTTAGGAGACCAGAATTCCCCAACGCTTCCTTGCATACTCAATGAGCTCCTCTATCTCAGACTCCCCTTCTATGTGCTTGTTCTTGTTCAAGTCTGCGTGCACGAATGCCCTCCATGACTTCCAGCGAGTGCAGCGCAAGCCCAGCACTCGGAGAGCATCTTGCAGTTCCTTTCGGCTTATACGTCCATCTCCATTCACGTCCACTGTGGTGAGCCACTTCCTGAACTGCTGCTCACTCATTTGTGGTCCAACAGCCGCACCATTATTAGGGTTTTGTTCTGCAGGACGAGGGATGAGATGGAAATGCATCCTAGTTGTGGCTCTAAACTTGGGACACTCTCTAATCAAGTTTTGATAAGACTACACACATATATATAGATATATGCACTGTGGATGTAGTGATTAAACTTAGTTCAATAAAGTGCATGTGTACCTAACAGTAATTACCTAACTTGCAACGTGTTATGGTTCTGTGTTAATGGACAAAAGTGCATGGTACTCTTTATTCTACCTAATGATGGATGAATGATTCCTCAAGCTAACATTCCAACCAATTACTCATGCAAATTAGTTTGGGAGTTATAGAAAGTAATGGTTGTTCATCTCCCCTCCTTAGTGATGAAGAAAAAAACTTTTAAGATCTCCACAATTATCCCCTTATTTTCTCTTGGATTTTCTATGTGAAATTCGCGTCCTCAATATTCCCTACAATCCATGAGTCATGAAACTATTTACAAGATATTTGAAAATGAAAGAAAGATGTGCACTAGGGGCAAAGATTGATAACTGAGATAATTAATAACTATAGAAAATATATGTTAAAACTTGCTTAATGAGTAAGAGACGATCAAGAAAATGTTAAAAGCAAAAAAGATGCTCTACATGCACCCTCCTTGTCAGATAGATTGCAAAGAACAAGATTTTGTGAGAAAGGGGCCCTCTCTTGATTCTTAAGGTGGCCCTCCATGGCAATGTGGCAATCTCTTTGTGATCACTTCACAATCAGAGCAAGTTTGCGAATTCTGAATTAATATTGGGGAAAATGGCTTGTGTTGGCACTCGGGTACTGATGTTCTCTTGTGAACTAACACATAATCAAACTGCCTCGTCTATACATATCATTGACTTCCCACACGTAGAAACTTTCCTACTTGTCAAAATAATAATAATAAATAAATAAGTACACTGTATATCCCAATGCTCAAAATCAATTATATTTTTTTTTATGAAAATAATAACTCTTTTCTCTTCCGAAACCCTCAAGAGATTGATTAGAGAGAGAAAAAGAAAGGTTAGAGAGGAGAGGAAATTAGAAAAAAAACTGGAGAAATATTTTGGGAAAATAAAGGATAGGGTTAAAAATAGTCTTTTTAAAAAGTTTTAAATTTTGATCATAAGGGTGTAAATGTATAAATTAAAGGTTTCAAGGAGAATCTATACACTAGTGGTCCAGAATACAAACTCACAAGTTTCCAAAACTCCTACATAGTCCCTTTTAAAAAACTCCCCACATAGACGTCCTTCGGGAAAGGAATCAGGGAGCAACAAATGTCTGCCCAAGCAAACATCACCTTGAATATGTGGCCTAAGCTTAATAATCATGTTAGACAACCCGCAATTTCCACACTAGAAGTACGACAATACTTACACCAAGGAATACCTGTACTACACTTGAGAACCTTATCCCCGGAGGAATTAGCATAATTCAAAGACTTCTCCCAACATTTGGAGAAACAAATAATGAGCCCTCACGAGAGGTTATCAACTAACAACTAGCTCAAAGTGAGCTCATTATACCAATTCCTAATCGATGGAGATCTTAGAAGCCCCATCCCAGAGTCCTTTTGGAAACTCCCGTGCCCATCGAAGGTCAAATTATTCTCATGGCTTGCTTGGGATAACAAAATCTTTACATTAGAAAACTAAGGGAATTAAAGATTTTTTCATAATAAACAATATGTTTTCACAAAATTAATTCGAGATATCGATTTTTTGATTCTCTTTTGTGGTTAGATGAAACTAATGCAACCAAGCACCCGAAGCTACTAGCAATACAATTTATCGTAAAAGGAGCATGTCGTTCACAAGGAGATGGCCATGCAGCAGCTATTGGATCGAGGACAATGTGGAGGGAGAGGGTTTTATTGCCTCATACATGGATAGAGACTACTCTGAAAAGTCTATCAATTGTATTTGGGGGTCAGTAAGACTCCAACATGATGCTCATTATGGGACCTTTTTAATTATGAATGGATGGGATTCAACATCTTTTTGTAATAAACTAAATAAAAGAGGATCCATCTAGTTTATGATTTTTTTTTCCAATGGTTACATACAACGGTGCCTTTTACAGTGCCGTGAAGGCACCCATGCCATGCAAAACCTGCACCCAAAGAAATATACATCAACACCTATAACCACCTGTTGGCACCCAACAATACACTACCGTGAACATAGAATTTACCTACATACAACTCTCAACTTTTGCATTGATACATATGCAAATACCCCCTTAATGTTGTTGTTTTTCTTGTGGTTCACAACATCATATCTCAGCATAATCAATTTGGATAGCTATTACTACCTAATTTTATAAATCATTTCTATAAAACTATTTCATAACAATAACACAATTTTTTTAATATTTAAAAATATGTACAGGTATATGTCAATATGATATTGATACTAAATGAAAAAAAGATAACATTAAGGAATAAATTTATTAGAAAATGAATCAAAATACGTACAAATAATTATTATTATTATTATTATTATTATTAACGAAGGTGACAAGCGGCTCCATAAAAGAAGTCAAGGACGTGGTAAACGTGACAACTCAATCCCAAGTAATCCACAAGAGAACATCACCATGTTTGACCCTCATCTTGAAAAAAGTGGGGGTACGATCCCAAATAATCCACAAAAGAATCTCACCTCTTAATAAAGAACTTGGATAAGAGTAGGTGTCATTATCGTTGGTACATATAGATTATTTTAATATTTTATAAATATAACTTTAAATGAATTCGACCAAGTCAGAATTTGGATTATAAAAGTCACACTCATTTGATAGCCTGCCTTAAGACAAACACTAAACTAACGCTTTATTTTGCTTTATCAGTCCTATCCTTCAGTATAAGTTCTGAGTTATCAGCAAGTCACGAAACCATATATTTACATGATATTTTGATAAAATGAAACATCTACTCTAAAGACGAAGCTTGGTCAATGAGATAATTAACTATAGACATATATGGTAAAACATTGTTTAACGAGTAAGAGATGATGGATCAAGGGAACAAGATGCGTTCACATGCAGTGTCCTTATCGGATAGCTAGGTAGCAAAGAACAATAGTTTGGCAGATAGGGGACCGCTCTAGATTCGTATTGTGGTCTCGCATGTCATGTGAGAATCACAATCTGGGTCACATTTCAGTATCTTTGAAACCTAATCACTTCACAATCCTAGAAAGTTCATGAATGTTGAATAAAAATTGTTGGGTTTCTCGGGATCGATAACACTTTATCTCAGCATAATTTATAGACGGGAGTAAATTATTTTTAAGTTTCCACTTTTCTCTATTACTTTTTAGACAGGATTTCAAATCCAATCCGGCTTTCGATCCGGTAAGGTATCGAACTAGTAATTAAATAATATGCAATCTAAATCTAAAAATATAATAATATATTAGGGGACAAAATGTGACACATGGCCTAATCACATGCGGGCGTTATGAGATCTTAGGTGTCGTAGATGTTGTGGTAACAGTCGAAGTCATCGCCCATCCCTGAAGACACCATCAACACACACATGATGGGCAAGTAACAACTCCCCCAAGCTATAGAAGGGGTGAGGAGGAGACGACGCAGGGGATCCGAAATCCCTCGTCTGGTACTCAATCTACTAACTTTCTCCTTGAACCCTTTGTACTTTCACCTCCACTTTGGTCATCCCATCTCTGACTCGAGCATCGGAAGCTACCCTGGGCACGAGCGCACGGTCTTCCTCTCTTTGCAGATCATGTTCCTGGTGGAGTGATTCTTGGAGGTATGACCCCAGGAGGAGACAAGAGTCTGTTCAAGAAGAAGACATCATCAACGTCTGATCCTTTCCCAAATATCCATTCTACTATATCATCTTTCATCCATTGATCACAATCCGTCCAGATCCCCAGGAAGGGTGGATCTCAGAATCAACAGCTTAATTTCACTTGTGGGAAAAGTTCAAAAAGCTGTGTTGGCAATGGCTAGAGGAAAGCGAGGTCAAATTCAGGATCAGGTGAATAACAACACCACTAAACCCATTGGTACTCAAGAAGTAGAAGGAACCCGTCAAGATCAGCCAATTGTTGTTGACAGAAACGTTCAAGACTCTCTCTACCGAGTCCTTGAAGAGAAGATTGAAGCACTTACTCAAGCCCTCCAGAGGATGGAACAATGGGCCTCTTAGACCTTACCACTACCAAGGAACGCCTTGACAAACACCATCAACGATCGGCCACACATGCCCCAGGACTCAAGGGAAAAGCATGACGGGGAGAGAAAAGGTCACCTCGTTGCTAAGTAGCTTGGGGTAGCCCCAATCTTAGCTCTAGTCCAAGACCTCCCCGACACCTCGGCACAGGGCTGCCTCCTAGGGAACAAGGGAGCGATCAAGGTTCATTCAAATGATCTCTCAATTCATTCCTGAGATCTTAAAGGCCCCACTCTTAGCCGAATTTTTGATGCCCTCCGTGGAGACTTACAACGACACCTTGGTTCTGATCAACTTTGCATGGAAACCCTACTTTCCAAGTGTATATAGGAGGGTTATTGAACATCCCCTAAATGTGGACCCTATCTTTAAGCCTGTGATTCACAAGCCGCAACACTTCACTTCAAAGCGGCAACGAGCTCTAGAGGAGAAAATTAACAAGCTGCTCATAGCAAGGTTCATCCGAAAAGTTTGCTGCCCAGAATGGCTAGCCAACGTAATTTTTGTTAAGAAAGCCACAGAAAATTGGAGAATGTGCATAGACTTTACAAACCTCAGCAAAACATGCCAGAAAGATAGCTTCCCTCACCCCATGATTCATAAGCTAGTGGACTCTACAACAAGGCACGACATGTTGAGCTTCCTGGATAACTTCTCTAGGTATAACCAGATCGAGATGGTCAAGTATGACGAAGAGAAGACCTCCATCATCACCGACAAATGGACATGTTGCTATACAGTTATGCGCTTTGGGTTGAAGAATGCTGTCATGACCTTCGAGAGGCTAGTGACTATGGTTTTTCAAGAACAGATCGGGAGGAACATCGAGGTATATTTTGATGACATTTTGGTGAAGAGTGAGCAAGCCAGTCAACATGCTGCCTACTTGGAGGACACCTTCCAAGTACTCTGAAGATAAGGGATGTGCCTTAACCCGAGTAAGTGAACCTTCAGAGTCTAATTTGTGAAATTCTTGAGTTCACGGCCACAAAGAGGGATTGAGGCCAATCCAAAGAACATCAAAGCCATCTTGGAGATGAGTTCGGCGAAGACCATCAAGGATATACAAAGGCTGAATAGGAGATTTGCCCTCGTTGGATGGTTTATCTCGAAGTCAGGAGAAAGAGTCGCCCAGTTTTTTGAACACTTCAAAAAGTACTCAAATTTGAATGGATTGAGGAGTGCGAGAAAGCCTTCTAGTAGTTAAAGAGTATCTCAGCTCTCCGCCCCTGACGACCAAGCCAGCCAAAACATGGAGATGAGCTTTACGTGTATCTAGCCTCCACTGTTTATACAATCAACTCAATGTTCCTAAAGGACGAAGAAGGATAAAGCTTATCTACTACATCAGCAAAGTGTTGAATGACCTCGAGTCTAGATACCTCCCAACAGAGAAGTTAGCATATGCACTTGTCATTTCGGCCCGCTGTAAAACCCACGAATTTTAGGAATAAATTTTGTTATATTCCATAAAGATAGTTCTTAATCTATTTAGTTCCTTAAGCTTGAAGGATGGGGATTAAAAAGCTTAAAAAGGGAATTAATTTGATTAAAATGCAAGTTAAAACTAAATGGCGTCAGAGAGGACCATTTGGGAATTTAGAAAGTTTTGAGGACTAAAAGGTAATTCACCCCTCTCACATGGATGGGTTTAAATGTGACCAAAAAAGAAGAAGGGACTTCTGGATAATTTTCCAGAGAAAAATTCTTATAAGAGAAAAAGGAACGGTCGAGATTAAAAGATCTCAGATGTTGCCGATCTCGAAGCATTATAAAGGCTCTCTTAGAACCACGTGGCGATCTGAGATGGAATCCATCTCATCGTTACCGGATTCGAGGCAAAGAAGGAAAGGGTTAAGTGAGAATAACCCTACCGTGCGGGCGATCCCTATTCGTTCATCTTGTTTGTTGCTAGATACGAGACAAAAGATAAAATCTTGACCGTTTATCTATTTTAAATCCTGGCCTTTGATCACGGAATTGTCAGATCCGAGGCAGGATCATTTATAATCTTGACCGTTGATATTGAAGGAGAAATCTCGGGCGTTCATCTGCGAAGTGATGATCCCTAGGCGGTGCTTCTTCACCTTCAACCGGCCGCGAACGCCACCGGTGGTCCCGCCGTCTCCTCTGGGCGTTACACCCGGAGAAGCCGGCCGTTGGCCGGCGAAGCTGCTGAGCTTCCGTGACGGTTCGCCTGGGTGACAAGGGGCTATAAATAGAGCCCCTCCCACAGCCTCAAGGCACCATCGAGTGAGTGAGTTCTATTGCACCGGCGAGGTCGCGACCGGAGAAGAAGAAAGAAGGGGAGAGGTGATAGAGGTCTCTGACAGGCTCGGGACTGCTTGGGAAGCACTCCGGAGACGAAGTAGATGGCTGCCACGCCGTAGGAGAAGGGAGCTTTGCGCACAGTCGCGTTCACCGAGCTCGCCGGAGAGGATCGGGTTCGCCAAACTGCGACTAGGGGAGCTGCTCGGTCCTCTGGTACGTACCTTACTGCGCACTATTTATTTTCCGTCGTTGCATGTGCGTTGAGCCGTGAGAACCTCGCCGGAGACGATGATATGAAGCCGGCCGAGAGCATCATGGGAAACCAACGAGTTTACGGGGCCCGGCGGCGCTCCGGAGGTGCCGGTCGGGGGCGTGAGATTCTCCGCGACGGGAATCAGGTGCGTGAAGGACCTCGGTGTGGACGGAGAGGGGAGCCGGAGTCGTGGAGTCCTCGGCCGAGAGAGAGAGAGAGAGGTTGAAGAAGAGAAGATTAGAAAGAAAAAAAAAAGGTAATTTAATTAAAAGTTTTAATTAAAAACAGAACTTAGGTTTTGTGACATAATTGGATTATAAACCTTTATAAGGTTTTGAGAAAACCTCAATAATGCTAAATTATTAAGTTAATGGAATGATTAAAATTATTTAGGTTGCTAAATATTTTTAATGGAGTTATGTTTAAAACTATAGTGTGTGACAATTATTTAAATAAATGTGGAAGGTGTGACAAAATCCAAGAATGAAAGCTAGGGTTTTAATAAGGTCTTTAAAACCTAAGAGATGTGACAAAATTAAGTTGATTAATGGTCTAATGTGATCAAAAGAGTAAATCAAATACTTTGTGTTGCTCTAAATACTTTGGTATTAATAGTTGGCTAAGATTAGCCCATTAACATGTAAGGATGGACTCATCTAAATTAATCAAACAAATTGATTACCTAGGCTTGACTAAACACGAATCAATTAGAAGCTTAGGTCTTGATTAATTTATGAAATAATGGTTAATTAACTCGGGTTAGCCATTAGCGAGTTTATTCAACCAAGTTAAGTCTAATTGATTAATCAATATGATTAGTTGGACAAATTGACTTGGGTTAAGTCAAGAGGTTCAAGTGGGTTAAGTTTAATCCATTAGTTAGATAAACTGGTTATAATTAGTTAATCAAATAGGAGTTTGATTAAGTTAACCCAAGAACGATGGTTGGACTTAAAATGATTAAACCAAAGTACCTAAGTAAACCATGGACCAATAATATAGGAATTGGGTCCATAGTTTTGAAGGCCCAATGGGCCGGGCTTAATTGGTTTAATCCAAACCAGCTTTGTTATTAGACAATAACAAGGAAATAAGTGGTAAGACAAAGGAATACTGATAGAGAAACTAAACCTTGGGTCACTCAAGTAGTCAGGTATGCCCTTAAACCCTAGGGTCATAACTAGCCAACGGACTAAAATGCTCTTCTTTGGATAAAAAGGGCTAAGGTCAAGCTAGAATGTGTAGTATGCTCGAAATTGGCCCAATTCAACTGAAATGCCTAGAGATGACCAAATAAGGTTTAGACTCGACAAGTAGACTAGCGTCGACTAAGTTTGACCAATGAAACTAGAGTTGACCAGGTTTGACCAAGATGGGTCTAGGGTCAACTAAAGAACATGGAAACAGTGGATAAGGACCAGTAACCCGAGAGATGGTCCTTAGGACCCGTTAGTGGGCCTAAGCCCAACAAGAACGAGAGTCATGCATGTGCAATTAGAGACATAGGGTTTCATTAGAACTTTAACTCTAATAGAAACTCTATTATCAGATTTTCTCGAAGATACTTAGAAGCATTCCAGGAGGAGTCTAGGAGAGGCTTCTAGCTCGAGAAGGAGGTAAGTACACTTGCCTAGCTCCCGCCCAGTTTTGGGTTTTATTGGCTTTGGTGTTGCCTTATTTGTTATTGCTTTTCTTGATTTCGTGCTTGTGCACGTTACTTTCATGCCTTGGATGTTTGATTCCATACTCGTGCATGCTTGTATGCCCCTTTGGGGGTATTGCTCCATCGATATCATAATTTGATATGATTGCACACACTCGTATTTTGATCTCTTGGATATCTACGCTTGTTGAGATGATAGCAACCTGTAGGGTATGCTTGTGAGTGTTGAGTGTGCCTACACATTGGCCGCACGTGGCCGTGGAATCACGCGTGAGCTTGTGCGCTGGCCGGGTAGGTATACATCAACTATGCTGTTTAAAGGATTCTCCCATCCTCGTATTCTTTGTTTCCCGCCAGTGGGGTATCTTGGTACTCTTTGTTTCCGCCGATTGGGGGTATCTTGGTAATCTTTGTTTTCCGCCCGATTAGGGTAAAAGCGGTAAACTTTGTTTTCCCGTCAGTGGGATGATACGCTGACAAGGTACGTCCATGTTTTGGATAATAGCACTACTCGACCATGGACCGAGGATCGTTATCGGCTTAGGCTGATGACCAACTAGGGAGATGACTTGTGAACTCTCAGGAGTACTTTGTTGAGATCTTGTGGTTAGGAGCCCTACCGTTGTAGAACCCCAGGGTTTTGTTTTGAGCGGGGCGTGGCCCTGTTGGTGTTGATTGAAGATCTTTGATTTGCTCATTTTCTGACCTAACATACGTCATCTGTACTGGTTTGGTTCTCCTTGAGATTCCTGCAGGGTACTTACTGGGCTTTCCTTTCGAAAGCTCATGCGGTTGTTTCCTTTATTTCTTTTTCAGGTCCCGAGGAGTGGGTGACTCGGACTCGGGAGCTGTGCGAAGGACTAGGTTGACTTGTGGAGGTTCGAGGACCTCATTCTTCCTTTGAGAGAAAGATGTTTATATTGTAGGACCCTAATAGGGTCTTGACCATAAGTAGGGCATGTAGACCCTTAATGATTTTACTTTCGTTGTGACTCTGACTTTATCCAATTATTAAATTTGAGTTATTTGTTATCTGCTTCTATTACTTAGGCCTTGTATTTGAGTGGGGCTCGTCTCCACTTGGGTACGGCCGATCTGTTCACGTGCTCGAGGTCCCTTGATCAGGGTCGGGGTGTGACACCCGCCGACTGATGCCTTACTTCAAAGCCCATGAGATCACAGTTCTCACCGATGAGCCCCTAAAGCAAGTCATATGGTGACCCAAAATGTTTGGGAGGCTGACAAAGTGGGCGATCGAGTTCACCGATTTTAATATTGACTATAAGCCCAGCACGGCCATCAAAGCTCAAGCTCTCGCCGACTTCATTGTCGAACTCAATTCCTTATAAGACAACATTCTTGAGAACACTATGGGGAAAGCATGTCAGGCTGAGCCACTCAATCTTTGGACCTTGTATATGGACAGGTCAACCATAGGAAATAGATCTGGGTCCGGTTTGATTTTATGGTCACCAAATGGATGGAAGACATCCACTGCCCTCTAGTTCGGTTTCAGAGCAACAAACAATGAGGCATTGATTGTTGGGATGCAACAAGGCCGTGGAGACAAAGCTTGCCTCGAAGTTTAGACACTTCCAAATCACAAAAATTCCTCGACCAAATAATGAAGATATTATCTTTATCTCAAAACTTGCCTCCTCCTAATATGTTGATGTACACCAACCCATCAATGTCTAGTACCTAACTGCTAGAAGGATCGAAGGTTAAATCCAAGAGAACCAGGAAAAGTCATGTTGGTTCGACCTTATCCAAAACTACCCGAAGGAAGGATCTCTCTCAGGCGACCTGAAAAAGACTCGGAAGATTATCAGTAGATCAGCTCGCTTTACCATCAGAGATGAACATCTATACAAAAGATCATACACAATGCCTTACCTAAGATATCTATGACAATCTGAGCTTGACTATGTCCTTCAAGAAGTACACAAAGGAATCTGCGTTAACCACTTTAGAGGAAGGTCACTGAGCTATAAAGTCCTTAGATAAGGGCGCTATTGGATGACTATAACAACGGATGTGTTAGCTATGGTTTACAAGTGCGAAGCATGCTAGTATCACTTGAGGTTTTAAATAATATTGATTTACTAATGCTTTCTCAGTTTGTTATAGCTCATGTGACCAAGAGATCCAAGCTACTATTGATAGACTCCATTGTGAAGAGGAGCCTAGTCTTCACTTTGGAGAACCCTCTACAACACTCACTAAACACAAATTTTGACTACCAGGAGATGGAGTGAAGCATCCAAATGTATCAGGAAGGACAATATGGCCCTAGTTAAAAGACAAAACAAGGGTCTACTTTGCACTTTGTAAGTAATAGTTCTCAAATGAGAGCTTTTTTCTTATGAATTTACACATGAAATCCAACCAAGTTCAATTATTTAAGGCCTGTTTTCTATTTCTTGGTTCAATTTCATGATAATCGTCACTTAGCTTTATTTCAATCGAAATTTCTGTTTAAACTGATAATCTGATACACTAATGGAATTTCAATGTGTTTCTGGCAGAAACATAGAAACCCGATACAAAACAATGAAGAATAAAGTGAAAATCAAAGAAAACATGGAGCAGCCAACAAGGGGTTGGGTGCCGCGACAGCCACTATCAAGGAGACAAAGGCTTGATGTCGCAGCACCCAGCCTTGGGCATCGCGGCACCCATTCATCCCCAACCATAATTTAGGCGTCGCGGTGTCTAGGGTGATCTTTATCCGATTATGATTCAAATTCGATCCGATAATCCTTGAAAACTCTATATAAAGAGCTTTAATTTTTTTGAACAAACAACCTATGATAGATTACGAATATGACACTTGAGAAAAGAGTTCAGAGGTAGTCTTGAGGGCAATTCAAAGGCGAAAGCAAGGAAGTTTTAGGCATCGATCTGGGAGCGAAAGCGGAGATGATAGGATACAGACCTTGGCAAAAGTCAAGGCCCATGACCAGAGTTTCATCCACTTGCTCCCCTTTTTTATTAGTGTTTATGTTGAATTTATTAGACATGTTGAACATTAACATTAGCATGAAAGGATTGTAATGAACTTAAAGCATGTGTTTTAATATATTTTAGTTCTCTCTATTGATGAGTATTAATATTGGGGAAAATGGCTTGTGTAATCCACCAAAGTAAATACTTACTTGATACCCCCATAAATATTGAAATTATGATTATATATATTATGAAAATAATAATTTTACACTTCTTTTTTCTTCCTCAACCCTTAAGAGAGTGATTAGAGAGAGAAAATGAAAGATTAGAGAGGAGGGGAGGAGATTAGAGAAAAACTAGAGAAAAATGAGAGAAAATAAAGGATAGGGTTTAAATAATCTTTTTAGGTTGTTAAAGTTTAATTTTGACCATAAGGGTGCATATGCATAAATTCAAGGGTTGCAGGAGAATCTATGCACTTATGAGGGAGACTACTAACTAGTGAAGCCGAAATATGTTTCAGGATCTTTAAAAGCATGCTTCCAAAACTCTTACATAGACCCTTTCCGAAAACACCCCACATATATGTCCTTCGAGAAAGAAATCAGGGAGCAGCAAATGGCTACTCTAGAAAACATCACCAGCTTGGCTAGGAATGGGCATACTTTAAACTATTGGCAGGAAAATTGAGTAGATTGGAAATACCCCTTAAATATGTGGCCTTAGCTTAAGCAACATGTCAGACAACCGGCAATTTCCAAATGGGAAGCACGAAAATGCTTACACCAAGGAATATCTCTACTACACATGAGAACCTTATCCCTAGAGGATCCAATAGAATTCAAAGTCTTCCCCCAGAAAATGAGAGAAACAACCAACGAGCCCCCATACATCAGATGATAGAGGTTATCAGCTAACAACCAGTTTATAGTGTGCTCACTATACCAATTCCTAATTGATGGAGGTCTTAGAAGCCCCATGCCAAAGTCCTTTTTGAAATACCAATGCCCATTGAAGGTCAAATTATTCTCATGGCTCGCTTGGGACAACAAAACCTTTAAACTAGACAATTTGGGCAAACGTGGATGGAAGGGAATCAAAGAAATTTTCATGATGAATAATGCATTTTCACGAAACAAATTCGAGATATCAATTTTCTAATCTCTCTTGGTTAGATGCAGCTAATGCAACCAAGCACTCGAAGCTACTAGTGATGCAATTCATTGTAAAGAAGAGCCAAACATTCATTGGGGAGATGGCCTCACAACAGCTATTGGAGGACTATGTGGAGGGAGAGGCTTTTGAGTAATCAGACTACTTGAGGATCTATGACCCCATACACGGAGAGAAAGGGTTCTGAGTAGCCTATCTATTATACCTTGCGGTCACTAAGACCCCTATTCGATCCATCTGCTATACATGAGGATCACTAAGACACCAACATGATGCTCATTATGGGTTGTTCATGTATTATTTACCTTTTCGTTTATGAATGGAGGATAAGATTCATCCACTTTTCATAATAAAATAAAAATAAGGTTCCATTTAATATATATTATTTACGTTGGTTACATGCAACTCTCAACTTTTGCATTAATACAATATATGCAAATACTCCCTTAATATTGTTGTTTTTCTTGTGGTTCACGAGATCATATCTCAGCATAATTAATTTCGATGTCTATTACTAATTTTGTAAATTAATTCTCTAAACTAGTAATTAATTATAGGTCCTTTGAATAGTGCCTAAATTGCCTATAGGTCCTCGGGGGTGTGTGTAGAGATTTAGTGTAATAGTGTTTTGGTGTGTGTGTTTTGGGTGTAGAATAGTGTCAAATAGTGCCAGGGACTAATAGGGAATTTGCCCTTCTCTAAACCTATTTCATGAGAATAACACTAATTATTTTAGGTGGTGTTTGTTTGGGTGTATTTGGAGTTACATGTAATTCTAAATACCTCACCTACCAAAATTCCATGTGTGTTTATGTGTATTTGAAAAAATGATTGCTTTTCCAAATCCAACATCTTCGAAAGATGCCCCAAGATGCTGTATTTTGTTTTATGGCTAATTTAGCCGTAAAACGAAATACAACACTCTCAAATCCCTCACGTGATTAGTGTGTGAGGGATTTGAACATTGAGAAATGTGCTAACATGGGCAGTGAGCTGGTGAGGTTTTATAATATAATATATATATATTATAAAATTAAAATATAATATTACATATTTTAAATTTAAGTTATTCCATATTTTAAAATTAATGTATATCTTTATATTATATATATATATATATATATATTAGGTAATTTACTATTCATCCCTTGAAGTGAATTATTTGCCATGGGGTCCTTGGGAGGTGTTGTTTATTAATTTTTTATTGGGGTGGTTGTGTTTGTGTGTTGACCTTAAGGTCCCTGTAAACAGTAGCAGGGACCTTAAGATAATTTGTTGTATATATATATATATATAATTATATTATTATATTATATTTTTCTTTTTAAATTTAAGATATTATATATATATATAATATTATAATATAATATACATCTTATAAAATTAATAGATATCTTTATATATATATATATATATATATATATATATATATATATATTAAAATTATTATATATCTTTATATATTAATGTATATCTTTTAAAATTAATATATATTATTAATATATATCTTTAGCATTGAGAAAGGATTTCGTTTTATTCCATAATTTAAAATTAATACATATCTTTGTATATAATTATAATGTATATTTAATTTTTTATGGTTAACGGAGATGGATGAAATTAAATATTTGGAAATTCTATATATATAATGTTGATTTTATGGTTAATGGAAATGGATGAAATTAAGTATTTGTTAAAAATGAGGCTTACTCTATTATAAATAACTCTCATTAATTTTAGGGTAAATAATCTATAGGTTTCTGGCACTATTTGGCACTATTTTCCACCCAAAATACTATTACACTAAACCCCTACACACGCCCCAAGGACCCCAAAGCAAAAAAGAAACAGTGTCAGGGACCTTTAATTAATTACCAATTAATTTTAATATTATTTGATCAAACTAGATATATTATAATATTAAACAAAATACATTTCTATGTATTTTTTAATAACATTTTTCTTTTAGAAATTAACATAAGATGAGTATGTTATTTAAATATGTATTAATTAATAAAAATTAAGGGGTTATATCATTAATAAAATCAAATAATCACCTAGGGTGCGGGTAACCTCACCATATATGAGTGACCATATACAAGGATTCCATAATCCAACACTCTAAATATATCAAACCAAACACATACTTTCCAAATCCAGCACTCTAAACTACATCCAACCAAACACTGTATTTGACTCTCCTGTATTTTCAAATATAAAGATTTATAATTACAATGTAACTCCAAATCCCTGTATTTGAAACTACACCGAAACAAACACTTAATGTTTTACAAATAGGGCTTTAAATGAATTTGACCGAGTCAACATTTGGATTATAAAAGCCACACTCATTTGATAGCCTACCTTATCTCGGCAAACACACTCATTAATTTCACTTTAAAAAGATTTAAATATTTTTAATTTTTCAAAAAATATATATCAACCTCTGCATCCATCATTTTTTAAACAACTAAATATACATCGACTCATGTTCTCTTTATCCAACCAAACACATAATTATAACTTCTCATCCTATATCTATAACATACAACCAAACACTTCCTAAACTAATATGTTTAATTTTACTTTATCAGTCCTATCCTTCCGTTTTAGTTCGGATTTATCATCAAGTCATGGAACAATTTACATGATATTTTGATAAAATGAAACATTAAAGACACTGAGATAATTAACATATATGGTAAAATTTTGTTTAACGAGTAAGAGATGGTGAAGGGAACAAGATGCGCTTACAGGGTAAATTACACAGAAAGTCTCTCAACTTAAGCATCTTCCCAATCGGGTCCCTCATCTTCAATTTGTAACACAAGAATCCCCAAACTTTGAAACCATAACTTAATAGTTCCTCGAGACGGTTGCCGGTTAAAGAGAAGCTGACGTGGCGGTGATGGTAGATTCACTTCAACTTATGAATTATTTTATTATTATTTTTAAATAAAAGTAACTTTTATTATTATTTTATTATTATTTCTCATCTCTTCCTCTCCCTCTCCCTCTCCCTCGCCGTCGAATCCCTCACCAGCGTCCCTTCCCATCTCCCTTATCCTCTCCTCCCGCCGCCTCCTCCCCTCCTCCTCCTCCCCCCTTTCCTCCGACCCCCTCCTCCACCCTCACTCTCCACCGTCGGTTTAGGTTTTAAAATCCCCAAATTTCATAGTTGCCTCGCCGCGCCTCGCTCTCCGCCGTGTCGCCGTTCCGGCTCACCTCGCTCGCTGTCCCACTGCACCGGTGTAAGATCGGCGAGCTTAAAGCCTCATATCCGCGATTGATTGGAGAATTATGGTTTTGATGCTAGATTTGAGGATTAATTGTTGGGTTTTGGGTTTATTCTTGGATTCATTGGAAATTTAGCTATAGCAGCACTTTAGTGTTTTTGCCTGATTGTCTTGATCTCTTTTTAGGATGGTATTGCTTGAAAATTTTGGCCTTCTCTTTGTTTGTTGTGCATGCTCTATTCCTGAAAATTAGGGTTTGATGAGAAAGGAGAACCCTTTATGCTATTATTGTATACTTTTGGTTTTTTATTTTCTTCTTTTGTTTATTTTTTGAACTCTCGTTGAAAATCTAGTAGGGATTGATCAGCACCAAGTATGAAATGTCTTTGTAATAGTTGCCAGCAAGTGTAGACCAAACTATTTGTTGTTGTAGTAATTTGTTTATTTATGGACTGCTGGGATTGATTTTTGATAGATGTAACATCCCAAAATTTCCTTAGTATAATTCAGTAAATTTTTGAAATTTTAAATGACGGTAATTAACTTAAACCAGATTAATTAGTATTAACCTCGAAGTTAAAGAAAATTAGAATAAAATTGACCGAAATCTATTCTCGCAACTATAGGGCCGAGAGAGGCCTTAATGGGCCAGGCCAGAGTTACATAGAATAGTTGGCGATGGATAGTCGGCCCAGTTAAATTAATTAAACCAGAAATTAATTAAATAATATATTAATTCATATTAATTAAGTAAGAAGATCAGACAAAAGTTAGAGTCCCGATAAAGTAGATTTGGCCGAGTCAAAAGCCGAGATACACCGGATGCAGTCGAGAGAAGAGAGCGACCGTGATGCTACTACCAGATCATTTCGTATCGCGGGGTCATCGACACAGGATTCAGGATACGGGTCGGAAGAATTATTGATAATTAAGATAAGATAATATTATCAAATAGTGATGTGACGTAAAGTAAAAGATAATATTATTTTTTAAATTCTTTTTATAAGATAAAGTATTATAATAGTTTGGTTAATGAAAAGATTAATTAAATAAAGAAATAATAATAATAAAATAATAAAATAAAACTCACATCTGCCTATTTAGACAGATGTGAGAAAGAGAGAGAGAGAATTTTTCAACTCTCTCTCTCTCTTTCTCTCTTTTTCTCACACGATCAGAGAAAGCACTGCTTTCTCTCCTTCTCTCGCGAATTCAGCTGGCCTTCACGGCCAACCTCGGCCAGCCGTCCGCACCTTGCTCGGCTGGTAGCGGTGACCCGGCCAGCCCTTGGCGCCTTACGAGCTTCCGGCCTCCGTCCGTAGGCGCCGCCCCATTACCGCAAATCGAGGGTGGGGATCTACATGCTGATTCACTTGGTTTACCGTATTTTTATACGATACAAATTTCAGTTTTGAAAAGCATGATGCAAGTGTGTATTTTAAATTAAATTTGAAAAGTGTGTGATATAGAAGGATCTGGGCCAAATGATGTGTTTCAGTCGTTTGGTTATAATTTTGGTTATGAGTGTCAGAATCATGCATTCAACCCCAACCCGGAAAGCTCATTTCGGCGCGCATCATGTGACCGTTGGGTTTAGGCCTCGTAGATGTCATTTTTTGCGCTAAAATCAGTTGTTTTCCCTCTCAAATCTTTATTTTAGGTTTTTTTCTATTTTTGGTAATAATTCAAATGCCGAATTAAGATATGATTTGATTTATATTTGCTCTAGGATTTAGGCTGCTTGTTTAGTTTAATTTGAATTTTAAATTTGAATAATTTCAGATTTTACCATTTTTAACAAAAATACCGAAAATGTATGATTCTAAGGTTTCAAGGTTATTTAGTCCGGCCTGTGGACTAGTTTTTTATTGGAGTCTTTGATTAATGAAATTTCTTTGAAGTTCAGAGGTATTTCTCTGGTTTTCTTTGGTTCTTTGTTTGTTCTTCCTTACGATCCTTGGTTCCCGCTAGCCCGCGGGATAATCACTATCTCGCCTGATGTCAATTGGTATCAGAGGGCTCATCCCCTTCCTGTGGCATCGGCATTAATGGCCAGTGGTCATGGTGGTCGTGGTTATTGTGGTGGACAGGTTCCGGCTGAGGAAGTTCAGTATCGTGATCGGAACATCCAGGAGATAATGATCGAAGATCTACAGAGGCAAGTCGCGGAGTTAACCCAACGGTTGGTGGCGCGAGATTTGGAGGATCGTGAGGTTTCAGACCACGACTCCGAGTCCACCTTCGTCTATCCCTATCCCAGTAGGATGTGAGTTTGAGGAAGCGGTACTGCGGTGAAGAAGAAGCGTCCACCGGAGACCTTGGCTTCCGGGTGGAGCTGCTCGAATTCACTAGTTGAAGGCTTCATCGATTGGTTGAATGAAGTGGAGCTGATCTTCGAATACAAGGAGTTTTCCGATCATTTGATGGTCAAGCTAGTTGCCATCAAGTTGAAGGGCAGAGCATCTACGTGGTGGGAGTAGTTACGGTGCTCATGAGATAGTCAAGGCAAGCCGAATCTCGCTGAAGGGGACAAGATGAAGAAGAAGATGAAGGGGTACTTCCTCCTCTTTGGCTATACTCAGTCCTTATTCTTGCGACTGCATACGTTGTGGCATGGGACGAGATCGGTGGACGATTACGAGGAGGAGATCTCGCCCATCTATGATGATTATGAGGAGAAGATCTCACCTATCTATGATGATTACGAGGATGAGATCTCCCCCATCTATGAAGATAACGATGAGGAGATTGGCGAGCCCATGTATGATGATGAAGAGGAGAAGATTGACGAGCCCATGTATGACTTTGAGAAGGAGGAGATTGGTGAGCCTGTGTATGATGATGATGAACTACCGATTTATTGGCATCTTGGTGGGAAGAACCAACTCCTACCCCAATAACCAATACTACTACCCTATAAGTTCTATGTCCAGGTTTTTAGGCGAGATCGAGCAAGGAGATGCAATCTATGCTCTATTGCCTTATGGGAATAGTATTGTAAACATAGATCTAGATTTATTTACAGAGGTGCAACAACTGCTCATGAAGTTCTTGGAGTTGATGCAAGAGGAACTTCCTCCCAGACTTCTACCTATAAGAGAGATTCAATATAAGATTGACCAAGTTCCTGGGTCGAGTTTGCCTAATCAACTAGCGTACCGCCTCAGTCCCAAGGATGCTGAAGAGTTGCAGCGACAGGTGGAAGAGTTGTTGATGAGTGGCTATATCCAAGAAAGAGATGATTCTTCGATCCAACTCTACTTTAAGGGGATTGTGCCAAAGAAGGATGCTACTCGGATCTCACATCTCTACTTCATAGAGATTGTACGTTTGCATGGGGTTCCTCGATCTATCACTTTATATCGTGGCACTAAGTTCATCACTCATTTTTGGAAGAGCTTATGCGTTAGCAGCATGAGCGGGTGAAACTGGTCATTCATGATGACAATGCCAAGTATAAGACTCGGGTAAAGAGTCGTTATAGTTAGGTACTTTTTAATGTTTGTGATTTTGTTTGGGTTATATAAACTCACGATCATTTTCCTGTTTGCGCGTATAATAAGTTCAAGGAACGAAAGATTAGATCTGGTGAGTCATTGTTTAATGGATTCTAAAGACTCTATTTTGAACTCGAGGGCGAGTTCTTTCCAACCTGGGGTAACTGATGCAAGACGATCCAAGCTAGATGATGTGTTTCAGTCACTTGGCCATAACTTTAGTTACGGGTGTCGGAATCATGCGTTCAACCCCAATCCAGAAAGCTCGTTTCAACACCCATCACGTGGTACTTTGGCTCAAGCCCTATGGATGCCATGTTCAACGCCAAAATCATCTGTACCCCTCCCACCCCCCAACTCTTCGTTTTAAGCAATTTTTTTTTTATTTTTTATAATAATTCAAATACCGAATTAAGATATGATTTGATTTCGATTTGCTCTAGGATTTAGGCTGTTTGTTTAGTTTGATTTGAATTTTAAATTTGAATAATTTTAGATTTTTTTCATTTAAAAAAAATACCGAAAATGTCTGATTCTAGTATCTCAATGTTATTTAGTCTGACCTGTGGACTTGCTTTTGATTGGAGTCTTTGATTAATGAAATTTATTTAAATTTTAGAGGTATTTCTCTGATTTTCTTTAATTCTTCGTTTGTTCTTCTTTAAGATCCTTGGTTCCGGTTAGCCTGTGAAATAATCACTACCCCGTCCTGACATCAATGTGTAATTGGTGTGTTTTTTTGGATTTCAATATAGTGAACATTTTTTTGTGAGTCTTAGAAACTTTATAATTTAGGAAATTATGTTATATTTCAACATTTGTTATTAATATTTCTGCCCATGTGCGGCTTGGTTAGTTAAATTGTTTGACTACTTGTTGGATCATCAAGCTCATATTATTCCCTGGGAAGATCCATCCAAGGTTGACAAGTGAATTAGTTAGGACCAACGACATCCAAACCTATTTATATTTGGGTCCCTTATTAAAGCATGATATTCTTCTGTGAAAGAACCTAGGATCGAATCCCGACTCTTGGAAGATGAGAATCAAGCTTGTGATATTCTCTTATGGACTAACACAGGATCGAGGTTCCACATCGATGATGTTTCCTATGAACTAACATAGGATCGAGTTATCCCGCTTGTACACATCTTTGATTTCCCACATAAGGACGCTTGTCACCTTTGTCAAAAAAAAAAAAAAAAAAAAGTCTAGTCTAGTGTTTTGGATGAGGATTATGTTTTGGAAATCTTTCTATTTTTAGGAGTTATATGTTTATAAACTATGGACGAAGCTATTGTTTATAGTTTTCTATGGATGTTCATAGTTTGAAATAAATTGATTTTTGTGGGAATAAAATTGTAGCATATTTGTCAATATTTTGTAACATTCTTCCAAACAAGTTTGGGCCTAGCATATGTGGTGGCCGAACCCTACAAATGTATTGTCGGTCGCTTACATGCCTGGTTATGGCCTTCAGAGAACTTTATAGACCATCAATCCTCATTATGGAATCATTGCCTCAAATGTGTTTCATGATTACAAATGTATCCATATAGTCAAGAAGATAATAATTCCTCTTGAGGTAGAGCATAAACCAAGCGACAAGAAGCACACTGTAGACAAGAAATTAATATATATAATCTCTCTTTATGAAAGTGAATTATTTTCTGAAAAAAAAATTGGTATATTAATATAACTTCAAACTAGTTTTTTTTCTATGAACAAGTGTGATAAAGAACACAAATAGTTATTTTTTTGTTATGACGGAGCACTATGACCGAATAATTTCTACCACTATAACTAAGTGAAAAAGATGTTATTTTATAATCATTAAATTATTTAATGAATATGTTTACTAAACGATTTTAGCTCATAAATTAAACATGGTTCAATTATTTTGGAACCAGAAAGAATTGATCCCAATCAAAACATTCCTTGCACTAAAAAAATGTTATTCCAAAAATCAAAGTTAAAGTTGGCAACTCATTCTCCCTCACAAACATAGATTTTTAAGGGTTTGAGCCTACAGTGTGCTTCTAATAGCTTGTTTATATTTATATATATAGAGAAAAAAAATCAAAATTGTAGTCAGATTGTTGGTTTTAGACAATTTTTATTTTTAAAAAAAATGAATTTTGCATTCCAAACACTAACCTTATATTTTTTTTATAAAAAAAAACAAAGCGAAAGTTTAGATAATTAAGTTTTTATTTTTTATTTTTTGCAAATGTGGACAAGCAACTAGACGCACGATATAGGTGTGGTTTGAATTCTCAATCTCTCCTTGTGAGAGGGAAGGAAATAGGCAACTTTAACATTTTTTTTATGCTTATTAAAAATATAAGTTGACCTTCTGAATGTTGCCTTAGCGATTGCTCATTAAACCGGGTGTTTAAATGATAGATTTGATCAAAATAGAGCCATTTTGAATTAAATTTGATTAATGTTTGGGTAAAAACCACTAAATCTGATTCAAGGTTAAAACCATAAGTTCCCTGCACTTTCTTACCAAACAAAGATGCATTTGATTATAAATTCTGTATATATTACTTTATCTTATCAAAATGACTTTTATCTGAGGTAAATTTTTTTCTTAATTTCTTCATGCAAATCCATGAGAAAACTACAAAATATATATATTGAAAAATATACACATAAAGAACTTTCAATAATAACTTAGTTATATATTTCCATCATCGCATAGAAGAGGAAGGGAAAGGATGAGATACATAGTAATAACCCTGGCTGATAACCAGATGAAATTAAGCAGAGACTTGAAGAGACCCAAACAAACATACTAATTAAGTGACCAATATTCCCCATCTCGTCCTAGCATATGCAATGAGCTTGTCCATCTCTTTATCACCATCTACATAGTGATTCTTGTTCAGATCAGCATGTACCATTCCCCGCCGTGCTTTCCACCGAACCCAGTCCATCCCAAGCTCACGCAGAGCATCCTGCAGCTCTTTCTTGCTTATCATACCATCACCATTTGCGTCCACATGCTTCAGCCACTCCATGAACTGCTCCCTCTCCATTTTTCCATGATGGCTGATACAAGGCCTCTTTTCTAAACGCATAGCCATCTCTCTCTTTTTCTCTCTCTGATGAATGATGAAGAACTTATAGTGAGCGTGCTAATTATTTATATCAATGAAGCTAGGTCATTGGTATTTATATACTTTTTGATATGTATACATATCTCGTAAGTAGAAGTTTACAACTAAAGAGAATGTGCGTTATCAACGACTCAAAGGTCTATTGGTATCCAAGTCCGCGATAAGGGCTTACAATCTAGTTTGGCACGAGTTCGATCCGAGGGTGAAGACACTTTTCTGAGAAATGTAAGTAGTGCCCAGTGCCACTACGCTCAAGGGCCTGGCCTCACTGTCTCACCTCGAGGACTATGCACTCCTTTGATTTTGACTTAGTAGTTGGCCACTTGACTAGACGCTCTTTCTGTCAAAAGTAAATAAAAAAATAAAAGATTGTGGGGTTACCTTGAAACAGTGCTTGGAGGTTGTAGGAGAAGGAAAGAATTGTAGACATAAAGCTATTTGTTCTCTGAGAGCGATAGTTGATTCTTGCATATCACATGCATATATTCCAATCTTATTCTTTGAGTAATTTATTGATCGCTCCTTATTACCAAATCTTTGACTGCATAATTCCTTTTTGCTTTATTCTTGAAAATAGTTTGTGAGGAATAGAATATCATGTGTTGAACGTTAATCAAATAAAAGAAGAAAAATAGCTAAATAAATGCCTTAAAGTATTGTGTGGTTCACATGCTCTGAAGTTCTAATAAGAAACTGTTAGATTCAAGAAGATTGTTTGCTTAAAAGAACAATATTCATTCATCATGCTTCAACGCACACCATTAGATAATATATAACTTAATGATAAACAACTACCCATATTCATGCCATGCATGACACCATGATAACACATACTAAATAGATAACTGATTACTAACACATTGGACCACTAATGCATATAACTTCAGTTTCATCTATGTGTCTTGACTCCCAACATTGAGTGCCACATGTGTAGCTTCTAATCATTTTCCAACACATCCCCTTGATTTGAAGCGATATACTCCCAACATCGAGAAAAGTTTCTTGACCTCATGCTCTTTAACCATATCCTCTTCAACCAGATTAACTCCCTCGTCCTTGAACTAACACTCGGCATTTACATACCTGAACATTTTATAATTGTGGCATTGTATATGACCTTTGTGTTGTCTGGTTTCATTGAATGTTGCTCATTGCTCTGAACTCTTTCCATGGTCTTTGCCTCGAAGCCTTCCTCTGAACATGCCTCTTCTTTGGCCTATGCCAAAGTTCGTGTCACCTTCTTTTTAAACTAATGATTCACCCTTCCCGTGAAACAGTTGTGCTTCAGTTTTCTCTGTAGGCCGGTTAAGCCTTGCCTTGTGAGCTTGCAAGGATCCACTAAGCTCACCAATAGTGAGGGCAGTTTTCATCTATAACTGCTACAATGTGATCAAACCTTGGTGTTAAACTCCTTAACACCTTTGCCACAACAGTTTGATCAGTGATAAGATCTCCATAGGTCTTCATCTGATTCACAACTGAACCCATTCGTGATATGAAAGTTTGCACTGACTCATTACTTTTCATTTGAATGGTTTCGAACTCCTACCGAAGAGTCCGTAACTTCACCGCGATCACTTTGGAAGTTTCTTGTAACTTCGTCTTCAGTATTGTCCATGCTGCCTTGGACGTTGTTGTTGCTGCTATTTGAGAGAACACACTCTCATGTAATGCATGTTGGATAAAAACAAGGCCTTTGCATCCTTCTTCTTATTTTCCTTCAAACTTGTTTCCTTATCAAGATCAGCAAATTAACCCATTCTCCACTAACTCCCAAAGATCGATCTTGGGACTGAAACAAAGTCCTCATCTTGATGCTCCAAAATTGTAGCTTTCTCTTGTGAATATAGGTAGAGACAAGCTGGGATACACACATTGACTTGTTGTTAATGCCTACCATGTGGAGATGATGGGTTATAGTGGCTTTGATACCACTGTTAGATTCAAGAAGATTGTTAGCTTAAAAGAACAAAGAATACTTAGCAAAAGAAATGATTAAACACAGGAGAGAGATGATGGAGAATCTAAGCAATATTCATTCATCATGCTTAAACTTACACCCATTTCATAATATATAACTTAATGATAAACAACTAACCATGTTCATGCCATGCATGACACCATGATAACATCGTATCTAAATAGATAACGACCACTAACATAAACTGACCACTAATCCATATAACTTTAGTTTCATCTAACTATCTTGACTCCCATCATTGATCAGCCACATGTGCGGCTTCTAATCATTTTCCAACAAAAACTAGTTACTCAAATCCTATAAGCAAAAAGTTAAGAATGGACTACTTTGTTGCTTTTTCTATAGTAATCCACTTAGACACCGCTTGATGATAGTTGTTTTGGTAGTGCATCGACATTTGAAGATTCACCGGATGAATGTCAACTCCATATTTCATGATGAAATGTTTGAGGAGGAGAGGCTAATGGATATATACAAGAAGGGAAAAGAGCATATGGTTTATAGGTTGAATAAAGCCCTATATGGACTTAAGCAAGCACCAAGAGCATGGTATACCAAGATAGATACATATTTCCTGTGGAGTGGATATGCCCTTTTGAACATAAGTTGTATATTAAGAAAGATGCAAATGGTGAAATGCTCATTGTGTGTTTATATGTTGATGAGTTTATCTTCTCCGGTAGTAGTTAAAAAGTGATTGACAACTTCTAGGAGGTTATGATCAGAGAGTTTGAGATGACTGGCATGGGTCTTATGTTTTTTTTCATGGTCTTGAAGTAACCCAATTAGATGAGAGTATCTTTCTCTCTCAGAAGAAGTATGCAAAAGATGTTTTGAAGAGATTCAAAATGTCTAATTGTAATCCAATCAACTCCCTTATATTGGAATGAATACAACTAACTAAAGAAGAAAATGGTGAAAATGTTAATCTCACTTACTATAAGAAGCTATCCATTCTATTTGAATTCTACAATGCCTAAAACTATGTACCGTATCGGGTTGGTGAGTAGATTTATGGAGACTCCCAAACATTCACAATTGCAAACAATAAAGAGAATTCTATAGTATATCAAAAGTACTATTGCTGAGGGTATATTCTAGAAATCCACTAAAGGCCTTCAACTTGTAGGATATATAGATGGTTACTAGGGAGGTGATACAAGAGAAAGGAAAAGTACATCTAGATATGTTTTTCATTTTGGATCAAATGTTGTCTCTTGGTTGTCAATGAAACAACAGGTGGTCGCATTTTCTACTACAGAAGAAAAATACATTGTAATGGGATATTCTACTACCGCGGGCAATTCGGGTTATGTTGGTTGCTTTTTGAGTTTTATCATAAGTAGGAACATCCAACGATGATCAAGTGTGTTGACAAATCAGCTATTGCTTTGATGAAGAATCCAGTATTCCAAGGAAGGAGTAAGCACATTGATATTCAGTATCATTAGATCAAAAATTTAGTGAAGGAGAAGGAAATGGTACCTAACTATTGCATATCTAAACAGGAGATTACCGAAATATTCACAAAGCAGCTGAAGACTGATATTTTTCACAAGTTGAGGAAAATGCTTTGTATGCTGAGCTAAGTTTGAGGGAGTTTGATGAAGTTAACAATAAAAACAAGCTCATGATTATCTTTATATTTACTTTATATCATTCTTATCCTTATAAGAAGTTATCTCAAAAGATTATAGATAGATATTTTAAATTTTATGTTTATCATGTAATCCTCAAAAATCTATAAATAAGCCACCGCTCTTTGTTTTATAGGAATGTGATTCCTAAAGATCCTGAGAGAAAAAAGAACAATAGAAAAAAAGCAAGCAAGAAACCACACAGAGATTTTAGATTTAGATGCAAGAAGAATAGGGCTATGTCCACGACTGTTGATTTTGTTTTCACTATATTCTCCAAATCACAAAACTTACAGGAACAAAATATTATATAGGAAAATATAACCCTAATACAATGAAAATATCCAAAATACCCCTTGCGAACTTGTAATAGATTGGTAATCAATGAAAATTGTAGTCTTTCTTTATCTCTCATGTCTCCAACAACCCAACACGTAATTTGGTATCCAATCTTTTTTTTTTTGATAAAGTGGATAAACCACATTCATTTATTTGAAAAAGAGAAAAATTACAAACCCGATATGTTGGGTTACCAGGGTTCAACCTTGGACTGTGTCCTACAAGATATAGTAATCTTACAATCCATTGGGGAGTGGCCTCTCCTGAGAGGTTTCGTCCAGGGGTTGATCTTCGAAGTCAGCATCAAGGGGGCTAGGCTCAAGCATATCCCGGGTGAGAGTGAGGCTACGGCTGATGAGGTCCTTCAGGGGTTGCAGCTGCAGTTGTTTAGTCTCGTGGGCGCCCTCGAACCATGATAAAAGAAGGAAGTCAACTTGGCGGATGAGCCTCTTGAAAACACGTTGTTTGTCGTTGAAGCATCGTCTGTTCCTTTCCAGCCAGAGGTTCCAGGTAACAGCCATCGCCAGCAATTGCCATCCCTTACGAAGCCCTTTCTCCATCTTCTTGCCGATCGAGGTGCCCCCCCAAAGATCTTGTATCTTGGTGGGAGGGGAAGTGATCCGTAGAAGTTGTACGTAGTGGGACCAAATGTTAGATGTGTATGGGCATTGAATGAATAGATGGTCGGTGGTCTCCTCCTGTGCACTACAAAGGTAACAGTGCCTTCTTTCCCCTTGCCAGTTTCTCTTAGCCAGGTTTTGCAGCGTGGGAAGCTTGTCTTCCCGAGCTAACCAGGCAAAGAGCTTTATCTTTAAGGGGGCCACCTGTTTCCAGAAAGACGCCGGTATATGACTTCTCGTACCGCCATTGATACGGAAGAGATAGAGGGATTTGACTGAAAATTCCTGGTTGGGGGTGAGCCGCCATCTTCTAACGTCCCTCTGTTGATTCCCAGGGAGGGCAAGGTGCTCTTGTAGCCCTTGGATTAGCTCCACCGCCCCTTGTGATAAGGGTCCAGGTTTGAGGATTGGTACTCCTCTTGCCTGAAATTGACGCGTCTCTTGGATCGTATGGTCTGCTCTTACCCATAGTGTTTGGAGTTCTGGGAACGTTGTGGATGGGCTTCGTCCATTGAGCCAGTTTTCATGCCATATTCTGACTGATTCCCCTGTCCCCGGTGTGGTTACTATGTTGGCCATAGTGAGATCGCGTTGTGCTGCCACCCCTTTCCAGAAGAAGGAAGCCCGATTAGGGGTAGGCTTAAACGGGTTTACCTGTGCATTCTTATAATATGCATGTGTAATGATCCTGCCACAGATCCCTGTTTGTCCTTGTAGTAGCCGCCACCACCATTTGCCGAGGAGAGCTTCGTTGAACGCCTTTAAATTCAGGATGCCCCACCCTCCTAGGTCCCGGGGCCTAGTCAGCGTCTCCCATTTAACCAGCCGGTAAGCTTTGGAGTTGGGGTTTGCTCCTTTCCACAGAAAATCTCTTCGTATGCCTTCAATACGTCGGGTCACCCATTTAGGAAGGTTGTATATCGCCATCCAATGGTTGGGAATTGCCGAGAGGGCCGAGTTCAGTAGGGTGATACGTCCTCCCAATGACATTAGTCTCCCTTTCCATGTAGTCAGTTTACTTCGTATTTTGTGTATGAGTTTGTTCCAATCCGCTCTTTTGGGGCGGCTACCCGCAAGGGGTATACCGAGGTATTCCATAGGGAGTTGGCCCAGACGACACCCCATTGTTGTGGCCAGTTCATTTGCCTCCTCCTCCTGCAGCCCAATGGGAATGAGGGCACTCTTGTGAAAGTTGATTTTTAGCCCTGAGAGACCCTCGAAGAGGTAGAAAATAAGCTTCAACGTGCTGAAATCACTCCTCTTCCCTGAGCTGAGGATTAGGAGGTCGTCCGCATATAGTAGGGCCGATATTTGTTCTCCTTCCCCTGCTCCGAACCGAAAGCCCTCGAAGATGCGCTCTCGCCCTGCATGCGTTACCATTGTGGTAAGGACATCCATGGCGAGGATGAAGAGTAGGGGAGAGAGTGGATCTCCCTGTCGCAGTCCCCTCTGATGCCGCACATATCCCGTTGGGGAGCCGTTTATGAGGAAGGTGGACTTTGAGGAGGATAGTATCTTCCTGATCCATCCGATCCATCTTGGTCCAAAGCCTCTTGCTTCTAGAATTTCAAGTAGGAACTCCCAGTCAACGGAGTCAAAGGCCTTCTCGAAATCCACTTTAAGAAGTACCCCATGTTTCTTTTTCATGCTAAACATTATTTCCTCTGCCGCAACTATGCAGTCTTGGATGCTTCTTCCTTTGATAAAAGCCGATTGGTTTTCATGCACCAGGCCTGGGATGACCGCTTGTAGCCGGTTTGCCAATACTTTGGTGATGATCTTGATAGAGCAGTTTAGTAGGCTAATCGGGCGGTAGTCATTAATTGAGCTCGCCTCATCCCGTTTGGGAAGCAGGAGGATATGTGCCCAGTTCAGTCTTTCCAGATCAGCAGATCCTTGGTAGAAGTCCTCGAAGGTTTTTAAGATGTCTTCCTTCGTGAAGCTCCATCCTTGTTGGTAGATAGCCATTGGGAATCCATCCGGTCCTGCTGCCTTCTCTGGGTTGAGTTCCCTGATGGCTGTGGAGATTTCATGTTCAGTGAATGGGTTGTCGAGCTGTGACAGGTCCATATGCTCGGAGTTTTGGAACATCCTCGTCCAATCGGTGTGATATCTGAAGCTTCTTCTACATCCGAACAGGTTGTTGAAGTGGGTTGTTACTGCTTTCGCTATATCGGCTGTGTCATTGAGAATCTGTCCGTGCACATTGAGCTGGTGGATCCAGTTTTTGTTTCTTCTTTGATTGGCTATGGAGTGAAAGAATCTAGTATTCTTATCACCTTCCCTTAGCCATGTGATCCTCGACCGTTGCCTCCAGTGTTCCTCTTCTAGTCTGATTAGGTTGTCGTATTCATTCTGATAGGTATATAGAAGTTCCTCCTCTGTTGCGGTTAGCCGTTGTCGCTCCTCCCTGATGTCAAGTTGTTCGATGGTACCCCACAGTTCTTCTTTTCTTTGGCGTTGTGCGTGTTGTTCTGCGATATTCCACCGTCGAAGACGACCCCTCAATAGTGTGAGTTTTTTAGCCCACCTGTATGCACCCGAACCTTCGTAGTCATTTTGTTGCCACCAGTCTTTAAGCATGTCCCAGAAACCCTCAATCTTCCCCCAACCTCTGTTAAAGCGGAAGGGGTATTGTTTGGGTTCGTGATGCCCACATTCCAGAGCTATAGGGGCATGGTCAGATCTGATGCGTGGCAGTGCAGTCTGCCAAATACGTGGGTGTTTTGTCATCCATTCCGGTGATAAGAGAAATCTGTCCAAGCGGATCATAGTTGGTACTTGTCTTCCGTTTGTCCAGGTATATCGTCTACCGGTTAGTGGGGGGTCAAACAAATGCAGGCTTTCAATGAGTTCGTTGAACTCATGTTGGTCTTGAGTATTCCGAGAGTTCGAAGTCCTCTCTGCCTGATTCCTTGTTGAGTTGAAGTCTCCCCCTATCAACCAGGGTCCCTGCCATCGTTGCCTGATCGATCTCAGCTCGTTCCAGAAGGCTCCCTTACGTTCCCTTTCACATGGTCCATAAACTGTGGTGATCATCCAGCGATCTTGATCGGTTACTCCTTCCAGGATTGCAGTCGCTGAAAAGGAGTCGATGTATTCGTCAACCAAGTTGAAGAGTGATGCGTTCCAGCCAATGCAGCACCCCCCGCGTGTGTTAATTGCCGGTAAGACTACCTTCCCTGTGTGAGTGCTTCCCCCTATTGTATGCCAAGTGTGGTTGTCAACGGCCTGGAGTTTTGTCTCTTGTAGACAGAAAACATCAGCCTTGTGTGCCACTATAAAGTCTTTTACTAGGAAGCGTTTTTTCCGCTTACCTAGTCCCCTTACATTCCATGATATTATTTTCATGGAGAAACTAAGTGGGCCCTGGGGTGTGTTCCTGGGGAACAAGGGGCTTGGATGCCCGTGTGTCCCTCAACAAGCCTCTCGGCTTCCGTTTGCCGTAGATGGCTGATTACTTTTTCGGCATTACCTTCGGCACATTCCAAGAGTACCCCTACCTTCAATGCTTCAGAGATGATGCCTTCATTCGGCCAATGCGAGAGGGTGATGGGGACTGTGGTGAGAGGGGGTTGTTCCTCCAGTTTGGTATCCTTTTTCCTTCCTCTAGTGCTCTTTTGTTGTCGTGTTGCTGGTTTCTGTTTGGGCATAGTTGTAGTAGCTTGTGGAAGGTTGGATTTCTTTGGTCTTCCCCTTGGTTTAGGAGGCAGGGGTTGTTCTTCTTGAGGTGCTTCTAGTACAGGTTCCGATAGGCCCTCCCTTTCTTCATTTAGCCCTGACTGTGTTCCAGGGGGGTTCAAATGGTGAGAGTCCTTGTGAGATTTTTTGGAAGTGATTAGGAGCCATGCCTCATCAGTTATGAGGTTCCATGAGTTCCCAATTTTTCTTAGTGATGCATTGCTTAAGTCAATCTCTATTCCATTATTTTGAGCCTTGATGTTTGAATCATTTGGGTTGTAATGGGCTTTGATGTAATTTGAAGGCCTCACTGGGCTTTTGGATTGAGAAACTTCATTGGTCATTACATCAGTGCTAGCTTCATTTGGAATTATAGTTAAAGAGGCTTCACGGGTGTTATGGCCCAAGCCCTGTTCTGGGAGAGTATTGCCCATTTGGTTCAGCTGCTTCTCTGGTTGGACCAAGTCCATATTAGTTGGGCCAATAGCTTGCTGTCCCTCTATGTTGGCTAGCTTGTCACAAAGTGGGTGCGTTTGCAGCCTCTTTTGTGGTCCGATGACGTGTGTCCCCTCCTGTGCTCCTTTCCCATGGTTGTGGGCCCCACCAGGTGGAGTATTGTCAGAGAGCTTGATCTTCTCCATTTCGAGATGATTTGATCGGACCAGGTGATCCAGCTTGTCTGGAATCGAGCCTGAGTCCGAGCCAACAGTGTGGTGCTGCCAAACTGCTGTCAAGGTACGAACGGCGTCCGCAAAATCTATCTCTTCTTCGTCTTCTGATGGTTGACAGTTGAGAGATGGGTCAGCCACGTTGATACTGTCTGCTTGGCCTGTCTTTTCCTCCCTGCCCACCTCGAGCCCATCCCTTGTCACCCCCTCCGCCTGGCAAAGCGTCCCATCCTCCGTCACTTCCGCCGCTCCAGCAGGTATGGTCACCGCCGGTTCAGGGGCTGTGGCTATTGACCGATGGGTTGTCCTGGGCTCTTGCGGTTCCCGGATGATGATCCCCTTCTGGCGTCCTCCTCCGTGTCTCGCCGGAGTAACCTGCAAGACAGTGATGGGGGCCTTCCCTTTGTCGTTCTTGCTGGCCGGAGGCACTCCTGAGTTGTTGTGGTCTGCCATGAGTCGCTCCATTGTGCTTTCATTGATTGCGATATCGCCTCCTTCCTTGACTGTGCCCGGGCGAGTATCCCACGGTAACGGTGGCTGACCGGGAATCATCTCAACGATGTATGTGTGCTGTAAAGTCTTGATACTGCAGTGAAGCGCTGCTGGTAGTAGGCGAGGCTTTCTAAGGCGAAGGAGGACCTGTATGTCCTCTGTGACACCGCCGCCGTGCTCACCCATGTGAACCAGGTCTCCCACAGGTTTGAGCATCCTTGCGGTGGAGTCGCGGCCCCAGCAGAACATGGGGAGATTCTTGACGGTCACCCACCTCATAGCCCCTTCCGCTTTCGCCGGCCGGTAGAGATCAGTTGTCCACGGCGTGAAGGTGATGGTGTACGCCGGCGACTCCATCGGGCTATCCTTCTCTATCTTCCTTGCTGTTTCTGCCGATGGGCATTCGACGAGGTAACGACCATCCTTGAGCGGCTTCACTTCCCAGCCCCCCTGTTCGGCCACCCTTGACTTCAGGAGCTCCGTCATTCTACGACAGTCCACCACACCTCTAATTTCTGTGACCTTTGCGATAGAGAATTTGCGCATCCTTTCCGTCCCTGCCATGAGGTCTGAGTCGAAGGCGAGGGACAAGTAGTGGTTCTCCATTTCCTCTGTTTCCTTTCCTGTTTTCTGATTTCGATCAGTCACCGACAGTTTGGTAGGCTTGGTCTTGGGTTTCCCTTCATTGGGCCTCTTTTCTCTCTTTGCCGGCTTCTGTTGTGTTTGCTTAGACTCCGAGGGTGCAGTTTGGACCACCACTGTTGTCTTCCGGCGAACTCCGGTACAAACTAAGCCCTTATGACCCACCCCGCCACACCGCCTGCAAGTCATTTCCCGGCGGCATTCCTCGGCTTTGTGGCTCGGACGCAAGCATTGCCCGCAGACATTGATGGTGCCAGTGGGAGTACGCATTGTGGGTGGCGACCGGCGATGGGGAGTTGGCTTGTCTCTATGTTCCGGGCGTGGTCCTCTATTCAGCTGGCTGCTCCTCTTGTGGGTGACTTTCTTCCACCCTTCCCCCTCGTGGTTATTCCCTGATGAGGTTGGGGGAATAGTAGGTTCAGGCTAGCCTTCTTGGACTGCGCCTGCATAGGTGATCTGCCTCCTCCTTTGCCGTGCCCCCTGCTCCTCCGGTGGTTCCCTCCTTGGTGCATTACGGTTCCGCATGGCGCTTCGCACTGAACCAGGGGAGTGTTTGCGCTTCCATACTCGGTTGTGGTTTGGGGAATTCATTAGGCACCTGGTGTGCGTTGTTTTGGATTTTGGTGCTCTAAGCTCTTGATTTTTGTTTGTGAGCTCCGTCGCCTTTCCTTCAGACGACTCTTGGCTCTATTGTGCTCGATCTGCTTCTTCCGCCGTACTGCCGCCGTGAATCGCCCTACTCCGGTGAGCTTCCTCCGTCCGCCGCCCTTCACCAGCGATCGCGCCGCTCAGGAGCCCCATCCTCACTCATTCAGTGGTATCCAATCTGGAATGCCCAAAAGATTGATAGACAACACAATACAGCAACTGACATGATGGCAGAACTGGCAAGAAGAGATAGATGTGCTTCTGATATTGAAGACCCAAGCAGAATGTCTGAATGGCTCAAAGAAGAAATCATTAAGCTTCAGCTCTTTCTTACAAACCCAAGACTTTTGTTTTGTAACTATGTTAGCTAAACTGTAGCTCTTTTCATTACCAAAAAATAAAAAAAACATGTAATTTGGTATCTAATTATTGACCACCAAGTAATGTTTATTATACATCAAAGGAAACAACTGAAATGATCACAAATAATCCAACAAGAATGGGTTGAGAAAAGAGAATCTTGGAAAGTTGTTCACGAAGAAAGTTGGCCTGCCCCTTGAAGAGAACTAATTTGACTTGACACGGCATCTAATAAAATTCAAAAGATGGGTACATGCTAAGAACATGATACTTGTAATATCACATTATGAAAAAACCAATTGGTCACCTCTTGTGTGGTTGGTTTTTAAATTCCAATAAGCTTTGTTTAGTTTTGACTGTATTAACAATAATTAGAATAAATAGTTTGTGAATAAAATTATTTCTTTTCCCAATCAATGATTGATGTTTATCATTAGTTAATAATTTATCAATAAAATTTTATATAAATAGTTGTATTTTTTATGTATTATTTCAAAGGTGACATTTAATTGAAGAGGTTGGAATAAATCGATATAAACTAGTTTATCTCAACTTAATTATTCACGGATCAAATTAAAATCTAAAGCACACACACATAAATATGGGAAAATACTTCAAGTTTTAGAAACATAATTTTGCACTTCCACCCCTCGAACACTCTGGGATGGTATGAGCCATTGTATTGCTAATTGAATTTTTAGAGTTGATCTCTAAACTTAATTAAGTAGGAAATTAATATATAAAATTAAATTACCGTATTTAATTCAAGAAAATGTATGGTTTATTAAATAGATAAAGAAACATACAAGAAAGTTCCTTAAATTATCAATATCTCCATAAGATGTCATTTCACCATCATACCAAGTTTATGAACAAATTCTGCCTCACTTATTAAAGAAGAGATTACCTACAGTTTGGAATCCAGGAACAGTAGAAGCATTTGTAGTGATTAGACGCTACAACAAATTATTCTTTCCAATTATTTAAAGGTGGTTCTCTCCAACTTGAGGCAGGAAGTTGAGGTTGATCTCTTTAATTTGTTGTTAGGTTTATGTTTTCCACTCAAATATTCTTTCCAATTATTGTTGTTGAGCTCCTAACTGATGATGTTGTTTTTGTTTTTGATGGTTCAATTAATGTACATGTGTGTGTGTATATATATATATATATTTAAAACAATTCCTATTTTACAATCATCAATATTCATATAACATAACTATATTGCTTAATAAAATCAGTTGCAAATTTAAACGAAACTAATAAAGTTTTTTTTCCTTTTATTTTTTTTTGACAAGGCATTAATCGCCCCTGAAGGTAAGTCAAGAAAGTGTGCAGATGTGGCTGCTCGATCCCTAGTTAGTCCATAGGGGAACAACAAAACACTTGATCCTTACCTTGTAAGAGTGGGGATTCGATCCTTGGTCATCCACAGGAGAATCCCCCATCTTAGCAAGATACCCAAGTACCAATACACACTTGGGTCGACTGCTAAAAATAATAGAGAAAACATTAATCCATGCAATATGATAGAATTGAAATTACATTTAAAACATTGTGCATAGACTCTTGTTGGTAAAATCCCAGATACATGTTGTACTAGACTACTAACTGGTCTTGGCAATAATTTAAATCAAACAAGAGTTCCATGAGCATTCAATGCCTTCTCATCTTGGCATGCCACATCCAACCACTGGAGCTAACATTACCCCACGGTTCCTTCTGTCAACATTGGCCTGCCATCCTTCATAATATATTACAGAAAACCAGTAATTAATTGATTAGAAAAAGAAAATCAAAATCATTGTATGTTTTGAGGTTTGTGGAGAAGATAGTAAGATGAAGTTTGATATAATATATATTTCATAAAAAGACTTCATATAAGTTTTATAAAAGAAGAGGGTACCAAATTAGTAGTAAATAGATCTATAACTTGTTTAACAATAATATTAAGACTTAATACCCAACCAAACAAGGAGGGCTAATTAAGATTGAGTTATTTGCAACATTTAATAAGAAGATTTCAAAGTTCAGAAGTTTTAAACAAAAAATAGAATGCTACTCTTGCAGTAGTTCAAGACTGTTCAAAAATTAATCTTATGACATAATAACCAACTAAACAAGAAGATGGTAATTTCCCTTATAATAATATTTCACAAGAGTTCAAATTTTTGAAATTTCAAACAAGAAGACAGTACTACTCTAGTAATTCTTGTTGAAGATAAATTCAAAGGCTGATGTGGACAAATGGAGCATGAATAAAGGAGAAGAAAGAGTCTTGTGACTTTGTCTTCAGTCAGCTGTTAGTTGCTTGTTATGTGGAATTGTAATAGGGTAGTGGAGTACCACGACAGCACGTGGAAGTTAGTCTCTTTTTTATTTCAATTCAGTAGAGTCAGTCTCTTTAACATGTTAGTATCTATCTTGTATTCTGTGTACTTGTTCTGCAGTTAATAACAAAAAGCTGGTTTTTGTCTTCTTCCTACATTCACAACTTCATAGCATTCTCAGCGCTTTCATTCCCAGAAAACCATTATGCTCCTTCTTTGATCCCTCCATAACTCAATTTACCAACATATCTGGTATCAGAGCTATGGCATCCATGAATGGCGTAGCAATGGAAATATCCTCACCTTCGGTGCCCATCTTCACGGGAGAGAGCTTCGAGTACTGGAGCTTGATGATGAAGACCCTGCTTCTCTCCCAGGATCTCTGGGAATTAGTGGAGCTTGGTTACTCCACAGAAGGAGATGAAGCTCGCGTGAAGGAGACCAGGAAGAGGGACTCCAAAGCCCTCTTCCTGATTCAATCAGCTCTGCACATCAGCATTCTTCCTCGGATAGCAGCAGCCACTACATCACATCAAGCCTGGTCTATTCTCCAGAATGAATACCAGGGCTCCTCCAAAGTGCGCACTGTCAAACTACAGCACCTGAAAAGGGAGTATGAGACACTCCAGATGAAGGCCAATGAAGATATTCAAGCATACCTCACAAGAGTCACAGGTGTTGTCAACCAAATGCGAGTCTATGGAGACTCCATTACTGACCATGATGTTGCTGGAAAGGTGCTGAGAAGCTTGCATCCACGATTCAACCACGTTGTTGCTACAATAGAGGAGGCCAGGGACTTAACCAAGCTGTCCATTGATGAGCTCAGTGGATCACTCAAGTCTCATGAAGACATGTTGATCAGAACTCCTGACACACTTGAATCAAAAGCCTTCCAGGCTGAAGGAGAGGCATCTGGTGTGAAGAAAGCAGACAACTATGGTGGCAGAGGCAGAGGGAGAGGCTCCTTCAGAGGTAGAGGAAGAGGAAGAGGACGAGGAAGAAGCCCAGGCAGAGGCTGGCAACTAAACAATGATCACAAGCAAAACAAGGGCAATATCCAATGCTACAACTGCAAAAGGTATGGGCATGTCAAGGCTGACTGTTGGTTCAAGGAGAAAGAAGCCAACATTGCAGAAGCTCAAAATAAAGATGCTGGTCATCTCTTCATGGTTCATGTTGCTTCCAGTCACGCTCATAGAAGCATTTGGGTGGTGGATAGTGGTTGTTCCAACCACATGATTGGCATGAAGGAGCTCTTCAAGGATCTTGATAAAAGTCTCAAGCAAACAGTGAGGCTTGGGGACAATAATGAGGTCCAAGTTGAAGGCAAGGGCTCAGTTGCCATAACAGCAAGCAATGGCAAGGTAAAGCTTCTGAAAGATGTTCAATATGTACCCAAATTAGCTCACAATCTCTTGAGTGTTGGGCAGCTCACAACAGGAGGGCTCACTGTGGTCTTTGACAAGGATACTTGTCAAATTTCTGATAAGCATACAGGCACTACACTTGCTTGCATTCAAAAGACCAGGAACAACATGTTCCCACTTGAAGTATCAAGCTTGGAGCAGCTGGGCCTGATGGTGAATGGTTCCAAAGAGTCCAATCTGTGGCATCTCAGATATGGTCACCTCCACACTCAGGGCCTGAGAACACTGAGTCAAAGAGGATTGGTGGATGGACTTCCTCAAATCACAGAGATGGAATTCTGTGAAAGCTACACCCTGGGCAAACAATTCAGAAAACCATTTCAATCTGGGAAGGCCTGGAGAGCTTCAAGGCCATTGGAGCTGGTTCATGGTGATTTATGTGGCCCAATGTAAACTGAATCTATTGGAGGTAATAGATTTTTTTATCTTATTTACAGATGACTTCACCAGACACAACTGGGTGTACTTCATCAGGTATAAATCTCAAGCTCTAGAGAAGTTCAAAGTATTCAAAGCCCTGGTGGAGAATCAAATTGGACAATCAATCAAATGTCTGCGCACTGATAGAGGAGGTGAATTCCTCTCCAAGGAGTTCATCAGCTTCTGTGAAGATCAAGGAATCAAAAGAGAGCTCACAACTCCTTACACACCTCAGCAAAATGGAGTGGTGGAGAGAAAGAATCGAACAGTGGTGGAAATGGCCAGAAGTCTGCTCAAAGAAGGAGAATTACCAAACAAATTCTGGGGTGAAGCAGTTGCAACTTCAGTATACCTACTGAACTTATCTCCAACCAAAGCAGTGTTCAATTGCACTCCCTCTGAAGCATGGAGCAACAGAAAACCCTCTGTAAGTCACTTAAGGGTTTTTGGATGCATTGCATACTCTTTAATCCCTTCTCAACATCATCAAAAGCTAGATAGCAAGTCTAGTAAATGCATCTTAATAGGATATAGTACTGAATCCAAGGCATACACGTTGTATGACCCTGTATCCTGTAAAGTAACTATCAGTAGGGATGTTGTATTCAATGAGCATGCTAGGTGGGACTGGAGTCAATCTACCTTGACAAACAACTGCACCAATTCTGGAACCAATACAAGAGAAGCATCAAATTCATCCAATTCATCAAGCTCTGAAGGATCCAACTCATCAACATCACCAAATTCAGCAGATACCTATCACAATTCAGGAGGTTCAATTGATCAACATTCCAGAGAGTCATTCTCAGATGAAAGACTCCAACCAAAAATTAGATCTCTGAGAGACATTTATGAAAGATACAGCTTTGCCTTTACAGTGTGTGATCCTTTCTACTTTGTAGAGGTAGCAATGAAGCAAGAATGGAGACAAGCAATGGAGGAGGAGATAGAATCTATACAGAAGAATAACACTTGGTACCTTACTGAATTACCAAGTGACAAGCAAGCAGTGACACTGAAATGGGTTTTCAAGACAAAGTTTGGAGCTGATGGGAAGGTCCAGAGACACAAGGCTAGGTTGGTAGCAAGAGGTTTTACTCAAGAGCAGGGAGTGGATTATGAGGAAACCTTCTCCCCAGTGGCCAGATTTGAAACTGTGAGGCTTCTCATAGCACTGGCTACACAACATCAATGGGCTATCTATCAACTTGATGTGAAATCAGTCTTTCTCAATGGGGAATTGGAGGAAGAAGTGTATGTATGTTAGCCAGAAGGGTTTGTAGTTGCAGGGAAGGAGGACAAGGTGCTGAGATTGAATAAAGCTCTATATGGACTCAAGCAAGCTCCCAGAGCTTGGTACAAGAAGATTGATCAACATTTTATTAAGCAAGGATTTGAAAGATGTGAGTATGAAGCTACACTGTATATCAAGAGACAAGATGAGCATATGTTACTAGTATGTCTCTATGTGGATGACATTATATACATGGGATCATCCAAAGCCATGATGAATGATTTCAAGATGCAAATGATGAATGCCTTTGAGATGTCTGACCTTGGGCTCCTGCACTACTTCCTTGGATTGGAAGTTCATCAAGATGAAGAAGGAATTCATGTTTCACAGAAGAACTATGCTCAAACTCTGTTGAAGAAGTTCAACATGCTCCAATGCAAGCAAACAGCCACACCAATGAACACAGGTGAAAAACTCTGTCTATCTGATGGTTCGGTGATCTGCGATGCAACCTTTGTATAGAAGACTAGTGGGAGGACTGATCTATCTCACACACAAGACTTGACATCACATATTGATTGGCATTGTGTCAAGGTTTATCACGAGTCCATCAAAGCGACATCACAGGAGTAGCAAGAAGAATTCTCAGATACATATATGGAACTCTAGACTTTGGACTCCAATACAGGAAGGTACATGAATTCAAACTATGTGGCTTCACTGATAGTGACTGGGCAGGTTCAATTGAAGACAGGAGAAGCACATCTGGATCAATGTTCTCAGTTGGCTCAGTAGCAGTGACATGGAGCTCAAAGAAACAGGAGATTATAACACTTTCAACCACTGAAGCTGAATACATAGCAGCCACTGCTGAAGCTTGTTAAGGAATCTGGCTCAGAAGAATCTTAGCAAGCATTGGTGAAGACCAAAAGGGAGCCTCTTGATGCGTTTTGTGACAACAAATCAACAATTGATTGTCCAAGAATCCTCTTATGCATGGGAGAACAAAGCATATTGAGATTAGATTCATTTCATTAGAAGTCTAATTTCGGATGGCTTAATCGATGTCAAGTATTGTGGCATTGAAGAGCAGGGCGGTGATATTCTCACAAAACCTCTCTCATTTCGAAGTTTAATTATTTCAGAATAAAGATGGGGATGTGCAGCTTTGAATTTAGGGAAGGTGTTGAAGGTAAATTCAAAGGCTGATGTGGACTAATGGAGCATGAATAAAGGAGAAGAAAGAGTCTTGTGACTTTGTCTTTAGTCAGCTGTTAGTTTCTTGTTATGTGGAATTGTAATAGGGTAGTGGAGTACCATGACAACACGTGGAAGTTAGTCTCTTTTTTATTGCAATTCAGTAGAGTCAGTCTCTTTAACATGTTAGTATCTATCTTGTATTCTGTGTACTTCTTCTGCAGTTAATAACAAAAAGCTGGTTTTTGTCTTCTTCCTACATTCATAACTTCATAGCATTCTCAGCACTTTCATTCCCAGAAAACCATTCTGCTCCTTCTTTGATCCCTCCATAACTCAATTTACCAACAATTTTAACCTGTTTAACAAAGGACTTGTTACAAAACCAAACAAGAATGCCGTAAGATGACGTTGACTATGATATTTTTATTTTTGACAAAGGCGACAAGCGCCCTCACGAGAGAAGTCAAGGATGGGGCCCAGGCGCAGATTATGCTCGATGTGCCTAACTTCCCACTTTTGCAAGAAGTGGGGCTCGATCCCGAGTTCTTTTAGGAGAGTAGAACCTCTTAACAAAATAACCAGGTACCAATAGGCCCATTATGCCATTGGTTTGCCTATAATATTTCATACAGTGAGTTCATATATAGTCTAGAAATTTTGAACATAAGAGATATTATTCCACTACTAGTTAGGACTTAATATATACCAAACAAGATGGTAAGATGAAGTTTCTTTGTGAGGTTTCATATATAAAAAGATCAGTTCAAAAAGTTTTAAACCAAAAGAGATTACTTGCACATTAGTAGTAGTTGTATATAGTAGTACACTAGTAATTAATTTAATTAGAAGGAGAAGGAGAAACTCACCAATGCCCATGTCAAAGCCTCTGCCCTTGAGTTCACGGTACTCTTGACACAAAGCACAAGGTTCACAGCAGCAGTGAACGAGGCAGTCAGGGAGTGGTGATTCTTCTAAGTCATACTGCCCTCTTAGCTTGGATCTAAAGAAGCATGAGTACAAGCACCCCAATCCCACCAGCAACCCATACACTGTTCCACTCGTGGCGCAGGCTGTATAGATTGATATGTGCAACGTGATTAAGACGATCCTTCCATTCATCAATGTCATGCATGCATACTAATCTTTCTTATCATAATTTTTTAATGAACATAGATAAGCGTTAGAACTAGTTAATAATTTGCATGCACACAGTTCAATGTGAAATCACATGAACCTAACATTCAAGAAGATACTGTTCTCTGATATCTATCAGAATTTTTAGGGTTTCACGTATTTTGTGTTGGGATGAACATTAAGCATATTGATTGAGAGTAAAGAATGAAATGATTTATATATGTCTGCCATTTGTACTAAGAAACATGATATCTTAATCAACTACAATTTTTTAATGGTCATAGGTGTTAGTTTTTAATTTTTAGTCTGCCCTCTTTTTGATTGCTTTCAGACTAAATCTATAGAGTATCACTTGATTATTTGTCTAAAAGATTGTAACATGAGTAATCAAACCTTATATATATTTTTTGACATAGAGGGTAAACCCCTCCACATAGGGGCGTCAAGCGAGTACCTTTGACCCCTCACTGTGCGCGTATAGATATGGGGACTCGAACCTGGGAGCTTTGTACTCACCAAGTGAATTATCCAAACTGCTCCCCCCATTTACAGGAGCAGGGACTCAAACCTGAGAGCATGCTCAATCAAATGAATTACCTCAAGCGCGAGACTCGAGATACCGCTAGACCATTGGTCCTTTGGTGTAATCAAACTATACATAAGGAGGAAGTCTAAAGTTCTTCCTTTTCTCTTTACTAAGTTCATATTTCTAAGGACTACTTAATTAGTTTAATAAGTAAACATCAAAAGAAGAATTGGTAAATTAAGTGGTGTGAACTAATGAAACTTCCCCAAATGATAAACAAAATTTTGCTGAAGTAATTAAGAAATATACCTATATTATATATAGAATTGAAATGAACATATATACATAGGTATAATATCTTACAAATAGATCCCTGGCTCACTATCTCTGCAATCTGCCCAAAGGTGATGCACGGACAGAAACATGTGATTAAACCTTCAACATAAACCCACCAACATATATAACAAATGTAAGCATACAAGAAGGAATTAAATATAAGATGAGTTGAAGGATATGTATGTTCTTACAATTTGCAGGATCATCACAACAATGGCAAAGGCCACTGGTCCACTGGAGAGAACTTCTGCCATGGCTTGTGATTATGTAGGGAGGGTTGATATGAGCAGGAGGAACAGGGACTATTGGAACAGTTCCTCCTGATTTCCCATGCGTTTGAGCATCTTGGAAACGCATTGCTTTTTTGCTGAATATATCTGTGCGTCTCTTCAGAGTCTGACTAGCTAAGGTTTTCAATGCAATCTCAAGAGCACATGATGATGAATTCTTAAGTAGTAAAAATGGAACTTCAAGCTTCATTTTGTTTTTTCTTTTATTTATTATATTTTTTGAAGTTGATGATATCTCATTTGACAGTCATAAGGAGCCAGCTAATATTGACAATTTGTTCAACCAATGAAGAAACTGCAAGGAAACATCAGATTTCGATTTGCTTAGAATCAAGTAAAAAGATATTTTTAAATTATATTAGTTCTGAAAATTGGACACGAGTGTAAGACTCACTTAAAAAATATTTCTTTTTCTTTAGGTTTTTTATAAGTGTGGCTAAACCAAGTTATATATGTACTTTTGAAAGTGGTTAAGGTAAAGAATAAAATTAAAAAAAAAAAAACGCAAGAGTAGAGTAAAAAGTTGGCCAATGACATGAGACAACCTCGACATCTCAACTTTACAATATTTGTCTTTTTCTATAGTGATTATGAGGGGTGATACCCAACTAGAAGAGTTAGGTGAAGTGTTGTCATATATACGCTTGTCGTATAGTTGCAATGGATGGGGAGGTGTTCAATTGTTTGCCCCATGTTTTCGCAGTGGTAGCAGAGTGTGCGTGTTCCACTCCATCTGCATTTTCAGAGGTTGTCTAATGTGAGGATCTTGTTGTATAGTGCAAGCTCGACGAATAGTTTAACTTTGGTAGAACACAGTTGCTTATTGAAACCCAATGTGATTGTTACTCTAGTGTCACCATCCATCAGGAAGTAATGTAATGATTTGACTAAGAATGTTCCTGTAGTCGTGAGCTTCTACCGCCTTGTGTCCCCCCTTCCCTAGGCCCTTCTTATACTTGCCTTGCCAATAGCTCGAGCTCAACCACACCTACCACTGACAAAGGGTGGACGACGGTCAGAGGTTCACCATATACGAGTTTTTTCTTTGCTTCCCACATTGTGCTTATCCGTATCGTAGTGTAAGGTAGATCGTGTAGGGTGATTGACCTCGACCTAGTTGTTAAACCATAGATTTTGGTGTTCCCCCTGCCGGACAAGGAGGCTATGTTATGCAGTAGCGCCTCTCTCTACCGAGGAATTGCCTTCCAGAAGTAAAAAGCCCTAGTTGGTGTCTTCTGGAAGGGGTTTGCTCTATTGCTTTTTTAAGTATGAGTGTTTTAGTATTTCATAACATACTCCTGCTTCCCCTATTACGAGGGTTGGGATCTCACGGAGGCATGTGGTTTAAAGATAAGGATGAGACATCCTTTTAATGGGGAGGCAGAATGAGAAGATAAAAGGAACTTTTGGTCTTAAAAATCTTTTGATCACGAGAAGCTTTTGGGAAATTTTTGAAGAAGCTTCCTTGAGAGAAGGAAGACAAGGAGAAGGTGACATATTTTTACTATCATATATTATATATGTAATAAAAGCCTTAGAACCCCACCCTTTTGATCGTCATGGAGACTCAGGGGACATAAATAACCTTAGTTTGAGGGAGAGTGAGGATGGGGAGTCATAAGCAGGAAATAAAAAAATATATATATAAAGTAAAAAGAAGGAGAGTGATATATGTTATATAATATATATATTAAAAATAATAATAATCAGTTCTCCTTGTCTGAGCATCAAACGCTTCTGATCCATGAAGCATGGCCTTGTCATCGCCGATCCGCCCAAGGATCCATCCAAGCATCACCTTGCCGGGCCAATCTACCCAAGCACGCTGCCCGGCGAGTCCTCCTGCATTGCGGCCAACACGCCGCCGCTTGCGTCAGCAGCGCCGACCGCTGGCTCTGCTCCGGTACTGCCGGCATGCAGAGCCGCAGCCTAGCCGCCTGAGACAACTTCTCCACACCCCAACGCCGCCAGCCCGAGTCCTCCTCGTCGCGGCCAACACACCGCCGCTCGCGCTAGCGTGTCAGCTCCCTGCCACCTTTGCCAGCCTCCCCGCGCGCCAATGCTGGCCAACCAGCATAGTCCCAATCAATCTGGCAGCTCACCGTTATCCCCCTCTGTTCCGACCTACACGTATCTCTAGCCAGATCTACCTGCGGCCGTGACCTGCAGCCATTGCTGGCGAGCTCCGCGCTGCCACCAGCCAGCCCTCTCCGTTCCCCCTTATTACCTTCGCCGCTGGAGATACAAAGAAGCTGTGCGGTGTTCGACGTACCTGATTCTGTCTCTGATGGCTTTGCCGAAGGAGACAGGCTCGAGTCCGCCACCGACGAGATGACGTTGCCGCTAACTCCTACCAAGCCCGTTGCTGCTAGTTAGGGCAATGAATTCACGACCATGGGAGCACCAATTCCGATCCCGATCTGATGCCCTATCTTCAATCTTCTCCACTTCCTATTCAGATAAGACCTCAAGAAGAGCTCCAACGCAGCCAAAGCCTTGGGTTTTCCTAGATTATGTCTCCAGCCCCAACCTCCTTCTATGAAAGCCTAGCAAGCGATCATCTACTCCCTTCGATGAAGCTCCTACGCACTTTAGAGAATGAGTGCTGCATCTTGTATGACACCTCGAAATCGGATCAGAAGGAAATTTTGTGTATGGATTTGAGTTTGTTTCTTGCGTTCGGGAAGGAGTATGTGGAGGGAAAACTATAAACACATTAAGCAACGGAGGAAGCCTGTTCCAGATGATAGTCTGCTCAAGAAACCTACCCTCCTTGCCATTGGTGGGGAAGGAGAATTTGATAACCAGCAGCCTGAATTGATGGAACAAATGAAGATTGTTATAAAATCAGGATGAAAATGATGAAATTTCTCATCCTTCTTTGGAGCTTACTCTGTGTTGTCCATCGCGATTTAGCAAAGCTTATATCTTTGTTCTGAACTTCAATGATGCATTGCTCTTTTAGTTTGAAAGTGTTGAAAATCTATGAGAAGCAATTGGAACCAAATCTTGTTGATGTGATGCACGGCCAGTAACCTATGGAAGTGACATACATTGGATTGGAAGAGCATGAAGACTGCTCATGACTTGTTTGATGTAATATCTAAGAGGAGTTTGGTCTCGCTTAATCACCTGACAATCTGCTAGTCGAGAAGATCATACTTTGGTGGAATTCTTGGCTTCAGCTCAAGCTTCAACGGCTCTACTGGATCTCTATGTCATTGACAGGATTAATGATACATGAAGAACATGTGAAGGAGGTCATGATTATTAGGAATGGTTTTGGAAATGAGCTCTTGAAGACGTAATATTTGTTTGATAATGATGTGCGTTGTGAACTCTGTTGAGAAGGCATTATAAAGGAAATGCAAGATAAATGGTTGTGCAAGATGCTCTCTAGCTAAGTGATCGTTGGAGTGCTTCTAAGAAAGAATATATTATGGAGATGCTAATAATCAACCAAGAAAAGAAGTACTCTATAAGGAGCTGAAAAATCTATCAAGAAAACTACTTCATGAGGATTTAATTTGTAGTTATAAATCTATTGCTTTGGCTGAGATCTGTGTATGTCAATCTGGAGCCTGAGCGTACTGGCAAGAGAATGGCAAATGTTGGACGCCACTATGGAGATGAAGACTTTGATGAGCTTAAGTCATTGCCAATATGGAGTTGACAGCTGAAAGTCAAAATCACTAGCACTATAAAAAAAAGCTGCTGCAAAATTAAACAAATGAATGTGAAGCTTCTGCAGAAATATTAGCTATTGTTCCAAACGTTATGAAGCATTTTTGCAAATAGGATTTGTCATGACTGTAGGGCCTTTTCATGTTGTTGATGCCTTTAGTAAGGAGGAAAAAATAACTTGCTGAATTTAAGGGATTATCAACAAAGTTATGTTAAAAGCCATGCCATAGTGGAACAATTTTTTTTCACTGTGCGAATGACTTTCCCTTGCTGTATTAAGAATATTATAACCTTGCTATTTCCCATCAAAAAGAAAAAGAAAAAAAGAACGAGCTTGGAAATTAATTACTCACAAGGCTTCCTTATGTTTTAAGAAGTTTCTTCATTTTCTATGCTATGAGCACTAACCCACGTGGCTGCATCGTCCAAAAGGGGTTCACAAGAAATCATGTAAAAGTTGAAGGTCGAATGGGTAAATATGCAATAGCTCCCGATGATAAATTGGAAATAAGAGACAAGACAAAGATAAGCTAATGTCATGTTGGAAGTCAAAGAACCTTTTGAAGAGAGGAAATTGGTCATAAAAAAAAAAATCAATTAATGCATAAAAGAGATGGGCCCATTTGAAAGGAGATTTTGATATTAAAATAATAGCCATGCCACATAAAAAGGGAATTGGGCCCACTTTATATAATAGAAAGGGGCTGATTTAATTAATCATTAAAAATGAGAATTTTATGATTAAAGTGCAATCAAGAAGCTCATATGCACGTATCTCGAGACAATAATGAGAGATGCATATCAAGATGGCTCAAAGTTGCAAATCTCAAAGGGGCGCGAATCTCCAGACGGCACATATCTCAGAGCAGTGATCAAATACAAGTCCTAAAAGAAATGCAAATCTCAAAGCAGCGGTGGAGTACGCATATTAAGATGGCTGAAATATGAATCCCAAGAAATATCAAGGCAGCAATAAAGCACATATCTTGAGGCGGTGACTAGCGGCGCAAATTCGAAGGCGACGGCGAGGCATATAAGGCTGCGCCATTTAAATAAAATAAATAAATAAATAGAAAAATAAATAAATATGTGTATACATCCATGTAATGAATATATATGTAATAAATTATTTTGTTCTGCAATAAATTCTTCATTGCCTCTATTTGTACTCTTTTGCCCTTAATCGGAGGTTCCCAAAACTCTGTTTGGGGTAATTAATAATAGAGGCTTGCCTCTATTAGGAATGGAAGAACCCACAAAACTAAACAAATATGACATTTGTGATTCGATATATCGCCTGGTGTCTTTTCACAGACACGATGTCAGGCTGGTATTTTCGATCCCACAAAAAATAAAAAGGTTTATAAAGGTTTCTAAAGGTAAACCCTTAAGGAGGCTTTCTATAAGGTAAACCCTAGGAAAGCTTGCGTTTTTAGTTCTCTCTCTCTTGGAGGAGATCCCAAGAGCATGTGCTCTGTTTTTCTCAGCTTCTCCTAACTGGAATTTTTGGAAATGTGCAACCTTGATTGGTTTCTAGGCATTTTTCAGCTATGGCTTGTGGTTTGCATTTTGATGCTTGCATGCTTGTTTTATGAGGCTGGAATTCTTTGGTAATTGTTTTCCTGATTATGATTTCTCTGAATACTATTATTGGGATTTTGATTTGGTTTCCAAGCTTTGTTGAATTCAATCCCTCTGTTCTAGTGGATGGGATTTCACTATAGGTGGATTTTTATTTTATTTGTTTTCTTATGATTCTTTTGATCTTATTGATGATGTGGGCATCGAATTTTCTTTTTTAATTTCTTTTGATTTGCATTTGATATTTTTTACCTTCTTCCTTTCTGAGGCTATTCCCATGAGATATTTTGATTGAGATAGATTTTTTTTTAGGAATGGTTATTGTTACAATTTTTTTTTTTATGTTTTTGGATTGTGGCCTATTGGTTGTATCTTTCTGAGGCAAACTATTAATAAGATTTTAGTTTTAATTTATTTATTTATATTTGAAATAGAATGAATGTTACATTGTCATTTTCATGTACTTTTGGGGAAAATATTTTGTTTTTATGATTTTTTTATTATTGATTTTTTTTTACTTCTTCTTTTTTCCATTTTGAATTTATTTATACTTTTCCTTTTGTTATCAATGTTTGGATTCCTGATTAATAGAATTCCAATCTTTGGATTAGCTTTTGGGAGTGTTTCAAGATTTAATCTTTGCCTCTTCATTCTTAATGATATGTCCAAAAGAATTTTCAATCACTTAATCGATCAAAACCTGAAGCCTGTTTTGTGTTGAAATTATCTGATTTAGTTTTTCCAATTAAGCAATGATCTGTGAGCAAATACAGATGCAACTGTTAATTTCTACCCACTTATCATGTGGTCATGCTAATATGCATTGGATACGACTTATCAAATAGTTGTGTTTTGATACTATATCAGGCTCTGGTGTTCCCACTAATCAATCCTTTTGTTGGAGAAAAAATTATACTATGTATTGCATTGCTTGCTTCTTTTGCTTACGTAAGTCCGACATCAAGAACTCTTTAATTCATCTTTTCTTTTTTATCTATGACCTGTTTCGGTTAATAACCAACTGTATCAGTTTTCATGGTGGTATGTTCATTATATATTTTTTTTCACTTTCAAGTTTTGTTTTATGGCTTGGCATGCACACCTTGGGTATAAATTCCCTAAAAAATACAAGGATCATTCAAGTCAGTGTTCATTGTGAGAAACAAAAGTTCATTCACTAAGCTAATAATAGCTATTTGCAGGTTCTTTATCTAAGTTCCTCATTTGGAGTCATATATATCCTTGAGAAAGTATTTGTTGAGTGTCTCTCAAACTTCTAATTTGTCAGGGGCATACACAGAAATCCGAGTTTTATTTATTCTTATTTATGAATAATTTTGAGAGTTGATTTATTATTATTTATTCTTAATAATTGGGATGAAATCTCTGATTTTGTTTGATTTGAAAATGGGGAATTGTTGGATTAAAAATCAAATATGGAGATTTTTGGGTCTGTCAAGGACCAAAATGAAATTTAATGTTTTAGGGGGGAAAGACTAGAAGCGAATTTTGTTCCTTCTCTCAGTTATTAAGGAAGTAATGACGTAAGTGCAATTTATGAAATTAGAAGGGTTTGTATGTAAAACCCCAAGAAACTCATGCACGTCACCACGCCGGTAATACCTCAGCGTTAGTTTGTCGATCGGATAAGATGGAGGTTCGGTTTTTAAAATCTTGTTGGGATCATGTGGAGATCCTCTCCACGAGTCCACATATAGGGAAGCAAATCCCTAACCCGAACACCTTCTTATCTCCCTCTCGACCGCGTGAATAGAGTTGCCGGTCTTGTGTCGCCTGAGCGAGAGAGAACCAAAGTCTTCTCCAGGGGGCCAGTGAAGCTTCTTTTGCCTTGGTAGAATCTCGACCTCGAGTTTTGTTTTGCTTTTTTTTTTGGGGGACAGCTTGCATAGGTGGTAAGTGTTTGGTCATGTGTTATGATCTATACGTGTTGACAGTAAAGACTACTCAAGAGGTTTTGGTCATCTATGTTAACAAGCTGTTGTGTTAGTGGGCTTAATTATTCAGTGGGATGTTTTGAATCAAAGTAGTGTTGATTATGTGGTGGATTAATGAATGGTAGTTGCTGTGGTTTGAGGCTTATGTGGCTGGAGTTGTTGACAACGTAAAGTGAGGATGTATGTGTGTATTGGTGCTGAGAGTGTTCGGTTGTGGTTGTGAGAGATGAAGGCTTGATTGGATGTGATGTTGACTGTCAATTCAAGGTGTTAGTTATCTCTTTTGTCTTGGTTTAGTGTGGATTAATTAATGTAGGAAATGGCTAGCTGTTGTTGCTTTGAGGTTTCATGGCATGAGTGGGTGTTAGTTATTTGATTTGGATTAAGAATCATAATAGTGGTGAATATTTGGTTTTACAGCATAGTTGTAAAAGTGAAGGTGTTGTATTAATGAGTTGATGATTTATGGAGTATATGTCTATATGGATATGAGCTTCTCTAAATAATTTATATGAAAGCATGATAAAAAGGAACTATGAAGTTCCTGAGAAATTTATGGACATCTGTGATAACGGAGAGTCAGTATATATTCATGGGATTATATGCACTGTTACGGATTTTGTAATTATTTGAGGTTTTGTTTGGGTTGGTGGTCATGTGTGTGTGCAGGCAAGTTGTGTTAGTGCTGTAGATTAGATAGTGGTTGGATTTGTTTGTTTATTATTGTTAATATATATTGAAATTTGGTGGACTTAATTGATTTTAATTGATGGTATGGATTCTGATTAAGGGAGAGGAGTTGTTTGGTAATTATTATTTTTATTTTTTTCACTTTACAGAAGTGCACACTTAGTACTGAATGAGTAGTTGTGGTGTTGTAATCAAGTCTGGTTAGTGTGATTAAAGAAATTGGATTTGAATTAATAAAGGATAGGCAGTGTTGTGTGAGTTGGGCAAAGTGGTTTGGCGGTTAGCGAGTTAGTTAAATTAATTGTGTTAAATGGTATTATTGGTTAATACCAACCAATCAGAATATGGCGGGTTTGATTAACTTAAGTTAATTAAGTTTAGTTGGTCAAGATAAAAGTTGGGTTTGGTTAGTGGGCCTGGCCCATTAATTTGAGATGCATTATAGAAAGATATTCTTAAACACTTGTGCGTGTGTTAAGTGTGTACTTGTGTTTACCAGCTATCGACGAGGAGCGTGGAGCTTCGTTGGGACAGATACTGCGTGTTGGGTTGGATAGCGCTTAGAGGTAAGTTACTCTTGCCTCGCTTCTACCCATTGTTTGGGGTTTCTTGATTTTTTTTCGATGTTATTAGTTAGCATGTTCTTGCTTAATACCTGCTATTTGATCCATGCACATACATGTTTAATTGTTTCCTTCCTGGTATGTGTTTGGTTGATCTGTTTGGTAGTGTTAAGCTGCCATTTGTTGAAATACTTAGATGGACTACCCACCCGTGGGCCGACACTTGATCATGGGCACATGGTCTTGTGTCCTGGCCAGGGAAATGCGATACCAACCCAGTTACGATCTTCCGCCCGTTCTGCGGTGGAGTCCGAGCTCCGTATCCACACAAGAGGGTTGATTTGCTGGCCGTGTCGACACGTATAGGTGGAACTACCGAGTGTGACAGGTTCATCGCTCACAGCCCGAGGCTGTTGTAGCAGTTTGAGGCTGCGTTACTTGATTACAGCCTGAGTTTCTTGGGGTTTTACATACAAACCCTTCTAATTTCATAAATTGCACTTACGTCCTTACTTCCTTAATAACTGAGAGAAGGAACAAAATTCGCTTCTAGTCTTTCCCCCCTAAAACATTAAATTTCGTTTTGGTCCTTGACAGACCCAAAAATCTCCATATTAGATTTTTAATATAATAATTCCCGGTTTTCAAATCAAACAAATTCAGAGATTTCATCCCAATTATTAAGAATAAATAATAATAAATCAACTCCCAAAATTATTCACAAATAAGAATAAATAAAACCCTGGGTTTTACAATACCTTTTGTTCTTTTCTTGATTATTTTTGTTTGTTGTCTCAAAATTCCCAGGCTTACAATCCCTCAGGCTGTAATCAAGTAACGCAGCCTCAAATCGCTGCTACAAACCTCGAGTACGTGAAGCGAACCTGTCACACTCGGTAGTTCCACCTATACATTAATGTCGAATACGGCCCGACAAATCAACCCTACTTGCGAGGGGATCACGGAGCCCTGACTCCAATCGCAACCGGGCGGAAGATCAGAACCTGGTTGGCACGTACCTCCCGGCCAGCACACAAGACCATGTGCCCATGATCAAGTGTCGGCCCACGGGTGGGTAGTCCATCTAAGTATTTCAACAAATGGCAGCTTAACACTACCAAACAGATCAACCAAACACATACCAGGAAGGAAACAATTAAACATGTATGTGCATGGATCAAATAGCAGGTATTAAGCAAGAACATGCTAACTAATAGCATCGGAAAAAATCAAGAAACCCCAAACAATGGGTAGAAGCGAGGCAAGAGTAACTTACCTCTAAGCGCTATCCAACCCAACACTCAGTATCTGTCCCAACGAAGCTCCACGCTCCTCGTCGATAGCTGGTAAACACAAGTACACACTTAACACACGCACAAGTGTTTAAGAATATCTTTCTATAATGTATCTCAAATTAATGGGCCCGACCCACTAACCAAACCCAACTTTCATCTTGACCAACTAAACTTAATTAACTTAAGTTAATCAAACCCGCCATATTCTGATTGGTTGGTATTAACCAATAATACCATTTAACACAATTAATTTAACTAACTCGCTAACCGCCAAACCACTTGGCCCAACTCACACAACACTTGAGCCTATCCTTTATTAATTCAAATCCAATTTCTTTAATCACACTAACCAGACTTGAATACACCACCACAACTACTCATTCAGTACTAAGTGTGCACTTACGTAAAAGTGAAAAAATAAACATAATCATTACCAAACCACTCCTCTCCCTTACTCAGAATCCATACCATCCATTAAAATCAATTAAGTCCACCAGCCTCAATATATATTAACAATAATAAACAAACAAATCCAACCACTATCTAATCTACGACTAACACAACTTGCCCGCACACACATGACCACCAACCCAAACAAAACCTCAAATAATTACAAAAATCCGTACTGATGCATATAATCCCATGAATATATATCTGACTCTCCGTTATCACGGATGTCCATAAATTTCTCGGGGAACTTCCATAGTTCCTTTTTATCATCTTTCATATAAATTATTTAGAGAAGCTCCATATCCATATAGACATATACTCCATAAATCATCAACTCATTAATACAACACCTTCACTTTTACAACTATGCTGTAAAACCAAATATTCACCACTATTATGATTCTTAATCCAAATCAAATAACTAACACCCACTCATGCGATGAAACCTCAAAGCAACAGCAGCTAGCCATTTCCTACATTAATTAATCCACACTAAACCAAGACAAAAGAGATAACTAACACCTTGATCTCTCACAACATCACATCCAATCAAGCCTTCATCTCTCACAACCACAACCGAACACTCTCGACCAATACACACATACATCCTCACTTTACATTTGTCAACAACTCCAAACCCACATAAGCCCTCAAACCACGGCAACTACCATTCATTAATCCACCACATAATCAACACCACTTTGAATCAAAACATCCCATTTGAATAATTGCCTCCACCCAGTTAGGGACCTGGAACGTTCTGAGACGGGCCGTGTACTCCAAGTGGAAATGGGTCCCACTCGGATACAAGGCCTAATAGTTCAAAAGCAGATAACATACTTAACAAAATAACTATAAAATAATTATTGAGTTTTACAGCGGATACAATTACATGTCTCAAAATATCCTACAAGGGTCTATATAGGGTCGACTAAAAACTCACACACACATACAAAATACTTAAGGTGTCCGATCCTCAGCAAAGTATCCTGTCCCCTCGTATGTTTTACGAACACGAGTCGACTAATCCTCAAACATGAAAGAAGGGAAACTGAAAGGGATGATCTTTCGAAAGGAAAGCTCAGTAAGTATACCTGAAAGGGAATCAATGAGCTTGACACAGATATCAAGAAATAGTGAACCACTTCGAACATAACATATCATAGAAAACAAGACCAAGTCAAACACATATGGTTCACTATCCTACAAGCACACAAATAATTTGAGTCCAAAGAATTTCTTGTCATCTCCAGGCTGACCATCTTATCTTATCTTATCGGACCTTAAGTGCAGTGAGCACTCCCTACATGTATGCGTGATTACATCGGCAAATAACCATCCATCGACGGGTGAACCTCCGGAGGAGATCCCTTTAACTTATCTTAATCTGCACTAATTGGGAGAATCTTCACACGCGAGAGTCTTGGCGCTTAAGTCTACCGGACTTAGCTTTACGAGGGCTCACGCGTTACCCGCGGCCTTAATGCTTGGATTCAAGCGGTAGACATGTTGGCGATCACCAACGAAGCTTAACAAAACAACTTGCATACACCACATGGGAATTCAATAAAGCAGGAGCACAAAATGTATATGCAAATCAAAGTAATAGAATACCAAGTCGTAGTAATAATAAAATAATGCCCCATTGGGCCAACAAGCATGAGATCAACAAACAAAGGTTCCAAACATGAAGAAACGTGCATAGGTATGAAATCAAGGAAGTCCTGAATCAAGAACATGCTTAAAACAAGGCATCATCAAAAGCCAAGGAAACCCATTGCTGGGGGGAAACTAGGCAGAAGTACTTACAAAGAAAAGATGGCAACAACAAAGTCAAGAAAACCCATCGCTGGGGGGTAACTAGGCAGAAGTACTTACCGAAGTCACGTAGTTTGGTGTTCCAAGGAATCGACTCTCCTCGCATCAACGTCGATCCGGATAAGTGGTACCTCTCTAAGCAGCGCCTCTACTTTACTGGTAACTTCTCCAAGCCTTCCAAGCTTCGAGACGCCCAGGCCCGATGAGTCCGGCCTTGTGATTCCCTCGGTGGCGTCGCTCTCCTCCTCCCTTTCTCTCTGGGATAGTGCTGAACGAGGGCGTTGGTGTGTTTAACTTTAGGGTTTCAGACGGTTCCTCCTTTTATATAGAAGCCGTGGATGACTTCTCCGTTAGGACTCGCATGATAGGATAAGACTTATCTCCTCTTTAAATCATTTTTATCTTTTAACTTGATTTTCCATCGCAGCTGTCAACGAGTTGGATAAGTTTCAGGTGGAGCTTATGTTCCACTATTTCCTCACCACGGTTTGATTTCGTACCATCGATGGCTTTCACACAATATTTACACCATATTATAGCCGTCCATCACGTGCATGCATGCTTTCTCCATACGTTTGTGACTCAAAAAGGAATCCATTCATGGATTGTAGCCATGCATGACATGCCATTCATACATTCATGATATATATATATATATATATATATATATATATATATACCACATCAAAACTATCACATCCATCAAGTCATTACTCTTTAAAATATGAATTTCTAAGAATTATCCGATTCTATATACTAAAGCATATTAAAGCACATCCCTTCAAATCAAATAAAAATCAAATCTAATAGATATATTAATAAATATCCGAATTTTATTTTCACTTATTTATTTATTTATTGTTTTGTTTTCTTTTAACAGCCATGCATGTCCTTTATGTGCTATTTTGTTTTATCAGTTTATTATTATGATTTATTTGAACTCAAAATGTCAGCATAACTATGTAATATGTATTTTCCCAAATATATTTCTAAATATCAAATCATAATCTATATATCTAAAGCATTATTTTATCTTCTTTTCATAATATATTTATACATTTGAGTATATCCCATCTATCAAATCATTCCCTCTTTTAAATTTGAATTTATACATCGTATTTGAAAATATCAATATATCCCATCCCAAGACCATTCAAAAGAAAGGTTTTCATTCTAAGTGAAATTCAAATAAATTGTGCATGGGAGACTCTCCCTTATTTTCTAACAAGATTCAAACATAATAATCCTAATAATGAAAACATGCTTTCCTAAAATTTATGGCCTTCACAATAATTAAGCCCACTAACACAACAGCTTGTTAACATAGATGACTAAAACCTCTTGAGTAGTCTTTACTGTCAACACGTATAGATCATAGCACATGACTAAACACTTACCACCTATGGAAGCTGTCCCAAAAAAAAAAAAGCAAAACAAAACTCGAGGTCAGGAGACTTGACAAGGCAGCAGCAAGCTCACGGCGTCCTTGAGAAGACTTTGGTTCTCTCTGTTCGTGGGCGACACAAGACCGGCAACTCTATTCACGCGGCCGAGAGGGAGATAAGAAGGCGTTAGGGTTAGGGATTGGCTTCCCTATATGTGGACTCGTGGAGAGGATCTCCACACGATCCCAACAAGATTTTAAAAACAGAACCACCATCTTATCCGATCGACAGCGAGCGCTGAGGTAATGCTTGGCGTGGTGACGCGTGCATGAGTTTCTTCTTTGGGTTTTACATACAAACCCTTCTAATTTCATAAATTGCACTTACGTCACTTTAACTTCCTTAATAACCGAGAGAAGGAACAAAATTAAGCTTCTAGTCTTTCCCCTAAAACATTAAATTTCGTTTTGGTCCTTGACAGACCTAAAAATCTCCATATTAGATTTTTAATCCAATAATTCCCCATTTTCAAATCAAACAAATTCAGAGGTTTCATCCCAATTATTAAGAATAAATAATAATAAATCAACTCCCAAAATTATTCACAAATAAGAATAAATAAAACCCTGGGTTTTACAATACCTTTTGTTCTTTTCTTGATTATTTTTGTTTGTTATCTCAAAATTCCCAGGCTTACACGATTGTTTCAAAGGCTGTAAACTTGACTAATCTGGTGATCGTATGAATTCAATATGACAATTTTTTCACTCATTCATATCAAATAACTATTATCCATCACATAAAGGCCAAATAACTTACGAATGAAAGAACAAAGACACTGATCAAACTTGAATTTTGCAGGGGAAAGTACAAGGTTTCTTTGCACATACTAGATCACTCACCATTTTGTTATCACCACTTGTAATGAGCCCACTCACATGTTAGTACCTAACTCCTTCTCTAATAACACAATCACTCTTCATCCTCTTATGATTTTCACCTAAACTACAATTCAACTCTCTTTATTTCAAGCAAGGCACCATTCAACTGCAAAGGCTTCAACATTCTATTAGTATCTATTTCTATGGTCTCTCTCTCTCTTTCTCTCTCTCTCTCATTTATTTATTATTTTTATTTTTTATATATAATATTTAATTATTTTTTTAAAAAAATTAGATGATTGCATTGGTACATGCTTTGCTACTAAATTCTGAAAATGGAGATAAGGATGAAAACTGTAGGAGTGAAGAGACCATAGATGAATCTATTTGTGGGTCGTTTGTTTGGTCAGCTCGTTGATGAGTATGGGCCCAAACCTTTGCTCCTTCTCACTATATTTACAACCGTAGAATCATTTGGCATTGTTCTTGTTTGATTAATTTCAGTAATTGCGTTCTGTGATTTATCATATTATAAATAAATAAATTATTCTGTTGTAAATTGGGTGAACATCCATCATTCTTGTTGAACAATGGGTGAAGTTTTTTAGTTATGAAATTTTTCATCTATTTATGCTTATTTAGTTGTGGCGGAAACACTATTGTATAGGAATGCAAATTCACACAATTGTAAGCTATACTTATAATAGTATGATTTGTTGGAATGTCATTCTGTGTGTAATGTTAATGTTAGTGTTTCATCCTTACAAACATTTTTGAGACTAAAATTTGAAGACACCTGACAAACATAGCCTCTCAGGTTTTGTATACTTTGTAAAGAGCTAACTCCTTGCTGATCAATTCTTTATGTAAAACTAACCCCTTGTTTTTCCATCTTTTCTTAGTTCTTTTCTTTGGTGTTTAATCCATGAGCAGCAGTCAGGAAGATAAGAAAGATATAAATTTTAATTGAATGTTTTGTAATGATATTTTGCCCATGGTCTGCTGGCCTTTATGTTGTACACTCTCCAGCTTTTAATTATAATTTAGTTCACAATTTTCTTTTTTACTTGTTTTAAGGTCAAACTACTAGCAACATATTATTTACAATTTTGTTTTTATTTTTTTGTTTTTGTTTTGTTTTGGAGAAGTGAACTAATCACCTTATTTTTATACATTTTGCAGGTTTTGATTTTGTTCTGGATTTCAACAATGTCATTTTCAAGACTTGATAGAGATTGGCTACCATCTTTTGTTACGCTGATTAGAAGTTGAAATCAAATTATTTTGCTAGAAAATGTTAGAACTGGGCATCAAATTGTTTTACTAAGGATATGTGTTGTATATATAAACGCTATGTAAACAAAATAGTTCTATTCATAGGATGTTAAATAACAGTTTATTGAAAAAATGATAATGACAATGAAAAATGTCAGTTATTGTTTTGCAAAGGCTATGTGCATATGTTTTTATTTTGTTTTTTATAATTTTTATAGTTTATTGAAAAAATGGCAGGTAATAATGATTGGTTCCAATTGATAGGTTTATTATGTTGATTTGGAATTTAGGGACAGAAAAGCTAGTCCACAAATACTTTTAGGGACCGGGTGTAAAGTAGTCCCTAATTAAAGGTCTTTATGGACCAAAAACCTCGTCCTTAAAAAGTTTTTGACAAAAAGAATCTGGTCCTAAAATATTTGTAAGGACCGGAAATTTGGTCTTTGAGATGGGATTGACACTTATTTGGGGACCCGAAGTCTGGTCCTTAAAGAGGTTTTAGGGACGAGTAACAACCCCGTCATTGAAAAGTTTTAAGGACCGGTCACATTTCTCACCCTTATAAAGATCTTTATGTGCGGAGCCTATTAGGAAGAGTGAGGACCAGATTTGACTCATCCTTATTGATGTTTTAAGGACAAGATTCAGACTTTTAGGGAAGAGATTTCCCATCCTTATAGGCATTTTTTCTTGTAGTCCTTCTTTCTGCTTCTATCCCTCGTCATTTCTGGGCTAAAGCTATTATGACCTCTGTTTACCTCATCATCCGCACTCTTTCTACTGTCCTTTTTGGTGTTACTCCCTTTAAGCGTCTCTGTTCCCTTACTCCCTCCTATGGCCACTTGCTGACCTTTATTTGTGTTTGTTTTGTACTTCTTCCTTCCGTTGAGCGCACTAAGCTCTCCCCTCGTTCTGCTATGTGTGTTTTCCTTGGCTATAGTCCTGAGCACAAGAGCTATCGTTGTTATGATCCTACTTCTCGATGTCTTCGCATTTCTCGATATACGACATTTCTTGAGGATACTCATTATTACTCCTCTTCGTCGCAGTATCTCACCTTTTTACACTGACCTGATTCTCCAACTATTCTAGATCCTGTTTTACCTCACTTTGTCCTTCCTTGTGCTGCTCTTCCCCTATTTGTCCCTCTCATCCCCCCTCCTTCGTCACTAGTTATTCCTCCATCTACTGACATTCTTCTTGAGTCTCAAGGCGTTTGAGTCTCTTGATGCTTGCTGGTTCTCCATTAGTCCCGATAGTTTCCTCCTCTCATGTGGATGTTCTTGTCGCCCCCATAGTAACCACGACCGTCCAACGCCGCCTCTCCCCGCCAAGTATGCCTTCTCCACCGTCCATACATATACTCCACTTTTTTAGACTTTTTTGGCAGCCAATCACTCTCATTAAGAGCCTCAGTCCTATCATGAGGTAGTTCAGCACACTCATTGACAGCAGGCTATGTTAGAGGAGCTCAGTACTCTTTAGAGGATGTATACATGGGATCTTGTTCCACTTCCTTCAGGATTTTCTCCTGTTGGTTACAAATGGGTCTATAAGACCAAGACTCGGCTAATGGCAGTATTGACCGCTATAAAGCGCGCTTGGTGGCTCGTGGTTTTATTTAGGAGTATGGTATTGACTATGAGGAGACCTTTGCTCTAGTTGCCAAGATGGCTACTATTCATCTTCTTTTGACTATTGCCACTGCTCGTCAATGACCTCTTTTTCACATGGATGTGATGAATGCCTTCCTACATGGTGACTTATCTGAGGAGGTTACATGACTTCTCCCCCTGGTCTTCCTTACTCTTCTTAGCAAGTTTGTCGGCTTCGTCGTGCCATTTATGGGCTCAAACACGCTCCTCGGGCTTGGTTTGAGGTTTCCACAGTGCAGTGCTTGCTATCAGTTTCACTGAGAGTTCCTCTGATTATGCTCTATTCACTCATCGAACAACTCGAGGAATTACTTTACTACTGCTTTATGTGGATGATATGGTAATCTTATGATACTGATTCTATTCTTTCTTTGAAGCAGCACTTGCAACAACAGCTTCAAATAAAAAATTTGGGTCATCTCCATTATTTTTTCGGTCTTAAGGTTGCTTATGCTTAGCGAGGGTACTTAGTTTCTCAGCAGAAGTACGCCTCTGATCTTATCAATCGAGCTTGCCTTACTAATACTCGGATTGCAGCCACTCCTATTCAGCTTCATCATCGGCTTTCTTCTTCTGACTGTGAGCTAATCTCAGAGCCTACTCTGTATCGACAGATAGTGGGTGCACTTGTTTACTTGACCATCACTCGGCCTTACATTGCTTATGTTGTTCGAGTTCTTTGTTAGTTTGTCAGTGCTCCTCGATCAACACACTATGTTGCTTTACTACGTGTCCTTCGCTATCTTCGCGGTACCCTCACACATTCACTGTTTTTGTCTGCCTCATCTTCCTTGGAGCTTTGTGCTTACTCTGATTCAGATTAGCTGGTGATTTCACTGATCGACGGTCCACTACTGGTTTCTGTGTTTTTCTGGGAGACTCTCTTATCTATTGGAAGTGCAAGAAACAGAAGGAGGTTGCTCTTTCCACTGCTGAGGCCAAGTATATTGCTATGTCTGTTGTTGCTCAAGAGGTTGTCTAGCTCCGTCAGCTCTTGCCCGATTTGGGTGTTCCTGTCACCGGTCTGACTCCTCTATACGGTGAAAACCGGAGTGCTATTCTCATTGCTGGCAATCCGGTTTTCAATGAGTGGACGAAGCATTTTGAAATTGCTCTTCACTTTGTTTGCAGTCACTATCTTTATGGTGTTCTTTCTCTTCCTTATATTGCCTCCATGGAGCAGACTGTTGATTTCTTCACGAAGGCGTATACCGTCTCTCGTTTCCAATACTTGCTCTCCAAACTCTCAGTTCAGGATCCACCATGAGTTTGCGGGGGCATGTTAGATATATATGTTTTATATATGTGTATTTACACTTGTACCCATGTATGAGCCTCACATCACACTTGTACATATACGGGGTATTCCCCTTCATGTTTATCTAAGGATTTTTTACACCCTTTCTGCTCTCATTCTCACACTTCATTAACACCTCATTGATCACTATCACCATATCCACTGAGTTTTAAGTCTTCAAATGAATAGTAGAATAGCCTATATTCAAGGGTACCTTTGATATATTGAAGAATTCTCTTTGTGGTTTTCAAATGAGTTATTTTGGTAGCCTTCATAAAGTGATTTATAAAGCGGGGTAGTGATTTATAAGGCTATTAGTCTGATTCAAATGAGTTATAGGGTTTCATAAAACCAAGACTGAAAAACAAAACTAGTCCACAAGTTAGACTAATAGCCTCAAACCCCTAGAATCACACAAAATTCGGTATTTTTGTACTGATTCTATTATGAAAAACTTCTCATTTTTCTTAAGGTGTGGTTTCATTAGCCACAAAATAAACTATTGCTCGATTACTAGGCTCAATGGCCACCAACCTCTCTATAGAAGCCAACAACCCATCTCTGACAAAAGGAAAATTGAGTGGTTATGGAGGTTGGAGTGGTAAAAAAATAGGCTAGAGTGGATCCTCTAGATTGTCTAACACCACTATAAAATTACAGAAACAAAATTAATTGAAATAGATTAGACCTTTAATTTGATAAAACCTATAATAATGTTATGATAAAAACGATTGCTCCAGCGAGAAATTAATCATTTACTATTGGAACATACTATCATATTCTAGAGGATAAACTTGTGATTTAGTTTTGGATTTAACATTTTAAGGAAAGAAAACTTTGGACTTAATTATATTTTTAAATAAATTTATGCTATCAAAATATTTCTATTCTAAAATAAAGTATTTACAAAATTTGGTCTTTCTTTGAAAACCCGAATCATTAATGTATAATCCATTTACAATATTTTTGTTTCATGATTTGAATGACTTAGACAATTTATTAAATTAGCATATGGATTTATAAATAGTTATGATTACTTTTTATATAAAAGTATTGTTTTGAAATTGACATTCTGTTCATTTTTTTTATTTTGTCTTCATGTATGATTGCCAACCTTCGTCAATAAGGGGTTAGCATTGATTGTACTGACACACCTCTAATATGGACTAGTTCTCAGTACCGAGTTGTCGGTAACAGAATAATGGCTTCTGACTTGTGGCAACCAAGGTAAAATAAATATGATTATGACTCAGGCCCCTGAGGTAAAATAAATAGAAGGGATGGCTTATCCTGACTCAAGCCACCGAGGTAAAATATATCTGATTCTAACTCAAGCCACCAAGGTAAAATATATCTGATTCTAACTTAAGCCACAGAGGTAAAATAAATATGATTCTGACCCATACCACAGGAATTAATAGTGCTCATAGTATATTTGGGAGACAAATAAATTTCTATTATCTTGATCCAATGAACCTTATTTTGAAATTTCTATGCCATATTTTCTGTTTCAAGGCTTATCAATGATGCTTTTACAAATTTGAAATCTTATTTTACTTAATTTAAACTGTATGTGTAATTTCATTAATTAATCCGTTGGGATGATTACTGAATAGTTGAACCTTGTGATTGATAGTTGAACCTTATAGTAGTGTTTTTGGACTATTTTGGACCTTATTTAGATCATTGAGCCTTGTTTTAGTTGGATTACTATATTGTGTAGTATTGAGAATTATATTTAACAGGTTCTATTTTGAGTCCTCGCATGCTAATGGGCCAAAACCTCAAGAGTGTGTGACTAGTTTGTCACATGTCAAATTCTGGGCATGACACTCCTCTTGTTAATGCCACTAGATTGATCTCCAAACTCCTTCCTAACTCCAAGCTAAAAGAAGAACACTAATCTCCTTAAGTACAAGTGAATAGAAGAACAAAAGGAATATACATATCTTCTCTTAATTCAAGAACCCCAACCTCTTCTTTCTCTCCTATTTTTCTCACCCCATAACCCTATTTATTTTACAAAATAGATATATTTCAAACTTACAAAACATGGTTCCCAAAAAACCCGTACATAGACCCAACCAACATGACTAAACCAAGTAAGGTGATTTTGTTATCACCAACCCAACAATGTGCTTGACATAGACCTATTAGATCATGAATACTAATTACTAATTAGCTGACGCGGCCCCAAAAATTTGGGGTGTCTGAACATAGAAGCTTAATAAGCTTAGAAAATACTATTAAATCATCAAGTGTTTTACAAAAAATACATAAAATATAATTTGGACTACTTGAGACGAGAACTTTGAGGTAATTGCATCACACGAGTTCTCATTGCTTGATAACGTTTTAAAATTCGCTCATCTTCAACCTGCTTTGAAAATATCCTTCTCGATGTAGACTACAAGACTATCATTCATCCACTCGTCTCCCATTGAATTACGTGAGGCAGTCTTTATAGTCTTCATCGCAGAAAAAGCCCTTTCAACACTTGCGGTGGCAACAGGTAAGATCAATGCTAACTCAACCAAACGATACACATTTGGAATAACTCTATGCAATTTCGTCTCTACCAGTTTTTGAGCAAGACCTCCCAAAGTTATAACATCAGAAAATCTTTCATCACGCCGCATATCACTTATGAAAGTCAAGAGATCTTCTCGAAGAGATAAGATACTAGCTTGTGAAAAATCATCTGGATAGAGTTCAGCAAGACGGAGAAGCTTAGCCACATTGAATTTAGAAAAAGAATGAGCTGGATCAAAACATGCTATACAATTTGAAAGCAACTCCGTGCTTGTTTCGGAAAACGAAAGTGTTCATCTCATATATGATCGAGTCAAGGACACTAAAAATTAATTTTCAAGGAAATAAGAGACAATAAGTTATTTGGTAATGGCATGAACACCAAACAAAGATTGATAGAAATAATACCCGACAAAAACTTCAACACGGAAAAATGATAATATGTAGTGGTGGGATCTCCACGCCGCTTGGATCGACTATGGGATTTGACAATGTCTTCCATATTAACAATGGAGATCATATTTTTCTCACAAAATGAGTGGACATCCTTCAAGAAGTTATCCCATCCGACATTCCTCAAATCTTGTAAATTACTCTTCGTACATTCAATCAAATTGATTTGCATTGAGAATATCTTGATCTTTTGTTGCATTGCTTGTGCCAAGCCATTTGTAATTCCCAATACAACCTTCATCAAGTGCAATACAATGAATTCATAAGTTTCCATTTTCAATATCAAACCTCGAGCACTAACAGGAGTTTCTCCAGCGGGACCATCAATAGAAACATTTTCAAGTATGTCTTGTACCGAAGGCCACATATGTATTAGACGGATAAGTGTTGTATGATGTGACCCCCAACGAGTATCCCCTGCTCGTCGTAAGCTAGTCTCTTGATTTTGACCCCTACCACTTGATATTTCTCCAGTCTCTAATTCATTGACAATTCTATCAATTTCACGTTGCCTCAGTTTGTCTCTTCTTTTACATGACCCACCGATAATATTAACAATCATATTGACATAACCAAACATATCGGTTACAACATCTGTGCTCTTGGCAACAGAAACAACCACCAACTGGAGCTGGTGAGCAAAACAATGGATGTAATAAGCCTGCGGATTTTCTCGCAATATCAAAGCCTTCAACCCATTAAACTCACCTCGCATATTTGATGCCCCATCATATCCCTGTCCCCTCAATCTTGAAAATGAAAGTTTATGCTTTGCAAATAATTCATCAATAGCTGTCTTCAAAGCTTGAGAAGTGTCATTCACATGAACTAATCCAAGAAATCGTTCAACCACATTTCCATGACTGTTAACATATCTCAAGACAACTGCCATCTGCTCCTTAACTGAGACATCTCGACATTCATCCACCAATAAGGAAAAGAATTTATCCCCTAAGTCATTGATGATGATGCTTGTAACTTCTGAAGCACAAGCATTTGTGAGCTCTTTTTGAACTCGAGGGGAAGTAGTTTGACTGTTCGCTGGGGCATTTTCATTAGATGCCTTAGCCACTTCTTCACACCTTCTACTTATCAGGTTAAGAAGCTCCAAAAAATTACCCCTGTTCATAGAATCTGAAGACTCATGGTGTCCACGAAAAGGCAAGCCTTGATTCAAGAGATATCGTGTCACATCTAAAGCTGCCTTCAAACGGACCTCATATGCAATTTCTGATTGAGTCCCGTATGCTCTCATAGCTTGTGACACGCTTTGCCTTTGATTTTTGAAATTTTGGTACATAACTCGAGCATCATTATGTGTGCTATTACTCTTACCAGTATGTTTCTCAAATTTTTCTTTTCCTTTCTTCCAATTGCAAAATCCACTAGTAGTAAAAGTATCGTCTCCTGATTTTCCTACACCTTTATTCATATCCTTAAAAAGATAACAATAATGACAAGTAACACTTTTATCCATCATTAATCGTAATCTAACCACTCAAAGTCCTTATACCAATTATCCTTAAAGTATCTATGCCCATCAACAAATTCTCTTGGAGGATAGTTATGACCAATTGGTTGACATGGACCTCGGTTTATATAGGTTCTTCGAACAAGATCCCTAACATTAACATCAAATGTCTCAATGGTACATGCATGATCGCGGGGATCGAGAAAACAAATCATTCTCATTGAATTCTACACAAGATTGTTAAACTTGATTCGGTAGATCAGAAGACAAATCATTCTCATCAATGGAAGGTGCTGAACTTGATTCGGTAGATTTTCGTTTAAAATATCTATGAATATTCATATTTCTACAATATGCAAAATAAAATTATCAAATTAGCACAACACAACGAAGTACATTAATTATCAAATAAAATAACTCAATCAAACAAATTAACTAAATAATTAATTAATGTGCATCACTAAACCATTCACTAATTAAATACTTGATCATGTGATAAATTACTAATTACTTGGATAGAGGCATCAAAAGAAAATCAAAAGAAAATCTTGAGAGTTGAGCTAAGCGCTAAGTACCTTTGATTTTCAGTTTTCACTAATCAAGCCGCTTTCAAGATTTTCTTTTGATTTTCTTTTGATGAATGTTTTAGAACTTGTTAAAGGTTTCAGAACTTGATTAGGTTTCAAGCCTATGTATGATGTATCATTTGAAAAAAAAAATGCAAATCACTAGCTACAAAAGAAAATCTCCATACAAAGTTCATTCAAAAGAATCAAAACAAAGAGGAAAACTAATAACAAACAAGATTAATTAACAATGAGCTAAGTACCTTGAGCAGTTGAGCTTGAAATTTTCACTAAACTTCTTCTTCTTCTTCTTTCTTCTTTCTTCTTCTTTCTTCTTTCTTCTTCTTATTTCTTCTTTTGTGAAAGTTAGGAGATTGAGTCTTGAGAGAGGTTTACTGCTTACTGGGAAGTTGGACTTGGGAAATTGAGTCTTGACTCTTGAGGGCAGAAGTGACTCAAGTGAGAAGTTTTGTTTGGGAAATCTTTTTTAGATACTATAATAATTAAATTGTACTGGATTTATGGTGTGGAATCTGACAATTGAAAGGAAAAGCTGGCTTTTGAGTTTGAGAAACATGAGTCACTTGATTTGTTTTAAGTTTTCAATCAAGAAGAGAGAGGAAACAAAATCTTCAATTTTTTAAAGATGAGTTGAAACTTGAAAGGCTGAGACAGTGAGATTGATGTTTCACTTGTAAGGGTTTGTACATGTTAGTGTTGATGAGATCAGCAGCATGAGATCAGCAGCACTTGTTAGTCTTGATTGTGTGGTCTCGGATGGGGGGTAGGGGTGGGGGCCCGGGGGGTAGGGGTGGGGGGTAGGGGTAGGGGGGTAGGGGGGTCGGCAGCCCCCCCATGACCCCCCTCAGGTCCGCTACTGCTAATTAGAGTATGAAGACCCTTCAATTCTTCAATGGATACTACCATAAGTTCAAAATTTGGATGCAAGGATCAAAGTATCTTCTCTATAATATGAGTATTCGTTCAAGTCTTCTCCATATCTCCTTAATTAATTATAATTTGTCAAAGTTCTTGAAATATAACTCGAAATACTTTCAGAATCATTCATATGAAGATATTCAAACTCACCTCTCAACTTGAAGGTTAATCCTGCATACTTTTCAACTATTATTGGAACTTTTCAAGAATCTTCCACACTTGCTTATTAAAGGTTATGCATGAGACCTTGAACATATAATAATCCAAAAAATTGATGGATGATAGTACTTGCTTTTAATCCTTCTTCTAGTTTTTTTTTTTCTTTTTCTTTTTCTTTTTCTTTTTCTTTTTCTTTTTTTCTAAGGACTTATGGAAGCCTCATCATTAGGATTCTCATTTTTTTACTCTAAAATATCCCATGCATCTTGAGAGCCAAATGGAGCTTTCAAAATACCCAATTATTCTTCGCTATGAGAAATGGAAATTGGAACAAAAACATCCCATTCATCATCATTCCATTCAAGAAGCTTAGCTATAATACCACTTCGTTGGGATGAGAAAGGTTGTTTGAAGAATAAATAGCTAGAGAAGAGTGAAAGAGGGGAGTAGAATTAGAGGAAACTTGAATTATACCTAAACTATTTTGGACTTAATAAATTGGATCCACCCTTTCTAGTATGACATTTATAGAATTGATTGTGGGACCTTCTAAATTTAATTCTAACAACTCCTCAAAAATATTTTATAAATTTTATACAAGATATTTTGAAATTTTTCTAAAATATTCTTGAAAGAAACTTCTAGATATTTGAAGAACTTCTAGAACAAAGCGGAAAGGAAAACTACTTTCATTGGGGGGACACATCAAGGGTTCATCAAAGTTCACTAATTGAGCTACACCCTAATTAATTGAAAAGGAAAGTGTCGTCGTTACAAACAAAATAAACAGAGACAAGAGAAATATCAAATATGAACAAAGGTAGAAGTATCCGATGAGCAAAATCATTGTAATTACTTAAAAAATATCAAAAACTATTATCTATATTTTAAAAAGTGTCATTAAGTATACATCAAAGTGGTCATAGAGATCTAATATACAGTATTTGGTTCACAAAATAGCTAAGCATGAATCTGGGTACCCCCATCTACCCTCCAAACTATCTGCTTCTCGCGATCTAGGAACAAAAAGAACAATAAATTTATGAGCTTGAAAGCCCAATAGGAATCTATTAAAATCATTTGAACTATGCCAGAGTTTTGATATCAGAAATAAAAGCATTTACAATGTATGGTAGAAATAGCTGAAAAGTTTGAAGATCATAACATATTACAGATATTGTTCCAAAGCAATTCAATATATTTGCATTAGAAATATGTTGTATAAAGAATTTATATTGTCATAAATATTAGAGAATTTTTGTTATTTTTAAAATAGTAAAGTCTCCCAAATATGCTATCACCACAATTAACCCCGGTAGCCAAAGTCAGAACCACATTTCTTTTACCTCGGTAGCCGGAGTCAGAATACCATTATTATCACCGACGGCTTGGTACTGAACTAGTCCATATTAGAGGTGTATTGACATAGTCAATGCTAACCCCCATTGACAATGGTCAGAAGACATACATGTTTGGAGGTGTATACAAAAACCATAACAAATCTAACATGATCAAATATAATATCAAACGGAATAACTATAACTAATTAACATTTTAGAAAAATAGTTAACAATAAATCCAAGTCTAACATATTTACATGGTCCAATTTATACAAAGAATAGATACCTTTCAGATTCTTTGAAACATAAAATATAACTAATAAACAAATCATTTATATATGAAAATGACTTTCAATAATTTGCATATAGAACACTTTCATTAATTTATACATAATATACTTCCATTAATTTTTATGTGGAGTACTTACTTCCAAAAATCCAAGCTTGACGCCGGGCAGGATAGTGATTAACCTTCAGGCTAAGGCAACCACGGGATTGCTAAAGAAATAAAATAGAGAATAAAATCTCTGAAAATCCAAAAGGAAATTTTATTAATCAAAATCGAATGACAAAGACTAACCCACAAGTCGGGTTAAAATATTTCAAAAAACTAATCTAGAAACCCTATCACCTTATCTAAATTCGCCAAAATTAGTAAATAATTATTCAAAACCTAAACTTATTTAAACTTAAAATTTAAAATAAACCAAATAGTTATCCAAAATCCTAGATCAAACTGGACTCAAATCCTATCCTACTTTGACAAATAATTTAATACTAAAAATAGAAAAATATCTAAACAGTGATATGGAAAGAAGACTGAAGAATTTGAATCTGAAGATGACACCCACTGTAAAATCCAAGATTTTTCTTGAATAAAAGGATTTAAAATTTCCTCTATTTAATTTTTAGAAAATTTGCTAAAGAGCATTTTGGGGATTAGTATAAGTCCCAAGGGTATTTTGGTAAAATGGACATGAGAGAGTTTAGAAAGAATAAATAAATTATTCCATAATTTATTTAAGTTAAGTGGTGATTGACTTAATAAATTATTCCATAATTTATTTAAGTTAATTGGTAGTTGATTTAATTAAACTTGGAAATAATCAATTTAATTAAATATGGAAAACTCTTGATGATGTTCATGATTGGACTAAAATGGAAATGGGAAAATTAATTTAAATCAAGGTTGATTTGATTAATGGGGGAAGGTCCCAAGTTGGTATGATTAGGATTGATTAAGGAATGAGAGGGAAATTAATTTAAATTACAAATTTAAATTATTTGCCTGCCAAGGACCCATAAATAAATTTATAAAGATCGAGGACTGCAAGGTAAAAGTGGTTGTCTCTGGCGAGGGACTTAAGTATAAAATAGAAAAGACAAGGGACTTAAAAGAAGTTTTATTCCTCTCACAGAACAGGGACCCAATGGGAAATTGGAAAATTTGAGGGACCTATTTGCAAATAACCAAAACAGATCTCTATATATATGGTTAGACGGCTAGGATTAAGCAATCCGTGATGAACCGATCTCGAGGCGCTACTCCAACAATTCATCTCTTTAGCAGTGATAACGATAGGAATGCCCTCACAGTGCGGTCAAGATTTCAACAGCTTGATTCGATGGGATGTCGATCACGAGGCAAGCGCTACCCTTCTTCTCCTTCACCGCTGCCAACGAGCGCCACCAGTTATGAATCTCCGGTTATGGAAGGTTGGGGGCTGATTTGCATGGAGGATTGCAATCAAGAGATTGCGATTCACCCCAGCTCCCTATAAATACAGGCCGTGGGGGCATCCTTCAGGCACCAGCACCACCACTGAGCGGCGGCGAGTCACCAACACTGAGGGAGATCGAAGGAGAGGAGGGAGACAGAAGGGATCCTTTCGCCGGGACCCGGGAGCAGAGAAGAGGGAAGGTACTGCCACCCCTGTTCTTCTCTGACGAGCCGTGTAGCTTCGCGAGCATACCTTCGCCGTCTCCGGTGAGTTATTCTCTCCTTGTTTTTATTCCATCGTGCATGCATGATAGGTCATAGTTAGGACGGCGAATGACAGGAGGAGCCACTGGACGCTCCGTCGGTCTCTGTCGAGGGTCTGGGCGCCGGAAAGAGGGGGTTTTCGGCATCGTGACACCGCCGCGAACCTGGGAATCAAAGGGAGGAGGGAAGGCAAATGCCGGCCATAGAAGACCCCGGAACTGGTTCTCCGGTCACGGGTCGCTTGGGAGATCGCCGGCGACCATTGGACAGGGACAATGGCTCCACCATGACGGCGAGCGTGGGCTCATCTCCGGTGAAGCACGGCCTGAAGAGAAAGATAAGAGAGAGGGAGAGAGTTAATTAAAAATTTTGATAATTAATTTATTTAGTTAATTGTTAACTAATTATTAATTATCATAATTAGTTGGTTTAATTAATCAGCAACTAAATGGTTAGCAAATTAACTAATTGGAAATTAATTAAATTGGGATAATTAATTAATTGATAAATTAGTTGAATAACTAATTTGATAATTAGTTGATAACTAATTGATTCGATTAACTGGTTCTAATTAATTGGTTTTAATTAATTAAAGGTGATCAAATGATTAGACCTATCTAATTTCGGTAGGCTAAGTGAAGTCAGGTTGACATTAACCTAGTGATTTTGATTAAATAGTAAAGGAAGTTAATTAGTTAGGAAATTAATTGGTAAATAATTAATTGGGCTAACTAATTAGGTAACAAGTTAATTGATTAAATTAATAATCAATTAATGTTAAAATAAAATGGTTAATTAGTTAATTGATAAATTGACTAATTAATAGATTAAGCAAAGTTGTAATCAACCAACTAAAGTGGACCGATTAAATTAGATGGTCAGAAGGATTGGTTGGTCAAATGATCATGGTTGTTCAATCTAGTGACAAAGCTTAAATTGATGGCTTGAACCCGAATCTGAATTCGAGACAAGTGGTCTGATCAAATCAATAAGAAATGGTTCTAGTAACCAAGAGAATTAAGTACTCGGTTTGGATCTAGTCAAGAATAGTGAATGGCTAGTCAAGAGAAGTAAATAAATAAATAAAAAGGAAAATGAAAAGAATGTAAGAGTGGGGGTTTGAACCAGAGACCCCCCCAAATGGGCTTAATGGGCCTTAACCACCAGGCCACTATATTCCATCTATGGAAATAGATGAGTGTAGTCATTTAAGGTAGGAATGACAAAGGATCACAAGGGAAGGCCTACGAGTAGAACTAGGGCCCGTTAGAGCATGCATCGTAGATAGAATGCTCATTGAAATGTACTGAGAATAGAATTGTCTTTATCAGATTTTGACGTGGATGCGTCGGGAAGTCCCGTGGAATACGAGACTCTGCGATTTTAGGTAAGTACACTTGCCTTGGTCCACTCTTCGGAGTTTTCTTGATATGTCTTGTTCTTGACATGCTGCTTGTATTCGTTCATGCTTCTTGATTTATTGAAATCCTTTATTTAGCATGAATGATTGTTTTGGGATGTTGGGATCCCTACTTGTTTGTTCTTCGGCCCGGATTCAGTGGAGCAGGTAAGCTCCTTTGCGGACGTTCAGGGACGGGACACCCTGATGTTTCGGCATAGCCCTGCCAGAGGGATCGATACTCTGGTTGTCCTGCCCGTCAGTGGGGATGATTCACTGGCCATGTCGACATGTTGAGAGGTGGCGCTACCGACATACGACCTGAGGGCCGTAGCGACCGGATGGTCGTGTTCTCAGTAGGTTCGCTGATGGTGCTGACCGGGGGAGACATTTGTGGAGCTTCCATTGGAACTCATATTAGAGCCCCAGGGCTTCTATAGCTAGGAGTCGTTACCTTTGCTTGTTTTTGTGGTAGACTCCTAGGGATTGTTTTGAGGGGCGTGCCCCGAGTTTGATTCTTGATATTCTTACTTGTTGATATCATGTTTTTTCTTGAACCCCGCAGGGGTACTAACTGAGCTTTCCATTCGAAAGCTCATGCACTTGTTTCTTCCTGTTTACAGATCCTGAGGCATAGGATTCTAGCACGCAGGAACCGATCGTGGGTCGGGAGGATTTGCAGAGGTCCGAGGACCTTGTTTATCTTTTTATTGTGTGTGAGACATTTTATTTTGTAGGTCCCTTATAGGGCCTAGTATTTGTAGGGTATCTGAACCCTTTTATGATTTTCCGCTGAACTCTGTTATTTTTGAATAATTAAGTTGTTTTATTGCATTATCTGTTTTACTCACTTAGGCCTTGTATCCGGGTGGGGCCCGTCTCTACTCGGGTACGGCAGGTTTGTGAACGTGCCTGAGGTCCCGGGATCGGGTTGGGGCGTTACATCCACCAAGTCTATTTGGATGACCACGTGGTGCGTGCCGAAACGAGCTTTTCGGATTGGTTCAAACGCATGATTCTGACATTTGTAGCCAAAGTTATGGCCAAAATACAGAACCACCCCCAAAACTGCTCCAATCACGGAATTGGCTCGATCACTTCCAGTCTTTACGTTGATCCACCAACTCGGCACCAACTAATCCGAGCCTCCTGCATCAGTCACCCCGGGTTGGGAAGAACTCGTCCTCGAGTTCACAGTAGTTCTATCTTTGATCTTGTGCAATAGTTCACAAGGTTCAATTTTTTGCTTCTTGAGCTCGGGCTCTACAGACAACCGATGGTAACAAATGGAAATCTGAGGGGAATACAATGGCGACTTCGAAACTTGACTTGCAGGTTCATCACCATCTTCGTACAACACATCTCTAGCCCCATCATCATCATAGATGGGCTCGCCATTCTCCTCCTCGTAGTCATTATAGATGGGCCAGATCTCCTCCTTATCATCATTATAGATGGGCGAGATCTCCTCCTCGTAATCATGGTAGATAGGCGAGATCTCCTCCTCGTATTCATCATAGATGGGCAAGATCTCGTCCTCATCATCGTTGTAGATGGGTTAGCCAAACCTCTTCTGATAGCTACGATCATGGTGTTGGACTTCCTCGTTTGGAACCTGCCCATGATAACCACGATTGAAATTGATTGCCGCCAGACACCTTGATAACTTCGTGACTTGCCTCTGCAAATCTTTAATCATCAAACGTAGGGATAACTTCGCAACTTGCCTCTAAAAATCTTCAATCATCACATCCTTAACATCACGATCACGATAGTGGACCTCCTCGTTCGGAACCCTTCCACGCCGACCATGACCACGACCACGACCACCAGCCATCGAAGCTGATGATAACTCTCCCCATGAAGATGTTGAGCTTTGGTACCAACTGACCCGAGCCTCCAGCATCAAAGCTCAACCTAGTCACGACCCAAACCTTTGTAACAAGATCTAGAAAAAGAAGAATATAGTCTCAGTAACTGAGATACATAAATTCTATACACTATTGTATCAATTATTGGGCTTTTCTACATAAACACCACCATGGAAATACCCTATTCCTAGTGGTTATCCTAAATTGCAGGTGTCTCTTCAAATGAGCCTTAAAAGAGTAGTCATCAAACTTTGATCAAATGAAAACTTGTATATATGAAAAAGAATATTAGATAGTTAAGCAAAAAAAAGACCATATATAAAGCTTGACTCAGTTTATCGGTCACACAAACAACATACTAGCACAAGTTTGGAACATAACAGGATAGGTCCAATCGTTCACATGTGACTGCAAAAGAATCAACAAAAATTACACTACAGACACCAATCAAGGTTTTTAATATCAACATTAAATGCTTGAGAATTCATATGGAACAGAATCAAGGTTTTGTATTGCAAGGCCAGGTATCTTCTGCATTTGAATAGCATGATAAAATATTTTCTGCTTTAAAAACACATATGCCATAAACATGTCATCTTATTCACGTAGTCCATAATTAAGATAAGGAATAAGAAATTCCACATAAATCATAGAGAAGGAATTGCATTCTTTTGCATACTCGTCTGTGCAACAAGACCACCAAACTCAAAGGCAAATGGTATTTTAAATCCAAATAATATGCCATGCTAACACAATTCCAGGCACATCTTAACATTTGTCAACATCTTTGCAAGCGCATGGTTATTCATTCCATAAATCTAACTTTCAAAATCTTTTTTTTTTCTTTGAATCACGAACAAAGATCAATGGCAAAACCTAAAAAGGATGGAGATAAAACGACACTCAAATCAAGGTTTTGACCACCAAACCTTTCCTCACCAAAAGTCACAAATCACAAAAATCTTAGAAAACAATTCCACCAAAATAAGCACCATAATCATGCTACTTAGAAAGATTCCTAAAACTCTTATTCTCATCTCCAACACCATAAGCAATATGTGAGGCATAAAGTCCTTTTTGTCCTTCTGGCTTTGACTTTTCAAAAGTGGATAGCATAGACTAAGATATGATTTCGAGAAGGATTCAAATATGTCATAAGATAGAGTTCTACAAGGATAAGATATGATTGATAGAAAAATTCAAATATGTCATGTGATGTATATAAATACCTTGCGGTTATGGCTGAAGAATTAATTAAGTGAAAAAGAAAAGAGAAAAGAGTTCTCCTTTAAGAGAGAGAGAGAGTGTGCGGTGGCAGTGGCGCCGCCGCCACGCCAAGTCTTCTCTTTTATGAGAGAAAGGCCAAGAATTTACTCCTTCCTAAGAGAGAATTAAGTTTTCTCCTTTTCGAGAGAGTTTATTTTCTCCTATTGTCAAGAGAAAGTGTGATTGATCTCTCCTTGCAATTAGAAGGAAGTATTGTAATCCCAATTTTTGAATTGGTGAAATCCTCTACTTTTACCCGTGGTTTTTATTTATAATTTGTTTAGAGATTTTTCCACGTAAAATCTTTGTATCCAATTATTCTTTCGTCGTTACTTTAGTTATGTAATAGCTTCAACTCCTTAATTTCTCTTACTAGACTGAACACAAAGATTTTTACATGGAAAACCACTGGCGAAAGTAAGAGAATTTCACTAATTAAAAAAATAGGGATTACAATACTTCTCTCTAACTGTTAGGAGAGATCACTCACACTCTCTCTTGACAATAGAAGAAAACAAACTCTCACAAAAAAGAAAAAAACCTAACTCTTTCTCAGAAAGGAGAAAACATGATTCCTTCTCTCTTGAAAGAGAAAACTTAACTCTCTTTTCTCTTGAAAGAAAAAACTTGACTCTTCTCTCAGGAATGAGAAAACTTGATGCTGCGGTAGAGCGCGCCACCGCTGCCGCGCTTTCTCTTTTTATTTCGAGAAGGAGAACTCTCTTCTTTTTTTCTCTTGTTTCGTCAACCATAACCCCCAAGGTATTTTTATATAAATCACATGACATATTTGAATTCTTCTAAGAATCATATCTTAGCCTAGTAGAACTTTATCTTATGATGTTGGCTGTGACATTGGATTTGCTTTGACATCAAACCCAATTCCAAATCAACGGTTGAATTTATTTCATTTCTAGGACTTTGAATAGTGAGAAAATGAAAAGAAAATCAATCAATCAAGAAGTGAAGACGGAGATTTAACGTGGAAAACCCTAGATAGGGACAAAAGCCACGGGCGAAGGAATCAAATTCACTAATATCAAGGCATTGAAAGCCATTTTTACAAGTGGAGAAGAAACAGAGGATCATTCTTCAGAGAGACAGAGCTTCGCTGCCCCTAATTTCATGCCCCAAATGAGTTGAGGCTGTTGCCTTTTATAGGCTTCGTTGTCACGCCCCAAACCTGGCAAGGCTCGAGCACGAGACAGCACGCCCGCATGCTTACTGAGGGTTTCCCCATAGGTATGCAAGAGCCGCGAGAACAATCTATAAACACATTTGTAATCACAATTCACATAATACAAAAGCCTCAAATAATAATAATAACAAGTCTTATTTATTCCTCAATGTACAATAGAATTATTCTTAAATCCAAACGATAACAAAGTTCCTCCAACATCTCAACAATAAAAACTAAATTATTGTTCTTACAATCCAAATCAAACACTAAATCACTAACATCAGGAGACTTAATAAGCCGCCCAGATTATTACGTTCCTTGAAATCTAAGCCTCTTGATCTGAACCTGAAAATAGTAGAGGGGGTGAGCTAACTAGCTCAGTAAGAACCAACAACCTGTTTAGCTGGATCAAACAGGTTTTAATACATCAATGCAGCAAAATCCATGTCATGCTCATAGCGATAAATCAATTTCAAAAACACTTCGAAATCAATTTCAAACATGCTCCTGATACAGTATATTTTTTCAAATAATAAATTTGGGATCACATGCTGTAAAAATCATTCAATAGTTCAAAGATTCAAAACTGGACACCATTTTCAAAAACTCAATCAGACTAAGTCCACATTATCCCTTGTGGCTAGGTATCTAAAGTGTCAACGTATGACCCCCGTTGACTGGGTATCAAAATCCCAATGATTACCCCCATTGGGAGGGTGTCGAATTACCAATGTTACCCCCATTGGTCGGGTGTCAAATTTCCAATGTTGCCCCCATTGGACGGGTATCAAATCATAGTCTGATTGTTCAAAAACATTTGAAAACCAAATAAAACAAATCACATTGGTGTCCAAATAATCACATTCAAAATGTTCACAGTCTAACAAACATGTAAATTAAGTAGCATGTGTCCAATCAAAGGTTTTGTCAGATATTCAAAGGTTTTGTCAGATACAAATCTTGGTTTTTATATAAAAATTACTAGAAAGCAGAAGGAACTTATCTTATTCCCAAAATGCTCTAATCAAAGTTCCTCACTTCTTGTATTCCCCAAATTACTCTATAATAATCAAACAAAAAGACATTTAGGTTTCTATACTACTTTTCTTTGCACAAATTTCAAAATCACCTATTTTTCCATTCCTTGCTAATTTTTCTAAATTGTCCACTAATTACAGCTTTTTGTTGTAATTTCATAAATTATTTTCCTAGATTTCAGAAATTACTGCAATATTTCAGAAATTTCAGAAATTACAGAATTTACAGAAATTCCAGAAAATTAGAAAAATCAGAATTTGCAGAAATTCAGCAATTACAGAAATTACAGAAATTCCAGAAATTCAAGAAATTCAGAAATTGCAGAAATTTCTAGATTTCAGATTATTTGTTTATAAATACTGAAATTTCTTGTTTTTCCTATTACCATCAACTAGTTTCAAAGTTTTTTAGAATTCCTACGAATTGAAAATTCCTATATTTTCTCTATATTCCTAATCTCTATCGAAAAAAAACTAGATCTACGATCAAAGGATAAATCCAAACCCTATTCATAACCTTTCGAGAAAAAAAATTTGACAAATAATAGGGTTACATATGGGACTATTTATATGAAAATGACGAAACTTACCTACGAAAACCCAAAAGACCAAGAGGATCTTCTTCCCAGATCATTATGCCGCCTCTGTTACTTTGCTCCCTTTGACCAACAACTGCGGCTGGGGAATAATATATTCACAATTAGGGTTTTATCCTATTTAGTAAAACCCCTGTAGTTTTATTTATGTAGTTACTTATTTATATTTAGATCCCTATTATAGTAAAAATTTATTCTGGTTATTACATTCTACCCCCCTTAAAATAAGTTTAGTCCTCTAAACTTAGCATACCTTGGTCTCCAAAAAAATGGGGATACTTCTCCTTCATTTCACTTTCCATTTCCCAAGTGGCCTCTCTTTCTGAGTGATTCCTTCATTGGACCTTCACAAAAGGAATGTCACGATATCTTAAGGATTGAACCTTGCTATCAACTATTGCCACTGGTGTTTCTTCATAAGTCAAGTCTTCCCTTAGTTGTAAGGGTTCATAGTCCACCACATGGTTTGGATCATGTACATATTTCTTCAACATGGAAACATGAAAAACATTGTGTACTCTTGCTAAGGTAGGTGGTAAAGCAAGCTGATATGCCATTGTGCCCAATTCGCTCAAAATCTCAAAAGGTCCAACATACCTTGGACTTAACTTTCCTTTGACTCCAAATCTCATTACGAACTTAGTAGGGGATACCTTCAAAAATACATGGTCCCCAATCTGAAATTCCAACTCTCTTCTCCTGTTATCTGAGTAGCTTTTCTGTCTACTTTGAGCTGTATAAAGCCTGTCTTTGATTAATTTGATCTTTTCCACTGTTTGTTCCACAATCTCTGGCCCCAATAACCTCCTCTCACCTACCTCATCCCAACAAATAGGAGATCTATACTTTCTTCCATAAAGAGCCTCATAAGGTGCCATTTGGATACTAGATTGATAACTATTATTGTAGGCAAACTCTACCAAAGGCAAATGCTCATCTCAAGAACCCTTCAAATCAATCACACATGCTCTCAACATATCTTCAAGTATCTGAATGGTTCTATTTGATTGGCCATTTGTTTGAGGATGGAAAGCAGTGCTAAAATTCAATTCTGTTCAAAGTGCCTTATGTAAACTCTTCCAAAACTTGGACACAAATCTAGGGTCTCTATCTGAAACAATAGTTACAGGAACCCCATGAAGCTTTACTACCTCTTTGATATACATTCTTGCCAATTTATCTAAGGAAAAACTTATTTCATGGCCAGAAAAGGAGCAGACTTTGTTAATCTATCCACAATAACCCATATTGAATCATTACCACCAATAGTACGAGGTAATGCTGTTACAAAATTCATACCAATATGCTCCCATTTCCATTCAGGGATGGGTAGTGGTTGCAATTTTCCTGCAGGCCTTTGATGTTCTGTCTTCACTTGCTGACACACTAAGCAATGGGCTACAAATTGAGCAATCTCTCTTTTCATATTAATCCACAAGAATGTACCCTTCAAATCCTTATACATCTTAGTACCACCAGGATGACAAGTAAATGTTGTGCTATGGGCCTCTGTCAAGATTTGCTTCTTCAATTCTTGATTATTAGGCACGCATAACCTGCCACCAAACCTTAATACACCTTCCTTATCAATGCAAAAATCAGACACAACTCCTGTCATAACCTTCTCTCTGACCTCTTGCAACTGAATATCCTCTAACTGCCCAGTCTTAATCCTCTCAATCAAAGAAGGTCGAACTGATATATTAGCCAAGAATCCCCTGGGTTCATGCATTCGGACTTCTATTTGCATCTTTCTAAGATCCTCCAAAATATACCTCTGAGATGTAATAAGTGTTGCAATGTGACTAGAGGCCTTCCTACTTAAGGCATCTGCCACCACATTCGCACTTCCAGAATGATAATTGATTTTAAGATCATAATCCTTCAACAACTCCAACCATCTCCTTTGCCTCATATTTAACTCTTTTTGAGTAAAAATGTACTTCAAACTCTTATGATCAGTGAATACTTCACATGTTTCCCCATAGAGATAGTGCCTCCATATTTTCAAAGCAAAAACTACTACCGCTAACTCCAGGTCATGAGTGGGGTAATTTTGCTCATAAGGCTTCAATTGTCTGGATGCATAAGCCACTACCTTACCATGTTGCATTAAAACACACCCCAGACCTTTCTTTGAAGCATCACTATAAATAACAAATCCTCCATTTCCAGATGGAATAGATAAAATAGGAGCCGTCACCAAATGCCTTTTCAACTCTTGAAAACTACTTTCACATTCTTCAGACCATTCAAATTTAACCCCTTTCTGTGTCAGACGAGTTAAAGGCATTGCTAATTTAGCGAATCCTTCAACAAATCTTCTATAATATCCAGACAACCCAATAAAACTTTGAATTTTTGCCACATTGCTAGGTTGACTCCAATTTACAATTGCTTCTACCTTCTGTGGGTCCACTGAAATCCCTTCCTTGGATGTTACATGACCAAGAAATGACATTTTCTCAAGCCAGAATTCACATTTCTTCAGTTTGGCATACAAATTTTTCTCCCTTAATACTTGCAATACATATCTCAAGTGTTCTTCATGCTCTTCCTTACTCCTTGAGTACACCAAGATGTCATCAATGAAAACAACCACAAATCTATCCAAAAAAGGCTGAAATACCCTATTCATCAAGTCCATAAATGCTGCAGGTGCATTAATTAATCCAAAAGGCATCACACAAAATTCATAATGCCCATACCTTGTTCTAAATGCAGTTTTATAAACATCCTCCGCCTTGATCTTCAACTGATGATAACCAGAGCGCAAGTCAATCTTAGAAAATACTTCTGCCCCTTGCATATGGTCAAACAAATCATCAATTCTTGGTAAAGAATATTTGTTCTTAATTGTTACCTTGTTCAACTCCGGATAATCAATGCAAAGCCACATACTACCATCCTTCTTCTTAACAAAAAGAACCGGTATACCCCATGGTGACACACTGGCCTGATATAACCCTTATTTAAAAGCTCCTGCAATTGATCCTTCAGCTCCCTCAGCTCAGTGGGTGCCATTCTATATGGTGCCTTAGAAATTGGTCATGTTCCAGGAATCAAATCCATAAAGAACTCAATCTCTCTATCCGGTGGCATTCCTGGAATCTCATCTGAAAAGACATATGGGAATTCATTGATGACATGAATTACATTCACATCTTGGTCAGTTTGACTAACATCCTTCACACTAGCCAGAAAACCACTCCAACCCTTCTTTAGTAACCTTCTAGCTTGTAGAGCTGAGATCAACCTGGGAGGAGTGTGTTTCCTATTTCCAGTATAACTAAATTCACCTTGATAAGGAACTTGAAAAATAAATTTCTTGCTATAACAATCCACATGTGCATGATAGGCAGTTAGAAAATCCATCCCAAAAATGACATCAAAATAATGTATGTCCAAAACTACTAAATCTGCTAGCAATTCCCTACCATCAATAGTAATCAAACAAGACTTGCATACACAATCAGCAATCATCCTATCCCCCAGTGGGGTGTCAATGCACATGTCACTACCCATAGGCTCAAACATCATATCATTTTCTTCATGAAAGCAACTGATATAAATGAATGTGTTGCCCCAGAATCAAATATAGCATAACTATATGCACCATTAATCGAAAGCATACCTGTTACTGTGGCACTTGAAGCTTCAGCATCCTTCGTAGTAAGTGTAAACACTCTGTCATAAGCCTCACGTACTTTTTCTTTGCCCTTGTGTTGTACCCCAGCTGCTTGATCATTCTGTCCCTTTTTATTATTCCTTGGGCACTCAACTGCTCTATGTCCCTTCTGACCACATATAAAACAGGCTCCAGTATTCCAGTAGCAATCCCAGTCCGCATGTCCCTTGCCACATTTTCCACATTGTTCCTTGACATTTTGATCTGCTTTATGATTTGGATCCTGAACTTCAAACTTCTTTACTGGCTTTTTCTGATTCTGTATCTGAGAATTGTTCCTAGTTCTTTGCTTCTTGTTCTGCGACTCCTCTCTTTCCCTCAGAGACTCGTTGAGTTCCCTCTCCACTATCTTTGCTTTATTCACAAATGTTGTCAATGTGTCTAACTCAAAAGGTGATACTCCTTATTTGATTCGAGACCTAAGTCCATCCTCAAACATCTGCGCCTTGCTCTCCTCTGTAGCCACCAACTCAAGAGCAAACTTTGCCAATCTGTTAAATTTCAATGCATATTCTGCCGCTGTCATATTCCCCTGAGTTAGGCTAATAAACTCCCTCTGTTTTTCATGACTGACACTGAGGGGGAAATAACTCTCATAAAATGCGGCCTTAAATTCTTCCCAACTGTACTCATCATTCTCTCGTCCCTCGTGGGACTTCTTCAACTCCTACCAATCCAATGCATCCTCATCCAACATAAAAGTTGCATATTCCACCTTTTTATTCTCCTCGGACTTAGCAACTCTAAAGATTCTTTCAATCCTTATGATCCAGTTCTTAGCATCAAGTGGATCTGCACGCCCCCAAACATAGGTGGTGATTGTTCTTAAATTCATCAAAGTTATTTCGTGCACTTCTTTGATGCACTGCTCCAGCAATAGTCTCTAAAATCTGTTGGATCTATATGGGATTTCCTTCACCACCACTAGCTCCATTAGTGCCTGCATTTTGGGGTGACATAACAGGCACATCATGAACTTTAGCCTAATCCCCAATAACTCTGTCGCGAGGGGTCCTAGGCCTTTTGTTGTTTATAGCACCCACAGTGATCCCATTTCCCTTTCCTCGAGTCGACCTCATATCCTTCACAATAGTACCCAGAATTACTATAAATTACAAATTACACAATCTATTATCTTAAATATTTTATTTGTCCTTCACTATTCGAGATTCTCATGTTAAGGGGACTTTGGCACGCTAAACCAAACCCAACCTGGTTCTGATACCACTAAATTGTCACGCCCCAAACCCTGCGTGGGCTCGAGCACGAGACAACGCCGCATACTTACAGGGTTTCCCCCATAGGTATGCAAGGCACGGAAACAATCTATAAACCTGTTGTACTCATAATTCACATAATACAAAAGCCTCAAATAATAATAATAACAAGTTTTATTTATTCCTCAATGTACCATAGAATTATTCTTAAATCCAAACGATAACAAAGTTCCTCCAACATCTCAATAATAAAAACTAAATTATTGTTCTTACAATCCAAATCAAACACTAAATCACTAACAACAAGAGACTCAATACGCCGCCCAGATTATTACGTTCCTTGAAATCTAAGCCTCTTGATCTGAACCTGAAAAATAGTAGAGGGGGTGAGCTAACTAGCCCAGTAAGAACCAACAACCTGTTTAGCTGGATCAAACAGGTTTAATACATCAATGCAGCAAAATCCATATCATGCTCATAGCGATAAATCAATTTCAAAAACACTTCGAAATCAATTTCAAACATGCTCCTGATACAGTATATTTTTTCAAATAATAAATTTGGGATCACATGCTGTGAAAGTCATTCATTGGTTCAAAGATTCAAAACTGGACACCATTTTCAAAAACCCAATCAGACTAAGTCCACATTATCCCTTGTCGCTAGGTATCTAAAGTGTCAACATACAACCCTTGTTGACTGGGAATCAAAATCCCAATGATTACCCCCATTGGGAGGGTGTCGAATTACCAATATTACCCTATTGGCCGGGTGTCAAATTTCCACTGTTGCCCCCATTAGACGGGTATCAAATTTTCAATGTTGCCCCATTGGACCGGTATCAAATCATAGTCTGATTGTTCAAAAACATTTGAACACCAAATAAAACAAATCACATTGGTGTCCAAATAATCACATTCAAAATGATCACAGTCTAACAAACATGTAAATCAAGCAGCATGTCTCCAATCAAAGGTTTTGTCAGATATTCAAAGGTTTTGTCAGATACAAATCTTGGTTTTTATATAAAAATTACTAGAAAGCAGAAGGAACTTACCTTATTCCCAAAATGCTCTAATCAAAGTTCCTCACTTCTTGTATTCCCCAAATTACTCTATAATATCAAACAAAAAGACATTTAGGTTTCTATACTACTTTTCTTTGCACAAATTTCAAAATCACCTATTTTTCCATTCCTTGCTAATTTTTCTAAATTGTCTACTAATTCTGACTTTTTATTGTAATTTCATAAATTATTTTCCTAGATTTCAGAAATTACTGCAATATTTCAGAAATTTCAGAAATTACAAATTTACAGAAATTCCTGAAAATCAGAAAAATCAGAATTTCGAGAAATTCAGCAATTACAGAAATTGCAGAAATTCTAGAAAATCCAGAAATTCAGAAATTGCGAGAAATTTCCAGATTTCAGATTATTTGTT